>OX438825.1:18265021-19465021 GCA_949315975.1 Eudonia truncicolella | reverse complement strand
TAGTAAGAAAACATGACCTCTCGCTCGCCAACATTCCTCGGGTGAATTAAATATAAAACTACGAAGTTTCGGTATTCGGAACGCGTTATTATTAACAGTTTATGCGTTCTTTTTCATTGAGATAATGCGCATCTCCGGACATTCTATAAATTGCGAAAGCTTCGATTGAAATTGATTATATTTTGACGCTTCATTTAAAATATAAAATGCTTTGTCCTGAATGACTGACTGACGGATCAACGCACAGCCTAAACCGCTGATCGTAGAGACTTGAAACTTGGAGGGTGTGTTCTTTGTATAACGTAGGGATTCGATAAGAAAGGATTTTTCGAAATTCTACCCCTAATTCTTTGGTCCAATCTACTTCAAATTTTGCATAAACCTTTTTTAACAGAATTGATGGAAGACTTGTTTCGTATTTTATTTAAATTCATCCCCTAACAGGGTTAAAATTGGGTAGAAAGTTATTTTGGCGGTGATTTGCTTCGAAGTTGATATCAATACTCCTTATTGGTCTTGATTTAAATTATTTATTAATTATTATTTTGACACATGTATGAAAAATCAATCGGATTTTATTCAGAAAAGGTTGAACTCACTTAAAAACATAAGCAAATGCTCATTAAAAATTGAAATGTCTCGAAAGTCACCGTACTATAATATTAGTACCTCATATGAAGGTTTCTAAGAGGTTATGCACTTTTAGGACACGGCCTCATAGGAACGCGAACGAACGAGCTTAGAGCATTAAACCAACCGAAGAGGCCATGCACACATATTTCTATGAAAAAAGTCTGTCATTTTCTGCGCAGGGGACTAGGCAACGCACACAAATACAGTTAACACTGATGCATTTTTCAATGACGTCGCTACGCACGCAAACGACAAAATTATTAAACACTAGCATAAACTAGACACTAATATATTCACACAGGGATAACCTGTCCGTGCACGAGTCTGGGGGGTAACCACGAGCTTTTATATAAAGTTTATATAAAGTTATATAAAGTTATATAAATAAAATATAAGTTTATATAAACGTTTATATAAAGTTAACATCAGGGGGTAACCACGAGCTCTAATAGCAGTATTATTGCAGTTGTGGAAAAGAGACGCGAGTATATTCGCCGCTACACGCGTCTCGTGTTCACAACTGCAATAATACTGCTATTAGAGCTCGTGGTTACCCCCTGATGTTAACTTTATATAAACGTCGATAGTGCTTGACAGTATCGACTAAATTTGTCGATGCCAGTAATAACGACTCAAGTGGCAGTGGGCTGAGCACATCGCTCGCAGGACTGATGGCCGCTGGGGCGCAACAGTCCTCGAGTGGCGAGCGCGTACCAAAAAGCGCAGTGCGTGTAGGCTGGAGGACAAGGTGGACCGACGATCTGGTAAAGGTCGCGGGAAGCCGCTGGATGCGGGCTGCACAAAACCGATCCTTTGGGAGGCCTTGTCCAGCAGTGGATGTCTTTTGGCTAAGATGATAAATAATAATGAGAAAAGTTTTTTTGATCAGGCTCTTCAGTACGGTTAATTGAGGTAGTCACTTTGCTTTTCGTTATCGTTAAAATCGACAGAGTTATTAATCAAGATAAGTCAAAATCTGCAAAATATACCTATATAATTTTATTCCATTCCACGGAGAATTGTTGTTTTTAAGAAAAGCTGCAATCTTATTCTTTTATTATGAAAAAATAGTAGACTATCCAACCGAGACTCTCAAACAGGAGCAACCGAAAAACTGAATAACGTGTATTTTCATAGAACCATAACGCAGATTAATTCTTTTATGTAGGTAACGTAGGAAGATCTTAAAGGAAGACTATGAAAATAGAATAACAAGATGAAAAGGCACCTTCCACATTTAACTTGTCCGAATTTCGACAAATTTGGAAATCTCCTGCATATTCAGGCAGGAGATTTTTCAAGTATTTCGATAAAGGTTTTACATCTTTTAAAAAAGATTTCTTAGAGAGAGAGTAAACTAAACGAGAAAAAATAATCAACAATTTCAATTATGTTTATTTATAATGTAAATATTTCAAAGAAGAAATCCTTTCTTATCGGATTAAGCTTAGAAACCTTCAAATTTCAATAAAACTGTTCGTTGGTACTAAAACTCGAGAATAGCTGGACCAATTTGGCTAATTTTGATTTTCAAATATTTGTGGAAGCTCAGGGAAAGTTTAAACGGTGAAAACATAAATAATAAGTAACGGAAACTACTAAAATTGATTTAATTTTCCAATACCAAATGATTTGTTTGTTTTGTTGTCATGAAAACTGTCAAAGTGGTACGAAGTCCGCCGGGTCAGTTAGTCTAGTGATATGACCACTGATCTCAGACTTATTATTTTTGAATTGCACGTATGACATTGTGTTGTCGCATGCGACTTAAGTCACACTCGTCTTTCAAGTCGCATGACGCCGATTTTCCGTATTTTTGAATCGTTCGTTCCCGGTTCTGCTAACATAATACGAAATGTTGGATGTTATCCGTTCCACGCAGAATTTAGAGAAAACCGGTAACAACCGCAATGAAAACGGAACGTAATATCCATATTTCTATTAGCTGTTAAAAAAACCTTTCCTTTTTAATAGAAATGACTATCAATGACACAAATAAACGTGTGACATGATATTGACACAACGCATTGATTTTGACGGTTATTCTATCAATTGCTTTGTGTCGCTCGACTGCAACGAGTAGGTGAGGGCACTCGTTGCGGTCGAGCGATTCAAAAATATGGAAAGTCAAATGTCGAACGAAAATCAGTAGAAACGAAGCGCTCGACTCGAAGCGAAGGAATCAAAAATTGAGTCGCAGGTTCGATTCGTAGCGTGAGTACATATTGCTTGGAGCTACAAAACACGTCCTGATTAGCATGTTCTAAGTTCTGGGTATACCTACTTAGTACTTACTTACATCATTATTATCTTAGTCAGTCGCATTGTTGTTTTATCACGTTTTTTAAAGTTTTTAATTTTATTTTAATTAATATATCATCAAAAGTGTAAGTACACAAACAAAAATGTTCATACAACAAAGTTAAGTTATAAGATATATTATTATTATCAATATCGTTATGACATCCACATCAGTTAAAAGCAAAATGGTTAAGCGTTCCGAGTGAAGGCGCTTCTGTCTCGCCTCTGTGGTCTAGTGGTTAAGACCACCGGTCTGAGACCTAGAGGTCCCGGGTTCAATACCCAGTAGGGTACATGTTTGTACTCGGTTTGATTGGTGGTTAGGTTTTTTCAAGTACGCTTGGTTAGCTATAGGACCATATTATTTAAACATGTCGCTATAACATCAATATTACTTAGTGGCATTGTTGTTTCGATAGATAGAGGTAAGATAGCCAGTTGCGATTAGGGAAATTAAAATCAGATGAGATAAAGGACATGTAAGTAAAGTAAATAGCCTATGACTGTCCCACTGCTGGACAAAAGTCTCCATCATTGAAATCAAGTCATCGCTACATTTGATGGGTAATGGCTAATAACCACGCTTGCCAAATGCGGGTTGATGATCATAAACCTTGGCTATGCATCGAAAACTCCAAAATACACTTTGCCGACCGACGAATTGAACTCGGGACCTTCGGGTATCGGGCCGAGTGCTTTGCGACTCAGCCAGCAAGGTGTTAAGGCGGAAGAACAAGTACTTACACGTAAAATATAATAACACCATCATAAGGTATGAAGGCCAAGGACTTTCATCTCTAATAATTCTTTATTTTTTAAAACACTATTAAGACCTTTCAATAAAATTGTATCTCTACACAAGTTGATGCCTACTATACTGTATACAGGTTGCAAAGTTCGAGTTTCATTCGCCATTCGATCACGCTAACGAAACGAGATAGTATAGTAAAATTTTAACTCTTCGCGTATGCCGCTAGGAGACGCTGCTTCAATGCCATACTAATTTTCGATTTCGTAAACGTAATCGAATGAATACAGATAGTAAACAAAACTCATACTAGGCACCCTGCAGTTGATACCTCGTAGTTTTTTTATAAATAGACACTGAATAGCCGCTACCAAAACTTCAAAAGCTTTTCAACATTTTACATAATAAAAAGTGATCTCAGCCAGGAAATTGGCAAAGGACTATAATTAATGATAGCTGTTAAAAAAACGACTTCGATTTGAATGCGCATTTTTGTATTTATATGAAACAACACGACCTTTCAAAATCCGGATGACAGCTCATCCCATTGAGAAAACCAGAATCTTTGTGAAAATTTTTAAGTATCACTTTACATGTAAAAGCCAATTTGAATGTTATTTTTGCATTCGCAATGGTTAAATAAATAAAATAAATAAAAATAAAAATAAAAATCATTTATTATCAGACAAAGTAGTCCATAGATTGTTAGTACAAATTAATTAATCTTAAAAACTATGTAAGTGTCACATATACTATGGGAATAAAAATGCATAATTGTACAAAAAACAAAAACAAAAACAGACCCTGTGTGTAGCTCACCGGCCAACACAACGAATGTGCAAGTCTTAGAAACTTGAAAACTAGACTTAACTTAACTTAACTAGACTTAACTTGAAACTAGAAAAGAAACTTGATTAAAATAAAATACAAAAAAAAATTGTTTTAACTGATCCTTTTATGTTTGATATAATATTTTCTTTCGGATGTGCAGTCGAACACACATCAAACATAACTTAACACAACAGTTTGACCTTGATCCTACGAGAATATCTCGCACATAATGTTTGTATTGTTGCTGTTACACTTGATGATGTCGACTGTACGTACAAGGTACGTAAGTTTCCTACACATTTATGACTAAACATCGTATGAACAAACACTTGAAATATTCGATAGAGGCACTAGTGTAGCAGCTCAGTCCCACGTGAAACAGTAGATTTTTCAATTTGTATTTAATTTTACTAGGTACTTAAATCATAGTAAAAACATCAGCAGTTACGAGTCCTCATCATCATCATCATCATCAGCTCATTTTTATGTCCCCACTGCTGGGGCGCGAGCCTTCCCTATGGATGGATAGAGAGAACGGGCCATATACCACCACGCGGGCTCATTGCGGACTGTTGGTAACGACTGCTAATGCAGCCGGGACCAACGGCTTTACGTGTCTTCCGAAGCACGGAGGAGCTGGAGATGATAAATTTAAATGATGAGTGACCATAAATTTATCATTTGCGAAAGTTGCTTAACCTCAGCACTCGCAGACCGGGCGCGTCAACCACTGCGCCATCGAGCTCCCCCGAGTTACGAGTACATCATGTTAATTCATTATGAATGGAAAAATGCCAAATTAGGCCAAATTAGCAGCTGTGTCTAACACTGGGTTCACAGTGTCAATAACTGGTGCCACATCGACACATTCTTCAAAATTAAACATTTTATACGAATCTTCATAAGTTTATTTCCATGTTCTTCAGAGTAGTAGGTACTAATGTAGCCAGTGTACCTGCAAAAATTAATGAAAATGAAAGGGGTTCGAAACGATAAATAGAAGTGTTTCTTTTTTGTTATGTAAAGTACCTACGCGTAAACTTTCGGACACCGGCTTGTACATACTTTGTTGAAAAGGTACTTATGGTTAAAGAAATTTTATTTCTCATACTTACAAATAAAACACTGAACACGGTGTGACAAGTGCGTCGTAACTTCCCCAATGTCATCCTAAAAGCTTTCCGCCTTTTAACTGATATTTAATTGTTAAGTATGTGATGATTTCATTCCGACTTACTTGAGTCTAATTTAATAGCGAGGTGCCGAGGTGTGTAATCAGTATAATCAAAGCAGTTTTTGTTATTCAAATTTGATCTGCAATGCACAACAACACAAACATAAAGCCACATTTAAATCCCATTTAAAATTAAAAGTTTGTTTGTATGACTTACAAATAATGAATGTTCTATACTTTTTTCACGTTTACCTTTGACACCTCATAAAAAATCCATTTGATCTCCTCCCAAGTTATAATTAATGGGAGTTAATTTAACATTCTGTCGTGACTTTATCTATCCGTCGTTAGTGCTGATATGGCAAAGTTGATAGACCAAGACAATTTATAGTACTACCAAGTTTTTTACTCTGTTAATCTTAATTTTCACGACGTTGGCACTTTATTTTGGTTAAACAAATACTATATCTTGAAATAATATAACATAAGAAGACGATTTTTTTTTTACAAATAATACTTATTAGAAAAGAAGATTCTTATGCAATAGTTTATTTAGTAACATTAAACTAAGTCGCCATTTTTTAAATCAGCTCAACTCTAATAATGTATGTACGTCTATGCATTCCTTTTCAATAACGTCAACTTGTCCCGTCTGTCATAATATCGTAATCCGACCTTTAGTTATTGCCCTGAGAATATTCGGACAGCGAGCCTGCTAAGAATGTACCGGTAAAAGACATCAACGATCTAGTTCAGGTAGAGATGGGTCATGCTTGACGCTCTGCCCTGTGCAGACGTCAACCATTTCCCTGACCCATCAGAATTGTGTCTTAAGCTACTCATAACAATTGCTTGCCGATTGTCATATTTTTCGTACAGTGAATCTACTAAGAACGGTAAAAGGTAGTCTTATAGTCTTGATCACGTTTGCTTGTCGTTGTTTGTTTGCTTGTCGGCAGCCTGTAAGTGAATCTGCACTTATCCTAAATATAGTACATAAGATTAAACAATGTAAATAGTGTAAGATTTGTTGGTTGCCCTTAATAAATAAATAAATAAAAGACATCAACGATCCAGTTCAGGGTCTCTAGTGTGAGTTTTGTTAGTTAAACAAGTAAGTTTACTAAAATGAAAATATGTATAGTATTGAAGCAGCGCCTCCTGACGATATACATGAAGAGCTAAAATGTTGCCATACAAATTCTCGTTTTCGTTAAATCGATCGAATGGCGAATGAAACTCACACTAGGGACCCGAGTGGTGATGCGCACGATGCTCTGCCATGTGGAGTAAGGCCCGTTGACATAACCTTGCGTGTCAGCCGGCCGGCGACGCACCTGTGCTATATAAGAGGCTGACCGGTGGCCGCGGCGACACTTAACACTCCGCTGGTCTGGTCGGTTAGGCAGGACGGCGCAACCATGCACGCACTACTGGTACGTACCGAGTGAAGCTTTTTAAGTTTGTGCGCAGGTTTCCGTTAGTGAAATGTGGATATTATTGTGTCGCAGTTAATTTTCTTGTCTGGCTTTGGTGCACGCCTAGAAAGAAGTGTACGTCAAGTAGAAATTGTGGAGCAGGTTTTGTTGTTTCTGTGAGCTTTTTCTTTTGTTTTGTTAATTTTGGTTGAGGATTTGTAACTTTTATTGGGGCGATAATGATAGTCGTTTATTTTAAAATGTTTGATTGAATTACTCAATGTACGAAGCTCACAGTAGTTTCACGAGTTCAAAAGTTATTATCAATTGACTATATTATTTTTTAATAACTTTTTTATTTTAATTTATTCGTTGTAGTTTTATTGTTATTTTCGGGAATGTTAAATTTAAAAATAAGATAACAAAAACAACTTGGTGTTTTACATTTGGTTTTCTAAAGACTCTTATATGCTTACGAAGCGATTGAGATTAACAACTGCTTTGCGAATGATTAATGTTAATAATTTTTTCTCTCTCTAGACAATTAGGTATTTTCTAGACTTTTATATTTACGTCATGTATTATGTAAACTTTAAAATTTTGAAAAATCACTGGCTGACTTTTCAACGCCTAGTCTTGGCTCTAAAAAGCAGACGTTTTATACAGAGTTTTCTTTTGTGTCGTTGACAACAAATAAGGCCGGATTTTACATAATTCTTACGGAATAGGAGTGTTTACACGGACAAAGTTGCGGGCGGCCGCTAGTATATGACATGTATACAATAATAATGAATATCATTGTTAAATAGTGTAGTGCGAATAAATACAGAGCGTATAAAACGTCTCCGGATGTAGATATGCAAGAAGATTGCAACAGTGCCAATGCACTTTAATATCACTCGAAGAAATTTGACGCACATAAAATTAAACAAACAATAGTAATCAGTTATTAAAATAAAAGCTAAATTCCGATCTAATCCGAACCCTTCGGAGAATCTAGTAGGGCACGGGGACACGCACTAGTGCGTGATGCCGTTCCCTCTAGAATACCTCCGAAGGTGACTCGTTTCACACGGCTAGAGGAACCTTATAAATTTCTCGCCGCCCCCAAAAAAGCCCGGTAAAGCTGAAAATGCCGTATGAGGCAATCAGCATACTCTTTCCAAAATTACTAAATTACAACTCGTTAGGTCTATAAAAGTTATTTTCTGTCTTTATTTGGGACATTTTACTATCGGTTTCTCCCTCAATACGAGTATGATAAAGTAAAAAAAAATAAGTTACATATCCTACTAATATTATAAATGCGAAAGTTTGTAAGTATGGATGGATGTTTGTTACTCTTTCACGTAAAAACTACTGAATGGATTTTAATGAAACTTTCCTCATATACAGACCATGATCCAGACCAGCATATAGGATACTTTTTTTTACTGTAGTATTCGCGAACGAATTCGCGGGCAACAATTAGTTTTTAATATATTGAGAACTCATATGTTTCGTAAAATATTTAGTGAAAAATATTGTCTTTTTAATTTACCCATCCGCTTAGTGCAATAAAAATACGATAAATAAAATATCAAACTTGGCTAAAAAAAATAAGTTATAAAATAGAATATGTTTCATATAAATAAATTTAACATGTGTAAATAAATTATAAACATGCAAAATCCGAAATAAAGTTATTAATTATTATTGCAAATAAAATTACCAAAGTTATTATAACGTGCTATTATCTTTTAACTAATCTTAGTATTAACATGTTGTTGTTGGTTAACGTCATATAGTTATAGTTTATACAACTATTCATTTTTAACTTCAGTATAAACATTTATTTAAAAATATATATATTTATTTTATGAAGTAAAAAATACCTATGTAATCAATGTCGATTTTGGGATAGTTTGGACATTCTACGAGTATGTGGTTTAGGGAAGTCCCACTTTCGTGACGAGTGCTTACCAGATAATCATCTGCCAATGAAATTATTTCACTCGCCAAAAACATGTCGACCTTCCGAGCGCAAACCCGATGTTATTATAATGTCAAGTATAGGGACGCAATTTCAAAAGACTGTAATAATAAGTATATGTATTGTTAACAATTTAAAAATGCATATTAAATATTATTTCTAAATCCTATCTGAACACTATCAATATTACAAAAAATCAAATGTTGAAAAAATTTCCACGAGCAGGATTTGAACCTGCACCCTTCTGACATACCGGGTCAGGTGCTCTTCCAATTGAACAAAATTTGCGTTAAAAATTATGTAAACAAAAAAAAATTACTATCAATATTTTTATTAATTATATTAGTTATATTAATATAATTAATAAAAATATTGATAGTAATTTTTTTTTTCGCAAACGGCACAAATACTCAAACCTGGGTCCAAATTATTTGTTTGTTCCGTTTGCGGTGGAGACATTGGGTCCATGGGGGCCGGAGGCCAAGCAGCTTGTTAAAGAGTTGAGTGCTCGCCTTATTGAAGCCTCCGGTGACAAGAAGGCTGGCAGCTACCTCTGCCAACGTATTAGCTTGGCAATCCAAAGAGGTAATGTTGCCAGCATTCTTGGGACCGTTCCCATGAGCCCACAGCTGGAGGACATTTTTTATTTATAGGTTTTATTTTGTCTTTAGTGATGTAGGTAACTTATATTATAATTAATTGGAAAATTATGTATAGTTGTTAATAAATATAAATGTTTATTCATTGCCGTCTCTTAAAAAAAAAAAAAGTTATATTAATTATATTATATTTCATTCGTAAAATACAAAACATTTCAATTCATTTAACACTCGGTATTTACCATTTTAATCGTATAATCATTAAAATCACATATATGTATCGTCGCTAATGTAACACTTGGTTCAATAAGTCCTGAGACTAAATACTAAAACAAAGTTTTTTTGATAAAATTATTTTTTATTCATCAACATAGTCTCCTTCAACTGCAATATAGTCTCTCAAACGCTTTTCTAGCTTTTCTATTTCATGAGTGTAGAAAGATTTATTATTGGCTTTAAAATAAGATTCCGTTGCTGCGATTACTTCACCATTTGAGTCAAATTTCTTGCCCTGGAGCATTGTTTTTAAATCTGCAACAGCCAATAATCACTGGGATCCAGATCTGGAGAATACGGTGGATGAGGAAGTAATTGTTGTTGACTGGTGACACAGCGCATTGTCCTGGTGAAAGATCACTCTTTTTCTTCATTTGAGGCCGTTTTTCCGCGATTTCGTACTTTAATCGCTCTAATATTCGCTATTTTTATGTTTCCCTCTATCAAGGTAGTCGACGAAGAGTATTCCCTGTACATCCCAAAATACAGACGCCATAACCTTCCCGGCAGATTGTTGTGTCTTAGGTCGTTTGGGCGGCTTTCACCGGCCGCTCTCAACTCTGGCTGACTGCCGTTTGGATTCCGGAGTGAAATGGTCAATCCATGTTTCATCCATTGTCACATCCCGACGTAAAAAATCCTTTTTATTTCTATTAAACAGTGCCAAACAGCACTCTGAATCGTTAATACGTAATCGCTTTTGATCAATTGTGAGCAGACGCGGCACCCATTTGGAAAAAAGCTTTTTCATGGCCAAATTTTGATGTAAAATAGTGAAAACACTACCGGTTGAAATCTTCACTATCTCAGCTACCTTTCGATCTACCTTCACGATTTTCAGGACTTGGTTGATGTTTTGTTGAGTCACTGCTTCATTTGGACGACCAGAGCGTTTAGCATCTTTTGTGTCCATACGACCGCGTCGGCATACCACCGACAAATGGTTAGTTTAGATGGAGCAGATTCCGGATAACATTTTATATGCCATTGCTGTGCGTGAACAGTGTTTTTTCCCATTGAAAAACAATGTTTTATCGACAAAGGATACTGGTTTATTTTTAAATTATTTTCGAAATTAAAAAAGTAGCGTCACTGAAGGGTGCGCCGACCAAAAAAAGTCAAAAGTGCAGTCACGGTTAAGTTGATATAATTAAAAATACTATCGCATTACATAAACAAAATGTATATTTAGTTTCAAAGAGAACGTGTTTACAATTAGTGTCCATAAATTTATAACACACTATAGTTTTTTCTACAATATCATTTAAAGTGGGGCAATAATCATGATAACGAGTGGTGGCGGGCGTTTAGTTAATATCGTACTTATAGTGTATCAAAATTATTGTGCCAACGTCTGACTTTGTCTAAACAATCACTAATGTCTGAACTACAAATCGTCTGTCTCACATTTTCGATTTATAAAGCGGTTATTTAAATTATTATTTTTCAATCAGCACCATAAATTCCACCAAAATTAGTGGTCGCGACACATCAAATAAGGACGAAGACATTTCAAATAAAATATACCCTTGTCACTTACGGACGGCGCAACCTTATTTTAAACTGTTCGATTTTGATTTTTAAAACATAATTTGATGGCCAGTACTTTCTAAAAATCAAAAGAGTTTTTAATATCGCCATCTCCAAGTAGGTAAGTCTCGGGACTTTTTGAACAACCTAGTAATTCCTTTTAAGTATGAATAACAACATATTATAAATATTAATTGACATTTGCCATTAGAATTTTTTTAACTTTAGGTCAAAGGGCAACACTGGCTAGAGATATACGTATAGCATGATGTACTCGTAAATATCGTTACATTTACTTAAAGATTCAATCATTTAAGTAGGTATTAGTATATGTTAAAAATTAACTGCAAAACCAGGAAATTATCATAATTCAAATTCGTAATAAGATGCTAACCACAATAAAAAACATCAAGCGGATTCATATCTAAAATAGATTTTTATAGCTCTTATGAATATTGTAATACGGTGCATCACTTATAAAATATAATAACAATACTGGTATAAACAAAAAACCAGACAAAAGCAAGCGAGTTGAACAAGCGATGATCAGCGAGAACCAGACTGGGTCATGACATACAGAGACGTAAGGGCGGGCGGTGAAGACTGCGCAAGGGCTATGCCTTATCCGCAAGCAGTCATTAATAATATTAAGTACCAACCTCTTTCGATAACCGAAAGGCCGATTATGGAAATCGATGGTACGAAATGCGATTCATCTTTCATTATGACCGGCATCGAAATTGAAGACGTAGTTACTTTAACTTGCACATTACAGGCAATTGACAATACCAAAAGGTATTGTATGTTCTTTGTACGGAACGCTTCGAATTCGTTTCTGTTATATAAGTGAAAGAACACTAAATATGAAATCCTCAAAAGTTTTAGTAAATGGAGAATATGTTATTCTCTTCTTCTGTTATTAAGTTTCACAGTCTTGTCACCTTAATTACTCTATTAAAGCTGTAAAGAGCTTAAATTTAAAAAAAATGCTCCTTGATATACTGCTACTACCACGAGATCAGCAGGTGAAATAAGATTACCTGTATCGTATATAGGTAATCTTAGATCACCTGCTGATCTGTATTCGTATACGTATTCACACAAACTATTTACGATGTGTACCTAAACCATCTGAATTCTTCCCAATGTTTCCACTTAATCCAATTATTTTCGAAAACCAAAAAGTTGGAAAAAGCACTTTTAATAAATCTTGCTCCACGTATTCAACGAGCTCTTTATAAAAAGCGACAGGGTAACCAAAGGCTCGGTAGCTCACTTGGAAGAGATATCGGTCGAGATGCAAAATGTCCTGAGTTCAAGCCCTATCTGTGGCGACTCGTATTTTTTCAATGCCATGCAAACTTCATTGCCATTTTCATTTGAAAACTACCTCAGAATGTCCTTTAATTTACAGTAAGTGAATGCGAAATTTCATCACCAAATTATGTTAATTAACAATCGGTTATCAGTTCTATAAAACGATATGACAAATGTATCGGCCTTAGAGGTCGTTAATTTTTTTTATAACATACATAATTCGATAGACCCTGGGGTTATGTATGCGAGTCAATAAGTGTCAAAATAGTTACGTCATTGCGCAGCCGGCGATGAGCCGACCGGCCACCGGGCGGCGCCGACTTAACTTTAAACTTGACATTTGGATATTTTAACCACACATTTTATGCGTGAGATGTTAATAATTACAGCTAGCCTTTGCAGCTATTCAAGGACGCAATACCGCGTCAGCTATTAGTATTACAATAATAAATTATTGTTGTTGTTGTTTTTACAATGTCGCTGATTCTCTTTTGGGGCTAGAGAATTTAAAATGATTATATTAAGATCTTTTTTACAATCGAATACTGACTAATGATAGCGGCTGTAAACACTAAGTTAGTTTTAATGATGCGTAATAACTGGCATAATACACCACATCTGCTGTTGTTATGTCCTGATATAATCACATAATAGTCTATCCTAATCAGTCAAGATATGATATGAGTTTGACTTTAAAATTATATATGCATTGTTTAAATTTAAGTTTTCTAAGTGCAGAACACCAAGAGGCTTTACACCCCCTTTTTATCATAGTACTAATAAGATTCAAAATCTAAATATTTGTGTATTATAAATTTTAAAGAAATTAAGTAAATGAACAGTTGCATGCTCATTAAAAAAAAATCTCTTTTACAATGAAAAAGCAATTCTAACACATAATATTTACAAGTGTTTTCTTTAGGTCGTCGTCGTCGGCGGGTTAGTAAATATGGTTATATTAAAAACATACTCTAGAATACTCTAGATGCATGACAGAAAGATTGAAAAAAACTATACAATCATCCCATACAACAATAATTCTATCTCATTTCTATTCAATTAGCGTTATGCCACTTGTCTAGGGGGGCTGAATAGATATCAAAATTAATGTCCTTGCCTAGGGGGGCTGAATAGATATAAAAAATAATGTCCTTGTCTAGAGGGGCAGTTGTATTTAAAACTTTAGAATTGGCTATTAGCTACTTCAAACAATAAGTATAGTCATACAAAAGCAAGTTCAAAGTAAATGCTGTTAAAAAACGTCAGTGATAATTGGGTTTCATTACCAAGCCTAATTCAATTACAAAGTACCTAATTATTTTTTTATTGGTCACTTATGGGGAACACCGCCCAATGAAGATAAGATTAATCACGGCCTATACAAATATACACCGCCTAATGAGCCAGTATTTACGATCCCAAAATCGACCGTGCTTACAAATTTATACAAATTTATACTTATAATAATACAGAGAGCCATAATATTTTATGATTGTGTGAACAGTTAGTTAATCATTCATATGTGATTTTGAATGGTACATTCCACGGGGCGGTTGTAACGCACAATGTAACACAAAAAAAAACATAAAAGCTATAAATTTTGTACCATAGTTATTGCTTAATTATTTTGTATATTAATGTACATGCCTTTTATGTAAACATTATGCATGACAAAGCGAGCAAACCAGCCTCCACCTGCTAGCTGAGTGCCCTATGTACTCACTGATAAGATGGGAGCTCTGGGGATCGGACACACTAGACCTGAAGGATCTGAAGGTGGTGCAGATAGCAAGATTTACCAAAGAGACCAAAAGATTCGACGGGGCGCCGTGAACCCGGAACTGTCGGGTATCGGGCCGAGCGCTTTGCCACTCAGCCACCGAGGCGTTATCGGAACACACTGTTTCATAGAAATGATAACAAAACGAGTATGATTTCCGTAGTTGCACCGCGACACAAATAAAGAGTATCTACTAATAATTGCATATCAATATTTTCTTTATTTTATGTACTTAATTAATACAAATTACAACAATATAATTAACAATAATGGTAATTTAATAAAAAACGGTATATCTGGAAAAGATTAAAAGGGCCAACATATAAATCTGATGATTCAATTTACCCAACCCAACGTTTGCGAAAACCTTTCTGTAACACTACGTATTTATCTAATTTAAAACATTCAATTAAACTCCTCAAGATTACCAGTTGTACGAAAAAGTGTTAAGTGGCACGACGTAGGTAGATGGTAGGAAAACATTTTCAAGTTCATCGCACTCACTCACAAAGTTGACCCAAAGTCTGTTGCGTCAGCTGCGTATGCGCTTCCCGGCGTCTGACAGACGGTCGACCGAGCGAACGGTGCAGCGATTGCGCCACGTGGGCGCTGCGACCTTGCCCTTAACTTTCTATTCTTTCACCTATCAGCACAATCAAAAAGTTTTTATTGTGTAACTAGCTTCCTACCGCTGTTTCATCCGCAAATTCGGTTTGTTATAAAGGTCTGTGCCAATAGTAATGACAATTTATTGGTACTCTAAACAGTTAGGTACATCGTTATTTCGAACATAAATATCAAAATAAAACATTTTGACTAGCTATGGACAAAATATTAAATAAATAATAAATTAAAATAATTTCGTCTACTTCATAAAGCTATGCTGTAATGTCTGTTCAGCATTAAGAAAAGAAAAGAAAAGAAAATTACTGTGATTGCTAACTACGCTATCGAGTAATGAAGCATTACATCAAATAAGAATCGTGTTTTTTCACGTGCACTCATCCGTAATTGCATCATGCCTATTCACATAAAAAACAACTAGATCTAATTTCACAGGAACGCGTCTGAGCATTGCAACATTTCGTAGTATTGACGGTCAACGATCCGACCGGTCTCTGGTACGACAGGCGTCACAGACACCGGGATCCGGAATAATGCTTTCTCTGTTTATAAAACATGAATACTTTATGACACTAATTAAATATAATAGGGTTATTTCCAGGTTATTCGATAGGGAATCATAGTTTACATCCAGGATAAATGTTTTGCAGTACTGTTGGTTGGTGCCATATGTCAAACATATTACCATACCAATACCAATTAAAGTTTATACGTTACCATCCATATACATACTTTATATTAAACGATACATGTCTAAACCTTTTTAATTGTAATCATTTATTTTTTTATAGGTACTCACAATTGCGATCGGCGTCGTATCAGCAGATATAGGATTAGGCTACCATTACAAAGTACCACAGACATCTTACGGGGTGCCTTCGTACCAAGTCAGCAACAACGCCGGTGGCAACTACAACACCGGTTACGCAGGTAACAGTGGTTCCAGTGGGTACAACTACAAGGGCCAATCTGGATACCAAGGACTGAGTGCCGGGCAGCAAAATGCTGGATACCAAGGACTGAGTGCCGGACAACAAAATGCTGGATACCAAGGACTGACCACTGGACAACAAAACACTGGATACCAAACCACCGGACAACATAATACTGGATACCAAGGTCTGACTACCGGGCAGCAAAGTTCTGGCTACCAATCAACTGGCCAGCAAAATGGATATCAAGGGGCATACACTGGGCTCCAGAGTGGATCCGGCTACCAAACCAGCGGCACCGGAGCAAGCAGCCAGTACTACACGTCTCCCAGCTCCGGCAGCTCTAACGTTGTCGCCAACACTCTACTCCAACCTAATTACCAAACCCAGTCGGGAGGAAACTTCGGACAAAATGCTTACCAATACCAAACCGCGAGTCAGTACCAGGAAAAATACCAACATCAATACCAAATCCAGCAGCAGCCCGCGCAAGTGTTCAAACATTTCTACGTTCACGCCGCTCCTGAAGAACCTGAAACGGTCAGACCCCGCAACCCAGTAGTTTTGCCCGCGCCCCAAAAGCATTACAAAATCATTTTCATCAAAACGCCATCGCAACTCGGAGTTGGACCTCAATATGTACCAGTCCAACCACAAAATGAAGAAAAAACTATTGTTTACGTCCTCGTGAAGAAGCCCGAAGATTACCAGGACGTTGTAGTACCCAAGGTAGAACAGAAACCCCCATCGAAGCCAGAAGTTTACTTCATCAAGTACAATAGCAAGGAGGATTCTCAGGCTGTAATCAACAATATAGTGGGTGATTACAACAACAAAGGTCAGTCCGCGAGTTTCGCCGGAGCCGGGGCCAGCTCCACGGGTGGCTCATACTCTGGTCAATCAACGCTTAGTTCCGGATCTTCGTCTTCTTCAGGACTGACCACAGGAGTTTCATCTACTGGATTGTACACTGGACAATCTAATGTTGGATCGGGCCAGGTCGCTGTTACGCCATCTGAAAGCCAGCTGTTGTCCAGTTTCGGATCGTCGTCGTACGGACAGGCTAACAAGAATGAGAACCAGGCTTCGACTAGCTTCGGTTCTGCATTCGGCAGCGGGTCGTCGGGAGCGGTGAGCTTGGCGTCCGTAGAGACAAACGGTTCCACGGCCGGCGCGTACGACAGCAACGCATCAAGTGCTTTCTCTTCGTCGACTGCCAATTACGATAGCGCAAACGCTATTTCGACTAGTCAAGGTGTCCCCCACGAATCGTACGGAATCCCTAAATTCAAAGTAGATTAAAGTTTAGATTTTAATGTTAAATAGACTCTGTTACATGCCAATAAATTTGTACAATGAGTGTGGATGTTCATTAAATTAATTAAGTCCCATGTTGTAGGTTTTTTATGTTTTGTTGACTAAAAACTATCTACCTAACATCTGGTCGCATGTGGTTTACAAACTAGCAATAGTCTTATAAATCAATGTAAATGGTGAACTTCCGTTGCTTTTACGGACTTTCATTACAATGGAAGCCCGCCATGTAGTTTAATGAAATGTTATTAAAGAAGAAAGATTTCCAATAGGTTTACATGAGTGATTCAAATGTGTTTGTTATATGTGTAGAGCGGCAAGATCACCGGCCCCAGACCAAAAGCTTCCGGGTAATAATAATAATAATAATACTTTACTCGGTTCAGTTTATGCTTAGCACCAAGGCTTGTTTTAAATTAATTAAAAATAACATTTAAAATGTTTTAATAAGCAACAGTATTAGTAGCATCGTTGTTTTCCGAAAGTAACAGACAATAACAGAATTAAGATCCAGAGTCCATTTCTCAATAGTTAAGAATTCCGGGTAGATTGTGCTTCCATTGAAGCGGTTCCCCATTGAGGAACCAAAATAAATAATAACCACAGCTGGTGCGTAGTAATCGTTAGTACATATTATTTATCCAGAAGCGCAACGTGACTGCTGCCTTTCTCAATTGGACCAATGACGACAGCAGGATCTTACGTAAAAGCAGACGCACTGCCAGCTGATCGTTTTATTTAGTTTCAGAACAACCAAATGCAATCAAAATTGGCACATTACTGGTATTTTAATAGCTTGCCCATCCGCATAACTCCATGACGTTATCTTGATTGATCGCTTCTCTCAAGTGCGCGCCAGAACAACATTGAGAATGGTTAATTTAGTTGGTAATGCGGCGTAGCGATAGTATTTCATTCATGATGTAAATTGTTTGTGAATGGCCAGCCTTTATTTCGGGGTAGTGGCGCATGATAGCTTTAATATCAGGCATTAGGCGTTGATTGAGAAGATATTCATGGATGCACTCTCTGGATGCACAATTGAATTAAATTCAGAAGGTCTCGTTCTCGATGTATATAGTAGCCTATTAAACGTAACCAGTCAACAAGAAAACATGTTTGTTCGTTTCCTTGGCTACTCTATGATGATGATATTGTCTTTTACAATTTCCATTAATTCAGATGTCTTACATGTAAGACATTATCCCAATATATCGATTGCGGGCCATGAAGCTGTCGCGGACCATAGCGGACTGAATATAAGAGCGCAGTCACACGAGAAATAGTGTAAATAAGTGTCTTGCGAGAATCTGCTGTGTTAAAAACAAACAGAATTTTGTTATAAAATATTAGAGAGGTTTATGGGACATTTCATACCCTTTTCTAGTTACGCATGGAACTCATTTCGAACTCATTTTTTAATACTTGTATCAATACTCTCATATGATGACCATAACCACATACCTCACCTGCTTCATGCGTCAGTGCGTCACCATGGTTCTAAGGATTACCAACCGGTCTTAAACCCAGAGTTCCAGGTCCTGATTCCCAATTGGAGTTCAATTTGTATTCGATTTGGTTGATGGTAGAACCTATTCTAGCCACATCACATCACCAGCTCATCTTATGTCTTCACTGCTGGGGCTATAGATGGATAGGGAGAACAGGCCATAAACCACCACGTGGGCTCGTTATTCGCGAACGCTAATGCAGTCGGGGCCAACGGCTTTCATGCCTTCCGAAGCGCGTAGGAGCCCGAGGTGATAAATTTTTGGTCACCCATTCAATGACCGCCCATCCCGAAAGTTGCTTAGTCTTAGCGGGCGCGCACTGCTTTATTAGCAAGATTGCGACCCCGAACGGGTTTGTCGCTATACCGTCGGATTCATTAAAATTCTCAACATCCAATTCCGGTTAAGCTGTAAAGGTCATTGAGGGCCAATAGCAATGAGCGCTCTTAAAAAACAAGTTTAATTTTAAAATTTAATATTTATTAACAATAGCATTCATTTTCGATTAACGCCTTTATGACCGTATTTAATTCGAAATATAAACATCTTTCCATATTTCACTAATTTTATTTTATTTGTTCACCGCTCCGTCCTGCACCCATCCAAATCCAAAACCCCGAAAGCTTTCAGCTCGAATTGCAGAATCGCTTTGAGTGCCTAAATGATTGCGTAAATGTGGACGAATACAGCAACAGGTTTGTGGAAACTGTCCAAACGGTTGAGTCCAAGTTCTTTAAAACCCACTGTGCAAAAGGAACCAAAAAGTTCTCAGACCATACCCTAAAACTAATGGAGAGGTTCTGCTTTCGTCAGGTGATGCGTCTCAGTTTCGGTGGCTAAATAGGCAGATCTCGAAGTCTATGACTCGCAACACGCGCCGATTTAATACTAACCGTATTAAAGAGGCCATAAAGCGGAACAAAGGCTCAAAACTGTTCGCAAGAGATCTGGGTATTGAGCAGTGCCAACTGACGATGCTGAATACCGATGACGGTAGAACTGTCATGACCAAGTCCGATGTTATGGGAGAGGTCGAGAAGTTCTATGGACAGCTTTACACATCCACACGGCCACCTGTACAAAGCTTAGTTAAAGACCTTAGAGCTAAGTTAACCCGGCACTATACCGAAGACATCCCGGACATCAGCCTGTACGAGATTAGTATGGCTCTCAAACAGCTCAAGAACGGCAGGGCACCAGGTGCTGACGGAATTACGGCCGAGCTTCTGAAAGCAGGCGGAAGACCGGTGCTCGTAGCTCTTTAGAAGCTATTTAATTTCATCGTACTAGGGGGCAGAACGCCAGAGACGTGGCACGAAGGTATGGTGATACTGTTCTTCTGGGCGACAAAACCCTGCTGCAGAACTACAGGCCCATCTCTTCTAAGCCACGTCTACAAGCTGTTTTTGAGAGTCTTATCGAATCGTCTCGCACGCAGGTTTGATGACTTCCAGCCCATCGAACAAGCCGGTTTCCGAAAAGGCTTCAGCACCATAGACCACATACATACGCTGCAACAAGTTATACGGAAGACCGAAGAGTATAACCAGCCTCTTTGCTTAGCGTTTGTGGACTAAGAAAAAGCCTTCCATTCGATCGAAACATGGGCCGTGCTACAGTCTCTCCAGCGGTGCCAAATTAACTACCCGTACAAAGTATTGAAGTGTTTGTATGAAAGCGCCACTGTGTCAGTCCGTCTTCAGGACCAGAGCTCGAAACCTATCCAGTTGCAGCGAGGAGTGAGACAGGGAGATGTGATGTATCCGAAACTGTTTTCTGCTGCACTGGAAGATTCTGGACTGGAAAGGACTCGGCATCAATGTCAACGGCGTATACATCACTCACCTTCGATTTGCTGACGATATAGTGGTCATGGCTGAGACCCTGGAAGACCTCGGCACAATGCTCGGTGACCTCAACAGAGTCTCTCAACAAGTGGGTCTTAAAATGAACATGGAGAAGACGAAAGTTATGTCGAACCACTGTCGAACTCACGTATCGTTCCCACTCCTCTGAAGGTTAGGGACTCTACCCTTGAAGCTGTGGACGATTATGTTTACCTGGGACAAACGGTCCAGCTAGGTAGGTCCAACTTCAGCAAAGCGTTCAATCTTTGAATCCAATTAGGCTGGGCAGCGTTCGGTAGGCTACGAAA
Source organism: Eudonia truncicolella (assembly GCA_949315975.1). NCBI lineage: Eukaryota > Metazoa > Arthropoda > Insecta > Lepidoptera > Crambidae > Eudonia > Eudonia truncicolella. The sequence continues at coordinate 19,443,906 of OX438825.1, read as the reverse complement.
TATCTTTTTGTCTGATATACCGCAGTGTCTCAAGACGAAAGTCTTTGACCAGTGTGTGTTGCCAGTGATGACATACGGGACTGATGCGTGGTCGTTCACTATGGGCCTTATCAGAAGGCTCAAGGTCACTGGTCAAAGAGCAATGAAGATGTCGGGGTTTCTCTGCGTGATTGAATCAGAAATAAGGAGATCCGCAGAAGAACAAAGGTAACCGACAAAGCCCGAAGAGTTGCTAAGCTAAAGTGGCAGTGGGCAGGGCACATTTCTCGCAGGACTTATAGGCGCTAGGGCGGAATAGTCCTTGAGTGGCGACCGCGTACCGGAAAGCGCAGTGTGGGCAGGCCTCCAACAAGGTGGACCGACGATCTGGTGAAGGTCGCGGGAAGCCGCTGGATGCGAGCAGCACAAAACCGGTCGTTGTGGAGATCCTTGGGAGAGGCCTTTGTCCAGTAGTGAGCGTCTTTTGGCTGAGATGATGATGATGATTTGTACTGGCGGCCAACAATGGCACCCGCTGCCGTTTAGATTATACGTTTAGTGCCAAACGTCCCTGCGCAAGTGCGCGCAGGAACGTCCCAGCGTAAGTAGATACGCGCACAAGGGACCAACGTCAGATCATAACTATTAGACTTACTAGATAGACTAGATGACCCGCCGAAGCGCATTCTTCATCCAGTACTTACTCGTAAGACTTGTGTCTCGGGGAAGTCGCTCCATGGACACGTTTAGTCCAATTGCTCTTTTTTCCAGTAGTTAACCGGAACTGCCAAGCATGCTCACTAGTCGTACGAAGAGCGCAACTAGCAGTTTCTACTTCTTGGGTCGTTGACACAAAGTCGACTACCAAAATGTCCTCTTTTACAAAGAATATAATGTTCGTCTGCATGGTAGTATGTTAGAGTAAAAGTAGTCCTCCTGTGTTCTTAGCTTTTACACTGGCGACAGTGGAATGCCACTCGCGCGCGTTGCGGCGCCAGCGCCGGCGCCGCCTTAAACCAGGCGCCACTGCTGGTATCCTACCATTAGCCACTGGACATATTCATATTGCATACATCAAGAGCAATACCTACTCATTTCCTTACATTAAAAACGCAATTTACAAAACATAATATACGAGTACACTCATTGAAGTACCTACTTCATCTCAATGAGACAACCATTTATACCTACTTAGGTATAAATGGTAGTCTCATTTTATTATAACCTTTGTAAGAGTGGGCTCCTTACAGGCACATAGGCTCACCTTTCTCTTATGCCCTACGTCACAGTATATACACAGTCAGGTCATAAATTCTGTCACATGTTTAATATAAAATAATTGAGACAAGTTTATTCATTATGTAACCATTTATATACCAAAATGAACTTAACAAAACATAGATTCTTATGACAATAAAGTTTATTCAAAATGACCTCCGTGATTTTGAAAACAGGCCTTCAATCTTCGCGGCCAGTCGTCTATCGCAGCACGAACGAGGTCCATGTCAATATCGGCGGCTGCCTTAATCAAGGATGTCTTGAGTGACTCCAAATTGGGATGAGGCTTTGAGCACGCCTTTTCCTCCAAGTGTTGCCATATCTTGTAATCTAACGGACTCAAATCTGGACTGGAGGAGGGCCAGTCTTCGTGCTGGATGAAGTCGATTTCACGCGCCGTTAGCCAGTCTTGTTTGCTCTTCGCTCTATGAGCTATGAGCCGAATCTTGTTGGAATACCCAGTGCCTGTTATTGAACATGGTATGAGAAACAGGTCCCACAAGGTTCGTCAGGACTGTATTTTGATACACAACTGCATTCGTTTTTACACCTTTCTCACAAAAATGTACCTCTGTTAAGCCCCAATAAGAAACTCCCAACCATACCATGAGCGAGGATGGAAAATGACCTCGTTGGACACGCGGAATACGGTTGCTCGCTTCTTCACTACTGTGTGCATACACCTTATCATTTTGTTTGTTGTAGCTCTCTTCTACGGTAAAAATTTTTTCATCCGAAAAAATAATTTCCCGTTATTTTTTCCAAGCGTACCGCTTCAACAAAGCGCGGCTTCTCTTCAGTCTCAGGTCCATTAGTCAAGCATTCAAACGATGTCCTGTTTTTCTAAGTCTTCATTTAACACCCTTTTCACCGTGGTTCTGCTTAACCCCATCTGAAGGGCCAACAGTTTCTGCTTACGTTTGGGATTTCTTTGAATTCGCGCCTTCACAGCTTTTATCACTGCTGGAGTCCTAACAGACCGAGGGCAACCACTTCGTGACCTGTCATCTACACTAGAGTCTTCATTGTATCGTTTGATGGTACGATAAACGAATCTTTTGGTTAAATTAAAATTTTTTTTCAGTATGTCAAAAATTTGAATTGGCGCGTAACCGCAACGATGCAACGCAATAACTGCACACGGTCTTCTTTAAGCGTCCACTTCATATTTAAAAATTAGTAATATTCTAAAAAGTATTCATTTTTATTTTCATGAACAATTCGAAATTCGAATTCAATAAACTTTTTTGTGGCCAGCATTCTAAAAGAAAAGTTTTTACTATGTGGCAATACTTATGACCTGACTGTGTACTTGCACTCGACACTACTTAATAGTAAAGTATCGTTTGGACAGTTTGTTAAAGCACATAGCATACGTTCTTCGAAATAACTATTAACGGCAGATCATTCAAAATATCAACAACAAAATTAAATGCTATCAGATTTTAAATACCTAAAATTATTCGCTTTGCATTGTATTAAAATAATAAAGATACATACACCGCGTTTGAAATGTATTTTAATTTAAAAAACAATAAATTATCATGATAAGAGAATCATAAAATTGTAATACCTATAACTGATATTGCATGCAACACTAAAATGAATATAGAATTTCGATTATGTTGCAGTATTATTATACTCGTATTGCAAAGAGTGGCTTTGAGCAGAGCAATTTCTTTAACTACGATAGTACGATTGAAATGTAATATATGCGAGCCTCTTTCTGAAAGCTGCTGTATAGGTACTGTGATATTGCCAAATTTTATTATAACGACATCCTCGTGCGCTCTGTCGTGCCAATATGTGAAACGAGGACGTAGGGTTATAGAAATAACTGAGGTGTTCGTAAACACCCTACATAAAAACTTTATTCGTTCCAAGTACTCTGTAGACTACAATGGTATCGGATTAATATATATACAATCCGAAAACCATTACAGAAAATATTTGAAAATTAGCGCATTAGAGACTGAAACAGCCATTGGATTAAAAGCGTTAATTCCTATTTTAGATAATTTTAGACCTCGCTTACAAGTTACAATTATTACCAAATGCCAAGGAAGAATGTTTGGATTTTATGTGTGTTCTACAAAAAGACCAGTTCATAGCAAATTTTGTCATCAAGAACAGGGTATACCATTGCTTGTTTATGGGCGCGTTATAGGAATTACTGCCAAAATGAAACGAAACAGTTGTCAAGACATGGAAACCATTTTTATATCATTAGAGCCAGTTCATACTTGGATAAGAACCATCGTGAAAAGTGTGATGTCTAGTAGAAGCAAAAAGATAAATGATAAATTAGATAAAGCCAAAGAAAATGTTACTAAACCTACACCTTTTTTACGGACAACTCCAGAATTTAAAATTTTACTTAGACACGGCACGGATAAAAGCTATCCAAGTAATCAGAAGGGTAAAAAAAAATCCAATCTTGATAATGAATCAATATCGGTAACGACTACTAGTCCTATACTTAAGACTACGCCAACGGCGACCAAACGAATAGTTGCAACAACAAAACGAATTCTGCGTACTGCAATCACAACCAATTACACAATTTCTTATCTTGATAATGAATCGGTATCAGTATCAACTACCCGTACTGCACCTAATACTACGCCGACGACCACCAGACGAATAGTTACAACAACAAAACGAAATCTGCGTACTGCAATCACACCCAATTTCGATCACAGTAAATTCGAACTGAAAGCAAGAAATCAGAAGAGTTACACAATTTCTAATACTGATAATGAAATGATATCAGTATCAACTACCCGTACTACACCTAAGACTACGCCGAGGACAACCAAACGATTAGTTGCAACAACAAAACGAAATATGCGTACTGCAAACGCACCCAATTTGGATCACAGTAAATTTGAACTGAAAGCAAGAAATCAGAAGAGTAGCACAATTTCTAATTTTGATAATGAAATTATATCAGTACCAACTACCCGTACTACACCTAAGACTACACCGACGACGACCAAACGAATAGTGGCATCAACAAAACGTAATCCACGTACTGCAATAACCGCCAATCTAGATTTCTTAACGACTACGTCAACAGAGGCAAATATACCGACGACAGCTTCAGGGTCAGATGCCAATTCTATTGCAGGCTCAGTTGCTTACAAAATTGAAATGAACGTCGGTCCTTTAACAACGGATGCAGTGCAGTGGTTCAAAGCAAAAATGAAAAAGAAACTTGAAAAAGGCACACCTCCAGTTTTAGTACTTACCACAGCAGCGACAGAATATTATTTTGAACCTACAGACTTCGTCGATTTAACATAGATTTACAATAGTGATCAGTAAACAAGCTAATTGGATATAGGTTCATATCTATATAAATAAAAATGAATCGCTATATGTGTTGCTAATCGCAAAACTCGAGAACAGCTGAACCGATTTGGCTGATTTCTTTTTTGTTGCGTTTAATGAAGTCTGAGGAAGGTTCTTATTGAGAGAAAAAATGTAAAAAATACGAGAAAAATAGTAAAAACAACAATTTTCTTTTCCCATACAAACCACTCTCTACTGGACCGTTTTCAAAAATTCTTTCACCATTAGAATGCTACATTAGCGCTGTGTAACATAGGCTATATAAAAAATGACCACCCGTGCGAAGCAGGGATGGGCCGCTAGTTATGTAATAAATAAAATATATTGATTTACTTACCTGTATGTAACATGGTCTTTTAGTATTTCGGAAGGAGATAAAACCACCCATCCAAAGAAATAACAAAAACTTAGCAGTTAAAAAACCGGCCAAGTGCGTGTCGGGCCATGCGCAGTGTAGGGTTCCGTAGCCCATCTCAAAAATGCGGACTCTGAGAAGAGGGCTTTTATGAACAATTATTTAAAGATGGCTCTTATACTATGTAGATGCTATCGGTTTCACACACCTGACAACGTTATTTAAGTAGTTCCCAATGAGGAGTTTGTACTGCGCCAAGTACATTTTATAAGTTGGTCGACAGTTACTCGTAAACTTGTAAAGTCTACTTAGCTGAAATAGTTATCCTTTTAACTTCGTCATATATACAACTGCCATGAATTTTTTCACGTATCCAAAAACAACCAACTTGATTGTAACAAAATTTTACACTTTAAATCTTAATAGTTCACAAACGAATGGTTCAATCAAAAACTGTTTGCACAAACCCGCAATGTTTTTAAATTTGCTATCCAACGACACCCCACACTATGGGGTAGACAAGAAAAAAAAATTATATCTCTACTTCACGTCTAGTACTAAGAGTCTATGAGCTACATACGGACATGGCGAAACTATAAGGGTTCCTTGTTGACTACGGAACCCTAAAAAAAGAAATCCAAGTAAACCGCCACCGCTGGCGCCGTTCTGTGGTCTAGTGGTTAGACCACCGGTCTTAGACCCAGAGAGAAGAAAGATATTAAGTACCATATTCTTAATATCATACCATACCATAATAATATTATCATTGACCTGGCATGTCATGGGGTGCGGGTTCGAATCCTACTCGTGGAATATTTTCAACACTTTGTCTTTTTTCAAATTGTAATTTGTTCGCAACAATATTTGCGTAAAATCATATGTAAATATCAAAAATACAGTTCAGTATCAATATCAATAATCATATTCTCAACCTCTGAGGCCAGTGCCTCATTTTATCTTATAAATCTTATCTCTTAGTCCGGTCAACAAGTTGAAAAACGTGAAAAATAGACATAAAGCTCCTAAAAATATGAGCAATAGCTCATTGGATTCGGAATGACCTCTAGAAAAATGCAGTGTGAGGATTTTACTGCACGTAAAAAATTGCAATTGTTATTAACAAAATAAGATAAAATAAATAATAAATCTAGTTTTTTGTTAATAACTCAAAAACTATTAATATTTACGATATTTTGAATAAAGATCCTTAAAGAGGAGGAAAAAATTTCCAGCTCCCGGAACTTTACTTCTATTATTAATAATTTTAATTTAACGCTGACAATAGGGCTCCGCGCAGCCATTACGGCATGGGCGCACTGCCGCTAAATACAGCGTACCACATAAAATATTTTTTTATAGTAACAAATATGAATTAAAAAAGTTTAATAAATTATGGTATCATCCAAATACTTGAAAGAATAGAATTATGGCCGTTGGATTTTTTTTTAAATAATTTTTCAAAATGTTATGCCGTTCTTAATTTGCGATTTTTTTTCCAATCTCCGTTTTCATAAATGACGACATAAAAGTTTAAATAATAAACCTAAAAATTTTGGGCTTAGTGGAGCCTATCTATAGTATACTTAACAAGATCACGCGATATATTATTGCTGTTTTCGCATCCAACAATGGCATTAAGTAACGTTAGATTTTTTTTTAAATCATTGGTTAAGCAATTATTTATAAAAAAATAGAAAATTTTAATATATTGAAAAATATTTTTTACCATTTTGTTGTCTTGGTTTTTTATTTTTTTTTATTGTTTGTAATCGTTTTTTTTAATTGTTTTAATAATTAGTTAAGGACTGATTTTCTTTTTAAAAATCATAATTGTCGTTTTTCCACAGGTAAATAATAAAAAAAATTGTCAATAATTTCATTGTTTGATTTATTATAAACAAATTCTAAATAGTTATTTTTTTTTCTAGAGCTAAAAAAATAACAAAAACAGCAATATATATCAAATACTTTTTTTTTATTTTTTTTTAAGATCTTTCCGCTCGCCTTCTATACATATATACAATTTGTAGGAGTGATTTCGTAGAAAAGAGACGGAAGTAGGGTCGTAACAGTGTGATCCCGTAACTATTACGTGTTAGTCGGGGAAGCCACCAGTGATCGACACTTTAAGCCCAATGTCCGTTGTAAGTCGTAATATTTGTGGAATTGAATATTTAAAAAAAGAGAAAAGACTATAGTCTTTTCTCTTTTTTTCTTTCATTCTTTTTTTCTTTTTTTCGTCATTAAATTTTATTTACTGTTGTATTATTGATTTCAAAAGGTGAGATGTCAAATGTTAATGTTCAAACTTCGGCGGTTGACAACGTATTATGAACACTAGGTGTCAGGTTGATTAATAGTTTTGTCACTAGATGGAGCTACCTGTGTACGTTGTGAATCGCGGTATCGAAGTGTTTAAGTATTTACTATAGAAGCATAATTTGGAATAACGGTTTTTATCCGATCCGATCCGAACCCTTCGGAGAATCTAGTAGGGCACGGGGACGCGCACTTGTGCGCGATGCCGTTCCCTCTAGATAACCTCTGAAGGTGATTCGTTTCACACGGCTTGAGGGACCCTTTACGTTCCTCGCCGCCCCCAAAAAACCCGGTGAAGCTGAAAATGCCGCAGCGGCAATCAGCAATCTCTCTCCAAAAAAAAAAAAAAAAAACGGTTTTTATATAACCGCGTAACGCCCCTTCTAGTTATAGCCCCATCAGTCTTCTCAAATCGCTGGGAAAACTGTATGAACGCGTTCTAGTATCCCGCTTAGGACTTTGTGTCCTCTAACAATATCCTCATAGACGAGCAGTTTGGGTTTCGCCCCAAACACTCGTGCACCCATTAATTGCACGGCATCACGGAGCATATTCTATCCGGCCTCAATAAAAGGGCACCGGAGCTCTTTTCTTCGACGTTGCGAAAGCGTTCGACAAAGTTTGGCACAACGGCTTAATTTATAAGCTTTACCAATTTGGCGTGCCAGACAGACTCGTGCACATCATACGAGACTATTTGTCGGATCGCTCCTTTCGCTTCCGCGTCGAAGGAACGCTCTCCGCCCCTCGTCCCATTCGAGCCGGCGTTCCGCAGGGATCCGTGCTCTCCCCAATCCTGTTTGCGCTTTACGCAAACGACATTCCGAAGACCCCACGCGTAGAGCTAGCTCTATTCGCGGATGACACCGCGCTATATTCGTCCGGTAGAGACAAAGCCGCGGTTTCCAACCGACTCCAAACGGCCGCCAACACCCTCGGCGTTTGGTTTCGCAAATGGCGGATCGAAGTTAACCCCGAGAAAAGTGCCGCAGTGTTCTTTTCTCGAGGTAACGACGATCGTCGCCCTCCTATACGTCTATTTGACCGTGCTATCCCTTGGGTAAAGCAGGTGAAATATCTCGGTGTCACCCTCGATAGAAGATTGACGTTTGCGCCTCACCTTAAAATCGTCCGTACGCGCCGCAGGGCCGCGTTTATATTAGGTCGGTTATTCCACCTTATAGGCAAGCGGAGTAAAATGTCTGTTAGACATAAGACGACAATTTACAAAGCTAGCATCCGCCCCGTCATGACTTACGCTAGCGTAGTTTTCGCGCACTCCGCGCCCTCCTATTTGTATCGCTTACAAACCCTCCAGAACCGGTTCATGCGTGGTGCCACGGGTTGCCCGTGGTACTATCGCAACATAGATCTCCACCGCGATCTTGATCTTCCCACTATCAAAGATTTTATCAAGGACGTTTCCATACGTTACTTTGATAACGCCCCCCACCACCCTAACCCGCTTGTTGTGGCGGCCGCCAACTATAATGTTGGAAGCCTTCCACCAACAAAACGGTTCATGTCTAGGCGTCCTAAGCACGTCCTAGATGACCCCGACGATCCCATAACGGTTGCGAACGCCCCCCCGCCCGATCCTCTAAATGACAGCACACATTTACAGAATACACTAAACATGCACACCAGTTTAGGCCCAAGACACCGTACTCGTAGAACAAGGGTACGAAGAACCGGTTCACACTCGCTCTACACCAGGTACAGACATGTACCTGGGCGATTCTCTCCTCCTCCACGGCCCGGTCAACCCGAGCCGAGGTCCGTGCCTTTAGAGGCGCCCTCGGGTTGCTCCGCTCCCCGATCCGATCCGAACCCTTCGGAGAATCTAGTAGGGCACGGGGACGCGCACTAGTGCGCGATGCCGTTCCCTCTAGATAACCTCTGAAGGTGATTCGTTTCACACGGCTTGAGGGACCCTTTACGTTCCTCGCTGCCCCCAAAAAAGCCCGGTGAAGCTGAAAATGCCGTAGAGGCAATCAGCAATCTCTCTCAAAAAAAACAAAAAAAAACGGTTTTTATCCGATCCGATCCGAACCCTTCGGAGAATCTAGTAGGGCACGGGGACGCGCACTAGTGCGCGATGCCGTTCCCTCTAGATAACTTCCGAAGGTGATTCGTTTCATACGGCTTGAGGGACCCTTTACGTTCCTCGCCGCCCCCAAAAAAGCCCGGTGAAGCTGAAAATGCCGTAGAGGCAATCAGCAATCTCTCTCAAAAAAAAAACGGTTTTTATTTAAATTATTAAATTAAAACTTTTACGCCTTCGTGCTTTTTTTTGTTTATAATTGTTGACGTGTGTACTACCATAGCCTATGGCGAACGGTGGTACAAGCGACAACATATTCCCAATAGCTCCACTGCCTTTATGCGCGGGTCGTTCCAAACCTAGAGGCGTATCGCTTATCTCTTTTAATTGTCGGAGTCTACACCCTAATATTTCAGAAATTAGGAAATTCGTTAAAAATAGGGAACTTGATTTTCTACTCCTTCAGGAGACGTGGCTAAAACCCACCAACTTGAAGGGGTTGTCGATCCCTAAATATTCATTGGTCCGCAATGACCGCCCTAGCGACCCTTCTGGCCGTGCTAGTGGTGGCACCGCCATTTATTTTAGGAAGAGTTTGCATTTCTTTCCCCTACCTACCCCTCCTCTCGCCAACATAGAAGCTACTGTTTGTCGGGTTGCCATGACGGGACATCGTTCCCTAGTCATAGCGTCCGTATACATAACGGCCGGCACGCCCCCTCTGCTCAGTGATTTCGAGGCGCTCCTTTCGCTGGGGCCCTCCGTGATCCTGTTCGGAGACTTCAATTCTAAGCACACGGACTGGACGTGTGTAGCCCCCAACAACAATGGCCCTAAGTTAATACGGATAACGGAAAAGTTAGGTTTGGACGTTTTGTGCCTTTACTCGCCCACGCATTATCCGGATAATATTAACTATAGGCCCGACGTCTTAGATTTTGCTTTATTGAAAGACGTCGCGCTGAACCTAGGTTCCTTTGAAACACTAGATGACCTAGGTTCCGATCACCGTCCAGTCTCGTTAGTGCTCGGGCCGCAGGCCCCGCCCACTAACTCCAACTCATCTCAAATTAAAACTTTCACCAACTGGGAAGGTTTTAACTCTGCTCTCGCCTCCGCGATACACACTCCCGATTCACCGTACGCTCAGTACACTCCGGACTATTTCGATAGTACGGATAAGATTGATAGTCCGGTGAATTCGCTCACTAGTTTGGTTCAGTCAGCTGTGAAAGATAACTCGCGGGTAGTCGACGCACCGGTGCGTCGGTTACCGGCGGATATCCGTAACCTGATCAAAGCCAAAAATGCCACTCTCCGGAGAGCGGCACTTTATCCGACTCCCGAACTTAGGCTCGCGGCAAACCGCGCTCAGCGCGCGCTTAGGTCCCGCCTTTCCGAGTGGAGAAACGACGTGTGGAGTGACCTCATAGGGGATATATCACCTTCCCACGTCGCGTACTACCGAGTGGCGAGAGCCCTCCGTATAGACGCGGCGGTAGCCTTCGAGGATGAGGAAAAGGCCGAATGCTTCGCTGACAGCATTGCTTCTCAGTGCTCTGTCAGCTCCCAAGAGTGCGATCCGGCGCACATCCGGGCGGTGGAGGAGGTGGAGGCTCCTTGACAGGAGCTCCCAGCCTCCTACCGACCCCGATCCTCCGCCCCCGCCGATTTCGACCGACGAAATCTCGTCATTTATTAAGGTTTTAAAGCCTCGTAAGGCTACGGGGGCTGACGGCATCTCTAACAAGGCGCTCAAGTACTTTCCCAACCAAGTACTTACCGTGTTAGCCCTTATCTTCAACGCCTGTTTCGATCAATGCTACTTTCCAGCCGGCTGCAAAGAAGCAATAGTTATAGGGATTCCTAAACCGGGCAAACCTCTCAATTTGCCAACCAGCCATCGTCCCATCAGCCTCCTCAAGGCGATGGAAAACTTTTCGAAAAGGTTATACGCTCGTATGAGAGAGCACCTTTTCGGAATCGGCATTATTATAGACCAACAATTCGGTTTTAAGCGAGAGCACTCGTGCCCCCAACAGGTTCACCGCATAATCGAGTTTATCTTGAGCGGTTTCCACACCCGTCATAAAAAGAAGACAGTAGCAGTCTTCTTTGACGTAGCCAAGGCCTTCGATAAGGTCTGGCATGACGGGCTCATTTATAAGCTATATCAGCTAGATATGCCAGATAGGCTAATCCGGTTGATTAGATCTTACCTCTCAAACCGTACTTTTCGTTTTCGACACGAAGGTACGCTCTCTTCTCCCCGCTCCATAAGAGCTGGCGTGCCGCAAGGCAGTGCCCTCTCGCCATTGCTGTACGTGTACACCAATGACATCCCCATTCCGTCATACGACACAGAGCTCTCACTCTTTGCCGATGACATTGCACAGTATCGTTGCGGGCTTAACCCGAGTGCAATCATTTCTAAGCTTCAAATCGCGGTCGATGACCTAGGCGCGTGGTTTCGAAAGTGGCGCATCGAAGTGAACCCCGACAAAAGAGTCGCGGTGATCTTTGATGTAAAGCGTCGAACCCGGTAGTCCCATATGGAACCCCACCGCTATGCATGCTAGGGACAGCGATCCCCTGGCAGCGTACAGTCAAATACTTAGGCGTTACGTTAGATAAAAATCTCTCTTTCCGCCCTCACGTAGACAGAGTAGGTATAAACGCTAAGTTCTACCTAAACCGACTAAACCCGATGCTAGGCCGACATAGTAGAATGTGTCTTAGAAATAAGCGAGCACTCTATAAGGTTTGCGTTCGACCGACGATGACTTACGCGTCTCCCGTTTTCAGCCACATAGCGCCTTCTGCGCTAAAACAGTTGCAAATCATTCAGAATAAATTCACTCGCAGGGCCACTGGTGCCTCATGGTATGTATGGAATGCCTATCTGCATCGCGACCTTAAATTACCTACCGTGCAGCAGCACCTCCGTACGATCGCGAAGCGATTTTTCGAAGCATCGGAAAATCACTCAAATCCGTAGAAAGGCAGTGGACTATAGTTCCGACCCTCCTTGAATAACTCATTTTCGTAGTCCGAAACACGCCTTATCGGATCCTGCCAATCAGTTGTCACGTGACCTGAACTGCCTTATAGCGGCTCAGGATACAGTGACACTTAGTTAAGTCAGCGGACATAGGCAGCTTCACTGCAATATAAAGCGCGTCCCACTAGTGGGCGCGCCGCGTTTTTCCTTTTTAACGGCGGCTCTTTCTGAGTAACGCCAACCGCGCCTCTCGACGTTCGGGGGGCGTGCGTTCCGGTAGCCTTCGCAGCCCTTTTAAAGGCTAAAGGCGAACCCCAGGGTTTTTTACCGGGTCTGTCTTAATCCTTTTTTAGAAAAAGGACAAGGCAGTCCCCGGATATACGGAATCTGCGTGCAGATTTTACCCTAGGCAAAAAAAACAATTTGTTGATAAATAACATTATAGAGCTTATAAACATTTACATATGGTTTTATTTATTATTACTTTCACCCACCATAGCATAGATAGATCTTGGTATTATTTACTATTAAATTATAGGAAAAATATTATATTTATTATAATATTATATTACAATAAATATTATTACATTAAAATTATAATAATAATATTCTATATTTATTATTCTATTAGTATTCTCTTTATTAAATATATTTCTTAATTGTTTCTTATGTTTTTTATTATTTAACATTATTATTATTTCATTATTTTTTAATTACTATTCCTTTTTATTTTATTTTATTATTTATTCATCATAAATAAGCGACTACTGTGTAAGGCTCGTTCATTTTTTTTCTGAATCTAAAGTGAACTATTTTGCACTAATGCTCTTTTTGAGCTGTAATGAAAGGCGTAGCAACGAACGTTAATTAAATCATGAGTACACACATTAACAATTATCAGACATGAATTATCTAATTTCTAAGCATGTTGAGAAACATAATAATTATGTATATGTATAGCATACGCGCAAGCTTGTCTCGGACTGTGCGTACAGAGTACAGAATGACACATTGACAGCTGGAGCCTAGGATAGGACCACAGAATACAAGAAAGAGGTTTCTGTGTTCTGTGGATAGGACTATCCCATTTCTATTGTCATTCATCATCATCAATATTGTTTATTTATGTATTACATAATAATATGAAGATAGAACGAATGTATAGGCTTGATGGATTTCATCCGGCCCCTAAAACAATAAAAAAAAAAAAGGATAGGACTTGTCAAGTTGTCAAACAAAATTGGCATTATTTGCAATTTTCATTCAATGTTTTTGTGGTAGATAATTATTCTTAGAAAATAACACATATCTATTCTACATTGCAAAGGTATTTTAATCACAAAAAAGATTAGCAAACAGTAATTTGTGTAATAAAGCCATCGGACGTGTTGTTTAGTAAATACTGATTATACAACTGTTATACGCGATACAAAGCATATTTGATTACGTAGGTAGTTATTTTTCGCGTGTATATCACTAATTTAATATTCCTCTTAATTAAACAAAATTAGTAGCCCTTCAGAAAATAAAAATGGCTAACAGTAACACAACGACTGGAACTTACAATTTTAAAGTTGTACTGTTGGGTGAGGGATGTGTCGGCAAGACTTCGTTGTTGTTGCGATACATTGAAGATAAGTTCAATGATAAACATCTCACTACACTCCAGGTAATATGGCTAACTGCAACATTTTTTCCTTCATACCTGTAATTTTGTAATTTTCTGTAATTCAAATTAAGAAATGTCATACAATATGGTTCTCCTACTGTTTATTTAGTTATTAGCTATTAGCCTGAGATTTCGAACCCTTTGTCCCAGGGATCATCAAATTATTATTTAAATTTTCTAGAAGAGATTTCTACAATTTGAAATAAAACCTTAAAGAATCATCACTAAAATTTACTAAACTGTTTTTCAGGCAACTTTTTTAAATAAAAAACTGAACATTAATGGCAAACGTATAAATCTTTCAATTTGGGACACAGCTGGGCAAGAAAAGTTTCATGCCCTAGGCCCAATCTATTATCGAAATTCAAATGGTGCAATACTTGTTTATGATATCACTGATGAAGATTCCTTTGGAAAGGTAACTAGCTCTAAGTTATGTTGTACTTAGTAATTAAAACTATTAATATTAACTAAATTTTAATATCTGATAAAAATACACCTTTTAGGTAAAAAATTGGGTAAAAGAATTGAAGAAAATGCTGGGATCTGAGATTGTGCTAGTCATAGCTGGAAATAAAATTGATTTAGAACATGAAAGAACAGTACCCCTTGAAGAAGCTGAAAGGTTGGTGGAGATATTCATAAAACATTAATATTAAGATGCAAGAATATTTTTTTTATTAATTGTTTTCCTTTTAGTGACTATAAAGTCACTACGAATACTCTGCTACATATTCTTGTATTTTTTTTTCAAGTTATGCCAACATGGTTGGAGCAAGACATTTTTATACATCTGCAAAGCTGAACCAGGGAGTGGAAGACCTGTTTCTTGAGTTAACAGGAGAGATGACTGCAAGACATGATTTAAACACTCAGAGTGAGGTGACCAGAACATCAAGAGTACTAGTGGTAGATGATGAGGCTCCAGTGCAGACGTCATGTTGTTCCGGATCTAAAAATAACTAAAATATGTAAAAGGAGCTATTTATTTAAACATATTATCTTTATTAGGGTAACATGTTTGGTATAACTCATAGCTATTTATTTTAACTCATTAAAAAACCAAATTTTAGACTTCATATCAGGTTCCTCTTTAAATGAGAATACATCACGAATAAGTCATTACATTAGTGATCAGATTAACTTACTTTACTGAAACCTCCTTTTTAAGATTGTGCTAGAATACTCTTAATACAAAGTTGTAATGTATGGTGTCTTAAATCTCCATCATTTTAACACTATATGGCTAGCTGATGGTAGCTTGAGTTTTTGTTGGCTTTGATGTTAGTGTTCAAACTTTTATTATTATGTGTTATGAAATTGTAATGGTCTTTTCTGGGCTAGGTGTTATAAGGCTGTCTTGGCTGAGCATCCTACTTTTTTACTCTATATGCCACAATGCCGTATTTAGTGTTATGATTAGAGATAGGATAATCGGATGCATATTTGCCTAAAGTTGAGGTGTTGTCATAACATGGAAAGCACTTTCGTATCGAAAAAATCCCAGAATTCCGGGATCAACAAATTTAGTTTTTTATTATAGAATTAAATCAGGTGTAGCTATATTTACTTATTTTAAGGTGCTAATATGGAGTGCACTTTTGTATCAAAAAAATTTGGGGGTTTTGTATTCGACAAATTCAATGTTTTTATAACAGAAATAACGATTGCCTCATATTTTTTCTTCAATTTTCAAAAGATTTTTATCAAACGAATAATAACACGAATTACAAAGAAAAACTAATTAAATCTCCGAATTAACGTAAAACAGCGTCACCAACAAACTCACGCGCTCAACTTACTCACATTATCGCATGTGACGAATAAGTTGAAAGTTTAGGATACAAAATATCTATGTAGTTTCACTGCCTCCTACAACGGTGGCGGGTGTTAAACAACTTAACTAATTTCAGTGGTTGTCTGCTGTCGATAAGGCTATCTCTTGTTTTTCTGTTTGTGGTATAGGCATTGGCACTATAAAAAGAAATAGACGGCTCATGCACAACGTTATTAGATGTCTACAGCACGGCTTGTACAGACCAACACAAACTTAAAGAACAAGCGCGCGTAACTCTATCTTTTTCTTTCTCGCAAATGTACAATGCGCGAAAATTGGACACGCTGCATCACCCAATGATCTTTATGTTTATATCGGTCTGTACACTAGAGAAGGCTATGATATTTCATTATGAGTGCGGCGGCAAATTACATACCTGCTTGTGTGCCGTGCTTGTACAATACAGAAGGCTGTGATATTTCATAATGAGTGCGAGGGAGACGGCAAATATATACCTGCTTGTGTCCAGGTATCAGAAAGGAGTTACAATAGTTAATTTTAAGACAGTTGTCGCTGTACTTGGCATGTGTTCGGATGTAAATCGGTCCACAAATGACGGAGAAATCGCCAGACATACATAAAAAAAAATACATCTAATCGGATATATTACCTCCTTCTTTTTGAAGTCGGTAAAAAAATGCCACATGCTAAAGACGTCTATTCCCATCATGATATCGACTAGATTCGCATTCACTTATTTCCCAGAATCCCGGGATTCATATTTAAAAAAATATTTTATAAGAAGCCGCTTCCATAATATTGTAGCCAAAAATGAACTTTAGGTAAATATGCATCCGAATATCCGATCTCTAGTTATGATTCTATATTAATTGACATCGGATATGAAATAATTTATTTTATTTAAGATCAATTATGACTTAAAAGAGATTGGTGAGAGACCGCCAAAGTAAGAGACGTATGGAGATATTTGGGGGAGACCTTTGCCCAGCAGTGGATAAAATAGGTTTATAAAAAAACCAATTATGAATAGGCCGTCTATATTTATGAATTTTTTTAAAAAAGTATTACAACATGTCCATAGAATAGCATAAATGTATATTTAGGTGTATATACATTTACATTGTCAAATGCAGGTTGGCTATCTGTAATATTGATATGACAAATTTTTGTGCAATTGTTGAACTTCAGTATTTCAACGAATTTGGGACACCTACTAAATTATATTCTTAATATTAATTAACTTTGAGCATTCTATAGTGCCTCCAAGGAATTAAAAGCTGTATTTTCGCTACCGTTAAAGTTAAAGATTGCGGTAAAGTTTTCGTATGTGTATGCCACACATGGGCGAGTGTGTTTGCTAGCTTAGCAGCTGGTGATCATATTATTCTTAGAGCAAGACAAGCGATCTAGGTATTATGGGACAAAATTACTGCGATTTCCCCTTTCCCCAGCGAAAACTCAAATGGTGGATTCTTTATTAATAATATAATTTTCATTGTAAGTATTTGTTTAGTTGACTAGGTAGCATTATCTTTAAAGTGATAGATACAATAAAAAATATAACAAATCATGCACCTACATTTAAAAAAAATGTTGTCTAATTATGTTATGATAGGATCAGCTAGCGCATTTAGGTTACAAATTGTGAAAGTAAAGTAAATTTTTAACCCTATAAACAGGCGGACCATGATTGAATATAGGTTTCAATCTTATTTCAATCACATGTTCAAAATGTGGTGTGAATAAACATCCCATTCACTGGTAAACGGTTAAATGGTAGGGTGCCAAGACATAACCTAGTATATCCTCGATCTTCTAAGCCTCGAAAGGATCACTAAGCCATTGGTGCCGCCCACTGAGTTGGTTTTTGGTCTAACCTTCTCATGTTTTAAGGACCATATGAAAAGACGTGACATGGACATTTACTGGTGATAATTACAGTCAATAATGAAACACTGAATGCCAAATATTTGTGATAATTTCAGAATAAATAGGAATCAGGACAATCAATCTTTACAGATGAATAATTATTACACCTATGTCGAATTGTTATAAATTATAAACATAATAAGACAGTTCATAATCATAACACTTAAAAGAAAACTAAACATTTTAATGAAATGACGACAATAATTAAGGTAATTTTAAATGTTCAAATCCTTTTAAAGATAATGTTGCCCTAAGCAAGAGTAGACCAACCAACACTGTATTTTTTATATTTTTTTACTCCCTCCAACATCATCGGAGCTATTGTAATCTAATTCTCTTTAAAACCAGTTGGCAGTTCTATCTCTTTTTCCTCTCGTAGGTACTTTCATGCCACATAGGTACTTCACATTCAAACTTCATCTTTCCCAACACTGTATTACAACTTATTAAAATGAATATACTTGAGCTTGTGTAATTTTCATCCTGATCAAACCTGTTTTATAATGGCTTTTACTTGGATATTAGTTTTTCGAACAATGTTTAATATGCTTTAATTGAAACTGTATAAAACTAGTTTATAATAATATTTTAACATAAATTTTAACCCCCGATGCAAAAAGTGGATTGTTGTAAGTTAGACGTAATTTTCCCTCATTTTCTAAGTTATAGATAAGAATAATGAACTGGGTATGTAGGTACTAAAATGTTTAAATATGTGACATCGAGGTTGCCAAACAAATTAAACAACGCAATTTTTTATTTGATATCCTTATTTTTGGAGATATTTTTTTAGCTCAAAACAATAACTGTGATTGTTCTATGGTTCTTAGTTAGGTTTTAAGGAAATATTAAACTAACATTAAACGCCAGCCAAAGTTAATAAAAATAACGGGTCAGGTGGTCACGTTAAAAAAAGGAGGTTAAAGGAAAAAGTTAAAGTACCTACCTAGGTTTAAGGAGATAATTTATAGATTTTTCCTTTTTTCGAGTCTGTATTTTTATGTCGGGGGTTATTTTGTTATTGTTTTTTGGTTAAGTTATTTTTATTTTTTGCTATTTTATTTATTTAATATAACGTTATGCAGCCCTATTAATATCTGAAATTGATAGTTTTTAGTTGATTAACTGTACAAACTGTACAAATATACAAACATTTTACAGCATAAAATTGCCAAGGTGTTGTTTACAGACTGTATTTTACTGTAAAGCAAGGGATTAAAAATAAAAGAGATAATAATGCTAGAAGGTTTTCTAATTTACTACAAGTAAATAACAAATACATAACAATATCATATTTTTGAAGTTATGTTAAACCCGAACCTTTAACTTCAACAAATTGTGCTTAAGTATATATCTTTTGTTTATATGCCATACGAACTCGTATCGCAGGTATAGCAGGACTTACATTAAATGTGTAATAAAAGTGCTGACACCAGATAGTTTGCTTTTGTTATAGCTACGACTAAAGTGCATTCGCGAAACAGAAAGAATCTCTTCCTGTTATGCGACCGCACTAGATAAAAGTAAATCAACCGTCTATATATAGGGTTACAACATTACGAATAGCAAACAAGCAGATTTGAGTGCATTGCACGGAAATAAATACACATTATATTTATAATAAGTTTCATTCTTTACCAGTAGTTGTCACTCTAGGAATGTCTCTAGCTAGTGGCGACAAACGGGAATAATTTTATGGCATATATTAAACAAACACGAGGAAGCATAGGAGTAATATTCACTTACTGTGATGTCTAAATAATAATAATATACTTTCATAATGACCCAATGTTAACTGATAATCTATGGCTACATCGGAGTCCACAAAGGCCACTAACAATAACTTACCACTGGATGAAAATTAACGGTTGTCATAAGGAGGCCAGACGCCGCAAGGGACATTTTAATTTAATCTTTTCCTTAGATAGTTACTAGGGACATTGCCAGAGTAATCATAATACTGGAAATCACCAATGAAAATAAACTTATGAATTGTTAAATAGTAAAATTGATAGCAATTCTGTTGATACCTCCTTGTAAAAATATTCGATTGTCCAAACCAAACTCAAAAGGCAAAGTTAATGATCAAATTGTATGGTGTGAATCTTGAAACATTTTTATTAGAAACCATCATTCACACAATTATTATAACGATAGAGATTACTGAATTTAGCACATAGTTAGGTTTAGCAACACATAGTTCTAAAAGAATATCAATAGAATTAATTCAATTTTGCTTAAATTTTAAATGCTTGTAGTTAAATAAATGGGTTACCTTAAATACTCTTTTTTTGACATCTATGCTACATGTGAAAGCATATTTGACATACACATACATAAACATTTGATTGTACAGAGTATCAATTCATTCAAAAATCCTTTGGTACACCAACATTTTTTTTATCACGGGGGGACATGCTAGCCTGGTACGCAGAATTTGCCTACGCAGTCGATGTACTTATGCTGATAAGTTAAGTTGACCGGGGGTCGTAACCTTAAAACTGCACGGAATAATTATGTTGTCGATCAATTTTATTGCCACCCAGCAACAACCAACAGCAATTGGGTATAGTGAGCTGTGGCTGATTTAGACAACGCAGTTATTTTTCGGTCAATATTAAGACTTATGCTACGAGAAGTGTTGTGAGAAGGTGGTGCTGTCTGGCAAGAAAGCGACTTTGCCCTTTCGTTGCTGTCTGTACTTCAAGTGTTTTGTTTCTTGTTACATATCCACATACGAGTAGCAGGTTGCTCGCAAGAGGTCATCAAACTAATTGAGTAAATGACTAATGAAAATATAGCTTGAACTAGAAGATATATTGTTGTCAATAAGAAAAATAATAGGTTGTTTTGGTAGGTATCAGAAGACGGTCTTTAACCAAATCAACAAATATTTGAGCAAATCTAATAATATTATTGTTTGATACTGTTTGTACTCCCCATCCTATGGTTGAGCATACTTTTCGTTGTTGATGCAGTGGACACAGCTTAACACATTCCGCGTATATTCTCTGTTAGTATGGCTATGCTTTTTCCTTAGTTTATTAGTCGCATCTATGTATAAATCTGCAATCGTCTTTTTGTTTAGACAATTCCTTAGATATGGTGGTGGTCTGCCAGCAACAAACATTGGTTGTGGTTGACATAAAGGACTCCACGTACGGTTTGTAGGTTGTAATACAAACTAAGTAGACATCAGTTTAACAGATAGATGAAACAATGTAAGAAAATATGTTTGACTAATAAATTACTAGTTTATAAAGCAGAACTACAGTTTTGGCCGTAAGTAACTTTTAGCAAAAGAAAAGATTCTAATCAATTTTTATTTACTCGAAATACAATAGAATATTCTTCATATTTTGGTCCTTTGAGCCGAACTTTTCTACATTTGTACTTCATATGACATATATTGAGAATATGTAGCTAGCTAATATAGGAGATACGATTGACAAAGCTTGAAACTATATTTATATTCATTACAGTAGTGATTGTAACTTAAAACACTTTCTCCACACACAACACTAGTTATTTAGCTTTCGCGATAAATTTCGCAATGTTTCCATGTCGCACTCCGTTAATGTAATACATTTTTGTTGTTTGGTAATTGTAAAGTCATACACAATTTTGTTGTTTCTATCACAGTTAGTTATACTGCTATTGGAAGGTATTGTGTCTGCTTTTAGTGGATCCTTTTGATCGTATTCTGTATTGAGACAGTGTCACTTTTCCGTTTCAATATCCTCCACTGTGGACTTTTTCTTGGATGATGTCTTAGTTTTAGCAACAACTTCGTCTTTAGATGGTTCGGTCAGTTCGGTAATTAAAGTTCTCGAGGCGTTGTCATCAGGTTGATCCAGAGGCGGTAAGTCCAAAAGATATGGCATCATGCTGCGCGATTTTTCCTCATTGGATAACCATTCCATCTAAAAGTAAAAAGTACATTAAACATAAGTTTTTTTTACATGCTACTTGGTTAGATAATGCGACGATGAATATAAGATGTTACATATCGCTACGGCCTACGCAAACAGAGGGGTGATATAAAGTTACCTAGGTTTGATGAAAATAAAAGAAGATATATTTTAGATGAGCTCCAAAATTTTTTAAGAAATCGTGCGAAAACAACAAAATAGCGACTTTTAATTTTGGATATGACTTGATTATATTGTTCACATACCTTTTGACGGTGGTCCCTCACAGCATCGTCACATATTTCTATGCACATCTGTTCGGTGAGGCGGCCATCGTCGGAGGCGTACGCTGCTGCCTGCCACGCCACCCCGAGCTTGGATAACGCTCTGCCAGACATACCCGCCGTGCGAGCAGCCAACTTTGAACACAACGCACCATAGTCGAATTGGTCTACGCTCAAACGCCTGCAAAAAAGAGATGTAATAGAAATTAGCAGTGTCTTGGACTTGCGATAAAACAAGTTATACAATAAAAATAGGCTTATTTAACATTACAAACAATAACAGAAAACTGTACTTAGTGAAATGATAAATATTAATAAAGAAAAAAAAGGGAAAAGAGGTAACATTTGTAATAATGTTAGTTTGTTTGTTTGGTAGTCGGGGCTAATCTCTGGCACTACTGGTCCAATTACAAAAATTCTTTCACTGATAGAATTATACATTCCTTGCGTTTTATTTTGATAAAACATATTGATTGTTTTAAAAATACGAAATCGATGTGGATGAAGTTGCGGGGAAAGTGCTATTGATAATTAAAACCATTACCTTTTCCCTTCCGATGCTGGCTTCAAGACAAAGGTATCAAAGTACAGGCGGATCAAGCGTTCTCGCTCTTCAATACCAGGTAAGCCGAATTCTATCATTTTGTCGAGACGGTCGTTTATGGCAGAGTCGAACTGTTGGGGTGTGTTAGACGCCAGCACTAACATGATGCGGTTGCTCTGATCCGATGTGCGGTAAAGAAAAGCATTCAGCGCTGCTCTCAAGTCTTCACTAATCTTCTCCGAAGAGCGTTTTCTCAAGAACGCGTCCGCCTCATCAATAAATAGGAGTACACCTAGAATGATAAAGTATATTGCGACGTATAAACATTGACAAATACATTAATACTTGTTTCTGCATTTCTATACTATACCAATATTAAAGGTTTCAAATAAAAATACTAAAATGGAAGACGCAAGTGGCGTGGTCGTAAGCGCGCGCCTTATTTTTGGCATAATACACAACAAATTAATTTGTCTTTCAAAATTTACAGTTATTATGTACTTTTATTAAAAGTATGTGAAATATTTTAAAAAGACGCATAATTTTTGCTTGGAATCTCAATATTGCCAATAAGTTTACCTCTTCGACTAGTGTTAGCCCAATCAAATACTTTGTGGATAGCAGCAACAGCATTCTTTCCCAAAGGAGCAACGTCGCCACCGGTCAAAATGGCGTACTCCATACCCGAATGTTTGGCTAGTTTCTACAAACAAAGTAAAACAAATCAGTAATCCCACTCAAATTCACAATAGATATCATTACTTATTACTAATTGTTACCTTTAGAAACAGGGTTTTACCGGTACCAGGTGGCCCATACATTAAGAGGTTTCTGTAAAAACCTTTGTTCATGCGAGTGTTCTTAGTCGCAATGGCTATGTCTCTCAGCCTTTTCTCAAGAGTCGGTGCAAGGACCACTCCTGTCAAGGCATCATTTGCATTAGCTGGTTTCCTAATACTAGCCACTGCCTTTGAAAGTGTTAATATCGGATGCTTGACTGCCTCCAATATTGAGAATCTTGATGTTTCATTGACAAGTGTTGGCTTGCCTGTAAAAAAAGAAACAATAGACTATTAAAATGTTTCACTGATAAGAATGAGATTACCAATTTTAGTTTCACAAACACATTCATTCATACCAATGCGTGCTTCAATAAATCTTGCTGCAACTGAGGTAGCTCCCTTTGCTGTATAAACACCAAGTGCAAGTAATGATATACCACCAGCAGCCGTCAATGTTTTGTCCCAGTCAGTAACAAGGGCATTCAGTCCAGTTCCAATCACACTTCCTGCAGTTCTGTAACAAGCAAAAAGTATATAAATTTAGCAATCAAATAATATCCACCAAATGATTTAATTCAAAAGGCCTTACTTTATACTTTCTAGAATAGTTGTTCTATTCTCTGCTGCTTTCAACCTAATTTGCTCAATTGTAATATCACGGTTTTCCCTTTCAGCCTTTGCACGAGCTTTAGCTTCAGCCTCTATTGTCTTTAGTTTGTTCTTTTCACGTAGTTCCATTTCATGTTCAATTGTTGCTCGTCTCAATGCTTCTTGTTTGGCAACACTTTCTTCTTGCCTGTAAAAAAAAACATATATTTAGAAAACATACATAGTTTTGCATCTCTACAGTGAATACCATACTTAGCAATAAATAGACTCACTTTTTGAGAATCTCTTCCTGTGACCTTTGTTGCTGTACTAACTGCTCTTCATATCTCTTTTTTGCTAACTGGTCTTGGTATTGAGCACGCATCTGGTGTTGTTTTGTTTCTTCCTAGACAATGAAATAAGATGTCTCAATAAATATGTACAATACGAAATAACAAAAGTAAAACAGGCAAAATTTTTAAAGATAAAAAAAGATTAATTATACTTGTCTCTTTCCATACCTGAAGTGTCTTACGTCTTTCTTCATAATCAATTTTCTTCTGGTCTACTTTGGCATGCTCTATGGCAGCTTCATATTCTTTTATCTTAGCCAATTGCTCTTGTTGTTTGGTTGCTTCTTGCAACTTGCTGAGTTCCAACGCTTCCTTTGCATGTCCTGTTTAGATGACAACTAAATTAGCTAAATTATAAATAAAAATGGACGGAATAGGCTTGAGAAAACTTATGCAGTTTTAAGATGCAAACGTAAACATTAACACAATAAAATGAAACACTTCACACATCTTGCAGGTCACAAGAGCACAGACAGTTATCACAGTTTTTCTGTAACCACAGACCCCAGTAAATGTTTCTAAACATCCAGCTTTTATTTCATTTTAACCTTTTCACCACCAAGAACTTTTATAGAAGTTCGAGATTTTCGTGCCACGCCAGCAGTTCTATAGAAGTTCTTCATTGTACCTACTTTAATAAAATACATTTACGATAGATAAAACTTTTGTTCCTTTTGTAACTTAGTAAGATGGACACAACTAAAGCCCTATTTTTATTTTCCCAGGCAAAACAGCCTTTTTTGTAATTTAAAATAGATAAAGACAAAAACGTTTCAAATATTTTTAGGTCCCGCACGCCAATGACTTCATCCATCCATCATCCATTGTAGAAACATTTCTAAACATCCAGCTTTTATTTCATTTTAACCTTTTCACCACCAAGAACTTTTATAGAAGTTCGAGATTTTCGTGCCACGCCAGCAGTTCTATAGAAGTTCTTCATTGTACCTACTTTAATAAAATACATTTACGATAGATAAAACTTTTGTTTCTTTTGTAACTTAGTAAGATGGACACAACTAAAGCCCTATTTTTATTTTCCCAGGCAAAACAGCCTTTTTTGTAATTTAAAATAGATAAAGACAAAAACGTTTCAAATATTTTTAGGTCCCGCACGCCAATGACTTCATATCAAGTAGGCCAGTGATGTGACGCGAAAGTTGCATTCATTACAATCCTCCATATTTACTTTGTTTTATTCCATCCAAATGTTCATAAATTCTATAATTGAAAATAAATTCCGGTTGGTAAATAACGTATTACATATACATTTCAAGTTAACCCGTGACGTTGTAAGCGCACAGGTGTCAAGGTGATTGTGCCGGGCGTTACAAACGAAACAAACGTGCGTGATTCTTTCCCGGTTCGGGTAAACGTAAAAGTAAACAGTGCCAAATGAGTGAATGTTACTCTGATGAGTTGTTGCGGATTTTAAAAGGTGTGGAACCTGATTCAAAAACGCCTCCGATGAATGTATTTGTGCATGTATAAACAAGAAAGCGGCTACTAAAACACTATTCAAATGATTATTGTAAAACAAAACATACTCAAACATACACTCGGTAACTCAGTGGTAGTTAACAGCCACTTAATCAAAACATACTGACAATAATTTTAAAATTCAGATAACAGGAAGGAGCACACGTAATGGAAAATATTATATTTTAATTTAACTATTTTGGTTCAAATACAGTACAATGCCACTACATTGTATAAAAAAGTATTATGTTAGTGATGAATGGTTTGATTTGAGTACACCTGTTCTGATGGATTGCAAAGGTTAACTTTAAAATGTTAAATGTAGGAAACAACTGTTTCCCAAGGCATAATATAACAATTTCTATGATGAAATTAAATAAATCAAGGCATAAATAGTGTCTTACATTTTAGCCGATAAAGCAACAACGTCTTAAGCTCTTATCGTAGCAACCGAAGTCACGATGTTCGGTATAGGTTATGCGGTCGCATTATGCAATAGTGTGAAATGTGACAAGTGAAATTACACTGGAGTACTAACTTGATCTCTCCAAGTCTTTGGCAGCTTGAGCAGCTCTCTCTAGAGCACTGGAATCAAAACGATAAGCCTCCATAGCCTTTTTCTCCGATTTGGACAGCGTTGCGGGAGGCGCGCCACCAGCCGCGCCTCCGCTATCAGCAGGTATATCATCAGATGGAGGCTGAGGAGGCGTTGTACTATAACCAAACAGCCAAGACATGATTTAAATGTATACTTTAACTCATAAAATAATATTATAAATTGGTTTAACAAAATTTTCAAACTCTTCAAGGAATACGGTTCGGCAAGGACAGACTTTTGACTGACACTTGACTTGACAGCAGTTGCTTTTTTTTTTAGGTTTAGTTTGTTCCATAAGGAACCGGCTAAGGTCATAGACCATGCTGCTATGTCATAAGGGAACAAGATTTTAACATCTACCAGAAGAAATAAATAAAAAGATATATCACAGAAACAAACTGAAACAAATCAAATTACAAGCGAGGTACTGCAGCGCCAATCTACAACAGCAAACACGCACCCAATATAAAAAAGCCAAAAAGAAGCAGACCTAGCACTGAGGGAATATACTGAGAAGGGCTGGCTGGACAAGATCCAGGACCCACACGATAACAGTGATAACAGTGATAACCCAAAATGTGGCGTATCCAACGCAACATGAGTAAAACCAATTATAAAACTACCCAACATAACAGACTGCAAAACGGAAAAGGAGACGATCGACTCACTGACTGAAGCAGCAATAATAAAAGAAGCCATGATCGCGACGGAAGGTACTGAAAAAATTACCCCATTCCAACCACTCGACCTAACATCAAAAGATGAAGTTAAAAAAGCCTTAAGCAGATTTAAAAACAAAAAGATGAAGACAGATGGATTAAAGGCTAATAACATCTATATAAAAGATTAAAGGCTAATAACGTCTAATAACATCTATACAGCAGTTATATAACCGAAAGTCGCATAAGAGAGATAAAAATTTGTAATATTTAGAAGTCTGTCGAGTTTACTAAGATCCTCTAGCCGAACGGGACATAAGCGTTGAAAAAAACTCAGTTCCTGCAGACCCTGGGCCCGGTTGCACCACACCGCAACTGTTTATTCATTCCATTTAGTCACAAATCTACCGGAAGATGATTGATTAAATTTTAATAAAATATATAAAATTATTTATTATTTTACGAGCAGCACAAAACCGGTCGTTGTGTATACATCCTTATGGGAGGCCATTGTCCAGTAGTCTTTAGGCCGATGATGATGATGACGATATACAATTAAAACTTTATATTTAAACGCAAGGATGCTGGATGAAAGCTGACGACCACGATACAGTTTAAAAATCGTCAACATTTTTATTCATCCTGGATATCCCCTTCTACTTTGGCAAGAGGTTTCGTCTTAAACCATGCTTCTCGCTTTTGAATTATCTCCCATCAAAGTTTTTGATGAAATCGAGTAAGACCTCCTGCCAACTATTATACCGACGCGACGTCTAACGTACGTCCTCCCAAAGTCTCTTATTTTAAATTACAAAAAAATTATAAAACTCATAGAACCCAACCATCACAGACCTCCGCGGCGGCGGGCGGCGGGCCGTGCACTACTTTGAGTAATCAGACCGGACCTGACACTAACGGTCGTATCTAAATCCATGGTCGGAACCAGTGTCATCTCGCGGAAAGAGCTGGCGGAGAGGACGAGATGGAGGATGACCCGTTCAAAGAGTAGAGTAGAATAAAGTTATAACGTCTGTCGCGTCAAGGCATAGGGGCAGTACCGGATTAACATAAAGGCAAAAAAGGCACGTGCCGTGCAGGGGGCTACCACGCGGACTGCGAATGACTCCTTTGGGTGCTCAGGGTTTCGCAAAGCGATAAACGGATGTCGGGCGTTTTAGTGGGTCGGTCACATCCTAGCTGGTGAACAAAACATTAACATTACAACCAAGGCGTCATTCTCTTCGTAAAACGGTGTAGTCTCTAAGTAATAGTCACGAACTGGGAGCAGTGCGAGTTTTATTTGTCATGCGACATTTTGATTTTGTACCTATTCCATTTTTTCACCAGGATTTACTTGCTTCAAAGCCATTCTAATTTTATTGTCTTCGTTAACGTCATCGAAAGGCAAATGAATCTCGCACTAGGCACTCTGCTTTGTGAACACGTTGTAACTCGATTTATTACTTGTACATCAAGAATTATTAATTTTCTATTTTTAAAAGACTTCAAAAAAAGGAGGAGGTTCTCAATTCGACTGAATGTTTTTTTTATTTTTTTTTTGTATGTTTGTTACGCGATATCTCCGTAAGTTCTGAGTGGTAGAGCCACGCTGCGTTGCAGCACGAAATGGGCCGGCTCGCCCGGCGTAATACCATCCTCTCACAGATTATCGGCGTGAAACAAAGGCACTCGTTGCTGTTGTGTTTCGTCCGGTGAGTGAAAGTACCGGAGGCCCATCTCTCACCCTCCCCACTCCCAATTCCTACTCCCTCCTCAAGATTCAACTCCTTCCTCAAGGCCGGCAACGCATCTGCGATTACTTTGGTTTTGCGGTTGTCCATGGGCGGCGGCGGTGATTACTTTCCATCAGATGACCCGCCTGCTCGTTTGCCTCCTTTTTAACATTAAAAAAAAAGTTTTAAACCGGTTTTGAAAATTCTTGTTTTGTTCGAAAGGATGGAAATACTTCCCAGGTGGCCCCATGGTCATCAGATCAGGATCTGATGATGGAACCTTGAAGAAATCGAAAGAAACCTTCGAAAATCGTAGTGCCGACTAGTGCGTTTGTTATTTTTTTTCATTAAGTATTTTAAAGCACTACTATTTAATGAAGGTCTGGGTCGATCTGATGATGAAGCCGAAAGACAGTCGAGGGAACTCCTCCACGATTTACAGCAATTACCTGGTGTATCGTTTGGGCTTGATTAATTACTGATTAATTGATACTTGATTAATTATTGGGCTTGACTAGATGGGTTGTAACTGTCATTTATAGGGGTCTGATGCTGAAGACGGAGGACGTCAAGGGAACTCCTCAACGTTTTACAGTAGCTATACCTTGTGTTTGGACTTCATTCATTTCTATTGATGAGAACTTTGCACCCATATAGGTTATAAGTGCCATTACAGGTCTGATGATGGATACCATAGACAGTCCAGGGAATTCCTCAACGATTTACAGCAGTTACCTTTTGTTGGGCTTACTTCATACGATTCCATATGCCAAAATGTTCAGTTCGTACAAAAATAATAGCTAATTAAGATTGAAGTTTTACATAGGAATACCACAACTTACTAGGCCGGCGTTTCCTCATCCGAGAAGCATCCTTATTAAGTCTACCCATCACTAAAAATCGTAAAATAAAATAATTTTTAACAAAAAACAACAACTTTAAAAATGAAAATAAAAAAGTAAAAAATAAATTTACTTGGCACAAAGTAATTCGCATTTCGATTTAGTTAATCAGAAGTTATTAAAAATATACAAAAAACAACTCTAAAATGCAAGAAATAATATTGAAATAATATTATTAATTACCTAGATACGCATATCAGTTTTATAAAAGGGCTTTTGAAGTCGGGTGGGGCTTTCCAATAAAAAAGTTGAGATAATGGAACAACTATACAAGCAAATTTATGTTTTACTTTTTTTATTTTATAATAAAATAATATATAAATTACACAGCAATATGTGGGCCCAATTCGATGAGTTGGTGCTCTCTTCTACTCTTTTCTGGTGATGATTTTTTGTTTTTTCTATGTTTTTAACGAGATGGCGTAAAGTTCAAATTATGAAGTGAAAATAAAATAAAATAGAAAAAAAGAAAAGAAAATACACGATCTCACTTTCATTAGTCACCTCATTTTAGCTAAACAAATACAATAAAACCAAGAAATCTTGTTTAAGACTTTATTGTTAAAATGTGTAAATTAGGTATACCATATAGAAAGACCTAACATTAATTAAGTGCATACAACGAGTGTTAAGATTTTTATGTTTTGATAGCCAACGTTGATAAACATTCTCGATTTATATAATATTACAATGGATATGTACTTCTAAAAAAATATTATACATATTGTAAATTGCATACATTAATTATAAATCAATCAACACCCGAGTCGAAAACAATAAGTACTGACTAAATATTAAATCAGTCAACAAAAAATTACTTGCAGCCTAGTGTTATTTATCTTTTATATTATTTATTTATGTACTTATTTAATATTCAATTGAATGAATTTTTCGAAATATAAAATATAATTCTAAATCAATCAAAATATTTTCTGTTTAACATTTTTTTGCAAGTGGATTCAGCAAATAGGTAATATTAAATAAATAAATAATTACTTACATAATTATCATATTCGATTTATTGTCCTGTTGTAAAAAGTAATTAAAATTCAATTATTCTACTAACTACACTTGATTTCAACAAGAATGCTTCAAGCTCAGCTTAATAAAGTAATGGAAGGAATAAAAATGGAGTATGCAAAATCAAATAAAAATTGCATTTGCACGAACACATGGGCGAGAATGGAAGAAATATTCATAACTAAATTAAATTATATTTGTCATCTCATGCAACCAGGTTTCGGTAATAGAATCTTATCAATTCTCAGGGTAGGTAATTAATTTCTCATCGTCAATATTATTGCAATAATAACTGTTAACTATTTACACGCGGCAATATTTCCGTAGCTACTGATTGTAACGGTTTAATATTGCTACAAATATTCCGTCATTGGCAACGATGGACATGTTCAATACATTAAGAAAAAATTTGGCCATTCAGTGTAATCTACATAACAAAATTGTAAAAAAAGAGTTTGACATTAGTCTGCACGGAACTGTTATAAAAGCAAAACGATATACACCTCTTCACAAAATTATAGCTGCGATTAATTGTTATTAGTAAAATACTGAAAAAAATGCATACCTACACTATAACAACAAAATTAATACTTATCGATTGCTGTTAAAATTTAAACAGAACTTCATAATAATATATAAAATAATGAATGCTGATGCATTACAATAAAAAAACAAATATATTTGATCTAACTAAATTCAAATACCACAGTTTAAAAACTATTTTATCATACTTGAAAAAGCTATTACGAATCCGTGGACTAATAATATTAGTCAATGCTTTTCAATTCAACAAGCTAAAGAGGGCAAATTTTGAATTAAATTTAAATGTTTATTACACACTGGTCGTCATGTTGCCCGTGCTTACATATTACGAACATATTACACTCATTAAAGTTATTAGCTTATACATTAACTAGCTGCCCCCGGCGGACTTCGTACCGCTTTGACAGTTTCCATGACAACACTACAAACAAATCATTTTGTATTGGAAAAATTTCAAAAATCAAAAAAAATTTAGGGGTGGACCACCCTTAACATTTAGGGGGATGAAAAATAGATGTTGGCCGATTCTCATAGATACCGGATAAGCACAAAAAATTTCATCAAAATCGGTCAAGCCGTTTCGGAGGAGTATGGCAACGAAAACTGTGACACGAGAATTTTATATATTAGATATTTTCCCACAGCTGGGCAAAGGCCTTCATAAAGAAAATCAAGCATCTCTACAATTGATGCGTATTAGCTTCATCGCCACGCTTGCCAAATGCGGGTTGGTGATCGCAGATATCCAAAACACACTTTGCCCTACTTTAAAAATTGAGGATCCTCCGGGTAACGAAACGAGCGCTTCGCTACTCGCTCGACTCGGTGGTCGACTCGTGCCTCGGTAGGCACTCACTACATACAGAGTTTATTCGACCCTAATTTTAACATTTCGATCAGACAGAACAATTATAGTAAAATGATAAAATCAAAGTCTGTTTAAAGTCAAACAAATAATCTATGTAAAAAAAATCCAAAATGTAAAAAATGGTTCAGTGGTGCACTATTAACATCTATATAACTAACTCATCATTATATAACTACTTAGGTTCCTTTTGCATAGAAGAAAGTATTTGATGCAAGTCTTATATTTTGTTTCTTATATCATCTGGTTAACTCCGATGACAAGTTGAAGTGGATTTGTTTTGTTCCTGATATACTTACAGTAATAAAAGCAAATTGTTAGATTGGAACCTAAATAGATTAAAAAAAGGAAAAATGTATGAAACAAATTCACCTAAAATATGGTAACATTGCTAATCATATCACTATTGAAAGTAAACATTAAAAAGGCGCATTTACAGAATATGAATGTTATGTTATATTTACATTAAATATTAAATTAAAGCATCATTGCACAATGCAAAAAAATATCTGTTTAAAAATAAATAAATATTGAGATGTGATTATTAAATACTTATTTGTAAGTTTGTTTTATTTAATTGCATACAATAAAGTTAACCATTGACATTAATGATACAGATCTTGATTATATATTATTTTAAATCATACTTATGTGATTATTACAATTGCAGTGAGTACTCTCTACAATGAAGAATATTACTACAATTAATTAATGGGCAAGTATAATACCTTGGAAATTAGACACAGTGGAGTTTACATGTACAAAAACACAATAAAAAAAAACAATATTTCGTGATATTCTTCATTGTACAATATGATGAAAATTATTTTCAATAAAACATAACTATATTATGTTATTAGGTTTACCAAAATGTACACAACATAAATGCTTTGCACGTCAAACATGAATCTAGTAAAACACACAGCGTCAAGCTGAAAAAGCAATCTGTGTTAGATTTTGAAAACCTTAAACCTTATCAGATTGTCTAAGGTATGACGTTGTATTGTGATTGATCATCTTCAGCTAGAATGTTTACAGCGCAAATTTTTGCAGGTTAGTTCATTATAAAGTTATGACTAAATACAAATACAAATAAAAATTGTTTCAAAATATCCAAAACCCGTATGTTCAACCAATCCACTAACTGTACAATTTATTTATAACATCTGTTAATCTTAACAGCTGTAGTTGAAGAGATTATGTTCGTTCTTAGATTAATGCTGCATCTTCACCTAAATGCTGTGTTTTTAAAAGATATAAAATTATAAAAGGACTTGAAAACAAATGAATGTTGAATTGTTACATAATATAAACATACATTATACTTAAACTAGCCAGAACAAGGAGTCATTTCAGATCTTAGTATTCGTTTTTATTGATCGAATATTTATATATTCGGTGTGATGTATATATCAATTGGATAGCTGTTCTAAATTATTTATCGTCTGTAGCGTCCAAGATAAGCACTGCAGTGAGGGCATTTGTGGTGCACGTCCATGCAGCTATCGATGCAGCAAGGCACCAGGCAGCAGCCACAGAAGCATCTGGAATATAATGTCAAATAAAACATATTTATAGTAACAGCTATTGTGACAGCTCTTTCTTAACTTTTAGTACGCTCAGACATAGTTTGGGGCACTACACAATATAAAATTAAACACTATATTGGCTTCTGCGACGCGAATTGCCGTACTCAGAGAGGACCAGAAGTGTAATGCAGATGGCGAGCATTTGTTATGGACGGAATTATCAACAGGGTATCTGCATGCACTGAAGCATTTTTTTAGAGCGTAGACCCTTTTAAATAGCTCCGCAAATACGATAGTTTTCTTGTCTGAGCTTTTAAAACCATTAAAACAGATGTTACAGACATACAATTCTGTATGTAATGAAATACTGGGTCAAAGTTATTGGTTGGTTTTATTCTACGATCTAATAATAAATTGAAGCTCTCAAGAGCTTTTACGTTCGGGTTAATGCATGTAGCAAATAGGATATTTCTTTGCTGAAGCTAGACATTTTATCTTTATGATAATTTGCAAACACAGTGATTTCGCAATAGAGCGCATTTTTGCTACACTTAAAAGTAAAAAATTGTAAATCAGTGGCCTATAAAAGCAAGGAGACTCACCCCAGCAGAAATATGATAGCTCCAGAAATATAAGCAATGAGACCAGGCTTCGTATGAGTTGCCGTGTCAATTTCAGCATGGCAACTAGGGCAAATCATATGAGTCGGATGTGGGCCAACAGGCACCACAGTTGTGACTATTTGAGGGCCTGCAGCTGCAATTAAAAAAATGCCGTTATGTAGTATGTAGTAAGGCACATTATTTATTTCGAAAATATTTGGAATAATTATATAAACATAAAAATAAAAATACAACAGTGGAGTTTCGCGGTCTTATTGCTCCAAAAGAATACATCTAGACTTGGATTGATGGAGAAAACTTACACATTAGAAAAGAAGTAATTGTTTACTTCTTTTCTAATTTAATTAATATTATACAAAGTATTTATTTAATACATTATTTAGTTTATATTAAATAAACATAAATACATTACCTAAAACTATAACTAAGGAGCCCAAAAAAACTGTATAAGAAAAGCAGTTGATTTCGGGAAAATATAGCCTGTAAAACGGTGATCGATAGTGTTAAGTTGCAGAGATAAATAATAACCAGTTTCGGAGATATAGCTATTTAAATACGAAAAACAACAACAGATGAAAAAAACTAATTAACATCACTAATGAATAATAATAATATTCTAATAAACAAAACAAGCCTTAATAAAATATTTATTTAATAATAGTCTAGAAATGAACCTGTTGTTGGCTGTGAATACAGCAGACACAATACATTTTTTATTGTTTAGGGCACTGATCAATGCTCGCCGCAGCTGAGAGGTAAATGTTTTGGTTTTAACATTAAAATAACTATATCTCCAAAACTGATCCTTATTAAAGTTTGCAATATTAGAAAATCAATCATCGGGTGTCATACATTTTGTGCATCACAAGTACCTTTTAAATAAATATTTTTGACTAATATTCAACTTCAACTTTTGTTTATGGCAACCGAGTCACTTTTAGGTTAGCGACCATTACTGCCAATGACACTTGAAAACAGCACAGTGTATGTTGTGGTTGACTGGTTATAAAAATGGGTCCAAAACTGGGGGATGTTTAGTATAGTCAAATATAGTTAAATTAAAAGTGAATTATTATTATTATACTCTTTATTTATTTTCTTTCTTAAAACTAGATTTTTACAATATTTTAATATAAAAACAATAAAACATTATAAAAACCTAATTCTAGAGTACCACCAGCAGCGGGGCAGGGCCCAAGCTACCGACAATACGTGCCGTGTCAAAGAGTACTACTTTCTGAATCTGACACTTGATCCAACCATCAAGCGAGAGCCTACTAAGATGTTGGTTGAGGCTCTTCACTATCAGACCGTCCGCTGAAACGACTATCGGGACAATGATCGTCAAATCAACATTTCACATGGCCGTCACCTCGTGAGCTAAGTCAAGGTACTTGCTGAGTTTGTCCTTCTCAGCTTTTACAAGGTTCTCGTCATGCGGTATGGTGATGTCAACGAGCACCGCCCGACGTTGAGACCGGTCCGATAGAGCAATGCACGATCATATTAAGAACTGGCGCCGGTGCGTACTTGTAGTACGGCACTTCAGACTCGACAAGGCCGCATTGAAGAGCAAGTTGCTGGTGAATGATCCTAGCTACTAGCTTGTGTCTGTGCAAATACTCGCCGTTAGCAAGATGACAACAACCGGAAATAATATGCCTGAGAGATTCTCCGGGACGGCGACATGCTCGACATATATCAACCGCACCGTCCTTCAGGATATACTTCCGGTAGTTGTTCGTCTTGATAACTTCATCAGCAATTGCACAGACAAAACCTTCGGTTTCAGCAAAGAGGTCCTTCTATTCAGGGCGCCTATCTCAGTCTGAGTATCAAATGAGTATGTCAGCAGGGGCATCACCCAACCATTGAAGGCACGCGCCCTATTGCTACCCGGCTTAAGACTATTAAGTTCTTTTGTTAGGCGACAAAAGAAACGCTCCTTCACCAACTGTTTGATATCTCCTACTGCAATACCTAACGACTCTGACATACCAAGATATTTGTAGGTTTCGGCTTCAGAGAGAGATCTAAGAGTCATTGTCTCAAAAAGTTGTAAATTTGCAGAATTTACAACACTTCCCCCATTGCACATGCATGACCGCACACTTATCCACACCAAACGGATTCAGTGCTAGGCAGAACCACAAAAGACTCTGACTGTCACCCTGGAATATGCCTCGCTCTATCCTTATGAAGTCCTGCGAGCCAGAGAGACTATCTACACTACCTGTGGGCCTACCACTATTGCGCTCTATAGTTTATGGCGTCATCTTGTCATTTCAAAAGCGATATAAAAGCAAAATCAAAAGCTATGGGCTATAGCTTTCGATATTGCTTTCATATCGCTTTTGAAATGACAAGATGACGCAATAAACTATAGAGCGCGATAGCGAGAGCAATGGCGATAGAGTTAGGCGGTTGGGGGGCAGGTTGACGAATTCAATGCAATTTCTTGTAAAATGACTCTCGAAGCACTGTGGTCGGTGTAGAAAACCTCTTTTCAACGCCCCAAAAAAAATCACAATTTTTTTGTCACAAAATGCTAAAAAACATAGCTAACGAAAAGAGATTTAATTTTTTTTATTTTTAATTATTATTTTTTTAATTTTATGTATGATTTCTGTTGTCTAATAAAAAAAAATAATAACCTAACCAATCACGTGACCTACAGCAAAAAGTGAAAAATTTTACAAGTCCTAGCTCCATACAAAACATGATCGAAAAATCGGCTATGTCTCGGACCCCCTTTACTACACCCTAACCAAAAATAATGTTAGAAACTGGTCATAATATTATTTTGCTAATACACAATCAATCATCATGTTACTGACTATATTATTTATATTTTCCCAAAATTTTTGCCAAAGCAACTGAATGGCTTTTTTTCATACATTTTGTGAGTGGTCCATTGGCTTTTGCATTTGAATGCTCAGTTGATATTTTGTTGTTCTTTTTTTATAAATGATAAGTTATTGAACATATTTTATGCTATTTGTTGTTTCATTTCCAAATAAAAAAGTATTAGGGTCAAATATCTTGTATAATGTTAAGTTCCGTTGGTAGTGTTTCCAATTATAGGTCCACCACTGTATATGTCAAAGGAAAAACTGTTAACTACTATTTTATGTTTGTATTGATCCGGTTGTTTTATTAATCATGTAATTTATTAGTATTGTTGTTGTAATTAGTGTTATGATAATATAATGTTATAAAGAAGAATAGATGAATTAAATTTTGGTACCGTAAAAATTCATAAATGTGTATTTATTAAATAAAGGATCCCCAACAACACTCCATAGAATATGGAGATTATGCAAAGGTTAAGAGTACACTTCAACAACATAGTAAAGGTCATTATCTAGTTTTGTCACTCAAAATTTTATGTCAAGGTTAGTTTCAATGGTGACTGAATAATATTGACCTTATGTTTAGTTAATAAGTTAAAAATAATATATTGCAGTAAATCTTGTAACAATATTAACAATAACTGATTGATTACCCTTTTTGAAAATAATTTTAATAAAAGTTAATCTAAAAAATAATTTACAATCACTACTAAGTATAACTATAAGATGCTCTAAGAACTATAACCAAGGCTTTTGTAACACTTACTTGCTGTATATTGTGGAGTGTAGGGACTGGAAGGGCCGACTCCACCGACAGCTTGAGAGTAGCTTGGGGGTGCGGCAGGCGGAGGCTGCAATGTATGGCCATTGCTCCAGCCATAGGGAGGTGGGTTCCCACCTTTCTCCATACTACGAAGAGAACAAAATGTTAACAACTTAATTTGCTGATACAGTCTACAATGTAGTCGAAATTTCATGTGATGCAATAAAATCTTGATGCTATTTATAGACGTGATTCCACCAACCTGTGTTAAAGGCACAAGATCCAATGCAACAATTTCAACACAAAGTTCGAAGATATTAAAATCCGCACACTTAGTGAGTAAACTATTCAACGTCTTGAGTCATTAAATGTTTTATCAGTTTCAGATTGATCGTTGGATCAACAAGTTCAGTATAATATTTTGAGATTGTGACAAAAATATTTATCCTTCATAACCCCATAGATATTTTCTTTCTTGTAAAAAAAAATACAATTCAGGCACCTTGTTGTAGGGCATAGGGGTCCACCGCATTCAACCTATCGTTCAGGCTTCAGCACAGTTCATACACACATGCACACTTCATTATAGAAAAATAGGGTGATGGATGATGTTCAATTGTGAATTGTGATTGATGTAGTGAATTAAGTACAATACTTCCCTTGATTCCTTGAATGAATTTCTTTAAGGATATAATGGCTAATTCACGCGCCACTAGAGAAAGCTAAAGAACTACTTACTTTATATACACAAGTATCGTAAATAAAAGGTACGTGTTGTTTGTGTGTGTTATGTGTATGTACCGGAGGCAAAAGGTTACTCGTTACTAAGCCTAAGCGAAACGACCTCAAGCCCGACCACCTTTTGTGTCGTGTCGTGGCTATGTGGCTATTGCTAGTCAGTCATCCCAAATACGGTCGGGATCACAGACCTATATTATTATTATTATTATTTAAGAATACCTAAATATAAAATAATATCCCGACCAGACCAAAAATCTAATAATAAATATAGGTATATTTATTATTAGATATTTGGTCTGTGGTCGGAATATTATTATTTTATATTTAGGTACTTTTAAATGTATAGTTTACAGAACTTTGATTAAGTAGCCAACAGTGCAAAAGTACCCTAACTCAATCTTTCTAGTTATCTTTTATTCAATGTTCAAGTCAAGTCGAACAATTGAATTGACTGACTCAATTTTTTTGAAAAGCTTGAAATAGCTACATTCCTTTGCTTGCTGTAAAAAAAGCAAACCAAAAAAAACTATGTCAGTAAAATCAAGTCTCTTTGGTCAACAAGAAGTCACTCCAAGTCACTCATTAAAAAAACGTCTTGTGTAGGTGCAGGTAGGTAGGAAATACCTAATAAATTTTCTCATCGTAAACTTATTTGTTTTGCTTGCTCTAAAATAAAAACAGTGCTTGATTATAAGGTAACTTGAAACAAAACTACTAACACAAGAATTTCAACTTTTCACAATTAACGATATTCGAATACATCGATGATTCACCTTGGTGTTATTTTCCTGCTTTAGACCAGCAAGATGTCCTCACCACGCCCGAAATCGCCTCGTACTCCAGTCTTACAAAAAAAGGAAGACAAAGAAGAATCTATTTGGGATAAACTTGGTACTATCGGACGTAAAAAACGCATAAAGGAAGGTAATTAAAACAGTTTTACTACTTTTGTAAACATTTGGGTCCTTTCTTGACTTTGCGTGGGATGATGGTGGTTATTACTTCATCTGTGACCTAAAAACCGAATCAGTATCTATTCTTGCCCAATAAATTAAGCTTTGTTTATTGTACCTATTTGATCTGTATTTATTCTTATAATAATTGTCAATTACATTGGATTTGATTTTAACGAATTGTATGGTAATAGTTTTTTCTACACAATTAGTAAGCATATTAACATGGTCATAATAAAATTATATCACAGTGCAAGAGGTACAAGCGGAAGGCAAATATGCTATCGATTCACCTGGCAGCCCAACTGCGCCAGAAATTCCACCTGAGGAATACAGTTTGCGTGAGTAATTCCCTAAATTATATTTCTAGGATATAAGTATATTATTATTTAAATATAAATATAATTGTAACGTTTAGCTACGTCAATGTCAATGTATATGTAACAGTCAGATTGAGTGTCCCAAGGGGTAAAAGGTGTTGTCAAAATTAAACTCCCAAGTTACTAGATTGGTCTCTAATTGAACACTAACTGTAATTACGTATGCATTTGGCAAGTTTGGCCTAATGTCATTGTACAAAAAGTAGGTCGCGATCAAAGTGCAATATTGAATAGCGCCTACGTGATAGAAAAACTATGAACAAATCAAAAACCTAATTAACTAAAATCATGTACATAACTCGTACATACTGCCACTTACAAAGGTGTAGAAAAGTGAGTTACATATAATTTACCATAAGAATATTTCAATGTTAATAAAAATACATAGCAATAATATAATAGAAGCTACTTAAATATCTCAATACGCTAATAACTTATTTATACATAAGAGTCAAAACAAATAATCAATAAAATTTTGTAAATGTTTACTAAGGTTCATATTTTTATTCTACACATGAGTCACTATGTCTATCAGTGTCAAATTTCACTTTACTTGAGGAGGGCACAACACTTTTCACTCTATCTACACTAATATGTACTTCTGGATTGCACTTTATTTCGCTATAATATGGGGATGCCGTAGCACCCTGTTGCCTATCAGCCTCGTGCAGGTGCTCCATGCGCCCCAGCTCGCTTCCTCGCGTCTCTTCTTTTTGGTTTGCAGCATTACGTCTAACAATTTTCCTTCGCCAACAAAGGACAGAAACTACAAACAGTGCAATACTTATGGTTAGGACTAAGTATATCATGGTATAATGGTGCCAGTCATGTATCGATAAAGTTTCTAAATTTGACTCTTCTTTGATGGTATTTAATTGTTCTTTAATATTCTGTAATTCATCTTCGTGGGTTTCAATTTGCAATGACGTATTTTTTAATGAGGTTCTTAATATGTAGTTGACAAGTGATATATTAGGTATTTTTAAGTGAATGGGATCATGTAACATAACATTGTCAGTAAAGTCCAAGGTTGCATGTAGCATGAATGTGTCACCTCGTAGGACACAGCCGCGTCCGAGCGTCAGCAGTCCTGTGCTGCGCAAGGTGTCTGACGTCATGCCAGCTGGGCACATAGTATGGACTACGCAAACATCACAACAATAATAAAGCCACGTGTTTTGTTTATGCAACTTGACCCATTTATCGGTGCAGGTTGTAGTTACTGAGTGGCAATATATGTCGTGTTTTTCATTGCTATGAATAAGTTGTACGTCACAAATGGATTCCCCTCTGTTTCTTGTGTTATACACAGGTTGATTTAGTTTGCACATCAGTTTCTCTTCCTGGATCTTTCGACGACTGTAAATGTCTGATTGGTCTAAAGGTACAAATGTAAATTTATCAGCATTAAATGCAATCATTTCAGAGGTCGGTATGACGTTTAAGATGTGGTTAGAATCAACGCGCTGAGGTATGCTTATCAACTTGTCAAGTTCATACGGCTCATCACCTAGTAGTGGAATCTTTATTTCCATCATGAGAAAATTATTTACGATGTTTGCATGAATGCGAAACAACCTGTATATTTCTCTTACATTGTCTTGTATATCAGGTAGTACGAGGTTATGTGGCAATTGTCGTGCTATTTTATTTAATTCTGTTTGCAATTGATTAGGGGATATCAGATGTATGTCAATGTGTCCCTGATACATATTTGTTAATGTATTTATAAGAGTTTGCTGAATATATTTTAGGTTTTGGACCATGGCCTCTGCCGCGATAGCTGACGTAATGATATAAAAGGCATTTTGAGTGTATTTTTGTTGTTGCAGCGTGTCGTTTTGTAATGAGATTAAGTGCTCGTTAATTAGGTTAAAATGTTTTGCCATTGTAGCTTCATTGCGTTGTAAAATATTATGCTCAGCCTCTAAAATGCTTGTTTTAAGTTGCAAAAGATGATTGTCATTATGTTGTAAAGTTTTAATATCACTTTCATATTTTTCGGCGAATCTTTGGTCAAGAACGCCAAATAAAGAATTTGCCGCATAGCCAATGCCGTCAATTAAGCCTCATCTGTATTTTTTTTGTGTATTAAATGATGTGTTTTTAATAGGTCATTGTAATAACTTATTTCTTGCGTATTCTGTTCGAGTTGATTAATCAAAACATGAAATTGCATTGCCCATCCATCTTTCTGGAACGTCTGAACATGAGTCACGAATTGTTGTAATGCATCTACGTTTTGCCAGTAATTTGTCATGTTAATTATAACATGACAAATTACTGGCAAATTAAAGTGGTATTTTATTAAAAATACCACTTTTCATTCAAAGTATATGGTTTGGTTTCTGGTCAACGGAGTTATGTGGATGTTGCTGGTAGCTTGTGGTAAGGACAGTGTAAATAACGTAAACAATAATAACAAAGAAGAAAAACATTTTAAATTAAATTTTACGGTTTTGTTTCGTTTTTTTGCTATATCATTATCATCTTTGTTTTTTGTCACGTTTCGGTCTTGATCTATCAAAGGCACTAATTTTGTGATTGGTCTTTTAGTTTCGCCCCTTGCAGTTTTCAGGGTTACAACCCTTGTGTAGCCGTCCTTTCCAGGATGTAATTCAATAATACGTCCGAGCGCCCATTTTCCTGCTGGTACGTTTTAATTTTTGATGCACACAATGTCATTTAGTTTTGGATCTGTGTTCGTTCTTTGCCATTTCACTCTGGTTTGCAATTGTTGTAGGTATTCTTGGGACCATTTTTTCCAAAAATCTTTTGTTATTTTTTGTAACATCTGCCATCGTGTTCGTAGGTCACAATTAACAGCGTCAGCTTGTGGAATTGTCAGGTTAGATGTACCGGTGAGGAAGTGGCCCGGTTTGAGGCAGTCAATATTTTCAGTCACGGTGCATAACGGTCTTGAGTTTAGACAAGCTTCAATATGGCATAGTAAAGTGGTCATTTCCTCGTAAGTCAGACGCTGGTCACCTATAACGCGTTTCAGGTGGTGTTTAACACTTTTTACGCATGCTTCACACAATCCCCCTGCGGTTGGCCATCCCGGAGCGTTAAAGTGCCAGTTTATTCCCATTTCTCCTATCTTGTCCAGAAACATGGTGTCAATAGTTTGTAACATAGTATTATATTGTTGTCGTAGGATACGATTACTTGAAGTAAAGTTGGTGCCATTATCACTATACATATCACTTGGAGTTCCCCGTCGGGCACAGAAGCGCTTAAATGCAGCGAGGAATGCGCTACTGCTGAGTTCCGTCACGAGCTCCAAGTGTGCTGCTTTGGTAGCCAAACAAACAAGACTGCTATGTATGCAAGCAAGGTTAGCGCCTCGTCCTTTACTCGCCTTTATTTCGATGTGACCAGTAAAATCGACCCCAGTATGTGTGAATGGGCGCGATACTGTCACTCTGGGTTGTGGTAGATCGGCCATGATCTGATTTTGTACTTTTGCTTGGTATCGACAACAAGTAGTGCATTTGTGTAGGACACGTTTAACAGCGCGCAGGCCCCCCATT
Organism: Eudonia truncicolella; assembly: GCA_949315975.1. Taxonomy (NCBI): domain Eukaryota; kingdom Metazoa; phylum Arthropoda; class Insecta; order Lepidoptera; family Crambidae; genus Eudonia; species Eudonia truncicolella. The sequence continues at coordinate 19,400,545 of OX438825.1, read as the reverse complement.
GCCCAGTATTTTTGTCTTAAGCGTGTTACTGTCAGTTTAGGACCTCCATGTAAAGTCTGGTGATGAGCTTGCCAGACTAGTAAATCAGTCAGTTTATGGTTATGTGGCAATAACATGGGGTTCTTAGTGTCATCGCTTAACTTGGAATGTTTTAATCTCCCTCCGACGCGTAGGATGTTCTCGCCGTCGAGGTAAGGAGTCAATGTCAATAAACTACTTTTTAAACTAATCGGTGTTCCCGCCATAAGTTTCAAAATTTCCTCTTGGAAAGTTTGTAATTGAATACATTTGACAATTGTTTTTTCCGCATCTTTTATTTCCGTTGATGTTAAATAATTAGTTTTTATTTTAGCGCTTGATTTCAAATTGTTGATGAATCGCTGTATCCATGTCATAACTCGTGTAATATGAGTCATATCGCTGTGCGCATCAATAAGCTCGAAGACTACTGAGGACGATTGTTGTTTTGTTTTTAATTCTAAATTAGTTTGTATGATATCTCGTGAAGTTATTGTATTTTTGTCAAAGGTTTTTAACCATTCTGGACCTTGAAACCACAAAGAGTGTTTTAGTAGTTGTGAACAGGATACACCTCGGGTTGCGCAATCTGCAGCGTTATCTTCGGATTTAACATAATTCCAGTGCTCTTTTGGTATAACGTCACACACTTTTTGCACTCTATTACTTACAAACGTTTTCCACCTTGTGACGTCACCATTGATCCAACTTAAGACGATCATGGAGTCACTCCAAGCATAGGTATTTTTGTCAATGTGTTCCCACTTAAAGGCTTGTAATACCTTTTTCATGAGTTGTGCCAGTAGTACAGCCGCACACAGCTCGAGCCGTGGAAGCGTAAATTTATTGTTGATGGGTGCTAATCTTGATTTTGCAACGATTAATCTGATTAGAGGCTCGTTCTTGTCATTTATCGTGCGTACGTAAATAACACTCGCGTATGCCTTTTCGGATGCATCGCAAAATCCGTGTATTTGGAAGAGCTTTGTCATGTCACCTAGCCATCTAGGCATCGTAAAGTTTTGTATGTTATCTATGTCTAATAAAAAGGCCTTCCAATCGTCTTGGAGTTCTTTAGGTAGCACGTCATCCCAGGTACAGTTTGATAACCATACTTTCTGGAACAATAGCTTCGACCTTATCGTCAAAGGCGTAAGGAAACCAACAGGATCAAATGTTTTAGAGATTTCCGTCCCAAGGGGTAAAGTTACTAGATTGGTCTCTAATTGAACACTAACTGTAATTACGTATGCATTCGGCAAGTTTGGCCTAATGTCATTGTACAAAAAGTAGGTCGCGACCAAAGTGCAATATTGAATAGCGCCTACGTGATAGAAAAACTATGAACAAATCAAAAACCTAATTAACTAAAATCATGTACGTAACTCGTACAATAATCACTGGATATAAAAGTGGACAATAACAAATACTAAATAAAGTAAAAATAATATAATTAGCCTTTATTTCTGACTATACTAAAATATACATTTAAAACTTTCTTACTTAAAATTTTATTATCTTTTTATTTAGCTTTTTGGTTCAGTAATAACTTACGTCCAGTTTTCCTTCTAGTCATTACCTTTTGGCAAAGGCCCCCCCTAGGGCTTGCCACAGTGATTTACTCCTCGCCCAGGTACAGACAAGTACCTGAGCACTTCTCTTCAACCCCATAACCCGGTCAACTTGAGCCGAGGTCTTAGCCTTTAGAGGTGCATTCGGGTTGTTCTGTTCCTGAACCGATGCGGATTCGTCAGAGAATCTAGTAGGGTACCAGGATATGCACTAGTGTTGTGATGCCGTTCCCTCTAGAAAACCTCTAACGATGCTTCATTTCACACGGCTTGACTGCTGAACTCTTCAAGTTTCTCGACGCCCAAAAAACCCAGTGAAGCTGAAAATGTTGTCTGAGGCAATCAGCAAACTCAGTTTTCCAATACTTACTATACCTTTTTAATTATAATTCTACAACAAGTTAGTCTTCATCGGATTTGATGGTAGGTGATGATAATTCTAAAGCTTGAATTAAACATCTCCAGTCTTTCCAAATAAGGAACTTTCTATTAAAAGGAACTTCAAGCACTGTAATGCTTATTACATACATTGGTGATGAACAGACTCCTGCACAAGGCATGCTGTATTTTAATACTTATTTTCATAATTTTATAGTTGACAATGAAGAAAGGGCAATTATTGAGCCTAAATCCTTGGAAGATACAAAAGTAAAGGAACTTATACAAGTCTTGATAGACTGGATCAATGATGAGCTAGCTGTGCAAAGAATTATTGTAAAGGACATCAGCGAAGACCTATATGATGGACAGGTGTTGCAAAAACTGCTGGAAAAACTTACTGAAACTAAGCTGGATGTACCTGAGGTAACACAGTCTGAAGACAGCCAACGAAAGAAGCTTGCAGTTGTGTTAAGTGCAGTAAACAGGGTAAGGATGCTTTTAACTCCTAAAATATTAAACATAGCATCAGCAGCATACAACAAAAATATATACCATTACACTAAAATGTTGAAAAAATGTTTACTAGGGAGATTTGAACCCACACCCCATGACATGCCGTGGCACCTTACACGTGGTACTTGGCAAATGTTATAAAAAAAATTTAACACTTTCTAATTGTAAGTTTTTATCAACATTATAAATGTGTAAAATTATATACAATCATATCATAAATATAATGACTTCCTTTCTTTTAGGTTCTGTATGGAACTGTGAGGCCAGTTCAAAAATGGAGTGTGGATTCTGTTCATTCAAAAAATATTGTGTCCATATTACATCTATTGGTGTCACTTGCTCGTCATTTTCGAGCACCTATCCGGCTACCGGAAAATGTCAGTGTCAATGTGGTTGTTGTGAAGAAAGATACTACAAATCAGCTCTCACACAGGTAAGGCTTTAAACTTGAAAGTTTATTAAAAGTTATTGAATATTTTGTCAGATAACTGTAAAGCTTGATAACTCATCAATACTGATAATATAGATTTGTAACCTCTCAAATAACAATATTTACTTATTTTAGAACCTATGTAGAGGACATCACTACAACCTATGATGATCTTGGTATGAAGTGTGAGAGAGATGCTTTTGATGCACTTTTCGATCACGCTCCTGAAAAGCTGCAAGTTGTTAAAAAGGTATTAATATTTCATTTCAATCAAATAATTATTGTAGTTAATTTTAGATTTTATATTTGGTAAAAGATACTTAATATTAATTTTTTTTTCAGTCTCTCATAACATTTGTAAACAAACATCTGAGTAAGGTCAACTTAGATGTTATGGATTTGGATACACAGTTCCATGATGGCGTGTATCTTTGTCTTTTGATGGGATTGCTTGATGGATTTTTCGTGCCTCTCTATGATTTCCATTTAACACCACAAGACTTTGACCAAAAAGTGCACAATGTATCATTCGCATTTGAATTGATGCAAGATGTGGGTCTTGCTAAGCCTAAAGCCAGACCAGAAGGTAATATAATTAACAGTATTTATTTATATAATTAAGGAAAACAAACAGCGTTTTTATTCATAAAGATAACAAGTAGTGGGTAACACAAGCCAGAACAGTTTCCACGGTTAGTTAACAACTATAACTATTGAGTAAACAATTTTATGAATAGACTTATATCATTATACTATGTTATGAATTAATAGTAAGTACCTATTACTTTGGTATTCAGGCTTCATAAATGGACAGTGTACTTAAATAAATTAAATTAAATTTAAACATTTAAAAGATATAGATGTATAATAACAGTTTTAGTTGTAAAACCTTGGTATATTTAAAGAAAAATAAATTCTATGTTTTATTTTTTCAGATATTGTGAATCTCGATTTAAAATCTACTCTTCGTGTGCTGTACAATCTATTTACTAAATACAAGGACATGGCTTGAAATACGATTGTTGCAATATTTTGTATGTGTATAATATTAACAGTTATTAACAAAATGTTTAATTAATAAGTGTTTATTGCTGTTGTGAAATGTATGATTGTGCCTTAATTTATTGTTAAGTACTAATTATGGAATATTATATTTAACTAACACTAGCAGTCTTTTATTTATTGAAAGCATTTCAGCTGAAAGGTTTTCAACTTCCCCTTTTCCTAAGATAAAAGTGAGTAAGAAAATTGATTTAAACTTAATTATGTGAGAACTCTGCAGCCAGTGTAAATCCACTCGAGGGCGTAGTGATCTTTAGAAAAAAACTAGTTTAGTTTTTGTAACTGTTTTCCTTACTTCTTAATTTCAGATTTGGCACTAGGCTCTTCCAGCAATAGCATTACTACTGTGACTACTACATTGTATAACGTTAACATTTAAATTCTTTTGTACAATTATTTTTTATTACTTTACATATTAATAAAGAGCGTCATAACTAGTCATGAGCTAAATTATTTCAATATAAAATATTTTAGCAGTCTTTAAATGAAGCAGCATAATTAACTTAAACTGCTAGCAAGTTTTAATGAGGCCTGTATAAATAGGTACACAGGCCTCATTAAAACTTGCAAGACATACAAACAAACTATTAATAATATAAAACTTATTAATAGCAGCGTTTTACATGTAAATAAATCGCTTATTAAATACTTACCTTATTTGAAACTTTATTAAATAAGATAGGCCTCTTATCTATTTCCTGGCTCTTTGCCTCTCTATCTACGATATAGCCCTCACTCGCTCGCACATCTGACGTCACTCGACGGCTCCCACCAGGCAGGCATGCCATGGGCATTGCTAGTTTGCCTCATTGAGCCGAATAACCAACCAGACAGAGTTGAAAGTAAAGTTTCAAATAAGGTAAGTATTTAATAAGCGTTTTATTTACAGGTAAAACGCTGCTATTAAACACTTGACCGTTATTTGAAACTTTATTAAATGAGATATGTTTGTTCGCCTGGTAGAGAAGAGAAGGACGCCAATGTGAAGTAATTTTAAGATTTAATTACAGGTTTTATCATTATTTATTTTGTATAAATAATTGGTCTTTGGTGTCGCTAACAATAGATCTAACCATTGTTATACGTTATTGACATTTGAGTGCATATTAAAGAATAAACTTAAGATGTGCGAGGCATAATTTTATTAATCCAACAAAATTAATATAAATGAATTTAATTAATATACTTAAATTCAATTCAAAACATTTAGACATAGCCCATACACAGAATTGTAGACGTATCAAAAACAACTATTAAAAAAATAAGTAAGTTTTAGCATCATTAAAATCAAGTCATCACTTCAAAACATAAGTAATACCTCATAATCCAATGATGGGCCAAGGCCTCCATCATGGGGATTGACTTAATCACCGCTCTTGCTAAATAATGGTTGGTGATTACAAAACCGTAGCATAGCCATGCATTAAAATCTCCAAAACACACTTTGCCCGACCTAGGAATTAAACCCAAGACCTTCGGATATCAGGCCGAGTGCTTATCCATTCGATTACCGAGCCTTTGCTCAATGAATTTATTTGTAACAGGAACGAAGTTATAATTAATTTAAATATTATTCTTATTGTTTCGGATGTTGGCATAATTTCGAGTCTATAAAATTTACTGAAAGTATTTTCAGATCTCCAGTTTCAACGAGATACAATTTTGTCGTTCGGCACATACAATTTTCAACTATATAGAGCAACTGCTGAGCGAACACTGCCTTTGGAAGTATCAATGACAGCTTCCAAAAGTAATGACTCCAATCATTCCGCCATGACTGTTCGGGAGGCAGGTCTCGCTCGACTTTTTTAAGTTTACTATAATGTAGTTTAGCAAAATTACGCAGATTTTGTAAGGAGAAGACAAAACTCAAACATCGCTTTACCCAATATACAGGGTCAAGCTTATTATTGTTTACACTTCTTTGATATTTTCCAACGCCTGTTATCAGAATTATCAAATTTCAATCTGAATTCAGGTCATGAAACAATACGTCATCATGTAGGCTAAAGCGGTAACCATCAATCAAACCAATAAAAAGATCAGGCACCCGGCGACCGACGGGTTAAGCAAACTAAAACAATATTAAAGTTTGTCTAGCTAATTGAAATAAGTTATGGTATGATTTCTAAAAACATAAGGGCATCATATAACATCATATAAACAAATATTGATTTAATGAGTTGCTTGTTCCTTTAAAGAAATTGGTTTTAAATAGTGTTATCACAAGTGAGTTTAGATAACAGAAAACACAGTTTTACATAACATAACTTGTATGTGTACACACCACGAAATTATGTATGTAACAAAATAGTTTTGTTTCATACAAAGCGAGCTTATCAGTAAGGTGTAAATCACCTAACGAAAAAATATGGCTTGATCTGACCCACTAGGACAAAGAGGAATGCGCTTTTTGCAGCTCGCACGTTTTGCCAATGGATTTACGCCACGGTGAGCACGTCCATATATCCATAAGGTGTCATGGTTGCACGAACAACGTTTTAATTACAATACACGTAATTAGCAATTACATGAAGCAATCTTTGATACAAAAATATAGAATAATCGTAACCCCCATCTTATAGGACAGAATTCTATGCAAGCAGGTAGGCGATGCCTTGGTGGCAATCGGAACCGAGATAGATTATCTCGTGGCCGATTTTTTTTTAATTTTTTATTATTTATTATACACTACTGAGAAGCTCCATGGCGCAGTAGTAAACGCGCTCGGTCTGCGAGTGCTAAGGTTAAGCCACTTTCGCAAAAGCCGGTCACCGGATGGGTGACCCATTCTCCCTATCCATCTATAGGGAAGGCTCGTGCCCCAGCAGTGGGGACGTAAAACGAGCTGATGGTGATGATGATGATACAGGTGGTCTCTCCTAAAGGACTACAAAGCTTGAAAAATTCAGTAGACCATAAAGGCTCTAGATGCCATAACTGTGCTAATTGATTGTTCAACACTACCAAAATTTATGAAATTTGAAGAGCACTTTCCTCTCTGCTCTTAGATTTTGCGCTACCTATTTGGTGAGTTAGACAAATATTTTTAAGACCGTACTATGATCAAATGAGATCAAGTAATTTGGAACAATTTCTCAATCAATTAAAGAAACTTATGCGCTTGAAATCTATTTTTTTTACACAATTTACCAATCATGTGGCTGTAAAAACGTCGAGGAAAGAAAAGAAACATTAATAAGATGAAAGTCTGTTATGACAAGTTCATTTACTAGTTTCGACATGTTGAAATGTTGAAAGACCGAGGCGACCAGTCTCTTTTCGGGACAAGGATCATTGTTTCTTGATCTCAGGTGCTAATTCGATCGGTTCTTGAACGCTTTAGCTTTGCATTTGAGACAGTAAAGAGTGCATTGTGTCTGTGACAGAAATGCTAAACCGAAACACTTGATTATCACTAGAAAAAGACTAAAGGTGGTTTCTAGATAAAAAGGTATGCGGTACCCTTGAATTAGATTTAGAATATAATCTGAAGCTGACAGCCTGCCCGCCTTGAATGTCTGTATGACAAAACTTAAGCTTCTTTCCATGACAATTGTTTTGGGTCGATAAGCCAAACCGCTTCTTCTCTATTGTGACCTTGGGTTTTATTATTCTGACTTCCTCGCTTTGCGCCTTAACGTCTAAGTTTTAAGGAGGCAGTACGTACAAAAGTCAGTAGTTAAAGTCCCGTGAGAGGGACGAGAATGAAAACAACCCCGCGCCGGTTGATTTGCATGGGAAATGTGCATCACAGACCTTGAGCCTTCTGATAAGGCCCATAGTGAGCGACCACGTCTCAGTCCCGTATGTCATCACTGGCAACAGACACTGGTCAAAGACTTTCGTCTTGAGACACTGCAATATATCGGACGAGAAAAAATTTCGTAGCTTACCTAACGCTGCCCAGCCCTAATTGGATTTGACGGTTGATCTCTTTTCTGAAGTTGGACCTACCTAGCTGGAACCACCGTTTGTACCAGGTAAACATAATCGTCCACAACTTCAACGGCAGTCTCCAACCTTCAGACGAGTGGGTTGGACACGTGAGTTCGACATAACTTTTGATATCGTCAGCAAATCGCAGCTGAATGATGTATACGCCGTTGACGTTGATGCAGAGTCCTTTCCAGTCCAGAAGCTTGAAAACATCTCCAGTGCACCAGTAAACAGTTTCGGAGATATCACATCTCCGTCTCACTCCTCGCTGCAACTGGATAGGTTTCGAGTTCTGGTCCAGAAGACGGACTGACAGTGGCGCTTTCATACAAACACTGCAACACTTCGATGTACCAGTAGTCAATTTGGCACCGCTAGGGAGACTGTAGCACGGCCCATGTTTCATTCAAATCGAAGGCTTTTCATAGTCCACAAACGCGAAGTAAAGAGGCTGGTTATACTCGTCGGTCTTCTGTATAACCTGTCGCAGCGTATGTATGTGGCCTATGGTGCTGAAGTCTTTTCGGAAACCGGCTTGTTCGATAGTATAGTAATATTATATGTATATGCTAAAGGTACCTTAAATTATTCAAACATTTAAATAAAACAGTAAATTGAAACAGAGTATTTTTTATTTACTAAAATACATGACATTACAGATTGAATAATACCAATAAATATAATAATACGAAAGTACAAAAATTCACTGACACATTGTTATATTTCCTTTCTGCATTTTCGTTATTACTTACTTAGACTGATCTCAATTACTACCACTGATGTGTAATTAATGATAAAAACATTAAAATCTTAAAAATTAATTTTCAAATCATACAATGTAATAAGTAAGTACTTACTATAAATTCCATAAATTCATAAATATAAAACAAATTAATAAGATCAACTTATATTTTATACTTTGCTATTGCACTTGTGTTTATGATCTAACTCAGCGTGCTGTCTATAAGTTACATAACATAACAAAAATAAAATTATAAAATATTTTTCACAACGTGCATATTACATCTAATAAATGAATGTATTAAATTTATATATATATAAAGTAGTCATAATCTGTGTTTTTTTTAAACTTAAATTTTCATGAACGGTGTGCTATTCGAAGTACACATCACATAATGTAGGAGTTAGACAATTAAAATTAAAATTACTGGATTGACTGTCATGAGTCGTTTTACATTCCAGTATCCCATAATACAAACTTCAAAGCTCTAATTCTTTTAAACAATTAAGAAAGTTTAATTAAAATTGGCTTATTGGTTTGAAAGAATTACAAGTTCTTAAGTTTGTATTATTATATGAAGTTAGGAAGACATTTTATGGTTATACAGTCATTAGCTAGAAGCTGCGTCACTTTATTAAAAATTAACTGCAAATGTGAATGTTACAGTCTCTCGTCTATGATCAGATTATTTCATTTCTTATCACAGAACACTAGTCAGTTAAATAATCAGGGACCTGTTAACCAACAATTGAGATTAATATATTAAAAAATTTCCTTTTATTTCACCAATATGAGTATTAAATTAAATACAATAGGTAGTCTTATTTGTAATAAAATCATTAATGAAATAAGTACGCATACTATTATATTGTCATTCCATTCGAGTTTTACCTTTTACATTAAGTATCAAAGTATTTCAAGTGTAAGTGGTTAAAACATTAGTTGATGTGTGCCTGGTGGATCGGTCTTTCTCACCAACTTATCACTTAAATTAATGTGATCCTCGTATTACTTCATTCTTAATGGAAGTACCGCTTGTTTTCTTTCCGATATATTAGCTGCATCACAACCCGTGAAATAACAATATCATTGTTAATCTAAATTAATTAGTTTTCTACTAAATGGAATGTATGTGTTCAAATTAATTTCAGTAACTTATAATTTTCAATTCAATATTAATCTATCTAATACCTTTAAACGAGCAATTCTTGTATATATAATAATCTGAATCTCAGAAACGGCTCCAACGATTTTCATGAAATTTAGTATGCAGGGGGTTTCTGGGGCGATAAATCGATCTATAGGTGGACCGCCAAACTGAGTCCTCGCCTGCGGTAGGTACGTAGGGCCTCTGCCACGAGTACGAGCGTATTGCGACGCGGCGAACGGATTTCTAGTTCATTGCGCGATGCTACGGCAGTCATAGTCAACAGTTATAGAACGCAAGACGTCTGTAGGCGAGGTCGAGCATAAGGTGGTACACACGTGATAATTTTAACAAGATTCATCTGAAGATAAGCAATTATAAATATAGGTGCTACTTTTAAACCGTCCGAACTTTTTTTTACCTACTACCCATTCAGAGCGTCTATATTTTAGCTGTGGAGAAGAATGGGCGCAAGAAACTGCACAGCTTTTATATAAGTAACGACATTTATAATAAAAAAATAACCACCTTACCGACCGGCCAAGATCACTGACGTCTTGCGATTACTCAGAAAGCAAAACTCAAGTATACATACTTGTAACATAGTATGTGTAAATTATAAAGCTGGAGACTAATCGAAGCGTATTATCGTAACGTACCATTCGCGGCGAGCTTGATAAGTCATTGCTGACTAACCGATAACAGGGCGGAGCTCGCAGCGAGCGGCTCGGCTCACTATACCATGCGAATGCTCGCAACGAACATGTTACGTTACGGTAAAATGATCTGGTCAGCCACGACCATAACGAATTTTAGATCAACAAACAAAGGAGTGTTGGTATTTGAGATCAAACTAATCGATTTGGCATTTTCACAGTATGGTGGTAAGACCATATTAAGTTAGACTGCTATTTAATATTACAAAGATAGCCAATTTTTCTAACATCTAACTGTACGAAATATTAACATTGCCTGTATTATTCAACTACAACCATATAAAATATTAATTCTACCATGCACCGATGTAGTAGTTGGCATACTTGGCATCACGAGTTAGTACCTATATCACTGAAAACTATTGGAATAAGCGTGTTTGATTAGTGAGTTTCGTCATTATACCTACGGCTTAAAGTTTTATTCAAACTTATCTTTGTAGAAGTACGACAAATATTTTATTACATTTCCAAACAACCCTCTTTACCAATTGCCAAAAGTAGTACCTAAATTGACATCTCAAATTCTTGGAAATATGTTTAATTGATGTCATATGATATAACTTTACAAATCTAGATAATATTATTTATAATAACATTAAGTAATACTATTCAAAAACAATCTTCGTTAGAGGCATACCGGTTGGTTCAAGTCTATTTCAGATGAATTGCAACCCTTTTCATTTTGAACGCCATTTATTTGCAGGATATAAAATCCTGATGATGTTTACAATATGTTAATTATAACTGAATTCCAAAGTTGCTTTACTGTTTCAATAAATGAGAATAGCGTCGTAAACTATAAAACATGCGACGCTATTCTAAAATAAAAATCTAGACCGAAACTAGCCGTGATTACGTAGCCTTATGTAATATAAAACAAGCGAAAGCCTTCTGAGTTTATAATTGACCGAATACAGCAACACATATGGATTCAATACATATAGGTATACTTAGATATCATCTATTAGATTATATTACATTATACTTAATAGTAAGCGTTTTAAATAAAGGGACAATACAAAAATAATACTAACATAATTGCATATTCAAATTAATTAATCGAGAGCCGAATAGTTACAAAAATATAAATATTTGCAAATTGACAAAAACATTGAACCACAATTTCATTTAATTATTACATTATCTATCTCATGTACTTAAAATTGTTTGGATGAGGTCGTGTTAAGAACACATGTGTTTGGGAGAACAAAATATTGCAACCACTTTATATTGCTTTTGTGATAGGACAGTTTGATAGAGAGACAGGGTAGCTGTAGGCAGGTCCCTGGTTTAACATTTATTTGCTATGTTTCTGATTGAATCGTTTTCGAGTCGAGGCCAACATTCTAGTAACACACAGCGTTTCAAGCCTGTGGTGACCGCTCCGCTGCCATGTGGAGAGGCGTACACTAGCTAGTTCAATAGTATTAAAAAGTTGCGCTAAACGTAACATGGGAATCGTGAGAATGTGGGCAGGTGTGTGGGGCATTCGCTACGTGGGCTTGCGCGGGGTGGGGGGCAGGTCGAGCGAGGCGGACGACTCCCGGCGCAGTATGAGCTTCAGCTTATCGTCCTCTTCCAGGTCTTCCTCCACAGAAATGGCGCGGCTCATCTCCGTGTGGCCCAAAGCGCGCGCCCTCCACGCCTCTAGCCTCATGACCTATTGCGTTACGTTGGTTACTAACTTGGATCACCAAAAAATGATGGACTACGCGCCGTGATAGACATGTTAATCTGGTGTTTAAGAAGCTAACAGCGAACATCTTTTATCGAAATCATTTTTCATTAACTTTGAAGGCGTAATGTTATGTATGATGCATCACGTAGCGTCCTTAGCGCAATGACAGCCGATTGGCTTCTCATAGAAAAGAATATGATTACGATGAACGGCATAAAAAGTTATTGGCGCGGAGTACATCCTTTTTTCAAGTCTATGGTTACAAACAAACTACCTACTTCTTTGGAAACATATAACAACTTCCAACTTTAAACAATATTACTATTTACCTACTCTAGTAGTTTGACAGTATTGTAATGGTAAGGTAAGTAAAGATAGATTCCGTAGGCTGAACAAATTTAAGAATAAGGTTATTAAACTAGTAGATACATATAATAGTAACTTGATAGAAGTATATCAAAACATAACAAGAAACATTAAGATATTAATAAAAAGGCATGAAAATGCATAAGCTTAAAACTGTTTGCAGGCATAAAAAAATCTACCTTGAAATTTGAAATTTAAATTCATAGAGCAGATGTTACTTACACCAAAATACAGGCAGAAAGTACCTGACAATATTCTAAAAATTGTAGCGGATAATTTCATTGGCAACACATCAGTTAAAAGGAGTAAAGGCCGCAATGATAGTCCATGCAAAAGCGATGTCAAATGAAATTTGTAAGTAAAGCACCTACTTGGACAGGATTACCGGAAAAGACCAACACCAAAGGAGTATACGACTGAATACAACATTAGAGACAAACAACTCTTGTTCTAACTACAAAAAACATTTAATTCGTAAAAAGTTGCAGAAAGCGTTTCGGTATACGCGCAAAGGGTTCCGTAGTCGTTAAGTAGGTATAAAAATACTTTTTGTTGGAATGAAATATTATGTACACTTAGTAATTATCAATTTAAATTGAGGTCTCTGAGCACGACGACAATTAATTTCATTACTGTTGGACTGATATATATACTATAATTATATGGTTAATTAATAATTATACGTTATTAGTTATGTTTACTTAAAAGTAGATAAGTACATTAGGGAAATTAAAGCGGTCATATATTAAATATTTATAAAATTTATAAAATACAGTGATGTTATTTATATATGACCAAGAAGAAGAAGAATACTGTAAGAATTCTGATTCATCCATCAACATCAGCTGAAAATGGGGAAATTGAACAATAATCAACCACGCTGGCCACATTCTGGCTGTTGGGTTGTAACGACTGCCATCTTAGGACAACAACCAGCACAAATTAAGAGGCACGCCTTCTAAAGCTCAATATTTGATCACCCATCTAATAACATTTATGAAATTTTTTACTTCAAAAATAGCAAACTGCACCCCATCGTTCTACCCCTAACCAACCATTATTAGTAACCATGAGCACAAAATTAGGAGACCTCAAAAGGTAAGCTTTATACATAACGCGTTCGAGCCGTGTCCGTGAGAAGTTGTCTATGTGTGCGTTGCTAGAGCTCGTTTGTATGACGCTTACCTTCAGCAGTCTCCTTATTAATATTATTTTTTGTGCCATCATGAGCCTATTAACAGCTGATTCAGCCAATAAGTACAACAATTCATAACTACGGAACCCTAAGACGATAACGCGTACAATCTCAAACAGGTTTACAAACACAGTGAGGTTAAGACTGAGAAGCCGATGCAGCGGTTCTGTTCGGACCCTATACACATACACAACGGACTAGCACAATTCTCTAATCGGTGTGTTCCATTGGTAATTTACTTTTAGTACTGGGCTGTAGATAAAACAAAAATGTGCGTTTGATTCTAGACCGACAAGAAATACGTATGTGAGCGTTTAGCTCTTTTAGTAAATCTATTTTCTCAACATTTTAAACTTTTCTTTGTGTTGTATTATTATTATTATTTTTCATTCTTGTTTATTGGATTTACCAGTGGAACACACATATTAGGCATTGAATGACATGATTTCACTTACTCGAGCCATTTCCAGGGCTCAGTGTCCGGTGTGGTGATTGGTGTCGGAAACTGTGCAGTGCCAAACAGATCGTATCAGACACATCTAGTAAGCGCATTTTACTTAATAAACAAGGTCAAGGAAACGGTGTTTTTACCTCGATCAGGACCGGAGAAAGTCTGCTTCAAATAAGCTTTCGTTAGTTATATAGTTAAATAGGTATAGAATGAATAATCAATTTTATCATCATCTATCGCCTATACGACTTGATCGTCGGCGTGAATAACTGACAATAATGGCTATTAAACCGCACTGAGTTGGCAATCAACATTAATGATTTGATCAACATTAGCCCCATATTTTTAATTGTAAAAAAGTCTCTAAAAATAAAAGCATAAGCCCTCTTTTTGAATGAAACATTTTAGGAGCTAAGCAATCATTAATATTACTGAACCTCCCTGGCCGCAGCAGTTACCCCTACAACTGCCCAAAGTACAATTTGTTTGAAAGCCATGAAAGTATAATGCTAACATTTTAAAGTGTCCCTCAACGAACAAAGCAAATGCTTGAACAATGACTGTGAAGCGCCGGTGGCCGATCACACTGTGCGTTGATGACGAATGGAACATCATAACTGTTTGTTAGTGTAATGTGCAAACCGAAAACAAAATATATTTACAGTCTTATTAGTGAAGCGAAGCCGACGGCTGAATGTTAGTATGCTGCCCTTTTAAAGCTTTTAACACCAGTAAATTTATGTAGGAGAGTACTTTATTACTATGTTTATATTTGACGTAAACATAGGTTACTAAATAAGTGTTGTTATTGTATTTCTTTAAAGTTAATCTTGTTCGTTTAATAAAATTGGTATAAAAAATATTTGTCTCTTGAAATCTGTTAGGCTTGTTTCAGAACAGAGCGTATGAGGTTGGTAGGGACCGCCTGTGCGGACTTACAACACAGACACGTGAGGCTCGTTTTGAGGCCAGCATGGACAAGGGACAGTCTTCAGTATACTTTTGTCCCGACAAAAGGTAAAAGCATAACGAGTATCACATAAAGTTGAGTAGTTGCCTGGTTAGGCGATATCTTACGAGCATTAAACCAACCGGAGACGCCACTGACAGGCGTTCACCTCGGCCAATAGTATATAACCGCCGGTCATACCGTTTATATAAGACTAGTTCCCGCGTGTTCCAGCGTCAATTGTAAATCACTTTTGTCTTAATATTATTGAATAATACACCAAATTTGGGGGAGGCCTATGTCCAGCAGTCTTATGGCTGAAGATGATGATGATGATGAATGCACCAAATTTGCAAAATATCTGAAAAAATCAATCAAAAAGTGTTGCCACTAAAACGTCAAGTTGCAACTTTGCGTAACTTTTAAAGATGAATGAGCCAACATTGAATTACAATTTATATTTCACGTTCTTTATCGTTAAAACTGTTTTTTACTTTAAATTGTTACTTATTTTCTTTTTCCAAATTTTTTTTAACTAAATTGCTTTAAAAAATATCAATACTATGAAACTGTATGTTTATGATCGGCCTACTTCATTAATATACTACTCAAAACAAAATAAGGGCCACGAGGTATTTTGTCTGTACCATGAAAATAATAAAACCAATATTAATTTTTTTGTCTCCATAACGAAAACTAATGTTGTTTTTACCGTGTAGACCAATAAATTTATTCCAATAATAATGATTAAAAAGTTTATTTGCTTTTGAAAGAAAAAACACATTTAAGGTTAAAAATAAAAACAATGTAAAGTTACTGAAAACAAAAGAAAATACTCCATGCTCATCTTTTAGTAACGGGTATGCCCCCCTCGTTTCGTTACGCACTCCTGAAGCCTGGAGTGCATGCTCTCAATCAAATGCCTGACATTTTCCATTGGAATCTCTTCCCAGGCCCTTTTAACAGCGTTGATGAGTTGCTGTTGGTTGTGGGTTTCCTGATCACCGTCTCTAACTCTTCGTTTCAACTGATCCCACATGTGCTCTATTGGATTTAAGTCCGGACTATTCGCCGGCCACGGCAAGACTTTAATTGGAGACGCTTCCAGTACAAACCGAGTCGCTTGAGCCGTGTGTGCACGAGCATTGTCTTGCATCAAGATGAATCCAGGACCCGCTCGCTGGGCAAATGGGATCACATGTGGTCTGACGACTTCCTCAATATACCGCTGAGCAGTAACAGTACCCTCATTTAAAATAGCGAGCTCAGTTTTGCCGTGTAAGCTTATTCCACCCCAAATCATTACATTTGGACCACCAAAACGATCGACTTCATGGATGCAGGCTTCTGAAAATCTCTCGCCGCGTCTTCTCCATACTCTAATACGCCGATCGTCGTTAAAAAATTTAACTTTGCATTTGTCTTTGAAGAGCACCATGTCCCATTGGTTTATGTCCCAGTCCAAATGTTGACGGGAAAATCTTAAACGATTTGCACGATGATTTCTGGTTAATGGAATACGGACAACTCGCCTTCTTGATGCCTGCTGGTCTTCATGCAATCGATTACGAATAGTTTGGTCACTGACACGAGTACCCGTTGTGAGCCGTAAACGATTTTGCAGCTTGCGGGCCGTCGTTGTGCGTTCTCGGCGCGCACTTAATCGAATGTAACGATCCTCTTGAGCTGTTGTAATGCGAACTCTGCCCGAACCAGGTCTTCTTCTAACACTGCCGGTCTCTTGGAAACGATTCCATAGATTTTGAATAGCTCTTCGAGAAAATCCCAATTGCAAACCCACAGATCGCTGCGAATGACCTTCTTCAATTATTGTAACGGCTCTGGTTGCTGTCAGCGAGTCCATATGACGCCTGCGTGCTTGTGGCATATTGCAAAAGATGTTTCTGACTCGAGATATCAATGAACTCTGATAATTTCTAATAAACCAAGAAGCTAAGGAAAGCAAAACGTCAAAGAAAATGTAATCAAAATTTTCAAAAATAATTTGAAATCAAATTTTATTTAAAATTGTTGCCAGCATTAGATGAATACTACAATATTAAAAAGTTTAGGTATCAAAGAGTTTGTATACTCAATATTTTACTACTTTCAATATGTAAATGGTTAATAATTTACACCAAAATGAAAAAATATCTCGTGGCCCTTATTTTGTTTTGAATAGTATATATTATATTGACGTCCCGTCACTTATCCCGAAAAAAGCAAATTTTAATTTAATTAATTAGCCACACTGCAACAGAGTTGCGACAGTACAAAAACAAAATATCGATATTGACTTGATCATAATGTTTATTCTGGCTATTATTTTTTCAGATTTTCAAAGGATTCGAGATTTTTGGACCCGAGCTACTTTGTGCCCTCATTCTTCTTCTTTGAAGTATTTACATTTTAATAAACATTATGAAATTGTTGTTTATTTTTTCTCGTTTAGTTTACTCTCTCTCTCTCTTAGAAATCTTTTTTAAAAGATGTAAAACCTTTATCCAAATACTTGAAGGCACGGACCAGACTCCAAGATCAGTCAGTCAAATGTGGAAGGCTCCTTTTTCATCTTGTTATTCTATTTTCATAGTCTTCCTTTAAGACCTACGTTACTTACATAGAAGAATTTATTGATCTGCGTTATGGAAACATGAAAATACACGTTCAATTTTTCGGTTGCTCCTGTTTGAAAGTCTCGGTTAGATAGCCTACTATTTTTTCATAATAAAAGAATAAGATTGCAGCTTTAAACTTAAAAACAACAATTCTCTGTGAAATGGAATAAAATTATATACTTACACATTACTTATATTTTGCAGATTTTGACATATTTTAATTAATATGTAACTTTGTCGATTTTAACAATAACGAAAAGCGTCTACCTCAATTAACCATACTGAAGAGCCTGATTTAAAAAAAAAACTTTTCTCATTATTATTCATCATCATCATCATCTCAGACAAAAGACGTCCACTGCTGGACAAAGGCCTCCTCAAGGATCTCCAATACGACCTGTTTTGTGCAGCCCGCACCCAGCGGCTTCCCGCGACCTTTACCAGATCATCGGTCCACCTTGTTGTTGGAGGCCTGTCCACACTGCGCTTTCAGGTACGCGCTCGCCACTCGAGGACTGTTGGCCATCAGTCCTGCGAGCGATGTACCCTGCCCACTGCCACTTGAGCTTAGAACTCTTCGGGCTATGTCATTATTGGCATCGACAAATTTAGTCGATACTGTCAAGCACTATCGACGTTTACATAAAGTTGACGTCAGACTCTCGCACGGACATTATCCCTGTGTGTGAATAAATTAGTGTGCGTCTAGTTTATACTAGTGTTTAATAATTTTGTCGTTTGAGTGCGTAGCACCGTCATTGAAAAATGTATCAGTGTTAACTATATTTGTGTGCGTTGCCTCGCCCCCCCCGCGCAGAAAATGACAGACTCTTTTTCATAGAAATAAGTGCGCATGGCCTCTCCGGTTGGTTTAATGCTCTATGAGTGATATAGAAACTTTTTAGCAACTGTCGAAACGATTTTTTCAATAGATATTGTATGGGAATGGATACTTTTCAAGTCCATGCTAGTCGGCGGTGTTTCGTTTTACATACTGCCTAGTGCAGGTTTTATTCACAATAGGAACTTGACAACAACAATAATTAATTTCGTACATTACATTAAACGCATACATTAGATCACGTAACAGATCTTTAAAACATTAAACCTATTTTTTATTTGACCTAAGCATGAATTTCTGTAACACAAAAAGTTTTTTCACTCACTCAATTGACAGAACGCAATAGTGACGTCATAATATGCCATTGCCATACAAAAAAGTTTTGCCACTTGCTAAAAAGTTTATTGACTAACCAGTCAACTTTTTTTTTTTCTGCCGGCTCTCTGAAACCAGCCTTAAAGATTACCAATATTATGTATAATGTGTCATGTGTCGTATGCGTCAAGTGCGTATTTACCTCGGCCTTCAGCTCGGCGACCTGTTCCTGCAGCTCGCGAACTCTGTCCGAATCGTCCATGTTGTTGCTTCGCAATTCGCCTTCGGTCGCCATCACTTCATGCTGTATAGTTATGTAGATAATTAGTTTTAAAGTCGACCCGTAAGTTAATATTAGCAGTGTCCTCAAAATCAGCTTAATAAGTAATTACAAATACAAATAACAACAAACCAATTACAAAATTAATATAATGTTTCTTACTTCAACAAGTTCATTTGCTTACCTTAATCTTATACTCCGAAATCTCTGTCTCAAGCTCTGCTATCCGTTGTGCGTCTTCCATGTTTCTAATGTTAGCTTGCATGGAGTCATATTTTGCCTGTAACAAAAACATTGACCTCAAAATGCTATCTTTTAATAACAACAAATTAAATCTTTCAATTAGACAGTCTTAACCTTGAAAGCAAGTGTTCATATTACTATAAATAATTACCGACGCCGTTCACATACATTTTGATTTAAAAGCCAGTCACGCCAGAAGAATTTTGCATGCCTATACGAAGGTTATAAACAACAATCATGACACGGAATTGCGTGTAAGTTGAATTCAATGCGAAACGAATTAGTGACAGTAAACGGAAATTAATGTTTGATGAATGTTGCAGCACGTCCAATATTCTTGTATTTCAAACACCATCATCATCATCAGCTTATTTTTATGTCTCCATTACTGGAGCACGAGCCTTCCTTAGGTATGGATAGGGAAAACGGCCCATAAACCACCACGCAGGCCAGTGCGGATTGGTGGTTGTAAACGACTGCTAATACAGCCTGGACCAACGGCTTTACGTGTCCTTTCCAGATCCGCGTACTTGTGCTGGAACTTCCTCTAGCGCGCCTGTAACGCCCGCTCTCGCTGTAGCGACGCGTCCATACTTAACGCAGCTGGTTGTGAACACTTATATAAGCTACCGATGATGACGCCACTCACCTTGCTCTCCAGATCCGCGTACTTGTGCTGGAACTCCCTCTGGCGCGCCTGTAACGCCCGCTCTCGCTGCAGCGACGCGTCCATGCTCTCACGCAGCAGCCTCGCTTCTTCATCCTGACGCCGAAGCTGGTTGGTGGAAACCTGCACCTGGGTCTCCAGCTCCATCACCTATTCAAGGGAGATAGCAAAGCAATGAGTTTATGTGCTCACGGTCACCGTGTAACTGTAAATGGTTTGAAAATTATTATTAATGCGGAAAATTTGAAATTGTACTGTTAAATTTTTTTTTTAAACTTGACAAAGGGTTTTTAAATACTTCGTAGTTTAAGCCTTAAAACGCAATTGCGTTAAAAAGGATTTCTAAAGCTGTTTTTCGCAACCGGCTGTTAATGTAGTTTCTTTCTCCATTAAGGTAAAGTTGCAAACAGTTTCTCACTCTCGAATTACGTGAGCCAACATACAAATTTTACGATATGATTACCTTACAAAGTTAACGAAAATAAAAATAACCAGTAATCACCACATACCTTTAGCCTGAGCTCTTTCAGTTCAGTGAGGGCTTCCACCTCCCTGATCTTTGTGGTCATGAGGTCTTCGTCCAGCTTCTGCATGTCCGCGGAACGTCCCTCCCACGCTCTCAGCAGCTTCTTGGGCGTTGCCATGATATCAGAAACCACATTAGACTGTACAGGTGGCGCGGGCGATTCTTGTCTATGCTCCTTAAAAAGAGAAATATACAAATAAAATATATGTCAAACAAACTCAAATTATTTATTCAATATAAGCTTTCACGACACTTTTTGACAACAAATCGATAAAAAAATCATATAACAATAAACTAAAATTGGGTTTAAACTAAACTACTAACTGACTGAAACATGGGACTTCACTTCGCACCTCCTAGAAATTTGCACCAGATGATCCACCATTGGGCTTTGACTGTAGTATCTGACATGTTGAAATTAAGTTAACACTATCCACTTCCACATTCCACCTACATCATGACAACACCCCGGAACAACGGCTTAACGTGTCTTGAGATATTTTAACTTTATTTTAACAAAAGTAACTTAACTTACAAGATAGCAACCCATACGCGCAAACTGCTGCGCCGTCGGACTCCTCTATTATCTATTGGTAATCTGAATTATAAGACACTAGCAATTTACTCGCGACTTCGTCCACGTGCATTTAAGATTTAAAAACAAAAAAGTAAAAAAAAAAGCAAAAAAATATAGCCACATATTATTATGTTACCCACAAGAGTATGTAGCGTTTTATCGGTGAAAGAATTTTTTGAATTGGACTAGCAGTTCCAGAAATTAGCCCCAACATACAAACAAACAAGCAAACAAAGTCACAAATGGCAACTCTTCATTAATAGTATTGATATAAACTATGCGGACTGTTACACAAACAATCAGAGACTTACCTGAACGTGCCTCTGCCACGCGTCGGATATTTCCTTGACCCGCTCACGAAGCTCTTTCAACGACAGATTAGCCTCAGCCTCGCGTAGTTTAACAGCTATAAGTTCGTCCTGCAAAAAATAAAGTTACTTAAAATACTTACGAGTCTATCGTTTAAAGTCGAGATTACCTGTCTCGTCACTCATGTTTAGTGATTGAAAAGGATAGTTTCAGGAGTGTAATTCAGGAATACCTTTACCGAATCTCTTTTCATCATCATCTTCGGCCTATACTGCCCTACTAAGCGCAAAAGCGTAAATCTCAAAAAAAAAAGTAAATTTGATTTTTATGCCATCGGATAGCTTTTAAAAATACACATCTTATGAACTAAACCATTTAGCGGTATCTTGTTCAAAACATATGAAAATAACCTTAACAATGATTTACCTGTCTCAGTTTTACCTCAAATCACTAAGGGTTTTAGAGGTATATCAATATTACGTAGGCAAACAGCAAGCATAATCGGAAATAAATTTCTGAAAAATCAAGTTTTGCCACCACCGAAGAAGAAAACTACACCAGAAAGCATCTCAAAAAACAAAAAAGAAAATATTTTGAAACATTTTGAAAATATTATACCTCAAAATATAATGTCCTTTTAGAGAGAACTCCCTACTTTTGACTAGATTTCATAGAATCTTATTTTTCTTCAAATATAGTTTTATACCTACCAAGAAAAACTGAAATAATAAAAGATTTTATAAATATACTTTGATTGTTTTTTTTTTACATATTTATACACATTTTATTAAACAGAAAATACATATTTTTTTATATACAGACATGTATGAAAGGAGCTAACGAAAAAGCGGTAACTCAAATTTTATTTTTCTATTTACTAAGCGGTGTAGCAGTATCTTATGAATAAGACATATCCACATACATTTTAGATATTTTAACTATTACAAATAGATCCAACATAATATATAAATTATATTTAAAAAGCAAAAAGTTAATTTACAAAATGAATAAAACCTATTTTTACATAACTTCAATTCAATCTCGAAACTCACTTTCATTTAGATACCGCTTTTGCGCTTAAAAGGGCAGTATAAACATCTTACAACTGGGCTGAGACCTTCTCACATAAACAATCAATAAATCAATAAAAAAAAAAAATCTATATCAAAAATAGTTTATTTTTATTTTGCTACAAAACATGTTATTATTTATTTATATTAAAGTTATAACGGTATTTTTTGTATCTTTCTCTAAAATCTTAAGTGCTTAATGGACGCCCCCTCACCTGCAAATGCGATACGTTGTTGCCAACTCGTTGACGCTGCAGGCTCTAGTTCACGTTCTCCATCTCTTAGACCCTAACTCTCACTCTACGGCTTATAGGAGCCGACCCCGACCACGAGCCGTTTCTGCTGTAGGCAGATCTTCACCTAAAACCTAACGTGGACAGCCCTTACCTACAAATGCGCCACGTTGCTGTCCACTCGTTGCCACCGCAGGCACTGGTTCTAATTCTTCAGCTCCGATATGCTAGCTTTCTCTTTGCGGCTTGTGGGACCCGACCCCAACCTCGACCGTACCTACTGTAGGTAGCGCTAGCTCTTCACCTAAAATCTCACGTTATCAATGAACTCCTCTTCACCTGCAAATGTAATACGTTGTTGTCCACTCGATGCCACCGCAGTCTCTTGTTCTACTTAATCTACATCTCGTTGATCTTAACACTCGCTCTGTAGCTTGTAGGAGTCGACTTCGACCCCGACCTGTTTCTTTTGTGGGCAGCGCTAGCTCTTCACCTAAAACCTCACGTGATCAATTACCTGCAAATGCGCCACGTTGTTGTCCACCCGCTGCCGCCGTAGACTCTTATTTTCATTCTCCAGCTCCGATATCCTGGCGGTGAGCTCTCTCTCAGCGGCATCGCGCTCGGCCGCGTGGAGGCGGGCCCTGACCAGTTCCCTTTGAAGGCAGCGCGCTAATTCTTCGCCTTTCACGCTGCCGCTGCTGCCTTCAGTGCCTTCCAGTGACGATTGCCGCGAACTACCCTGTTTTTTTTGGGAAACATAAACAAAGATTAACACATAGTACTGATAATGTTTTCTAAAGTTTACGCGAACACTACACATTGAAATGAATACACTTTAACGGGTATAATCGCGTTTATGTTACACATTAATTTGATTTGACGTTTAGCCCTACGTTTCCTGAAGTCTCGCTGTGACCACGGACCCTTGCAAAGGGTTCGAACGTCAAGATAACTTATGTGTAAAATAAACGCTTGTTGATCCGTAACAAACGTTTCATTACATAGTACTGCTTCCAGTCAAATTACAGGGAATGGAGGAGAAGAATAGAAGCGTCAGGGTCGGTCAAAGATGTTATTGGCCGCTTTCCTTATGGAAAGCTCATGAGCCATGAGCTCAGTTGACGGCAAAATAACATAAAATTAAATGTATGGCAACTAGGCCTTACCTAAATGTCTGCGAAACTGAGCTACTGTAAAAGAGTAAACTTGCGGGACAGAAGCCAGTTCCTTCCTGTCGACAAAACCTAATCGGTATTGAAAAACAATAATAATAAACAGTAATAAATACTGATCAACAAAAAAAAAATTAAAAAAATGAACGAGGCTCACAGTAGTCGCACATCACATAGTGTAACATTTGACATTTCACCTTAGTAATAGGCAATTTTATCATTATAATCTGAAAACAATGACGTATATTTTCTCATTAGAAGACATTTGACATATAAAAATGATGACACAATATGTCACTTAAAATAATAATGTCTTGTTCTTATTTTTTTTTCTTTAGTTGATGGCTTCGTGCGATTAGCACATTTAGCCAGTGTCAAAGTAATTTTTAAACAATATTTCCTTCCAGTATGATGATGATGAATGATAGTAGAAATGAGAAGTGAGAAATGATATACGTATACCCCCCAAGCCCTCGAGTATCTCAGTAAAGATGTGGCTTTACTAAGTCCTCACGCGAAGTTCTTGAGAGAATTTGAAAAGTGAAGTTGCACTGTTTTGTTTAATTTGCCAACACTTATGCTCACTCACGAACACTTAACGGTTAATAATCCACCATTATTTTACATTAATATTCGACATAACACAAATTTTAGAAAATAAAACAAAACCGCAGACATGACTCTTCACTTTCCCGCCAAGAAATCCCCTTGTTCTTATTATCGATATTAAATTTACAAAATTGCGCGCGCTTCCGACTCCGTATATTTTTTTACAAATAACAAAGAGAATGCAGTAAATACTCATTATAAGACACGTCACACTACCTACCACACTGTTACGATCACATTTCTACGAAATCACACCCACAAATTGTATATTAAGGCGAGCGGAAAGATGTTACACATCAAAAAGTTGAACGTGAAACATGGTCTGTCTGTGTGTGTGTATGTGTGTATGTGTGTGTGTGTGTGTGTGTGTGTGTGTGTGTGTGTGTGTGTGTGTGTGTGTGTGTGTGTGTTTATAAACTTACTTCGGCTATCGTCATTTCCAGGGAGCGTATCTCGTCCTGCGCCACCGCTAGCCGCTGCTGCGCGTCCATGTTGGCCCGCCGCAGCGCTTGCACCTCCCGCGCGAGGGCGAACGTCTCCTCCTCGCCCTCCGCGCGGTCCACCTGGCCCCGCACGAGCCTCTCCGCCAACGCTGAACTCTCCTTCTCGAGCAGTTCGACCCTCTGTTTCAAGAGACGGTTCTCTTGGCGCAGACACTGTAATGTTTTTTTTCTTTAGTCAAAGGCTTCACGGTCATAATTTTTTACCCATTTCAAACGATTTTTCTTACAAGTTATTATAAATAAAGAATATGAGAAATTAGTGGTGATCAATTATATCCAAGTAAAGCAGCAATGTATGTTGGACCATGCAGCATACACTAAATCTTTCAAAAATTGTCATTAAATCAAAATAAATTAATATAAAATTAATTACGTAAATTTTAATTAAAATATTACTTACCGGTGGTAGGAAATGTTATCGGTTTTTTGATTTTTCACAGATGAATTGTTTTTACAATTTATAACGGCGCATCGAGGCATTTTTCTTATTTTTGACAGATGATGCATAAGGATGATGTAAATGTAGGACGCTGGCAGTCGAGCACAGATGGGCTCATTCGAAACGTTTGAAGTAGGTATATTATAGGTCTGTGGCTTGGTGCGGTTTGCACATTAGCCAATGTCATAGTTAGGGAGATATTGTAAGATATTATCCTTGTTTAATAATAGACAACAATAAGCTAGTCAGGCTGAACGAAAACTACTTGTAACTGACTACATTTAATTCTATTCTGTTCAAGCCCTCACCATCATCTCAGTCAAGACGTCCACTTCTGAACAAAGGCCTCCCCCAAGGATCTCCACGACCGGTTTTGTGCTGCTCGCATCTAGCGGCTTCCCGCGACCTTCACCCGAACCTATCCAGGAACCGAGTATTAGGTGATACTGCTAGGTGATGCCTGAGACGGAATTTTCAGCGTCACCAGACTTTTTAGGAGACGGCAAGAAACTGAAAGGGTTCCTGAAGCCGTATTTTCATCCTCTAGATCTAACCTCTGACGGCGTTTAGTTTAGTTTAGCGCGTGCCCCTGTTCCCTACAAGATTCTCCGAGGGGTTCGGATCGGATCGGGGCGGCCGAGCGATGCAAAGTTGTCATGAGCTTACCCTTAAGACTGCGATATCGCCCTGCTCCTTTGTCTTAATCACTGTGTACTCTTTTTCAAGCTTCTTCATCTTTTTGGGGTTCACTTTGATTGAATAGGCGACATTCATGAAGGCGTCCTGATCGGCTTCGGCCTTCGCTGGTAACTCCTTCTGGATGTACTGTACAATACAAAATGTTATTGAGAGAAATGATAATATTTTTTAAGGTTATGCAATATTAGGTTCAGACAAAAGTAATGTTGTTAACAACGTTGCTGAGATTAATTGAAGATGAAAATTGCAAAACCTATGGCTTAGCCGCCTGGATAGTGTGAAGACTTTTGTTTGGTATTATTTTTAATCGTCATGTACATTTAATGACTTGTCCTGACTGACTGATTCATCATCGCCGAGCCGAAACCACTGAAGCTAATTAGATAAAATTTGGACTGTAGGTCAATTGAGTGACCAGCCACTAAGAAAGCATTTTACGGAAATCATCCCCTATAGTTGTCAAATAGAGCGTGAAAGTTTGTATAAAAGTACGTTAGTTTTAAAGTAAAATATATAAAAAAATTGGTATTTGGCTTCATAAAAAGAAATTAAAAATGACGTGTCTCAGGATTTTTTTCCTTTATAAGAGTAAAAAAGGGATGAAAGTTTTTTTGGAGAAATCGTTATTTTTTAAGTAAGATCTATCAAAATGACATTAAGATTATATATATAATAAAAATAAATAAATACGTGTTTTAGCATTTTTCGAAAAAAAAAATCAAATAAAAAGACGAAATAGGGGAGAAAAGTTTGTACGGAAATCTGTCATTTGTAAAGTTCAATCTATAAGTTTCAGTACTTGGACAGCTAAGAAATGACGTGTTTCAGGATTATACCACCGATACTTACCTTTATTAAGTTTTTAATAAAAACAATCAAATGTCGTGTAGTCCACGTGAGCAAAGCCGTGAGCAAAAGCTAGTAACATATATATAAGTAACAGCAGCTCCGTAATTTCGTATGCTGAGTTCTTATCGAGTGTTCCGCAAGCCACTCGTTAACGGCTACAGCATGTTGTAACATTACATTGCTATTAAATCTTATTTCAAGTGCAAAGGGTTTAATATGGTGGGAACATTATTTCCCTATTAGTTCCCTCAGTCTTCAACATCATTCTGATAGCAAGTGGTACCCATACCCGATGTTTTAACGTTATTTTATACGTGACATGACTTACCTTAAGAATATTTTCCATATCCAGCGATAACAGATCGTTTTTGCCAAGTGTGAGCATCGCGAGGGCCACCTTGAACACAATCTCGATCCCCTCCGACAGGAACACGTCCATGACACGACAAGCGAGAGGCAACGAGAGCGTAGTCGTAAACAGCGTTAAGAACCAGCTACTGGCATATATTGAGGTGCTGAAGCTCTGAAACAATACAAATATTTATAACTAGCTGACCCGGCAGACTTGGTACCGCTTTGAGTTTCTATGACAACAAAACCAACAAATCGTTGAATAGTTTACACGTGAAAGCGTAACAAACCAACAAACAAACTCACTTTTTTATAATAATTGTAATGTTGTTTTTACGAGTTGTACAAAATTGCATGATGAACTGTAAAGTGTAGATGGATGACAAAACTCTCACAGATATCCTATGCCTGAAGTAGGTTTAAAAGAAACCTGATTTACAAGTCACCAGGCCCCACTCGAGACTATATTAGTGAACACATCATTGCAATCATTGCATCAACAATCATTGCGGTTATGTAATCAATAGCCCTACTAGATTCCGTGAGAGAGTGGAATAACTGAGGGCTCCTACAATTGTTGTAAACTATTTGGCCGCCATTGCAAAATGCGTCGCCCTGCCTTTTACCCCAAGCAATCAATTCAGAGTTAAAATCTGCAAATTGTGTAGGGACTCCAAAATTTTCAAATGTCTTGTTTTTTGTGTTTTTTTTAAAACCATCGGTATTGCCACGGGTCTAGTGATAATAACTAAAATCAGTTATTATTAATTATCCCGGTGGCCTTTACTCTAGTCAGACCTTGTCAAAATAAAAGCGCTTCTGGATCATTTTGAACATCCACAAATGACGCTTAAGCTTGTTGAAACTCTATTAGACCTATATTACCTTCTCCGTTTCTTTACTTTATTGTACTATTTTCTTTGTCTCAAGAATTGTTTGCACTATTTCTAGTGGTGTTGGGCTGCGTGGTAGTATACGGCCAGTTGCTTCTATGGTGTTTCCATCCATAGGTAAGGCTCGTGCTCCAGTTGTGCTCAAGGGGTGGGAGGGAACTACCTTCTTACTAGAAGCACTACTGTGCACCCTGGGCAACGGCATCATAGGCTCCCCAGCCTATGGTGACGGCTGAATGTTGTCGGTCTTTTACAGGCTATACTTCGGAGAGTGTGCTGTTGAGCTGCATGAGCTCATTCCACCTTCTCCATTTTACCATCGGGAATCCAGACGTACTGCTGGCTACCACCCTTACCTGGTTGACATTCCACTTTTGCGCACCAAGTGTTTTGCTTCTACATTTATAATGCGTGCAGCCAAAGAGTGGAATTCCCTACCGACGTCTGTGTTCCCGAGTGCATATAACCCTAAAGTTTTTAAAGCCCGAGTGAATTGGCTATTTTTGGCCAAGCTCGTTCCATCGTTAGCCTCTTCTTAGTCCTAGGGATTAGAATGAGGTCAAGAGCAAGCCCATCTTACAATAATAATAATAAAATAAAAGTTATGGGGACATGAAAATGAGCTAGTGATAATTATGTGTGTGTAACATTTGTACACATAATAAATGTTTTTCTTTCTACTCTCAAATCACCTGTGACTGGAAGTGCACGTGCAGCTCCGGCAGCAGTTCCTGGACCAGGTTCTCCAGCTGGAACATGCAGAGGCCGAGCTCGGCCATACTCGGCTTGAACATGTCCCGCATGCGGTGCTGCTGCATGATCTTTACTAAAACTGCGAACGCCTCTTCTTCGGGCATCTGAAACAAACGCTGCTTATGAAAGCTAGCTAAGGTTGTCGTATAACACGCACCTGCACTATACTGTCAAATTTCTTCAAAAGACTTTGAACTTTATGCCTATGGCACTAGTTTTGGGCTGGCTAAACTGCTGTCGTGTGTACAAGGATGCCAAGAAGGCCCGTTCCTCGTCTCATTTGTTTTGAGGCTTTTTGATGTTGACTGTGGATAACGTTATCGTTATCGGATGATTATCTCATTCTACAAAAACACAGTGATTACTTCTATTAATAAAATTGTATAATAAGCCTCATATATGTATGTTATATTGTATATTAACAAAAAAAAATCTTTGTATATGAGGCTATATTACTATGACCATATAGCATTACTTTGAAATGTTTTAATAAATTGCATTAAACTTACATGAAAACCACGAAAAATTATGAAATTCTCTTAAAAAATAGTAAAAATCTGAGTGTTACTAGGTATTTACAAAGAGAAATGTGAATACTTTATTTTCAAACAGTTGACATTGAATTTGGCTTGTGTGTAAGTATAGCATTACTCATACAAGATTAAAGGAGAACTCACTTGCATGAGAAGCAGCCCGACGATGAACCCGGAGCCTTGGCAGTAGCCCACCTCCCGGTCGTGCAGCGAGTAAGCCTTCATGACATTGAAAAGCGACTCCTGGCCGAGTCCATCCTTCTCTTTGAAAAAGTCGTGCTCAGGGTAAGTGCGCGCGATGTCGCGACGAATCACTTTTTCGCAAGCTGATTTCGCCTAGAAAGAGTTAAATTTATATATAAAATAGTATTTAAAACAACACTATTAAAATAAATTGATCTGTAATAGAGTAAATATAATATAACTATTTTCCGTTAAAAATATTGCCTTTAAGTTTTAAACAATGCCTAGATGGGTTCACACTGATAATTTGGACCACTATTCTCCAATTTTAAACGTCCGTCGTGTTTCAGTGGCCTTATTATGACATATTTTCCAAATGTTCAAATGACAAAATATGTAGACAATAGGAAGATTTAAAAAAGCAGAATCGAAGCTTTGTCAAGATGGCTAAACATACTTTATATGCAATTTCTTTACTAAAAGAGCTAGATGTTGATTAGTTAAAAAAAACAGGTTCATATAAATTGATTCAACAGCCAATACTTAGATATAATAGAATTAGAATATTTTAATGACTAACCAAGATTTTGAAATCGATATAAGATGCCTGTTTACGGAGCGATACTTGTATTGTAAGCGACTGACTTGGCACCTGACAGCGTGCACATAATACACTAACGCAACGAACCTTAATATAAGTGGCGTAGAGCTTTTTTTCAGGAGAAGTATCTACTCCGGCGAGCAGTTGCCAGACGATGCCTCTGAAGTGGTGGGGTACGCCTTGGCGAACCAGGTCCCGTACGAACTGGTTGCGGCGCTTCCACTCCGTTTCCCAGTTGCTGACGATGCGGCCCCACAGGCCCCACAGGTCCTCCTCACCGTTGCTGCCGCTGCTTGTTCGGGGCTCCGCATCTTGGCTCGAGCTCGTAGCTGATGAATGTAACAACAATAAAACATTACTGCCATGCCACGATAAAAGCGCATACATTTATTCATTGTGATTATACGAGTATTCAAAATGAACTAACAGATGTGATCGGCGTTGTGAAGTTTGTTACGAAAGTAGTGCGCAAAACCACTGCCTTGAGTGGACCTCACAGTTAGTAGATAATAAAGAAAGAAGTTCTGCTTGAAATACCAAAACTCAATATTTTTATTATACAACCACAATTATGAACATATTATGTATGGTTATATGGTTTTATAATAAAAATATTAAGTATGGTTACAAAATAATGATAAAATTATGAACCCTGTTTTGGGGAGGTTGGGCGGTTTGATGTATGCTCAAGTGTACAATGTTGAACTATATGCGTCTGCCGTCAAGTCCTATACGATGGACCCTGTCGGGTACGCACTCTCATAACATTAATTGAATATTGGTATGTTAATACCTATCTACTATCTTTCGCATAAGTCAATCCTTCTGACGATAGTTTGAGGAAAACTACGAGTATATAGAATGTAGATTTATATGTGAGTCTAACCTTAACTCAATATACTTACTAAAAAATTCAGCAACTATTCTTGTCAATGTATGTTCTAGACTAGAAGGTGCGGCGGCGGCGCCTTTCCATCCAATACAGTACATATTTTATGAGCTTAAGCTGTCTAAATGCATGTTAACTCTATCCCCTTTTGATTTTAGCCTTACATACTGTAGCTAAACTGTACTTTATTTTGGTAAAATACATAGTACCTAGGCCTACTTACATGTCTTCATTGAGTATGTGATCTGAGTCAATAACGTTGAGCATAAATTTATTATTATTAGGCAAAAGTAAAATATTGTGACATAAGGCATCATGTTCCGAATGTTATGAAATGAGCAAATTATTAGTGTAAATATTTACATAGGTACTGTAAAATAAATAATGACATCAAACTCGTTTATAAACAGTTGAACTCCATTTTAAAAAAATATACAAAACATTATAAAGATGTACAATACATACATAAATACATTTCCACAATACCGTTATGTAAACCACAAATTGTGTTGTTTAGTAGCTAGTATAAAGTCACAAATTTTATAACACCGAACTAAAATCACATTAAGTTATAAATAAAAAAATTAAAACAGTACGTACGCTGTGAGAAATTTTCTAACATCATAGAAAAATAGAACTCCAATACACTTTTAGTGTAATACGGATCGTTGTTTTCGTTCATTTTGCACAAAATTAACCCTTCATCTAGCACCAGAGCGAACAATGTGTGTACAATAGTTATCGCCGCGTGTCACTGATAAGAGATTATCCAAACAAGTGTGGTATGTTCATTCGCTATCGTATTACTATTTTTTTTAAAATCCTCCGTCCAGGTAAGTAGTGTCATTGGAAAGTATAACTGCGTGGTATTGCAACGACAACTTATTGTGTAATAGATTTCATTATCATTGCAGATGCCAAGCACTACAACTTCATGCAAAACCAAACAAAGAATCTTCGAAACATAGGTATTAGGTATGATCTCGCGATTTTGATTTTTTTATTGTGTTATCTGTTGTCTGTTATTTGTTACCTCGCACTACTTTTTTAAATTATTTGGCTTTACAATTAAATTGACTTAATTTTATAATTATTTAAAAAAAATATATTAATGTAGAAATTATGATACAAGACGATAATATAGTGTTATGACTACCGCGTACGATTATTTATAAAGGCGTGTTATGGTAAGAGGCAAAGATTATAAATTATAATAACTAAAATCAAGCTTAGTTTAAGCTAACAGAACTGGCGAGCAGCACCGTGTGTAATATTTCACAAACCAGTTGGAGCCACTTTTACCCCCTTATAACTAAAAAACTATTTCACATAAACATGTCAATTTGGCTCATATGTTGAGACTTGCGAGATACATTGTGCTCCAAATTTCATAAACACACCTCAAACGGTTAATAACGTCCAAAAATCGACATTTTTATCACTGACTGACCTAAAGATCAAAACTCTAACCCAGTTCCTGATGACCTAGAAAGTTCAAATTTGGCATCCAGATAGGTAGTTGGGCGAATACAAAGGAATAAATGAGAAACTAGTAAAATTTATCAATTTATTATATGTATTTTTTAATTAATTGATTCTATTATGAACACTTAGATGCCTGTAATGTAAGAATGAGCAATCAAATCATTGACAGCTCAAATATTTCAAGGTATTATATTCAAAGGTACAAGAAAATATAGAAAATAACACAAAAAAGACAATTATACCCCGTAAACGTAGGAAAACACAGTAGATTATCAAAAACCATTTGGTATTAAATTTTTTATTTTATTTTATTTATTACCTACTAATAATTTCTGTACAAAAAGAAATGATCCCATCAAAAATATGAATGTGAAATGAGAGTCAAGCTCAATATTATGATATATGTCTTGGTTGTTGACTTCAACGACAAAAGAAGTAAGATCTAAATGGGTGCCAAGTTCAATGGTCAGTCCTGAAATTTATAACAACTTAAAATATTATTTCTCTTATAACTTAGGATAATATATCGAAGCCTAAGGTCTGACTTGGCTAGTTTTCATATACGAGTTATATTATAGCCTTCGCAAGTTCTAAAGCTGTAAGTTCTTATTTTATTCTTCCGGAAATTTGGCTGGCTGGTAGAAACCAGCCATTGAACACAGGGCTCTTCCATGACTGTTTTAGTAGGTACTTAATAATAATTCGTATATGAGAACTAACCAAGTCAATACAAGTCAAGTCAAGACAATAATCACAACTACAGATTCTTAAGTAGCTACTAAAATGGGTCTAGGCGTCTCTAGTGTAATTAACTCCAAAAATTATATCGTGAAACTACTGTGATTTAAAAGTGAAAGTAATTGTTAACATCTGTGATTTTATTAATGATTGTTATTTTATGACATAATAAAAATCCAGACAAGTGCGAGTCAGACTCGCCCACCGAGGGTACCGTACCAATTTATGGGTACATATTATTATAGTTCAGGAACCGAGTCTTGAACTTTTCCCGAAATTCAGTTTCCAAACCCACAATTACTTATATTATACACTTAAGTAGGTAGGTACCTATTTAGGATTGTGTTTAATTACAAAATTAAAAAAAGGACTAAGTAGGTACGCATAAAAGTGCAAACTGTTAGGTACTACATACACCAAAGTTAATAGGTACCTATACATATAAAAGAGGGAAAAGGTATTTCTTTTTCATTCTTCGTCATAAATCGAATACTATAATCATAAAAATAATTAAAATCTGTTTAAGCTTGTGCAAATGAAGCCCTTTCATACGATACGCCACATGACACGGTTAACTTACTTCAAAATTTGGACCCCCATTCCTTGCATTAAGACCCTGTTTTTTTTGTGATTTGATTAAATATTTATAGTTTTCAGATTTTTCCCTATACTTGTAGTTTAAGACGATATTACTTGCCAAACTTCATAGTTCTAGGTCAACGGCAAGTACCCTATGAATTTTGATTCCCTTTAGAGTGTCGAAATATACGTTTTTTCGCGACATAAACGGCCGTATCTTTTTTTTTCGTTAACTTAAAAGTTTGATTTTTTTACAGCTTTAAGGGACTGCAGACCTGAGTATATGGTTTCAATTTCAACTCAATACCTCCACGCGTTCACGAGATAAAGTGAAAGTGGAGTTATC
The DNA here is from genome assembly GCA_949315975.1 of Eudonia truncicolella. Lineage (NCBI taxonomy): Eukaryota > Metazoa > Arthropoda > Insecta > Lepidoptera > Crambidae > Eudonia > Eudonia truncicolella. Next base: position 19,366,083 of record OX438825.1, on the reverse strand, counting down.
TATATACACTTTTCCAAAATGAGAAGCCTGATAATGATAAGTAAAGGGCATCAACAGGGTGCCTTGCCCTGCAAGTTGTCATTAAAATTTTATCTATCACGTACCTGAAACTGAGAATTTAGATGGCATTAACTCCTCGTTTGTCACTAGGAGGTGCTACTTCAATGCCATATAAATTCTCGATTTCGTTTACGTGATCGATAGCAGATAAAATAAGCAAGAAAGAAAGATTGAGAATACACTTTCGAACAAGTTTTTCAATGCTTGGCGTACATTTCACTACGACGCATTTACGCTGTGGCGGCCAAAATTATAAAAATCTTTGTTTAGAGCTTGTATAGTAGCCATTCCGCTTACCCGAAGCCAGCGAGATGAGTGAGGTGTCCGAGCTCTTGCGGCTGTGCACGGTGATGAGGATCGGAGACTTGGCGTCCGCTTCGATCCGCCGGTTCTCTTCCTCCAGCTTGGCGAGTAATGCCCGTTCGGGCGTCGGTATGATGTCACTATCTACCCGGCAGTCTGCACCCACAGAATTACGTATTAGACAATGAAGCAGATAAATGTGTCTTTCTTTAGTTTAGCAAAATAAAAAAAATATACATTAACATTTTCACCAAATACCGAGCATAGTCAAACTTAGCATAGTTTGCACTAGAAATAATTGGTGACGGTTAAAATTTATTATACAAATGGTCGTCGTAATCATTATAGAAACAAGGGGCATCCCTTCGAGAAATCGAACTCGGTACGTTCTACGCTAAGGTCACTGATCACTACTCCAGACGGCCGTCTGTTTAGTCATAAGGTATTTTTAAGTAACACTTAATGAGCTGATAAGGCCGCCGAAGTTGCTGATGTCAAATACGAGTATCGTAGAATATTACTATATCGATATCTATCTCCGTCAACGCACACAGTTGAGCGGTGACTCGCGACCAATGCTGTGAACGATAAAGATTGATCGATAATAGTAAGTCTCCCGAAGTAGGCTATAATCATTTATGGTAACAACCCAACCAGAAAGATTCTTTATAAATCGCTTAAGAGACAGAAAGTAGGTATAGAGCAAACGTGAGTCATTTGCAAATATGAAGCGGTGCTGGCCTGATTGTATTGTAAGTATTAAGTTTGTCTTTTCATAAAATCGCTAAACATACTTAATAATTTATTAGTGATTCTTCTTAAACACTTTGTACAGTTCCTACTTTGCACAGTTCCTACTTTGCACATTCACATGTATACAATTTTATAAATAATTCCTGCAAAGGAGTTAAGAATTAATGATAAAAATTACATAGTAAAAATTCCGAATATTTAAAAGATTGCGAAGTTTGATGCTTTTAAAAATCTCTCCTTTTCCCTCTTTTTAATTCCACTACACAATTACATATACTACACATGCCACTACTATAAGTCCGAGCCACCAGGATCTCGATTCTACAATTTAAATAAGTCTACATTCATGCATCAGTAGCTTGATTTTAACATTTGGACTGTATTGTTAGAAACCACTGAGACACGATTGGTTGCAGTTTGAAATAGCAGAATTGAGGTACGGTATGCTCATATATGCCGACTAGTACAAATACCTCAAACGCGCGCTGCAGCAAGTACAATAATGTGTCTGGGCGTTTTTCACCTGCTTATGACATGGTGATTCACCATTGGTGAACCCTAGTCGAGGTTCTATTCTTAAGCGGCACCCTCAATATTCGACTCGAAGACTCTTGACAATCTAATAATGTTTTGAGATATGTTCGCGTGACGTCAATCCCTAGAAAACCTCTGAGGATTCATTCACCGCAGTCATCAAAAGTGATGACGATCTCAGACTGACTATATTTGAGCGAAAAATCACAGCGTTCCGTTGTTGCTGTTTTGACGTACAACAAGGACACACAAGTTTTACAATTATAATATTATTATTATCCTTAATATTATCCAAATTGGACAATTAATCATTGTCATTTACGGCAATCGCGCTTTGACTTGTATGATGATCAATCATGAATAAAATTATAATGATAGTGGTTAAAGTATGAAATTGCCGTTTTATTGTATTAGGTACTTCGATTTGACATAGAACCTTCATGGTTTGAGATTTTTGAGTGAAACTTTTTTCACATGGTACCTATGAAGTTCTTCTTTTAAAAAATGTGCAACATTCGATTATCGACTTTCAGTTGTTTTTTTATTCAGCTTAGACAAGAAAGATGGATACTTCGAAAATTAGAGTTATTTTAATACGAGTTCCGACGCGGAACTAACGCGGCAGAAACAGCTCGCAATATCAATGTTGGGTTTGGAGAGGGGACTGCTAATGAACGCACCGTGCGATTTTGGTTTAAACGCTTTCGTGATGGAAACTTTGATTTGAAGAACGAACCACGTGGAAGACCGCCCACACAGGTGAATAACAATGAATTGAAAGAGATTGTGGAAGCCGATCCTGTTGTAGTTTTACCTTTTTAGTGATCTGCAATGTCAATATTTGAAATTATTTTTGTTTATACGTAGAACAAGTATATGTGTCACTTCAATAAAATTTCTCACAACATGAACATAAAACTTATTATTTACTAGATTTTTCAAGAGATCCGAGTCAAACTACCCAGGAATAGCGGCATGGTTTGACGTTACCTTACCAACAATATTGACTCATTTCCGTCAAATCAATAAAATAAAAAAATATGAGAAATGGGTGCCTCATGATTTGACTGATCTGCAGATAGAAACGCGTGTTGAAACTTGTGTTGCCTTGTTGAATCGATACAGAAATGAAGGAATATTGGATCGAATTGTGACGACATGTCATGAAAAGTGGATTCTTTACGATAACCGTAAGCGAAAAATGCAATGGCTGACCCCAGGTCAAACTTAAAGCTTACCAATAAAAAGGTAATGGTAACTGTTTGGTGGTCTCAGCCCATGCTAACACCATTGTTATTCACTATAGCTTTCTCCGATCTGGTCAAGCAATAACGGCAGATGTCTACTGTGCCGAACTTCGAACAATGATAGCAAAACTAGCAGTGAAACAGCCCCGACTCATGAATCGATCTTCACCATTATTGCTCCATGATAACGCGAGACCTAATACAGCACGAGAAACCGTTTTCACTCTACAGGAACTGCAATTAGAAACCATTCGTCACCCTCCGTATTCGCCAGGCCTTGCTCCAACGGACTAACATTTTTTTCGTGATTTGGACAATTTTCTACGTGATATAAAGTTTTCTTCTCAGGAGTCAGTACAAAATGCTTTCACACTGTTTATGTGTATTTTGATTAAATAAATATGTTAAATTTAAAAAAAAACGATGTTAAATTTTTCAGTACAAATCGGCAATTTCATACTTTAACCCCTAATATAATATAAACTATAATATAATATAATAGATGTTTTGGCAATAACACCTTTTTTTAGCATAAATGTTGCTTACGATTTTCACCAACGTTAAAAGTAGCACAGTATTTTTAACAGTGAAATCAAAAATAGACAGAAAATTTAAAACTTCGTTTTAGGAACAGTTAATAAAACCTAGATTTAGAAAAGATTTACCAAACAAAGATATGCCTATACGGTCACCTGTTAATAAGCTAACAATAACAGACTTACATCATCCGAAGGAACACGCTAGCTACTATTAGCTCATTAGGGTTGCGATCTTGCAAGTTAAGCGACTTAGCAACGTCGGATCACCGGATAGGTGACAAAATTAAAATATCTTGAGCTCTCCCGTTTATCCATGCCATCAGAGCTCAAATAACTCATACCACCGAAGCGAGTCACCGTAGCCGAGATCGGCAAGGTTGACATCACTTCAGAAGGCAAATCAAGCAATCCGGTGGTCTTGGTGGTTGTCGAAAATAACAGTTGTTAAAACCCCCCAACCCTTGAGCCAAAACGTGGTGGGTTATGGCCCAATATACCCATTCACTAAGATTTATGTTACATCGTTGTCATAAAATCCAGGTTTATTGATTGCACAGTGGTATAAACGAAAGTTCTAATCACGATTATTCGCTTAATAGTTAAATTACGGCACTTGGTTAGTTTTTCACACTTTACCAATACTTCTATTTGCAACATTTTTAAAATTAGTTATAATAATAAAAATTAACCCATTCCCTGTCCCATGAATCATCATTCTATCAATAATTCTTGGACAGCGAACCTGTTAAGGTAATCTTAATCTAATTTAAGTAGTTTTACTACACAAACAGTTTTTATCACCATAATCAACTGCTATAAATTTAATGTTGGGGAATGTTGGGGTTTTAATTTACAATATACGATTGTTAGAGTTAGTATAGCATCAATTGTTACATTAGACATAATAAAAAAGGTGAAACAAAGTAGCTGTAAGTAGTGTTAAAATCATACCAAAAGCTGGCCAGAGCGGGTGGGTAGGTAGGTGTTAGGCGGGCATCTCAAACCTTGTGTTAATGCTGGTATACGTGGGAGAGGTGTTAGACCAACAAACCGTCCAAGGAAGACACTGGCGATTCGGTATTACTAGCTGTCAGCGTTCCCGGAGTGACGGCGGGCGCTGCGGGCGCTTCCCTCGCATCGACGTCCACCTTCATGGTGACTCGGGATCTGCCATATAGCACTCCCCTCGCCCCGCACCCTTGCTCGCCCGCTCCTCTCTGCACCAGACACGCGCAGTCACGGCATCAGCTCTACACTTATTACCAGCGAAAATGCCCTGTAGCTGTGTGCCGCTCGAGGCTTTCCACTACCGGGTTTTTTGTTATATTTTGACAATTGAATTATATTACAAAAAAAATATCTTGTGTCGTTCGAGAAACATTAGTTTCACAAATCACTCTGAATATGTTTAGTTTAATGAAGGCGAATGAAACCACGTGCACCTCTTAATCTTGCTCTATGAAAACCACATAATAATAGCTTACTGCATATTAATAAACATTGAAATTGATGCATCACATAGCATGCACAAACAGTATGATGACTGCAGGTGAATTTTTTTGATGAATGGTCGGCCTCCACAGAAGCTTCACGACACAATGCGTTGACAGTCATATGCAAGGGATGTTGAAGTGAGTAATGTTTTAATATGTTTTGATGAAACCGCGCTCGTGGGTGAAAGTCGGCGTGATCCGCGCGCTCAGCGGTCATCCGCTCACTAACCATGAAGGCCGCTCACGTTCGTCGTCATATCATACGAGAAACAGAACAGTAGGTTTCCTTTACGAACCGCTGATTGTTTTGTTCGTTCGGTTAGCTATTACAACAATTTTTTTATAGCAGAAACGCCACTTGTTAATCGCTCCGTTGTTTTCTCCTTCCGTTGTTTGCCTTGATTATTTGAAGTCTCTTTAAATGCCGACTGAATCTTTAACGAGGCAGCTGACATGCTTTCAACTATATAACACACGAATTTGTATTCTAGTAACCGAAGTAACCGCTGCCCTCAGCCTCACTTACTTTTGTATTTTTCAGGGGGTGTTTCTTACGACAAATGGTACTAAAATGCCCAGAGTCTGTCGTAGTTATGTGCATCGTTGTCATCTAAGCAAGCAAGTGAAATGTAAAGACAGCCTACTGTTACAACTTTGTTATGGTGTAACATAGCGCGTGGCGTATCGCCGCCGCCGCCGCGCCGCCGCCGGCTGACATGCACACCGTACGCTCGTTAGTGATACATGCTTTCAATACAAACTGAAACCACTAGCAGCGTTAACTAAAAAAGATATAATTAACGATAAAATAAAAATAAACAAATAGTTTTAAAGCACTTGCCTTATTTATCGGAGTATCGGAGAAGAAGCTATACTTTTTTACTAATTAAAATATTGACTTAACTTAGAAAATCGGAGGACGGCATTTAAAAACATATTGTATACATTATGTTTCAATAGTTTTTTTGCACTTTAATATTTATTATAGAATTATAAAGTATTGACTTATTATTTTCTATTCTTATATACGAGAGAGACGCTTTGGCATATTTATCGTTTATTTAGCTTTATGTAGGACGCTCAACAGTTTCTGTGAACTATAAGGTCATTATAGAATTATAAAGTATTGACTTATTATTTTCTATTTTTATATACGAGAGAGACGCTTTGGCATATTTATCGTTTATTTAGCTTTATGTAGGACGCTCAACAGTTTCTGTGAACTATAAGGTCAATACCCGAGGGTGTGACACGGTAGGTATAGGGTGTAGCGACCGGAACTCAATAAGTAGGCTATACTTTTTTTATACCACTTAGGTGGCAAACAAGCGCAGTCTGCCTCGTGGAAATCGGTTACAGTACTTACTTACCGTAGCATAATTCATTTTTATAAAGTAAGCTTGCTCGCGACTTCTTGAATCGCGAATTCATAATCTGTGTGCACAGAATTTACTTGACTTCGACTTGATTAGCTGTAGGTACAACAGTACGCTTTGAATAAACATGCCGGGTTTGCATCCCTGACCGCTGCAGTCTGACATTGTTAGTTATTCATAAGCACGGCTATGTTCTTCAAGCAAACGCTGTCGGGATCCCTGCCATTATAGCCTTAAAATGGACCGTGTAAGCTTCCATTTCAGAGCGGTGGACAATTATTATGTTCGCACACTTCCGACGCGACACTGTGAAACCAATAGGCCATTCGATACGCATCCTAATTCTGTTTGAAGATATGAAAAAGCACTCAAGTGCCGGCGGCGGGTCGAGCGGGAGTGCCAGAGTTGTAGTGTTGATTCTGGCAGGCAAGCAAATCAAGTTACACTTCACTCTTGTGACTCACGAACGCCTTGACGGAATAGCAATTTAGTAATAGTTATTGTTGCTTAACTGTTTTACGTTTTGACCTTAACTGTGCGGTTTTGTGGAAGTATTTATGCAGCCATGCGCCGTGTAATGCCTATTCTTTTGGACAGAATTAACAAAAGCTATCATTGAAATGATACAACTTTTACGGATCTACTCGCGTTTATTTTACACATTAGTTTTAATTAACTACAAGCAACTAACTAATTATGAGACGACCAACACCTCAGTCGCCCTGCGACCACGGACCCTGCAAAGGGTTCGAAACGTCAGGATAAACATTAATTAAAACTAATGTGTAAAATAAACGCGAGTAGATCCGTAAAAGTTGTTTCATTTCAATGTGTAGTGTTCGCGTAAACTTTAGAAAACAAAAGCTATCATAATAATACGGGTAATATATACAGGATGACTTCGACAACAATCGACAAATGTTTAGGGGAGGTTCTATTGCTGATATACATTACCTTTGCAAAGGAAAAAAAAAACGAATTTGTCAAAAAAAATTTTTTTTCACCTTGTTAGGTTTCTATACTTATCAATTACTGTAGGTAGGTACAGCCGTAGGTACTGTAGGTACCCTATGCACGCTACGCTAGATACAGCAGCGCTATAATTTTTATAAATATTATTCTATTGAGGCATGTACTTGTATTTTATCATTATTTATAAGGATTACAATGCCCTCTAAAATTTTGTCGACTGTTGACAAAATCACCCTGTAGTGAGATAGGATTTTTTATTCGGCCTATGAATCATGTTTCATTAACATGTAGTATCGTATGACAGATCACCGAGAACAGCACAACACACATATACAACAATTCATAGGTTTCTTTGTAAATGATGAAAGTTGATGCTGCTAGCAACTAGTGTGTATGATAAATATAGTGTTGTAGCATAAGAATATACAATAACACAGCAATTCGTGTTATTCGTGAATTTTCACTTCGAGTTTTTGGAAGAGTGAGGTACGAGGGGATGGGGGGTTAGGGGGGCGTACTTGACTACACAAAAAGAACTGTTCATGTCCTTTTGATTCATTAAAAACGAAATAATATTTGGAAATTATTAGGTACTTACCTCTCATTATCTTAGGGCAAACTAAAAAAACCTAAGTGTGGCATCGTTTTTGAATTGTTTGTACTGTATTGTTTGTTACAATAACTTGGCGCCATTGTAATTGGTTTCCAAAATCGTACGCAACGCATAAACAGGCAAACGCGCGTGCGGTGACGCCGGCCGTGACAGGACAGCTCGACTGAGCATACTGTTTAACAGGTACTCTCATATCGCGACCTTGAGCCTGTCCGGAGCGGGAGTTTCCGTTCTACTATGTTATTATTTATTCTTATGGTACATCACAAAACACTGACAAAGCAACAAAAAAACGTAGACGTAGTAGGTACACAAGGCGGACTTATTATTTTGTTTTTTATATTCTAACGCTTAGCAGTTCAGTTTCTCATAGGCTACCTTGGTTAGGTATGCAATTCACAAAGGAATAGCCATAGCCAGTAGGAAAATATCGTATAGGTAGTTAACTACTAAAGTTTTGAAGTCACATAAGTTGATGACCTATATATAGTTAATCCTCCGCAAGATCAAGATAGCTGACATCAGCACAGTCTTGTATGAGAAGGAGACTGCAAGTGCATAGGTATTATGCGACCACCTTTCATAAAACCAAAATCCCATTTGAAAACATTAAAACAATTGCACTGTGCCTCGCTACGCCCCACGATGTGTCACGAATCACGAAGTGTCTGAATGATTGAATCAAGTTGATGATGATATAAACTGAATAAATATATTTTTTATTCATTGAAAAGGTAACGAAAAGAGCAAGACTTCTGTCAAAAGTGTACATGTATATAATTCGACATTGTTGTAATTTTTAAATACAATCAGCATCAAATAGATCGACCAAACAAACATAAGTGTTCAAAATTACCTTGCCATTTAAGAAAAACAAACTTTACTCCTACGACTTTAGAGCATACTTTTGAGTTAAGCAAAAATAGACCTACAACTTACGCATTACAACGTGTCTTACTTTGAATGTGATTTGATCATTGAGTATGCTTCTATTAATTTGATGCAGACAGTCAATGTCAATTTAATACAAATACAAATTATCGAAACAAACACGAGTCAATAGTGTTTGTAGTAACATCACAAAGTTTACCTTTAATTAATGTGAAAGCTGATGAAGTACCCGTCACAACAGGGGCTGGCTCCAACATTAACTGGAAAGAGAAAACAAAAATCGCATGTTACTAACAAATTCACAGAATATTTTGTGTAGATAGATGGGAAGGTACTTGGTATATTTATTTCTCTTTGACGTCGACCGAGGGTCGTGCTTTATTTCGGTACACTCATTCCGTCTGCACCGTGAAGTGTTTGAAGTGCAGTACTCGAATACAAAAATGACTACCCTTTTGTTCATTCATAGCAATCTTGCATGAATGAAGAAAATATTTTGAATGGGGGTTTACTACGCCATAGGGTTTCGTATGCAGGCTACTTTTGATCCTGGTCGTATTAAGGATTTTTGGATTATACATTGATTCACCAAAACAGATTGCTGTACCTACAGAAAACAAAATAGTTATACGATGATCTTGTTTGGTAAATGTAAAAAAATGTAAATAGGTGTAAATTTTAACTATATGTTACATAAATAAGGACATTGTCAGCGTTAGGGTTCCTTTTCTAAAACCTTTCTGGATAGCTAACAATATTTAGGCCTCTATTTTGCTGTTTTAGAAAATAATTGACAATAGAGTCTTGTAGCCTGATTCTGACATTTTCCCCATAGCCCAACCATCAAACTCAGGTCATTAAGACACGATTTTGAACGTTTTAAAACAGCGGAATCGAGGTTCTACGTTGCTGTGTTTCAGTTTGAAGGGTACAGATCCAGTTTTAATGGATATAGAGGCATAATTGCTAAAAACCACGGGATCGGGAAAGTGCAATTGTTATACACATGGTGCTACAGTATCAATAGGTTCCGGTCGTTACGACAGAAAAGTATGTTGATTCGCCGGATCAGCCAAACAAAATCGCTATTAGCTCGATAACGCAGTGGCTTGCACGTGATGGTTACAATCTTAGAAATAAAGCAACTTTCGCGAAGCACATCAACATTAAAAAGTATTATGACAAAAATGTTAAGCTCCGCTGTGCTTAAGGGGGCTTGTTAAGCCGTGTGTTGGTACTGAATATTGGCATAAGATGGCCTTTGGCTGTCAAAGTAAAAAAGTAAATAGTGTTGAATAATTTCGGCGGGCTGGTTAGAACCACGATAGCTCAATTGGAAGAGCACCTGACCCGGTATGTCAGAAGGGTGCAGGTTCAAATCCTACTCGTGGAAACTTTTTCAACATTGTGTTTTTGTAATTTGTATCGCAACAAAATTTGCGTTAAAATTATATAAACAAAACAAAAAACATTTGTAAGATGGCGGTTTTTAAAACCTATTAAACCGCATTTGGCTATCTTTGTGGGCTCAGTAGGCTTAGCCAAAGTAACATTAAGAAAACGATAGCGAAGTTCGAAAAGAATAAAATGTATGGGATTGATAAGCCTCGCTAAATCACGTGGTCAATCTTATGTCAATCCCATACATGTAATTCTTTTCGAACTTCACTATCGTTTTCTTAATGTTACTTTGGCTACCGCCCCTGGTCCAATCGTCCAGGTGCTTATGTGCATGTGGGAGGCTTCAGCCCAGCAGATAATGAAGATGATGATTGTTTAGTAACTGTGAATTTACATCCTGTGGCGTGTGACATGCGCCAGCTACAATTTAGTTTGAAGCTGATTATTGGTTACAAAAAACTTGGCAATCGCTACACTGCTGTGCGGCCCGCTACCCAGAAACCTATCATTTAATTGCACGCACACACACAACCTGCGACTGTGGATGAAAAAGTTAGAATCCGAGGACGGCCGCACCGCACCACGTGGGTAGGTAAACGTGACTCACGGTCCGGTTTGACACGTACGTTTTCCATTCTCCAAATCTACCTGCCGATGCTGTAACTGGGTGCACTGCTTATGTTAAACTATAACTCGATATCGAGTTCACTTAAACGATCGTTAGCCGTACTATAAACAGTAATGCACGTAGGTACCCCAGGGGTTTTTACCGGGTCGGTCTTAACCCTTTTTAGAAAAGGACAAGGCAATCCCCGGATCTACGTGCAGATTTTCCCCTGGGAAAACAAAAAAAAAGAAGGTATATTGTAGCAGTTACTGTTAGCGCGTTATGAGGTAATCTGGTGTCAGCGTTCAGGAATCAGATATTAATGTTGATTAAAACAATTGACGATCTGTTTATCTAAACACAATTTAAATCTATCTAGATTTAAGCTGCCGAAAATAGTGTTTTCTAGTCAAAATCTACTTAGAAACAATGTATTGATATAAAATCAGGGTTCGAAAATATCCTATTTTATAATAAATATCAAAATATCAAAAAATATATTTATGATATATATCCATTTTGTATGACAGCCATATTATTATTTTATTGTATTATTTATGTATACTGTAACATAATAAATCATTTAAAACTGGCGGCTCGTCCCGGCTTTGCACGGGTGGACATTTTTTTAAATATTGCCTATTTTATTCAGATTTTTTTAAATCGATCCAGTAGTTTTTGAGTTTATTCGTTACAAACAAAAATACAAAGCTTTCCTCTTTATAATATTAGTATGAAACAACTAAAATGTTTTTATTATTTTATTTATATAATAAAAAAATTCAATTAAATTTGTTGGCACATTCTAATCAGTCCATGGCTTCATTAATTTTCTTAAGTATATATACCTACACTTATAGGTAGCAATACAAGAAACGCCATCTACCTACATTCATTGGGAAGTAGAAATACAGTATATGTATAATTTTATAAGAAACGCTTCACATTTATTTATTTATTTGCATTGCACAAGTAAAGAAATACAAAAATACTATAGAAATATTTCTTCGCTATGGCATCATAACATAGTATTTATATTCTAAAACGGGTTAGTGCTCGGTGTTCGTCTCGCTTGCTGATGATGGCACCTGGCGCTGCCGTGGAGAATGAATCCTTCATCAGGAATCTTTAATACTGACGATCGAACTATTTGACTTCTGTCGGAATATGACAATGATAGTGATACGATGATAGTTATCATCATATCATTGCTATTACGACTGATGACTACGATGACATGATGATAGTTAGAAAAGCCTAACAGGAGTGCCATCAAATAAAATAGTATTTCTCCTGGCATAACAACACAGAACGTCTAACATCTAAACAAAAATGAAATGAAATGAAATATAATTTAGTTTTCATCTGAAAAGACTATTGTTTTTTATTAGGATGGCGCGTAGCGCAAGCTTTGTAAAAATTAACTTTTGTACGGAAGTTTCTTGGTGATTCTTATTTCAGAATAAAGTCACACAAAGGAGCTGTAGAAACAATATCAACTTTAAAGGTCATAATAAGTTATTTTCTTTGAATGAAGCCTAAAAAAAAGGCAACAGTAACAAATACATTCATATTTGTTTCAAAGAAATACAACAAAAGAAAAAACAACTTCGCAAAAGCCAGCAACGCAATTGTTTTACGGTTTACAATGTTTTCTTTGTTTATTTTTTAAATGTATACCAGCCGGCTAATAGCCGAAGTGAACACTAACATTTTAGCGGGGACGATGTATCTACATTCAACGATTGAACACGAACATCCGTATGCACTAAACTTATGAATCGTCTAAGTCTTGGCTTAACTACTACCCGGTCAAGTTAACTCAGCACTTGGCTCAAAAACGTCGCTTACACTTAAGTGCCTAGTTAACTTGACCGGGTAATAGTTAGGCAAAGACTTAGGCGATTCATAAGTTTAGTGCAAACGGGTGGAAGTGTTTTATTTAGTATGCGTGACATATTTTTTTTTAATATTGTTTTTAATATAGCTCCGCCAGTAAAATCAAGCGTTTGGACGTTTTGGAGATGTGACGCGGGTGGCCAGTGCAGATTATGTAAACATATGTAAACAGAATGTTAAAACCAAAGGAAATACTACGAATTTAAAAAATCATCTCAAACGACATCATAAAAATACTTATTTGACTATTGTTGCAACATCTGTCCCTTCAGAACGTCTGTTTTTTCTAGCTGGCAACACATTGACTGATAGCCGTAATAGATTTAGTTTTTGAAAAGCATAAATGCGGAGAGTTGGAATCTATACATAGTTTTGTAATCTTTTTCACTTTTAAATACAACTTTACATGCAATGTCAGTCTTTTTATTATTTTTATAAAATTATGATACGATCATCCAAGATCGATTCAATGTAATACGATTCAGATCGTGGATCGATTCACGGGGTTACGATCCATTACGATTCAAAAGATCGATTCAAAGCAAAAGATCGGGCAACCCTATCTCACACCGCTACGCTTCGGAAATTGTACGTTTGTATTTTTTGCGACTAAATCCAATGACTACACATAAGAGCAGTAAAAAAACACATGTGACTACTACGGTTTAGTACAGCTATATTTGATTGGGTTACCAAATAAATTAATTTCAATTGATAGGTATAACTAGGGTTGCCAACTTTTTTAAACCAAATATAGTATTTTTGGATTCAGTACTTACCCTTAAAAATATAGTAGATAGGGAATTAATTAAAAAGATATAGATTTATTATAAAATATTTATTTTTTGCTGCTTTGAGATCTACTAAATTGATAGGTTTTTATTTTTAAGGAACGCTTCGTAACTATTATTACAATCTAAGTAATTTTAAGTTACAAAACACTATAGACCAAGATCCCAGTCACCCCAGACTTACGTGATTTTAGGAAAGATGAAATTTTTAGGATTGGCAGTACAACGTAAACTTAGAAAGGAATGGATACTCGCTAAGCTGAAAGCGGGGCCGTTTTACAGGTAGCAGGTATCAAAGGTGGAAAAAAATCATGCCAACTTACGTCAAAGTTGGAAGGCTGGTTTTTACATATTTCATATATGATATTATTATAAACAAACATATACAGTTGCCAGACACTTCCTGTGGGCCATAACTTTTAACAGACACTTTAAAAGTCGTAAAAAAATGTGGCAACTTACGTCATTTTAGGAAGGCTAAATTTTATATATATTATAAGGTATAATATTTTAAAATATTTCCCAATGAGCCAGACAAATCTGACGGGCCAAACATCCCCCCAGACTCGTTAAAAGTTCCACTGCGAGGAAGCGCGAGAGCGTTATTCAAGCGCATAAGTACAAGTGAGATGCACTCTAACGCGTTAATATCTCTCTCTCTCTTACAACTCGTGGCTACTCAGTTACAGTTACAGTTTACAGTTAGATTGCCAACTTATGGCATGATTTTTTTCCACCTTTGATACCTGCTACCTGTAAAACGGCCCCGCTTTCAGCTTAGCGAATATCCATTCCTTTCTAAGTTTACGTTGTACTAGCAATCCTAAAAACTTCATCTTTCCTAAAATCACGTAAGTCTGGGGTGACTGGGATCTCACTCTACTAATAACTCTGCTTTTATCAGATCGATACTGGCTCTGGGGATCTATTTTTGAATTGCACGTATGACATTGTTTGCATGCGACTTAAGTCACACTTGTCTTTCAAGTCAAATGACGCCGATTTTCCATATTTTTGAATCGTTCGTTTCCGGTGCTGCTAACATAATACGAAATGTTGGATGTTATCCGTTCCACGCAGAATTTAGCGAAAACCGGTAACAACCGCAATGAAAACGGAACGTAATATCCATGTTTTTATTAGCTGTTAAAAAAACCTTTCCTTTTTAATAGAAATTACTATCAATGACACAAACAAACGTGTTCTGACATGATATTGACACAACGCATTGATTTTGACGGTTATTCTATCAATCGCTTTGTGTCACTCGACTGCAACGAGTAGGTGAGGGAACTAGTTGCGGTCGAGCGATTCAAAAATATGGAAAGTCAAATGTCGAACGAAAATCAGTAGAAACCAAGCGCTCGACTCGAGGCGAAGGAATCAAAAATAGAGCCCCTGTTGCGCTCCTCTTTCCACTTTGTGTGCATCACAGAAAACTATAGTGAAAATATAGTAGTTTCGCCTACTACTTATAATATATTTTTAAAATAATAGTAGTTAGACACCTAAAATAGTAGGATACTATACTACTCAAAACAAAATAAGGGCCACGAGGTATTTTTTCATTTTGGTGTAAATTATTAAACATTTACATATTGAAAGTAGTAAAATATTGAGTATACAAACTCTTTGATACATAAACTTTTTAATATTGTAGTATTCATCTAATGCTGGCAACAATTTTAAATAAAATTTGATTTAAAATTATTTTTGAAAATTTTGATTCCATTTTCTTTGACGTTTTGCTTTCCTTAGCTTCTTGGTTTATTAGAAATTATCAGAGTTCATTGATATCTCGAGTCAGAAACATCTTTTGCAATATGCCACAAGCACGCAGGCGTCATATGGACTCGCTGACAGCAACCAGAGCCGTTACAATGATTGAAGAAGGTCATTCGCAGCGATCTGTGGGTTTGCAATTGGGATTTTCTCGAAGAGCTATTCAAAATCTATGGAATCGTTTCCAAGAGACCGGCAGTGTTAGAAGAAGACCTGGTTCGGGCAGAGTTCGCATTACAACAGCTCAAGAGGATCGTTACATTCGATTAAGTGCGCGCCGAGATCGCACAACGACGGCCCGCAAGCTGCAAAATCGTTTACGGCTCACAACGGGTACTCGTGTCAGTGACCAAACTATTCGTAATCGATTGCATGAAGACCAGCAGGCATCAAGAAGGCGAGTTGTCCGTATTCCATTAACCAGAAATCATCGTGCAAATCGTTTAAGATTTTCCCGTCAACATTTGGACTGGGACATAAACCAATGGGGCATGGTGCTCTTCACAGACGAATGCAAAGTTAAATTTTTTAACGACGATCGGCGTATTAGAGTATGGAGAAGACGCGGCGAGAGATTTTCAGAAGCCTGCATCCATGAAGTCGATCGTTTTGGTGGTCCAAATGTAATGATTTGGGGCGGGATAAGCTTACACGGCAAAACTGAGCTCGCTATTTTAAATGAGGGTACTGTTACTGCTCAGCGGTATATTGAGGAAGTCGTCAGACCACATGTGATCCCATTTGCCCAGCGAGCGGGTCCTGGATTCATCTTGATGCAAGACAATGCTCGTGCACACACGGCTCAAGCGACTCGGTTTGTACTGGAAGCGTCTCAAATTCAAGTCTTGCCGTGGCCGGCGAACAGTCCGGACTTAAATCCAATAGAGCACATGTGGGATCAGTTGAAACGAAGAGTTAGAGACGGTGATCAGGAAATCCACAACCAACAGCAACTCATCAACGCTGTTAAAAGGGCCTGGGAAGAGATTCCAATGGAAAATGTCAGGCATTTGATTGAGAGCATGCACTCCAGGCTTCAGGAGTGCGTAACGAAACGAGGGGGGCATACCCGTTACTAAAAGATGAGCATGGAGTATTTTCTTTTGTTTTCAGTAACTTTACATTGTTTTTATTTTTAACCTTAAATGTGTTTTTTCTTTCAAAAGCAAATAAACTTTTTAATCATTATTATTGGAATAAATTTATTAGTCTACACGGTAAAAACAAAATTAGTTTTCGTTATGGAGACAAAAAAATTAATATTGGTTTTATTATTTTCATGGTACAGACAAAATACCTCGTGGCCCTTATTTTGTTTTGAGTAGTATATATTATATAGTAGGGTTGGCAACCCTAGGTATAGCCTACCTGTATTGCCTCAGTTAAAAGTGCGTTTCTTATTTGTAGTTATTAATTTTTGCTTGTGATTATATTTAGAAGCTCTTTAATACTTAGATTATTATGGAATGAATAAAGAATAAGTGGTGTCGAGAGAAGATTATCATCTAAAATACACTCGGCGTCAAAAAAATCGCACCTCTTAGAAAATCACTTTCAAATGTCATTTACTCTTGATATGCACATGCAGTCGCATTAATTATGATTTTATTTACAAGGTTACTTAATTAACTTAATAAAAAACATTACTTTTCATTATCAAATAAAACCTAATGCAACAAATAAAGTGTCACAAAAATTCGATGCAAATTTTGCTACCCGTGAGAGTTGCTAGTTGCGCTTCCTTTGTGGGTATAAAACGGTCAACACGGGTTCAATGTGGGTCATTCGCTATTCAACCGTTGAAGAGGACACACGCACAGATTTTGATGGATACCACAGCTGATAAAGCCGCTCAAGTGGTTGCACTACTGCAATCAGGGGTGCGGCAGTGTGATGTCGCCCGGCAACTGAACCTGAGCCGTTATTCCGTTCGAAGAGTGTACCAGCGCTTCATAGAGACCGGTGGCTATATCCGCAGACACGGTTCGGGTAGACGTCGCTGCACTTCGGAAAGAGACGACCGGTTCGTTGTGTCGAACTCTTTGAGAAATCGTTTCTCCAACGCTGTTGAGTTGCAACAGCAGCTCCAGGCAGTTCGCAGACGCACCGTAAGCGTATCTACGGTTAGAAGAAGATTGAAGGAGAAGAAGATAGCGGCCCACAGAGCTGCTACGGGTCCAAAATTGACTGCAGCGCATCGGCGAGCCCGCTTGCAGTTTGCTCGTGACCACGTCGATTGGACCCTTGAGCAGTGGAGAGCTGTTCTCTTCTCAGACGAGACGCGAGTGTGTCTTTTCTGCAACGACCGACGGAGAAGAGTATACCGGAGGCAGGGTGAACGTTTCGCCCAAGCCTGCATCCAGGAGACGGTGGAATATGGTGGCGGATCCTGCATGTTCTGGGGCGGTATGTCTGCTGCCGGCAAAACCGACCTTGTCTGCGTCTCCCGGACTGGAGGTGCTCGCGGACAAGGGTCGCTGACTGCTCGCCGCTATGTCACTGAGGTCCTGGAAGTGCATGTGGTCCCCTTTGCCGAATCTTTTGGCGAGGGGTTCACATTAATGCACGACAACGCTCGCGCTCACACTGCAGGCATCGTGAGCGACTTCTTGCAGAGGTCCCAAATCTCTGTGATGCAGTGGCCAGCGCGAAGTCCGGATCTGAATCCTATAGAGCACCTCTGGGACCATCTTAAACGTAAGGTTCGATCTCGGGATCCAGCTCCTTCGACTCTACAGGAGCTCCAAGACGCGGTGATTGAAGAATGGGGGCTTATCCCTCAAGAAGAGCTCCTGAAGTTGGTGAGGTCCATGAGGGACCGTATGGAAGCCGTGATCAGGGCAAGGGGGGGTAACACTAGATTTTAAGTTAATTTTAAGACACTTTTTGTACATTTTTCTTTGTAAATTATCTGTTGTTAATTAGGACTTAATTAAGGATTTTTATTATTTTATTAATTTTAATGTTGTTTGTATAATTATAATTAAACAGAAAGTTAAATTTAATTGTTTTTTGATACTCCTTTTTGTTACCTTTCTAATGATACCCAACACTATCCTCTACATAAGGTTTAAGAATTTTTAAAGATGATTTTTAAAAGGTGCGATTTTTTTGACGCCGAGTGTATTT
Source organism: Eudonia truncicolella (assembly GCA_949315975.1). Lineage (NCBI taxonomy): Eukaryota > Metazoa > Arthropoda > Insecta > Lepidoptera > Crambidae > Eudonia > Eudonia truncicolella. Next base: position 19,347,693 of record OX438825.1, on the reverse strand, counting down.
GTATGTTTAATTGTGAACTACCTACTGTAAGTATTCGACGTTCTCCAATAGTGAGACTTATAAGATAGATAGAAGCATAGTGACATTTATAAGATCTACTTGTAGTATAGCCTATACTGAATAAATTATTTTAAATTTTGAAAAAACCCTAACTGTGATTAATAGGTATAAAGATTTATTTTTATACAAAATTGAGATATTGTAATTGAGAGTTAGCTAGGTCATAGTTTGGTTTTTATATTAATAAAAATGCACACCTACCTGTGTATAATAAATGCAAGTAAATCCATTAATTTCAAATGTTGACATACGCTTTTATGATTCGTCATTGGCGTTACGTACCTATGACGCAGAATTTAATAATTTATAAGCTATGCGCGCGACTCACTTTTACTATAATAGGTGTTATAGGTATAGGTATTATATGTATACGTAGGTATAGTTTTTACGTTATTTAGTTTTCCATCATCAAAACTACGCGTTTTAGTAATTTTTATATAATTCCATATGTACAAATATAAGTAGTAATATAAGTAGTACCGTGTTTATTGAACAAGACGGCAACGTTCTTAAAATAAAATGTTTTGTCCTTTATAAAAAGTTAGCTATCTAGGTACCTTAAATAAAATAAAAAATGTAGAGACACGTTCCCGTTACAGATTCACTATTACAGACAGACCAACCTATGTTTAGGATGCTATGAATCTTGTATTGAATATTAGGACAAGGTAGTCCCTTATTCATCAATATCATCATGGATTTGCCTAAAATTATCTCTTGTTTTTTTCTACTAGGTACACTACTTATAATAAACCTTTTGTTATTAATACCTAGCTACATTAGTCAGGGTCACTGTTTGTCAAAATCATGTACTGGTTATGGTAAGTACTTATTCATTTAAATTTTTAAGTCTTTGGAAAATATAATTTTATCCATGGAAAAAGGTAAAAAAATATATTCGAACAAACGGTAAAATATATGTAGGTATATAAAATAAAAGGGCAATGAACCATCACATCGGGAAATTAATTCGCAAAGCATTAAAAAGCAAACATTAAAAAATATAAACCTGTTTCGGTAGCAAATAAGTATAAAACTGATTGAAAAATATAACAACTTCAGGCTACCTAGTGGTACGGCAATTCATGAGGCTAATATGCGTGTCGAGACTGCCTCTAGCCATCATAGCACAGCAGAGGTGTCGGGTACATCGACCCTCCTCCCCTCTCGCTCACTCTTACTGGAGTTTAATGGCGTCATCTCATTCATCGACGATTTAAATTTTTAGTGTAGGTACTGCTTTTTCTCCGCTAATACGTATTTCCGCGCGTTTGCTGCCGCTACTGTTACTTGCACTCACGCAACTATGAACACTACATTACACACAATCATATGACTGTCACACAAAATTACTATGTTCCGCCTAGGAAAATAGCAGACTAGAAGCATTCGTTCAACACTTGGAAGCCACTTAAAAATAACAGTGAAAGTCATGCATAATTTAGCCCACGTATGTTTTTTGTGCATCTAGTAGGTAGGTAGGTAGGTAGGTGGGTAGCGACTGTGTTGCCGAAAGTTTTGCGTGGGTACATGAAACATGAGGAGCACGATGGAGCAGCGGGTTGCGCCTTCGAGTTGCGATCTTGCAAGTCAAGTAACTTTCGCAAAGCCGGGTCACCGGATGGGTAACCAAATTCAAATATCACAAGCTCCTCCATGCTTCGGATGGCACGCTATGCAGTTAGCCCCGGTTATTTTCGCAAGATCGCAGTTGTGAAAACCCACCAACCCACATTGGGCCCACATGGTGGATTATGGCACCATCATGCTTCGGATGGCACGCTAAGCAGTTGATCCCGGTTCTTGTTGCAAGATAGCAGTCGTGAAAACCCACCAACTCACATTGGGCCCACATGGTGGATTATGGCACCATCATGCTTCGGATGGCACGCTAAGCAGTTGGTTCCGGTTCTTGTCGCAAGATCACAGTCGTGAAAACCCACCAACTCACATTGGGCCCACATGGTGGATTATGGCACCATCATGCTCGGATGGCACGCTAAGCAGTTGGTTCCGGTTCTTGTCGCAAGATCACAGTCGTGAAAACCCACCAACACACATTGGGCCCACATGGTGGATTATGGCACCATCATGCTTCGGATGGCACGCTAAGCAGTTGGTCCCGGTTCTTGTCGCAAGATCACAGTCGTGAAAACCCACCAACACACATTGGGCCTACATGGTGAATTATGGCACAATCATGCTACGGATGACATGCTAAGCAGTTGGTCCCGGTTCTTGTCGCAAGATAGCAGTCGTGAAAACCCACCAACCCGCATTGGGGCCACATGGTAGATTATGGCACAATCATGCTTCGGATGGCACGCTAAGCAGTTGGTCCCGGTTATTGTCGCAAGATCACAGTCGTGAAATCCCACCAACCCGCATTCGGCCCACATGGTGGACACAATCTGTTCATGTGGGAAGGCTTGCGATCAGCAGCAGTGATGGGAATATAGGCTAATGACCACATGAGTTTGTAAGTTCAACACAGGTAACCACAATACATTTGTAAGTTTTCATTACAAATCAATTAAGGATGTTAAGATCTGAATGAGCTGTGATAGCAGGCTGATCAAGTTCTACACCTCCCAACGCAAAACAGTAAAAAATGGCTACAGGTCTCTTGAAAGATTCAGTTATTTGGAAATTGAGTAGCATTAATAGTTGCAACCTGAATAATATAAATGGTTACCACCTTTATCTTTACAAATAAAACCATAAAATGTTTGGTTTATTTTTGGGAGTCTATTCTAATGAAACAAAACCTACACTTTAAAAACAAATTATCAAAAATCGCGTTTGCAAAATTATGGCACAAATCAAATAAATATAATATACTTTTAAATAACCTTATCAGAGGGAAGTTGAAAGTTAAGAGACTATTTTTCGTACCTAATATTATAATTGCGAAAGTAACTCTGTCTGTATGTCTGCTATGTTAACAAGCCTAACACCACTCAACCAATTTTGATAGAGATCTTGGGGAAGCGACCATTTGTCGCAAAAAATAATCATGTAGGGGGGTTAAAGTATGCATGGAGAGCCCATCAAATCTTTTTGGTAAAATTAAATAGTATCTATAACAAATTTAAAAAAAATCATCTATTATGACATGAGATTTAAATTTTTTAAAACTTTTTAACTTTAATCTATAAAAGATGTTGATTTGCTTTCCGATGAGTGTACAATGTTCTACAAAAGAGCAATCCAATTACTAGATCGGTCTATGATAGAGCAACCAAAATATTTCATGTTTGAAGGCGGGAATATTTAGTCCATCTACAATTTATACAAGTAAAATTGCACAACTAATAAGGATACACAATTAAACCTACATGTAGCTGCTCTTTTGAAAATTGGAGAAAATTGTATGTATGTTATTACACCATTACTTTATGTTATCATTTCATATATCATAAATTTTCTCCAATTTATTGAGATAGTCATTGATTATTCGATTATATGGACATCCATATTATCAGATAATCAAGAATTTTTAAAATACCAAATGATATTGTAACTACTTCTTTTGCCCAACATTTTTGAATTTTCCTGTACCCGCATACATACTTGCTTAAGCTTGTTAACATTAGCTGTGTTCGGAAAGCAAGAAGCCTAGTCACAAAGACATTTACACACACACGCACACACCCTCACCCTCTCTCACACACACACACACCCTCTCCCTCTCACACACACACACACACACCTACATACATGCAGAAATTGCATCTTTACACATACACACAAAATATATACACAAACGACATACTTACACATAACTCTAAAACTGTATTCTATAGTAATTCTGTTTTGTTTGTCTTAAATTGTAGCTTCATTAATTTTGCTACTAGTTTTGTTTTTTTTTTTTACTAAATTAGAATAACTACTGTTTGTACTTTGGCCGCAAACTACAACACACTGTTACAAATCATCTACTTCCCCATAGGACAGGCTACGCCTTGTATGAAGGATTGTATATTGTGAATTTTTATGATTTCTTTAGTACTATAAAATATAAAATTAGTATAATGAAAGAAACATATTTTTATGAAACACTTATTAAAGTATCTATAAAGGATATTCTTATTGGTACTAAAGGTAAATTTTATTTGAGGTAGAGTAGATGACATATAATACTTTAGTAATATAAATTCTTGTTAAAATGTAATAAATTACTGTTATAGCCTTTTTAATAAGTACATAAATAACATGGTATCAAATTTTATTAGTGGATGTCTAAAACAGATGAAGAAAACACCTTTCGTCTGCTTTAGTGCTAGTTCTGTCGTACCAAAAATGAAAATTCTATTGTCTGTATTTACAGCAGACAACAGATTAAACAAGCACCTACTACTTACAAGTTCTTGCAGTTGTTTTAAACTAAATACCTACTACCAGAAAATAAGTAAGTACCTATATAATAAGCAGAGGTGGGAATTTTCCGGAAATTCCAGGATGATTGGGGGTCCCCCAATCATTTTAAATTTAAATGTGATAATGAAAAAAAACTACTGTAGATAGTCTTTGCTTAGTGTCTCAAAATATTATAAATATTATAGTAAAAACTAATTAACTCCTTGCAAAATACATATAGATATTTTTATTTTCCCAATGGAATAAATCAGCCGCCAGACAACTCAAAAAAATGTTGATACATGAATCTATATATAAAGCTTTTTTTTTCTGAATTGTCTATTTACACACAATGCAAAGATTTGAATTTGAGTTTTAGTACACTAATACCCACTTATTATTTTAAGAGTGTAAGCAATGTCAGTTATAGTAATTTACCTTCGTAGTCTTAAAAAAATATAAAAAGGGTCCCCCAATCAACACTTGAATGGGGACCTGGAATGACCGGCAGATTCTGACCACTGATAATAAGTTAAGCCAAATACTGTTTTTAACAAGCTCTTTATTTACAATATCTGTCAATATCTGGTGCCAGATAACTTCAAGTAGCAATAACTTTACTAATGGGTTTAACTCGTTTTAACTTAGTCAGTCAAAGAAGCCATAAACACTCAATAACAGAATCAAATTTTTATTTAGTTATTGGAATGAGACAAATTAAACTGAGTTTTTTTAAAACGTCGCCGATAATTTAGTCTTCTTAACATACACACAAAAATATTTGACATTCATTATAGGTATAAACAACACAAGTTAAACATTTTATTGATTACATCCGCTCATAAACAACACATTTTGCAAAGGTTAACGTACTTTATTTAGTTTGATACTTTCGTAAATACTAAGAGCTTGGTTTCATATTGATTTGAAATTATATTTAAATGTTTCCACGTAGTCTTTAGGAAAATTTGAACTTACATTTTGCTGAACTGGCACTCACTGGCAAGAAAATATTTAAATACTATTATAGACGTTAAATATTAGTCTAGTAATTACCCACTGTTTTTATGTTACAAAATTATAGGAACCGCCCAGCTGGCAAAATACGATTACAGATTTATTTATTGGTCACAGACACAAAATTGAAATTGGTTGCGTGCGTTGCTTTGAAAATGTCATTATCGACCATAGATATAGAACTTTGCTTTTGTTTATGGTTTTATAAAAAGTGGCTTACACGGGCTTGACAACGTTACCAAATTCACGCTATAAGTATTTCGAATGCAGCTAACGTTATCTAGTATAATTATCGTTACTTATTCCGTTACCTAATGCGCTAGCCAGTCTGTATCGAAGAGTTAGTTAGTTGGCATGCACGTAAAAGATACTAAACATAACGTTATTCTTGCTTTTAAAAAAGTGTAAATATTATGTTCAGTTTTCGCGTTTAACTATCAATGATTTCTCAATCGGTTTTAGTAATTTTTGTATAGTATGAAAATGTATGGTGACCATGTTATTTGAGAGCAACACCGTTGTTTTGATGTACTCTAAGATGATACCTACTCCAAGTAAAAGGAGGTTTTCAATACGATTGTATGTTCTATGCGCCTTAACAATACGCGCATTTTCTTAACAAAACTTAATTTAGGCTAACTAATTGATGTGAGTGTGAAAAGGTTTTTACAATTGCAAAGGAGGATTACGGGTGAAGTGTGCTTCCACCTTTGGCCATAATGACACTTACAATTAGGTGAGATGAAGGCCAAGTGCTTCCCCGTTGTATATAAAAAAAATAATTTCAGTTCATATTCTTTTTTTTTTTTATTTAAACAGAGATCTAACGATACGACTCAATATTGTATTCGTGTGCTTCCGTTTTCTTGTGGTAGTGTCTTTCCCCCCGCAAGAAGTGGCAGAATTTGTTTTTTTATTAGCGTATGCCTCCTCCAATTATGAAAGCTCTAAGGGACATCATATAAAGTAGCCGAAGGATACTTTTGGTAGAATGAAGATAAGACGCAAAATATTTCCGAGCTTATAATTGGCATTGCTTTGTGGATTTTGTTATTGCTGGTGGAAGAGACGCTTAATCAATCAAGCAAGCCGCTTGTCGTCTGGTCAATAGTTTTCTATCTAAAAGTACCCCAGTCTGTAGTCTTCTTAAACCACAGACAACCATTAATCGTGTGACAGTTCCAATAGTGTTACCATGTGTTTTTACATGTTTCCCAGCCTTACTTTTATACTTTTTTTTGACGATTATGTTTTATTAAATTAATAAATAATTAAATAAGTAGTCTTTCACTATGGTGTTCCTTTGCTCAATTTACAGATGACTTAATTTCAATGATGGAGTGACTTTGGCCTGCAGTGTGATAGTTTATTTAAATTCAAATTCAAATTTAATTTATTTAAGATAACTATGATCCAAGTTTATCCAAGTTTATACTAATTTTTACTTTATTTTTTTAAATGTCAGTAGTTTGCAATGTTTTTGGTACAGTATCAAACAACAGTCTTCAGTATTAACAGTCGGACAGCAATGACGTATCAAACTCGCCGTAAATGGTACCTTACGATTACGTTACAATAATTGCTCCTGCCAGACGCTAGACGCAAGCATAAGATATCTTTATCAATAGTTACTCAATTCAAATCATATATTTTCAGGCACAGATAGTCCAAACATATAAAATTAAATAAAAAAGGTAAAGTAATGTAGCTGTAATAAATTGCAACAAAGTCTTTGCAGCTTGCCCAAATGTGAAAAGTCTTTGTTTATATTATTTTGAACTGATAAACTTTTCATATTTATAAGTTCCATAAAGATGAAAAATATTTCTTAGCTAGTAACATTACACCATTTGACATCCATTCTAGACTTTTCCACAGAATCAAAATATCCATAAACATTTTATTTACCTTATTTCATTTAGAGAAGGCAAAGGAGTTTAGCTCATACAGCCATTCAAATGATCATGTTAAAAAGGAAGAATGATGTCTTCATTCGTTTTACTTTCTGTTTGGGCCATTTAATTTTTTTTTTAAGTATGTATAAAGTAGCTAATAAGTTTTTTACCTAAACTGTCCCACACACCATTAGTTACTGTATTATTACTTCCCTTTTCATTTTAATTAGTTAAAATTCTTCTAAAATTATTTAGTTATATTATAGGTCCTTTGTGGTTTTTTTCTATGCATAGGTGGAGACTTGTTGTTATCATAGCAATATAATAACTAAGTAAGATCTCAAGCAATTAATTAAAAAAAAAATATTTGGCTGTTATACTCGTATTTTCTACCATTACAACCAAATGATAACTTTACTTTTGATTACTTATTTGATTTAAGTGTTGTTAGTTTATTTAGATTATTTTAAGAAAGTAAGTTCTTATCTATGTTGTTGATATGATAATAATGTAAAGTTGTTGCTATTAAGCAGTCTTTATGTCATTTTTATTGCAAATAAAAACTTTTTCATACCTTGAAAATGGTTTTTTTTCCCACTCAATATCATAATTATCATGTCTAGAATATCCAGGTTCTGAATTTAATTACTCGCGAGCATGAGATTTTTCGAAATACCTACTCAAATGTGCCGCCGTCCGCTGAAATCAGTAGAATTCTATTTATATAGCAATAAGGTTGTGAATTGTGATTGCAACTTTTTTTATAAAATTTGTTGCTATAATAACCTTAATGTCATAGAAATAGAGTTCTAGTGAAATGTGCTGGTAATTTAACGATACTTCTTTTTCTTTCTTTCTTTTAGTTGATGGCTTCGTGCGATTAGCACATTTAGCCAGTGTCAAAGTAATTTTTCTTACAAATAATACATAAATATACAATATTTTCTTCCAGTCAGTATGATGATGATGAATGATAATAAAAATGAGAAGTGAGAAATGATATACCCCCCAACCCCTCGAGTATCTCAGTAAAGATGTGGGGCTTTACTAAGCCCTCACACATACTTCTTGAAAGAATTTGAAAAGTGACGTTGCGCTGTTTTGTTTCATTTGCCAACACTCATGCACACTCACGAACACTTAACGGTTAATAGTCCACCATTATTTCACATTAATATTCGACATAACACAAATTTTAGAAAATAAAACAAAATCGCAGACATGACTCTTCACTTTCCCGCCAAGAAGTCAACGATACTTATTTATAAAAGAAATAGTAAAATTCTTGCCAAATTTCTAGTTAAAAAACCTACCCCGTTGCGAGTAGGTATTCTTAGTATTTATTTAGAGCGTTATTATCAGAAGTTATTCAGCGCGTGTGTAAGTATTGTATTTTGCGCAGTCCGGTCTAAATAAATCTTTATTAATAAATTTTACGTTAGAGTTGTTTGTTCTAATTTTTTTTTCATACAAGAATAATGTTGCATAAACATCCTTAGTGCTATAGAAAAAAAGATGACAAGTGCTGCTAACGTAGCGGCAAAGTAGAAATAAATTCTTAAAAAAACATGTCGACTATGTGTTTTTTTCATTTAGAGAACCCTTAATTATATTTGTTGTTGCGCCCTTTAACATGATGCTTCGAGTATTATACACTACCTACCTACCTTAATGGTGGTCTACAAGATTTAAAAAAACGGTATAAAATCGCTTTAGGTATACTGTTTACTTACCTACTTTAATTATCTTCGTCGAAGACAAAACCATTTAGGTGAGTTCGTTTGCTCAGGTAAAATATCAGAATCTCAATAGATAAGTATCACAGCAGGGTTCGATTCAACAATTTAATACCTGTTATTGTTTGTAAAGATTTAGTAGGTATGTGTGCAGAAATTACATTAAAAGCTAAACCTATTTATAAGTAATTTATAATTATTTAATTAAAAACGATGACATAGTTGTTTACTACACGAGTAGGTACTAATCTGAACGCGTTGCACCCTTGCACTGCACCACAGCGTCCACAGTAAAACAGAGTTTCTTGAAACAATATTTTGGCACGCAGGCAGGGTGCGGTTTGCGGTGTATGCGCGAGCGTGCGGCGGTGTGCAGCCGTAGTAGTGTAGTGACGTCACGGCGCGGTCCGAGCGCACGAGTGAGATGAAGTAACAAAAATTTACTGAACCCTCTCGCACGATTCTCCGCGTACGACTTCAAAACGGTTCAAAGTCCAGTCACGGTAGCTTGACGTGACGCCGAGTGAACTCGGTTTTTTGAACAGGGAGTGGCAATTCTTTAAACCTGGTCAGTTGTGTCTTTTATAAAAGACACGGTGCGGTCTTGCGTGGAGTAACTATGCTCACACCTCTGAGACGATTCTGCAAAGTACCTACCTTCTCGATGCCTGAGGCAGATTGCAGCGTCGTGTTATATGTGTTATTGACAATGCAGAGGTCACCAATCCTCTCGAACCTCTGCAACTTTGTAAAGATATACTCACTCCATTTTCACTTATCATCAGGTGGAGCAGAGTCATGCCGTGGAATTGCCGTGCAAAGTATATAAAAAATTAGAGTTAAAATTTAGCCATTCAAATCTTGATTACTTAAATTAACGTGATAGAACAGTCACCCCGCTACACACGACTTTTAAAGTTTATACTGACACCTCCCACCAACCGTTAGGTCATAAAGTAGGTGTCAGACATCCTTGCGCAAGCACAGGGGACTATCTGCGTCAGGTCATAACGAAGGACGCGGCAAAGCGCATTCTTCATCCAGAACTCTTAACACGAGTGTCTCAAGCGAGTTGCCCCGTGGTCACGTTAGTCCACTACCTAGTATCCAGATAGGTTCTCTCGCAACTCTCGGTTTCCACTGCGACTATAGTGATAGAACAATCAATATTGATTATTACAATAGTTAGTAATCATGTTTTAATCCGTGTGGTGACGGAGAAATAATATTATTCTCCGTCCCTCTCCTCCGGTGGGTAAGAGGCGACTAACGGATTTTCGAGCTTCCATATGCTCCACTGCATGGTAGGGCTTGCCCGTCTGGTTAGTGACCACCGTACGCATGGTGTAAAACTCGTCAAGTGACCGCTTGTCGGTCGCGTTTCGGGATCAGCCAGCGTATAACCAGAACTCGAGTGGATGGTGCTGCGATGCATTTGGTCTGTGGAGGCTTCCGTCGAACGGGTCTACCTTTTATCGCAGAACTTTTTATGTCATAATTTTATTATGCATAGCAGCGGAAAGCATAAACTTCATTTGGCAAAAAATCATTTAGCACACACTCATTAATCATACATTTAAAGCCCATAATTTTATAAGTCAGAATCATCTTTAGGCATATATTTAATATCCTTAATAATTAAAAGGCAGAACCATCATATCGCAGAAAGTCAATATTCAGAATCTTCTTTTAGCGTACTTTTCATTTAAGCAATACTAGCATCCACCATGCACGCTTGCAACATGCAAGCAACAGTCAGCGTGCAAGCAACAGGCAGCAAGCAAGCATGCAGCATGCAAGGTTTCTGTCACGGCTCCGGTTGGTAGATTCCAACCACGGAACAGAAAAAACAAGTCTGTTCCGTGATTCCAACCATCTTCTCTATTAAAATTAGGAAGTTTTTTAATTTCAATAGCCTCGCGTATCATCCTAGGACCACGGTCGTAACCGTGGAATTTACTACCGGCCTGAGATCCCATCATACATACTATTAAGTCCCAGCCCCAACACCATACTGCCAGACCAAAGGATACTGTAAGCCCTTACTGCGTGAAACGGAACGCACGTCATTCAATTTAAATGAGGGTATACAAGCTACCACCTAATTATAAGACGACCAACACTTGTCTTTCTGTAACCGCGGACCCTGGCAAGGGTTCAAAACTTCAGGATAAACTTTAAATCAAATTGCTATGTTTACACAGCAATTTGATATATTTTTACATATTTTTTATTTTAATAAACGCGAGTAGATCCGTAAAAGTAGTTTCATTTAAATGTATAAGTAGGTTCTTAATTTTTGTTCTACAATATTTTTAATAAATAAATTATAATCATAACCAAATCATAACCATACAGATCATAACTTACCTTTTACAAGACGGGCGCTTACCAGCTTACGTTTATTTTTTATTACTTTATTTACCGCTGAAATAAATGAACAGATAAATTGTTTAGAAAAAATACGAAACGTTGGAGTAATACCCTTTTATTCATAAAAAAATAAAAATGTATTAATAAAATTGGCTAATCATTGTAAAAAAAAAGTTTGGGCAGTTTTGATTTTTTTTCTGTGAAAATAAAAGTTAATTTTGTAATTTGGCCTCTATACGTAACTTGTTGATAATATACCCTTGTCGATAATTATGGAAAAAAATATCATAAAGTAAATTTACATTCTTTAACAGCTATAATCTGCGTCAAAAATGCCTCTGACCTGCATTTTGAAAAATCCGTTGATAAATAATTTTATTTTACTCTATAACTTCCTTGTTTAAGTCTTCTTATTTCTAAAACCGACGTTTTCAACAATGATACTTCTTGTATTCCAAAGGAATCTCCTTTGAAAAAACGCATATTCAGTGATATTTCGTTTGAAATTGGATGCACGCTTTTAAGTTAAAAATAATTTGTTGACCATTTTTTGAAGAAACATGTCGATCACTGGTTCCTGTCGAACAATGGTGCCAACCCTACATAATTTTAATAATCACTTAAAAGTTAACTTTTATCCGATACGATTCTCATTTCAACCTGGTCGGGTCGGATTCGATTCCCAGTAGAATTTGGGTACACATCGGTAATATCTATTTAACCTTTTCCTTTTAGTCAAAATTAGAAAATCAGACCACTGAAACACAATTCACTCATATACACGTCGCTCGCTTATTCATTAAGGATGATGCAGAAAAACGCCATCCCACATTGGCCCAAAGGGTAATGGCCAGATCTTCGTGCTACTGTCAAGTGGGTAGGTTTTAGCCCAGCGGTGGGACGTTAATAGGCTACGTTAATGAAGATTATGGTTAAGAAAGGCACTACATTAATAAAGCTACTTTCTTTTCATAAGTATCTAAAGTATACACGAGAAACAACATTCACAGTATTTAACCTTAACATTAGTAAAGACGATCCTTAGTAAATATAGCTTGGGCTATGTGAAGAGGCCAAAGCTTGTGTGCACGCTACTTTGTGTGTGAGCCGTGGTAATCTTACAGGGCACTCACTGTCTTTCAAGTGCCATAAGTTCCACCGACGTTATAGTCAGCATCAAATATGTGTAGCCATTTTGGACAGTTTGTGGCTCTTATTAGGCTTAATGAAATAATATGCATGAAACATAAAAAAGTTACAAGTATTTATTGCTGACTGTACCGTAAGACTTGTTAAAGAGGAGTCAATAATATTTGTCTATATAAATCAATTGCTGTTCGTTTGTCTCGCTAAAACAGAATGGCTGGACCGATTTGGCTAATTTTGATTTTGAAATATTTGTGGAAGTTCAGGGAAGGTTTAAACGGTAAGAAACATAAATAATAAGTAACGGAAATTACAAAGAAATTTGTTGACTCGTTTCTTTGTCGCACTTCCAAAAGATGGAATAGGCTACCAGCACACGTTTTCCCTCCTTCCTATGACATGGGGTCCTTAAAACGAGGCGTGAAGAGGCACCTTGTGGGCCGGCAGGGTGAGGGTGACTGATGCTGCGTTGTTTTCACGCTGCACCAGTTGTCCTTGCGTCTGAACTCCATTTTCACTTAACATCAGGTGTAGTGTGGAGTCATTTGTCGAAATACGTATAAAAAAAAATACAAAAAACGACAATTTAATTGTCCAATACAAAATGATTTGTTTGTTTTGTTGTCTGGAAACTGTCAAAGCGGTACGAAGTCCGCCGGGTCAACTAGTAAATAATATTAATAATGATGAACTTCTTGGCGGGAAAGTGAAAAGTCATGTCTGCGGTTTTGTTATATTTTCTAAAATTTGTGTTATGTCGAATATAAATGTGAAACAATGGTGGATTATTAACCGTTAAGTGTTCGTGAGTGTGCACGAGTGTTGGCAAATAAAAAAAAACAGTGCAACTTCACTTTTCAAAATCTCTCAAGAAGTCCGCGCGAGGACTTAGTAAAGCCCCACATCTTTACTGAGATACTCGAGCGTTTGGGGGGGTATATCATTTCTCACTTCTCATTTCTATTATCGTTCATCATCATCATCATACTGGAAGGAAATATTGTTTATTTATGTATTACTTGTAAGAAAAAATACTTTGACACTGGCTAAATGTGCTGATCGCACGAAGCCATCAACCAAAGAAAAAATAAAAATATATCAGTAGAGGTGGAGCTCGATAGCACAGTGGGTTAACACGCATGCAGGCTATAACCGAAAAAGCAACCAGTTGTTAATTGTACAATTGCAACGCGACTGCTATAGTTGCGGTTGATAAATTGGTATTACGGATAGGTACACATCGCTTAATGATCGCTCGCTTAGTGCATTTGCGATTACAATGTATGTAATAGTTTACATACATTGAGCGATTTGTGTAATATATATGGGGGTGTAGGGGGTTGTTGATATAAGCATAAGCACTATGTGTAAACATTTGAGTAAATGCTACCTACTAACATTGTTGTAATGGCGATACACTTAGATAAGGTGGTGGCAACTAGCCAGGCGACTTAGGAGCGGCCTTTACCACCAACCAAGCCGAGTACAATAATATGCACTACTGCTATTGTTCTAATGATGACCTCGATGGCGCAGTGGTTAACGCACCCGGACTGCGAGTTGCGAGGTTAAGCAACTTTCGCGAAGGCCAGTCATCGGACGGGTGACCAAAAATTTATCGCGAGCGCCTCCGTGCTTCGGAAGGCACGTAAAGTCGTTGGTCCCGGCTGCATTAGCAGTCGTTAACAACCACCAATTCGCACTGGGCCCGCGTGGTGGTTTATGGCTCGTTGTCCCTAGCCATCCATAGAGATGGCTTGTGCCCCAGCAGTGGGGACATAAAAACGATGATGACTGCTATTATTCTAACCAATCCTGGCTCCGAGGCTTGCTTAACCACTATCGTAATGGCACCAGCGTTCGACACTTTGAACCCAGTGTTTTCGTTACAGTTACAGTAATTGTCATCGCCAAAAACTAACTTGTTGTTGTTTGTTTTTATTTTTCTCTCTCTCTCTCTCATGAAAATTCTACTTTACAAGCTTTTATTTTACTTGCAATGTATTTCGGGTGGAATCTTGCAACTCAATTTTGAAGCGGAAGCGTCCCGGTCAGCACTAGGGTAGCGTTGAGGGACACAGCTCGGTACGCCCTACACATTTTCTGCGCGACGCGTTGTGATCTTTTCCGCGGCTGAGGACCAGGCCCCAGCTACTTGGTCGATAGGACTGGGGTTCCCTATACGTGTCCTTCCCCGGTTTTCTTAGCACGACGACAGTGGCCCGCTTCCAAGCTGCTGGAGAGGAACCGAGCTTCAAACACTTATTTATGGACAAAGATCCGTGTCCGTGCAGATCGCAGCTCGGCAGATGTCGGCAGTAAGACCGTCGCTACCCGGGGCTTTCTTCGGGTTAAATTAATGCTATCGCTGGACATGCATAAAAAAATATACGCGTCGAACATAGAACCTCCTCCTTTTTTGATGTCGGTTAAAAAGTAGAATTGAATTTTTGTTTTTTTTTAAGTAGTCTATATTGTGTCCCACAACTGGGCAAAGAGCTCTCTATCTCTATGCTGGTCTCCTCGTAGCCATTAGAGTCATTTAATTCGTAATGCGTTGTTTTGAATAACAACGAAAGTGTAATAGCAAATTAAATTAGTAGGTACGAGTATAACATATAGTCTAAAGATATGCTGCGTTCATAAAATGATAAGAACAAACCAGTCACTGTAAATGGGGGACTATGTTATCTGTAATGCTTCCTGGCGGGAACTTGGGTGTAATTACAGTGGTGAATGTCGGATGATTTACTAGGCGGCAATAGAGAGCTCTGTCACAATATAAGGAAAGCCAGAAAGCCAGCTTAATACATACGACGTTTGAGCACCGCACACATAGACCCCCTCAAGGACAAGGAATTTCTCACAGAACGGCCCAGACATAAAATAAGAAGACTGCAGTTGGTAAGCTTCACACAAACGTGCTCGAGGAACGCACACATAGACCTCTCACGTACACGGAATCTGGCGACAGCTGCGTTCGGACTGTCCCGAGCTGTCGGCGTTTGCCTTCTGCAGTCACCTTATTTTGCGGTTCTATCTACCCTTTCAAATACTCACATCTCTGCCGCCTGTGCAGGGTGCCTAGTATGAGTGTTGTTTACTATCCGTATTCATTCGATTACGTTTACGAAAATTTTGGCAAATTTGTGTAGCAAAATTTTAACTCTTATTGGAGGAGGCGCTGCTTAAAAAATGCCGCAATAATTTTCGTTTTCGTTCATCAGCATCATCATCCTCCCCTCCCTATGGATGGATAGGGAGAACGGGCCATAAACCACCACGCGGGCCCATTGCGGATTGGTGGTTGTTAACGACTGCTAATGCAGCCGGGACCCGATCGAGTTTATCTTGAGCGGTTTCCACACCCGTCATAAAAAGAAGACAGTTGCAGTCTTCTTTGACGTAGCCAAGGCCTTCGATAAGGTCTGGCATGACGGGCTCATTTATAAGCTATATCAGCTAGATATGCCAGATAGGCTAATCCGGCTGATTAGATCTTACCTATCAAACCGTACTTTTCGTTTTAGACACGAAGGTACGCTCTCTTCTCCCCGCTCCATAAGAGCTGGCGTGCCGCAAGGCAGTGCCTTCTCGCCATTGCTGTACACAGCGTACACCAATGACATCCCCATTCCGTCATACGACACAGAGCTATCACTCTTTGCCGATGACACTGCACTGTATCGTTGCGGGCTTAACCCGAGTGCAATCATTTCTAAACTTCAAATCGCGGTCGATGACCTAGGCGCGTGGTTTCGTAAGTGGCGCATCGAAGTGAACCCCGACAAGAGTGTCGCGGTGATCTTTGATGTAAAGCGTCGAACCCGATTAGTCCCATATGGAACCCCACCGCTACGCATGCTAGGGACGGCGATCCCCTGGCAGCGTACAGTTAAATATTTAGGCGTTACGTTAGATAAAAATCTCTCTTTCCGCCCTCACGTAGACAGAGTAGGTAGAAACGCTAAGTTCTACCTAAATCGACTCAACCCGATGTTAGGCCGACATAGTAGAATGTCTCTCCGAAACAAGCGAACCCTCTATAAGGTTTGTGTCAGACCGACGATGACGTACCCGTTTTTAGCCACATAGCGCTTTCCGCGCTATATAAGTTGCAAATAATCCAAAATAAGTTCATTCGTAGGGCCACTGGAGCCCCATGGTACGTGTAGAATGCTGATCTGCACCGCGATTTGGAGCTTCCAACCGTGCAGCAGCACCTCCGTACAGTCGCGGAGCGGTTCTTCGAAGCCTCGGAGAATCACTCAAACCCTCTCATTCAAAGGGCAGCGGACTATAGCTCCGATCAACCTAGAATCACACATTTCCGTAGACCGAAACACGCGTTATCGGACCCGCCGAATCAGTTGTCGCGGGACCTGGACCGCCTAATAGCGGCACAGGATCCACAGACTAGTTAAGTCAGCGGACAAAGGCAGCTTCACTGCAGAATAAAGCGCGTCCCACTGGTGGGCACTCCGTGTCCCACTAGTGGGCGCACCGCGTTTTTCCTTTCTAACGGCGACTCTTTCTGAGTAACGCCAACCGCGCCCCTCGACCTTCGGGGGGAGTGCGTTCCGGCAGCCTTCGCATTTTTTTTTAAGGCTAAAGGCGTACCCCGGATCTACGGATTCTGCGAGCAGATTTTTCCAGGGCAAAAAAAAAATAAAAAAAAAAAAAATAAAAAAAAAAAGCCGGGACCCGTTGGTTCCGGCTTTAAATTTTAAATTAAAAAAAAATTAATTTTATCATCTCGAGCTGTGCTGTGCTTCAGAAGGCACGTAAAGCCGTTAACGTTAACGTTGACCGTAACAACCGCCAATTGTCTTTGATTGCTTATTCAAGTAGTATAAAGTGAAGTAAGTAAAAGAAAATAGCCTATTACTGTCCCACTGCTGGGCAAAGGCTTCCATTATTGAAATCAAGTCATCGCTACAATTGATGGGTATTGTCTCTATCACCACGCTTGCCAAATGTTGGTTGGTGATCATAAATCCGGGCAATGCATCGAAAAAATCCGAAACACACTTTGTCCGACCTAGGAATTGAACCCGGTACCTTCGGGTATCGGGCCGAGCGTTTTGAAACTCGGCCACCGAGGCGAGGCCAGGCGAGAATAATCTAGGTAAAAATGCAGAAGTATTTCACTACATACGTAATTGTTTTTATAGTTTATTTACTTATAAGAGTATATCACTACTTAATTATAATTAGTATGGTTGCAATTAATAAATAACTTTATCCACTTAATTAAAGATAAAGATTATAAGTTATTTTCTAAATAGAAGTTACCACTTTAGCTGTAACTTTCTATTTTTAGTATTGTTTGCGGGAGGACCTTGACCTCCAGTCTAGACAGCGATCTACTTTGACGTCGTCGTATTTTGGTTATTTGAATGCCTGCGATACTATGCTCGTCTCAAAACAGATGATGGAAATGGTAATTTTAGCAGATTTTTTCCCTTAGCCTATACTCTCCCACAGCTGGGCAATGACCTCCCCCAAGTCCCCCTGTGAGGTTTAGTGGTTAAGACCACCGATCTCAGAACCAGAGCTCCGGGTTAGATTCCCAGTGGGGGGTACATGTTTGT
The DNA here is from genome assembly GCA_949315975.1 of Eudonia truncicolella. Lineage (NCBI taxonomy): Eukaryota > Metazoa > Arthropoda > Insecta > Lepidoptera > Crambidae > Eudonia > Eudonia truncicolella. The sequence continues at coordinate 19,329,513 of OX438825.1, read as the reverse complement.
GTACTCTATGTTTTTCGTGGTAGGGCTTGTATGTATTGGGTGAAGTGCGCTTCCACCATTGGCCTTATCATCGCATAACATCACGTAAGCTGATGACAATAACTGTTGAAAAGCGACAATGTTGTTAACATCCATCGTTGCTATGGCGACTAAGAAGAGGTGATGATGGTAGCTAGCTAGACGCAATTAAAATCAGTATTATTTTTATCCTGAACCCGTCACCTCTGCATCTAAAACCAGTAGTAACTATGTATCGTCATTTTAATGAATTAAGGTAGACCATACGGTTTAAATGTACAGGTTAAGATTTTTATAGATAGCCGATACACATGACAAAAAGATGTTAAATTAACTCTAAAACTTTAGCTTTAATCAGCGTTTGAGCCTGAGGTTTGAGCCATTAAGTGTCTGAGAGATAATAAAGGTTTTCCGTCCAAAACTTTACGTGGTGGACAGCTCAATGCGCAATGCAATCAGATATCATTTCATTACCCACTCATTCAATTTTATGTCACTTTTACTGCGTTAAAATTTCAATAGATAGGTAGATTTATGACCCTTTCTCGTTACGTCAGTCATGGTAAGGTTACGATTACGAGGTTGGTATACCTAGATAGAGTATTATCATTCCCTTACCTAATTAAACAATTTGTAAACGACTTTGAAAACGAGTTTGAAACATTCACAATCTACTATTAATTAAATGTTGAACGGGGATGTACGCTACTCTTTAGTATTGGTTTCTTTCTTAGTCATACACAGTCACTGTGTGACCAAGTCAGCTAGTGACCAAGCAACAGCCGGTACCTAAAACTAGGCATAAACGCCGCACCTGGTACTTAAAAGTTATGCCTGTGGGATTCCTTTGCTAGAGAGTTTGCGGTAAATCTAAAGTAAACACTCTATTAAGGCTTTGGTTTCCTACCTTTAAGTACTCAGACCACTTAACACCTTTAAGGAGGTTAAGGGTATTATGTAAACCCTTAAGGACTATGCTGATACTCGTATAGTGACAATGTATATTTACGTCTTTACACTTTATTTTTGCCTAGAATCCAACTCGACCGATCACCTTATTTCTATCGCCAAGCTGCAATGATTTGCTTTGCTGTGTTCCTGCTTCATTATCATCATCTCAGCCAAAAGCTGTCCACTGCTAGAGAAAGGCCTACCCCAAGGATTTCCACAACAATGGTTTTTGTGCTGCTTCACTAGATCGTCGGTCCACCTTGCTACAAGCCTGTCTATTACTGCGTCTTCCGTTGTTCCCGCTCGTGAACACAAAATCTTGTAAAATTACAGGACAACGCGCGCGTGATATATATCCTTCGTGTTGTGGCCGCTTACTGGGCGCGTCGTATGTAACTTTGCCAGCTTGACACCACAAAGAAATAGTTTTATTTTGATCCGGGGACCCGTCCTAATTAAACAATACGACTAGCTGTGGATTAGCTCAATAAAATCAGGGACCGCTATAAATCACACACATTACAATTTGCGCCGCTTAAGCAGCTTATCGCGATCGGCTCATAATTTTAATTGCGTAATAACACAACACACCATGTTCATAGTTAATTTTGTGCAGAACCCGCATCTCGTTATTGTCGGCTAATGAATTCGCATTGTTCGAACAAACGGCGCGGCGCGGCGGCGGCGGTGGGACGGTCTTTGTTTTGTTTAACTTATTATGTAAAAAAAGAAGCGCTAAATTTGAGGCAACACAGACATTGACCGGCTGTCGTCCGCAAGTCGGTAATTAAGAAGGAAGGGGACGTCGGAAAAGGACCGGCGGTGGTGGTAGGGCGATTATCAATTTGCATTTGAATCACCGCCATGCAGCGAGGCGATCGCCGACAAAGGCCACTGATCAATTTGAATGCAGCGCACCACGCAGTATGTACACATCCTTTAAAATATTCACCGTCATTGTCGCCGCTGCTTTCAATGAAGATAATTACATTTTTTTCGCGCGCCGAGCGATTCCTTCCCGCTCCGAATCCCGCGGGTTGGAATTCGCACGATTAACATAAACCCCTTCCAACTTTCGTCATCAAACTTTTTAAAAGCTACTTTAAGTTCACTGTTAATCGTCCTTAATTGAAAATCGTTTCTTAAGAGAACTACATTGGAGTTGTCAATTTTGTAATTATTTGGAGTAAAGTACAATTATAAATTTAATTATAGCAGAAGTTAGATCTTTTTACCCGACTGCAAAGGAAGGGTATTGTTTTTCGCGAGTATCTTGTATGTATGTAATATTCTTTTCATCCCCCTATCTCGGAAAGAGTATTTTTGCTCTTCGATATCTAAGTGCAAAAGCCGTTTTTATCCGCTAGAGGATAAAGTAAATTGAATTTAGAACATCGCGTGCACTATGTTTGTGAATTCAAAACATCATTAAACCTATTTACCTCCATGGTGCCGAATTTATCATACAACCTTTTTTAATTTGTTAAAAACTCAGACTCGGAACGTACGTTTTTTTAATTTGCTTTGCGCGTGCCATGTTCTTGGTTAAAAACAAGAAACTTGAAAACAAGTGAAAAACCTAAAATGGGTGATTCTAGAGACGAGGAAGTTTATTTGACGCCAACAGAATTAACTGAAACTGTTAATAATGCGCAAATGAGCTTTCTCCCTCAACAATCACGCGAGAAGTATTTGAAACAGTACGATATGTTTAACACGTGGCGACTAGCTAAAGGAGCCAAAACTTTCTCAGAAAACGTTTTACTGGCATATTTTATTGAATTATCCGAGGCCAAGAAATCAAGCACTCTATGGAGTACGTATTCAATGTTAAAAGCAACAATAAAGATGAAAAAAGACATACATATCGACACCTATTCTAAATTAGTGGCATTTTAAAAAGAGCCTCATCTGCTCATCAACCTAAAAAATTTGCGCGTGACCGACTATATCTGCGATCCTGGTGGGCTGGTTGACCAGTTGAGTCAGGTCGTGCGTGAGAGCGAATGCGTGGGCAATTCTACCAGCATGGTCAGTTTTGGAGGAACTTAATCGCAACTCGTGGTGAGCATTGAAGTCCCCCAAAAACACCAATTCCGCAGATGGAAACCACTCCTGCGCATCATCTGCTACCCGACTAAGATGTTCCTTGAGTCGAGTTGTCTTCATGTCGCCATTACGGTATCGGTAGACGCAGACGTAAACACGGCTATGAGAGCCAAGTCGACGTGTACTACAAGGAGGGAAAAGGAAGGGTCCTGCGCAGACGGCGACAGCAAACATCCGTCCGAACGAATAGGCAAACTCCGGCTTTGGCTTTGAATGATTCTTCAAGCACAAAGCCCGGATAGTGCAGGTAGCTGGTGTTGGCTGGACAGATTATCGTCTCCGTCAAAAACAACGTTTTGGTAGAAAAACTATGGTCGCACTCGGGTTATGCCAAAATAGTTGTACATGGGAAATGCACCCTTTTCTCAATTCGTTACCTACCAGTGCAAAAGTTTGCCCATGAGACTTATAAATTAAAAAAAAGAAGAAAAAAAAGTTGTATTTAAGAAAATACGTTGACCAGCTTCTGATAATGTTAGAATGATCGCTACGATTAAATTGTCTAGCAATATATTTTTTTAATAGGTTTGAACATTATCTACAGATAAATGTAAGTAACACTAAATGCTGTCCCTATATGCTGCTTGGTTAAGGCTTCCAATATTGAAATTAAAGCATGGTTACAACTTTTAGGTATTGGCTTAATCACAAAGCTTCCGAAATGCGGGTTGTTGATCTAAAGCTTCCGACAAATGCTTTCGATAAACGGAACTCTCAAACGCCTCTATGGTCTAGTGGTTAAGACCACCGGTTTAGACCCAGAGGTCCCGGGTTCGATTGCCAGCGGATACATGTTTGTGTAGGTTTGATTGGTGGTAGGGCTTGTTTATCCGTCTGGCCAGCTATAACATGAAAGTTTGTACCATTGTTGTGTTCTGGCAGCTAGAGATAAGATAGCCAGTTCCTCAGTAGTTGCGGATTCCGCGTGAAGTGCGCTTTCACCTTCGGCCTTATCATCACTTAACATCAGGTGAAACGAAGGCTAAGTGCTTACCCGTAAGATCTGAAGAAAAACTATATATGCTTCCAAAATTCATAAATACACATTGCCTACTTGGGAACTGAACCCAAGACATCTGGATGATACTTGGCCTCTAACGATATATATGTATTGGGATATATCGTGTGTATAAGATGTTCCATACCTACTATGTACTTTGCAAGCCAATCTATTGTCCTGTCCGATTTCAGCGTCATTGCCATTAGTGCTGGAGAAGGGATTTTTCTTTCTCCAAGTTAGAACAGCAATCGCCTCTGGAGTCTACTGGTTAGACAAACAGGTCCCGGTTTCGCTTTTAGGTAGGGCTTTTTTTAAGTCTGTATGGCCTTACAACCATCTTATCTAAATATGTCGTAAAAACAACAATGTAATAGCAAACAAAATCTTATCTTATCTTTAAGTACCTACATGGTCAAAGAGGCAAATAATAAAATTTGCTTGTATTTCTCTGTGACTTATTTTTGATTTCGCAATATTTCCAGAACTAAGCTACCAAATGGGATGCTGTAAAAAGCAAATTTTATCTTCATAAAATTCCTCGGGTGATGAAACTATTTATTTTAGTAAATATTAATATATTGTACCTATTTAATACACTTTAAAAACTCCTTGAAAAATTAAGTGATTTAAAAAAAGTTAAGACATAGTTTTTTCGAAGCTTCGGAAAATCACTCAAATCCGCTCATTAGAATGGCAGTGTACTATAGTCCCGACCCTCCTAGAATCACTCATTTTCGTAGGCCGAAACAAGCCTAGTCGGATCCTGCCAATCAGTTGTCTAGTGACCTGGACTGCCTTAATGCGGCTCAGGACACAGTGACACTTAGTTAAGTCAGCGGACATAGGCAGATTTACTGCAGTATAAAGCGTGTCCCACTAGTGGGCGCGCCGCGTTTCCCTTTTTAACGGCGACTCTATTTGAGTAACGCCAACCGCGCCTCCCGACCTTCGGGGGGCGTGCGTTCCGGTAGCCTTCACAGCCCTTATAAAGGCTAAAGGTTTTTACCGGGTCGGTCTTAATCCTTTTTAGAAAAGAACAAGGCCATTCCCGGCCATTCTATGGAATCTGCGAGCAGATTATCCCCTGGGCCAAAAAAAAAAGACCAGACGGTCATCCCGATCCGATCCGAACTCTTCGGAGAATCTAGTAGGGCACGGGGACGCGCACTAGTGCGCGAGCCGTTCCCTCTAGAAAAACTCCGAAAGTGACTTGTTTCACACGGCTTGAGGGACCCTTTACGTTCCTCGCCGCCCCCAAACAAGCCCGGTGAAGCTAAAAATGCCGTCTGAGGCAATCAGCAATCAACAAATATTGATTTTAAAAATACAAAGTCAACGCGGACGAAGTCTCGGTGAAAGTGCTAGTATTTAATAGCAAAGTACACTAATAAATGAAGTTCATCTACCAACAATAATAGAAAATCCCCGCGCCACGCATGTGTACGTCTGTGCTTTTGTCAAAGTTTGCGCTCTGTTTATGTATACTTTGTATTACCGAAATGGGAATTCTCCTATTTAAGCGTTGCGAACTTTCAAAGTTACATAACGTGTCTTTAATTACGCAGTTAGGGCAGTTTCGCTCACAAAAGAGACATTCGTTTCGGCCGGGTCTCGTTTTGTCGTAGTTTTTGCCCCTCCACAAGGTGTCTGGAACCATTTATTCCATAAAAATGTTGGTCTTGTCTTGTAGCTGCCGTTGACATTGTATATTTACGTACTTAAAAACTTAGATTATTGAAATTTTATAATGCATACTTTTATTGTAACAGGAACAATATAACTGTATTGAATTGAAACAAAAGTAGAACTTATTTAGTAGATGAATTAGAAAACAATAGCAAGTTGGGAAAATGATTGTCGACTATGTATCCCTATCTACTCGTAGTTGTCAATAGCTTTAGAAGCTTTAGATTTTTTTGACGTAGTGTAGTACGCGTTCAGACTAAATGGAGTGACGATATTCGCAAGGTGTTTGCAAGAGCTGAATGAGAGTAACCGCGGATCGTGGCGTGCACTCGGAGAGGCGTATGCCCAGCAGTGGACTAGTATAAGATGATGATGATGAGGCTTTTTCATTGTTTTTTGTTTCGTTAGATGTCACATGATTGTATGTTTCCATATTCTGTTTTGTGAAATCTTAATCAGAGCGTTTTTGGTGTGCTAAAGCACGAGTAATAAAAATATTGTACGTTCATAATTTCGTACTGAAAATGATATATTTACATTTGAAACAAAATACAGATTGCAATAGTTTGACTGCCTCACGTTAGATTCAAATCAACGTTCTTTAGTTTACGACAGCTCGTGTATCATTTAATTCCCAAAGGCTTCTCGACGAGGTCTCGTCACAGGAAATTTCAATGGAAATGAGCTGCAATTATTTGTGTCACTAAAAGGAATGGAGTTCACGTTTAACCAACATATGGAGTATGCAGGCTTTTCGCTTTATCAGTCAGGGTTTTGGTAAAAACCATATGCAAGCAAAAGTGCTGCTGAGCTCCTATGGCCAATCTGGAATACTTTAGAACATCTACTGTTTGGTTGGTTGCTCCAAGGAGAATCTTAGCTACTGGAGGAGAACTTACAGGCACATATGAAAGCGAGTGTTAGCCTCCCCGCAGTCGAGGCAACACCTACCTAAGAGGATGTAATCACTACGTTTAACACCTATTTCTTATTTTTAATGTATATGGTCTTGCATCACCTGAGCAACTGTCCCTTATGTTACATAATGCTCCCAACCCCCACTTTCAGTAGACTAAATGGCGAGTTCAATGTCGATCTGACGCTTACAACTAGAAGGTGTATCGTACATGACTGGACGGTGCATGAGGGCGCCAGCCTCAGTGACCATCAGCTGATTACTTTCACAGTTGCCTCTCAGTGTCAGCCATCATGTTTAGTTGATAAGGAGGACCAGTTACTGGCACCGTTTAGAGTGAGAGGTGTGGACTGGGCTGTTCTGTTCTGTGCTGCATGCCCGCGTAGGTAAGTTGAACGTCAGCCTTTCATCCTCATCGTACTGTGAGGAATTTACTGGAATTTACTGTAAAGGTAAGCCTCTTTCTGATCCTAAGGCCTACAGGCCGATAACGCTACTACCGATTTTAGGTAAGATACTGGAACGCGTCGTTATCTCGTGCACTGTCACATTTCGAAGTCTCAGCACGGGTTTTCTCGTGGCCTTTCCACGGTCACGGCGCTCCAGCATATTAACGCTATTTCAGAATGCAGTGCAGCTCCATACGTGCAGGTGGTCCTTTTGGATATCTCAGGTGCCTTTGACAATGCGTGGTGGCTGATGATTCTTGATAAGCCCAAACAGGCTGGCATTCCGCCTAACCTGAACAGAATCTTGGTCAGTTACTTCACGAACTGGCATGCGGGTCTCTTTGTTGGGAACCAAACGTCGTGGAAACAGTGCACCATGGTATGTCGTCAGGGATCCAAAGTCCGTGCTAGCTGGTGTTCCCCCTATCTAAAGGTTGTTCGTGCAGGCAGGTTTGCGGAGGAGGGAGTCCAACTGGCCCCTAGGGAGCGCCGGAAACTGCGACGCATCATTATCTTCATTATCATTTCTATAGACGGGATGGTGTCACTGACACAAAAAAAAAGGCGGAAGTGGCCATAGAGACACAACGAAAACTATTCCATAGAAAGCTGTCACCTATCCCCAGACAGTTGATTAAAAACCACTGTAAATCGAACCTTATAGGCTTGGTTTGCTTTGATTTGCTTGAAGCCATTTTTTTAAGGGCGGTTTTTTGGTAGGTGCTTTTGGTAAAAATGAAAGAGTAAATTATCTTTTTCTATGATAATAAATGCTCAGAGGTAAGGTGGATATGTCAACATTTACTTCAGTTGTGAACCGAGGTTGTATACTCAGCAAAGTCAAACGATGCCGGCCATTTCTCTTTTTACGCTTCTGAGAGTTTATTGAGGCACTAATAATAAGAGATTAGTTAACATGTATGGTACAATTTAAAAACAACTTGGCAATAATTTGTATCCTTTTTGTTTTAACAAAAATAATATAATTATGTCAAGTTATTAAAATTAAAAAAAAAATAGTTTATAAAGTTCTTATTCAAACTCTAATTTCTACTATTGAAAATGAGTAAAATTTTTTTTTGAGTTAAACGGTTTTATTTAAAATTGTACTAAAAGCTATTAAATAATACGGTAGTGCCTAGGTACAGGTACAGGTAAAAAATAAAATCGTTGGGCGCACGTAACCTGCGTAAATATGTAGCATTTTTTAATATGATATAGCGACTTGATAGAAATTTCACACGCCCAACGATTTTTATATTTTACCTGTAGCTAGGACCTACCGTAAAATTTTTAAGCTTTTAGTACAATTTTCAATAAATCCGTTTAACTTTTTTACTCATTTTTTATTTTCAAATTTTTAGTTTATTTATTTTATTTTCATAAAGAACTATTCTACTAATTGTAGCCCTTTCATTTGATACCCATATTGAGGAAGTAGTGATGTGTGACCTGTTTAGACTCTCATACCATTCAGCCCTCGGCACGTGCTCACCTTGGCATCTAATCCATCTAATCATAGACAGAATCCACATTCATAACAAACGGAACGAACGAACGAACGAACTTTTTTCCAAATACTTTCGTCTTGACCAGTGTGTGTATGTATATGTAGGTAACGACATAAAACTATTAAAAAAAGCTTTGCGATATAATTTTATCGTAGAGATTATTTTAACCCGATCAGAAACTGGACAACGCATATTCGCGTATTCTTAATTCGTGACGGGCTTCCTATCCTTTAGAATTTTGAGTTCCGGTAAATCATTTGCTATTCCTAAGTTCAAGAGGACGTAATATACGCTTTTGTGGGTAACAAATTGAGAGTGCTATAATTGTTTTGCTACCAGATAACAAAAAAAAACTATTAACATTGTTAATAGAAAAGCTTTGGGGTATATAGTAAGGTATGCATGCACCTAGATTATTTAAGTAAAACAAAAAAACTTAATACGGCCAAATGTTAGCAGGAATTCCTAAGTATGGAAGTTTCTACGTAAAATCAGGGCTTTTAATTATAGATTGCAATACAAATAAGTATTTAAGCGTTCTGAGAAAATTAAAAACTTAACGAGTAGAAATAAGAGCAAAATTTCTGAAATTATTGTTTTTTAAATTTGGGAAACGAAGTATTTTTGTTTGTGTACAGAAAAATACGAAATCCACACTGATGAAGTCGTGGGCAAAATGCTAGTATTACTTAATCACAGCAAGATTTTTTTTCTTAAAATCTTGGATATAATTTATTTTTGAAATATATTTCGTTGATAAATGAGATTCCAATCTTCCATAGAACTTGAACAAGATAAGCGTGAGGTGCTTGCGCTTCATGGACAGGTGCGAAATCTATTGATATTCAAAGCAGATTTTAATCAAATCGAAGCAGTACTCGTCCAATTTGCTGTTAACAGGGCCAACGGTAGTGACAGTAGAGTTACTTTAAAAAATAATAGGGATGTTGACAACAATAATAATTTATTCCAGAACATTTATGTAACATTTACCTATTTTTATTTGACTTGCATGAATTTATGTAACCTAAAAAGTTATTAATAAACACTCAATTGACGAAAACAAATAGTGACGTCATAGTTTCCATTCCCATAGAATTTTTATAGAAATAAAATCGTTTGCTAAAAAGTTTTTCTATTTACATACCAGTCAAATACCCCAAAGTATTCTTGGGAATCCACGCTCAGCTTGTTGTAAATGTGCTGTGTGACAGACGATTTTATTTAAAACATTGATATAAATAGCATGTTATGATAAAATTGGACCTGCTTGACCAGATAATATCAACGTTATTCTTGTTATACTTACAGTTTAGTAATAAGTATAGTGATTATTTTTAGGCAAGTCTTATAACCAACCATTTTTGTAAAGTAGAACGTGTGCTTGTATGTATTGGAATAGGTATGATTTATTATTCCGAGGTACAAATTCTTGATCGTAGGGTTTATGAAGTCTTGGCTTAGATTTGACTATCAACTTTGTAATAGGTTCATTTTAAACCGGAGAAATAATTAGATGTTTCTACAGGTAAACATGATCTTTCCCACAAGGTAGGAAAACCTAGCACTAGGTACCAATTTCGATTGATTTTACATACGTTTATTCTATACGTCATTAAATTACAATAATTAACAGAGAAAATAAATACCTCTTTTATTTTTTATTTAATTAAATGTGTCTAGTGTAGCGTGTGTTATAATAACTCTATGAATCTTTTGTAGATTTAGGAGTATCAGGGTAAGTCTTTGGTGCTCTTAACAAAGAGTTTTACAAATATGAGACAGTTGTAAATATTACTTATAAATATATTGAGTAAAAGTGCTTACTCAACACACATTTTAAAGTTTAACAATCATCACTTAATATTAAAGTTATAATACTGGAAGTCAAATTAACTATGTAACAACTATTGATCGCTGATTTATATGAAATCTTCACCTTTTCCAATCTCATTTGTAGTGAGTTAAAAGCTAATCGAAAATGAATTACTGCTCAAATTGGGATTGCGTTATTATAAACAATTCCTCCAAATCCTTATTAGATAGGCTTTGGTAAAATATTTTGGCAAAACGAATTCAATTTAACCTAAATATATTCTCTTTTTAAACGACTGCCAAAGAAAGGAGTATTATGTTTTTAGGGTTCATGTATGTATGTATGTATGTATGTATGTATGTATGTATGTATGTATGTATGTATGTATGTATGTATGTATGTATGTATGTATGTATGTATGTATGCATGTATGTATGTATGTATGTATGTATGTATGTATGTATGTATGTACGTACGTATGTATGTATGTATGTATGTATGTATGTACGTATGTATGTATGTATGTATGTATGTATGTATGTATGTATGTATGTATGTATATAATATTATTATATTATATTATAATATAATATTACCTAGCATATATATAATAATTACCTAGCATGACATATTTTATTAAAATTAAAGTTATCAGTAAAAAAGAGCTAAAAGCCTTAAAAATAAGAAAGTTTTCCGCAAAGCGGTCCCAGCTGCTATGAAAAATTCAGTTTTATTATTGAAGCAGTTTTGATTTTCTATTTATACCTAGTCAGTGACTACATATATAAATGAGTGACACGCGATGATGACTTCGCGGAGGTCGAGATGCGAATACCAGTTAGTGGAGTAGGATTGTGCTATTTAGTACCACAGTATAATAATGAGTAGGTACTATATATGTATATATATATATATATATATATATATCTAATACCTTTAAACGAGCAATTCTTGTATGTATATATATATAATCTGAATCTCAGAAACGGCTCCAAAGTATTTTATGAAATTTAGTATGCTGGGGGTTTTAAGGGCGATAAATCGATCTAGCTAAGTGTCATTTTTAGAAAACTACCAAAAATAAAACCGGGTAAAGCTCGTTCATCCAGGTACTAATACCTTTAAACGAGCAATTCTTGTATTTATGTATATACAGGGTGTAATCGTTAAGTGTGCACAGGCGATTATTCCGAAACTATGAGAGATATCAAAAAACTTAAAACTGATAACGAAAGTACGTTATCTAATGAGTAAAATGGCATCAATAACTTTTTTTAAATCAAACGAGAAGTATCCAAAATTTTGACATTAAACACTCCCATACATTTAGTATGAGATTAGTAGAAAGGTTTTAGTTTCCTTGTTTTAAAATAATTGAAAAGGTTAATGGGTCGCCTATGATAGGTTTTGTTTTGATTTCATTTCATTGTAAAAAGTCACTCATCTACATTTAGCGCCAAAATGATGAAACCTTTTTTAAATGTAATTTTTATGACAAATAGTATACATGAGTTTAGTTATAATTGGAGTTTGTCTATAACAATTTACTTTAATGCGCGTGCTGCCTTTGAATGTTGTCTGTAATCTCCCGTCATGTTTCGTAGACCACCAGTGAAAGTTGATGGCAAAACATGAACTTTCTCGACACGGAGATTCTGTTCATCTGCGTGCTTGTGCAATGCGTCAGCAAGTCCAACGTATGTTTCGACAAGCAGCTTGCTTCGGTTATTTCGAAGGAATTTGAGTCGAAGTCCTTCAATGCGACAATTGTAGTCGACCAGTAGTTGCTGAAATAGTTTGCCTGCTTTGTGGATGGCACTGAACTGCGGACGGACTACGAGTAGAGACGACACATACTCTTGATACGTGACTTTGTTTCGTTGAGCAGTAGCTTCAGCTTCATGGTCACTTCTTTGGTTGTGATCAATGTTGTGCTCCATGTTGATGTGCCAACCGGATTCACCGTGAGGACGTGACATTGGATAAGACAGAGGGTCCAATGCTTGACTTGTCATGTCCAATTTTTGGAGGGCTGCACGTGACGTTGGTGTTTTTGGGTAATTTGCAACTCATCTTATCGATGGAGGTGCTCCGTCACCCGACACAAACACTGCTGCTACCTCGACGACTCGTGGTAGGTTTGACGTTCTGGGTGAATAGTCACTAGTGGTACGTGACTCAAGTGAATGCCGACGTCTGGAATTGCGAGGCCGGACTCAGCGGAATGTCAGGCTTCCTCGTCAAAGACTTGAACCATTGATTTATACAACGCAAAAAAAGGAATGACGCGTTCAATTTTATGAGAGAGCAGCCGTAGAAGATTCTTGTTACGGTTAACGCAGTGATCGAGCGCTTCGTCAGAGTCATGGATATATAATTGTCCAAATTGCAGTGGTTCCTGACCAGGAGATGTGTCTGAAATTACGTGGTACACTTGTACACGGAAGCAGTAGGGCCTGAATCCGGGAGGTGGCATGTAGTTAGCCCCCAATGACGTAAAGGATAGTGCGCTGTTATACTGCCTAATTTTATCTAGGAATTCGTACGAGTGCGGATGGGTACCACCAAACAGTTCTTGAAGTAATGGAGTAGACTGAATGACCACTACTGGGACTTTGCCATCGTGACAGCATGCTGTAAAGTGACCTCCAGTCTTTTCACATGCGTAATGAAGAGCCTGGCATTTGTCACATCGTGCAGTTAGATTTCCAATGTCTGATGCCGGCCGTAGTTTCGTGGAGTCGAGTGCCGCCGGGATTTGTGAACCGTTGAAACGTCTCACACGTTGTCGGCCACTCGTGTACTACGATTAGTAGCTGTTGTGCGGCGAGCACCATCTGCTGCTGGACGTCCTCTTGGCATAACTGTAATAAAAACAGTTAAGATTCTATTAAATACTGCCACAAACGTGCCAAAGTATTTATTTTTAATATAAAAAGTATATATAATTTATATTCATTTTTCTTTTTTTCATTAAACTTTTCACGTCAGCAGCGAAAAAATAATACTTACTTGTTTCCAGATAAAAGTGTTCATAAACGTGTCCATTCACGTCATTCACGTGTTCTCGTGGTGTTAAAACATTTTACAACAACCACTGATTTAAGGTATTAAATATATATATATATATATATTAAATATGTTTTATCACTAAACAAAGAATAACGTATGTCGTAGTAGGTTCGCACGTTTTTCATTTGTTTTTTTATACAGCCGTAGCACCGCTCTCTAACCGGCCAGTATTTTTTTCCGCTCTCTAAAATTAAATATGTGTTATGTTGGCAATAGAACCTATTTGGCAGTTTTTATACTTTTTGACAGACTTTTTCGTCTTGACATTTGGTTTTATTTTATTAAATTCTTCTATGACTTCTTGGCGGGAAAGTGAAGAGTCATGTCTGCGGTTTTGTTTTATTTTCTAAAATTTGTGTTATGTCGAATATTAATGTGAAATAATAGTGGATTATTAACCATTAAGTGTTCGTGAGTGTGCATGAGCGTTGGCAAATGAAACAAAACAGTGCAATGTTACTTTTCAAATTTTCACAAGAAGTCTGCGTGAGGACTTAGTAAAGCCCCACATCTTTACTGAGATACTCGAGGGGTTGGGGGGTATATCATTTCTCACTTCCCATTTCTATTATCATTCATCATCATCAATATTGTTTATTTATGTATTACAATGAAATTAAGAAACTAATGACATGGCAGCATGGTCTATGACCTTAGCCGGTTCCTCAAGGAACGAACTAAACTTAAAAAATAAATAAAAAATTAAATTCCTCTGACATTGCATTTGAACGCTGCGTTTAATTTCTAAAACTATTTTACCTTATATATTTTAATACAGTCCATAACATTTTGTCCTCTTTATTTTTCTGTACATCTACGGCTGGAGCTCTTCAAAATGAGACCATAACCGATTTTTTATGTGCAGTTATCGTCCCATAATAACTGGGACAAAAATTGGCTTTTTTGACTCTATCGGTAAAGCGTTGTAACATAAAATATCTACATCTAGTTCAATGTCAATAGAAAAACAATTTCAAGGAATTGTTTCTTAATCAATTCAATTATGTATGTGGCTGCCTAAAGCGGAGCGTGACCAAACTATAAGGGCTTCTTTGTCAACAGAGCCCTAAAAAGAGTTGACACTTGACAGTCTCGGTGGACGGTACTCAACCCAAATTTGAAAGGCATTGCTACTAATATGTCCGTGTATTTATACGACATAGCATTTCTACTTCCATATTAGGATATGTATTCTACTTTTTTAATATTATATGCTGACGTTGGTAAAAGGTGGTGGTGGTGGTATACATAGGTATATATGTACCTACCTATGTAGATATGAGGTAAATTAAAAAGAACATAGTTAGAAATTAACAATAAGCACTACTTACAACTTTAAGTATTGCTATAGTAAAAAAAGGTTCAAATGTTTAAAGGTAAATTACAATTTAAGAAGATTTTAATCATTACGATGTAATTATGCCACGTATACACGAGTATACATACACGTTCATTGCCAAAGTTTGGGACATTTCGAAAGCATAAAAGTTTTGAAAGCTTTTATCCATGTAGCATGTAGCTTTTATCCATTTCGGAAGGTACCGCCTTTCGGATGGTTAAGCCGTTTATGCCCATGGTTGTCGTACAAGATGTCAGTCATATAACCCGCCAACCCGCATTTGGCCAGAGTGGTGGATTACGACCTATCCCTATTTCATTCATGGTGGTATGAGCGCAGCATTGAATAACACTTGGACGTTCGTCTTATGGTGGCGACTGACCGAAGCGTATCATCGTAACGTAACATGTTCGATGTAAGCATTCGCATGGTCAGTACAGACGCCTATCCAAAACTGTAAATTTTCCTCAAAACACTTTGAACTTTATGTATATGGTTGAACATTTATTGAAGAAATTTCACAGTTTTTAGTAGTCTGATGTGCAGGCGTGTGTACAGTGATGAGCCTAGCCGCTCATCGCGTGCTCTGCCGTGTTATTAGTAATTCAGCTAAGATGAATCAAGCTCGCCGCGAATGGTACCTACGTTGCGGTTATATTACGATGTTAGCTCCTTATAATAATCTGTTTATTTGTAGACACAAGATTATCACATGATACTCATTTTTAAATGTGTCCTATCTTTAATGCCATCTCATTGTATACTAGCGTATTTTGGAGGTCATACTCGTATAAAATATCTATCGTCAAAAACTTATTTTAATTAATAATATACATGTATACATACGATTAAATTTAATGTAATATCCGAACATGGAACCTATGATGAGTGTTGAGCCAACTACGAGTTAGCCCCGGCATTTTAAACTTATTTATTTTTCCAATCACCATGTAGTTCAATTGACTATAATCAATTCAGATCAAGTCATTTTAAAAATGGAACGCTTTTTACGTATATACTCCCGTATAATTTTACATTTGATTTTATTTTGAAGGTTTGAACCCTTTAAAGCGAGCGATCGTGTTCACAGGAAATTTGTTTCACTTTAATGTGTGGTGATCGCGTACACTTTACAAAAAAACACATTGACTATAGATACGTAACAGTTCATACAGTTATATAAGATTACAAGAGATTAAAGCATACAGAGCTCAAATAAAAAAAACAAAATTCAAATTTTATTATTCAGTTTAGGCTACAAGTAGCTCTTGTCAATGTCACTATGCCATCGGTTCGTAAGTCTACACAGGGCGGGAGTTCTTGTTCTGAGAAGAACCGACAAGAAACTCAGCAAGTGTCAAGCTTTTTTCGCCCTTACAGCGTCAAAAATATTGGAAAATGCCCTATCTAGCAGGACACTTTCCAGTACCAACCAACGGAGTACCTCTGAAAGAGCTTTATTTACATTTTCATAATTAGTCTTACACCTAGTTACATTAAAAATGTGTGACGTATCATCTGCAAATAATACAATTTCACAGAGGTTCTCTACAAAGAATGGCAAGTCATTAATATAAATCAAGAATAGAAAAGGACCAAGAATTGACCCTTGTGGAACTCCCATTTTTACATGAGAACCATATGATTTAGTACCATTTATATCGACAGTTTGTGTTTTAGAGCTGAGATATGACTGTATTAAATTTAGTGCAAAATCTTTGAGACCGTAATGATGTGTATTGTTGATCGAAGGTAATAATGTACCTTCATCGCCAGAGTCCGGTGCTCAACGCAATCGAAAGCCTTGGACAAGTCGCAAAAAACTCCAAGAGCAATTTGAGACTTCTCCCAGGCATCCAATATGTGTTTTATTATTAGAGTAACACCTGCATCAGTAGAAGAACGGCCCTTAGTAAACCCTTATTGCTTACTATGTAAAAGGTTGTTAGTGTTAAAACATGATATCTGTTCGAGAATATTCATAAATTTTACTACTTTATATAAATTATACAATTTATTTCTACTTTTATATATACCAGTCGTGGCCCAGTCACAGAACTTAAGTTTATGAGTAATTTTTTGTGTTTTTTGGTGTTAACACCTAGTTGTATTCGGTATTCGTTAAGTTAAAAATATTACTATAAAGTACATCTATATCATTTTGTACAAAGGGCAATGCATCAATTTTACACTATACTATTTTTGAAACACTCCACTCGATCTTTTGGATCTGGGTTACAGTTCACTATTTTTGGTTCATTCCTAATATCAAAATCCATAGGTCACTTTCAAACCGCAATGGTCAGACGTAAGATTACTAATGAGTGACTTAGAAACAGGGTCATAGTCTGTAAAAATATTATCGAGACAAGTGGCCGAATGTGAAGTAATTCTAGTGGGTTCAAGAAATAATTTTAAAAGATTAAAACATTGAAATAAGGCAATAAGACGAAAACTCGTTGAAGTGATTTCTAAAATATTTATATTTATATAATAAAACAAATTTCTTTTTTAATTTTAATTTTCTAAGTAAGTCTCCCATTACTGATTCAAAAATACCGAAATTGCCCGATAGGGGTCAGTATATACACACGATTACAAAACTATTGAACTTCACTCCACACACGATGGAACGATGTATCATGACTTCTTAACCAATGCTCAGTTATACAAAATATATGAATTACCTGACTTTTGCTAATATTTCTAATTTTAGGTGCTTGCCAGCCAAGCCTTGAATACTTTGATGTTTAATTGTAATGGATGTGGGCTTGGCTTTTGTCTTAAACCTCAGTTTAAACCTGAGGTTGTAATTGCATTAGTAGAACTACTAATGATTAAGTTATTATCATGAAAGACTTAGTTACCTATAACATGTATCATGTATTTTAAAAGCTAACAAATTAGCTATCCGAGTCCTACATTACTCATTAAAATCGGTTTTTAACGATTATCTGAGATAAAAGCGAAGCGCTTTCTCATTGTTAAAAATTAAAAGAAGAACTAGTAATTGTTGTTCGACATTCAAAGTTATTTTATTTTGAAAGATACATAGTATATGACGTCAAACTAAAGTTATTAACAAATTTATTAATATCGAAATATAAAATAGTGTCACTATGACGACAAATCAAATTGAACAGTAATAAATTTAAGTCATAAATGCGCTTATTTTTTATCCCCAGGTTAAATTTGTACAATAGGTTAAATATGTATAAAATGTATATTGTTCCATTTTCATGTGAGATGTTCTCGTAAACTAAATACTAATAAATCACTTCTAATTAAAAAGTAGTTAACGCTCACAAATGCTAAATTTAAGCAACTTTCGCAAAAGGCGGTCACGGATGGGTGAGCAACAATTTATTATCTCGATCTCTTCCATGCTTCGGAAGGCACGTAAGGTCCCGTCGGCATGAGCAGTTAACAACCACCAATCCGCACAGGGCCCACGTGGTGGTTTATGACCCTTTCTCCCGTTCGTCGGCATTGGCAGTCGTTAATAACCACCAATCCGCACAGGGCCCGCGTGTTGGTTTATAGCCAGTTCTCGCTATCAATCCATAGGGAGCTAATCTTCTCGTAAACTGTAGACCAGTAATCAATTACTATTTTTTAGGTAGCCTATTTCTAACAATGGCAAAGGCATCATGAAAACCATGCCGTTTCTATATAAAAGAATTAAACTAAAGAAATGAATCCGCTGCAGCTTGTGTATACGGGTGAAGCCTTACGATTATTATTCAAGGAGCGGGAGCAAGCCTCTGTGTGGCCATCAGATTGGTGAAGTGTGTGAACGCTCTTCCGGCTGCTCGCCTTCGAACAGGCTGCGACAGCAAACTCAATCTATGATAACGGTTCGTAACTGACCGGAATTTGTCTGTTGTTACCGGAATACTAATAGGCTTTATTGTCTTTTAAATAAGTAACATGACATAACATTTGATGATAAGGAGGCCCGTGTTTAAGGAGGATGAAACTTTCTTAGAGCCAGAAGCTTTTTTTTTCGTTTTTTAAATATCTTACGGGTAAGCACCTGGCCTTCACCCACCTGATGTTAAGTGATGACAAGGCTGAAGATGGAAGCGCACTTCACCCGGCAACTTGAACTAGTGAGGCACTGGCTATCTTATCTTTAGCTGCTGGAACAAAACAATGCTACAAACATTGATGTTATTGCGACTTATCTAAGTTAATATTAAAAAAAAAATTTTAAATAAAATTTAAATACAGTGAAAAAATTAAACGCCTACCCGACCCAGCCAGGAATCTAACCTGGGTCTTCCGCAATCCGGGCGGCTGCACTGTCCGCTATGCTACCGGGAAAGCTGACGTAAGCGCTGAATTTTGTCACTGCTTTTCAATATTTTTTATGAGTGCTGATAGAGGCACAGTGCGCCATCTATCCAACGGTTATTGCAACCGGTGGCTATGCAGATTCATCTTTGCAGATGAAATACCACAAATTTAATAACACAATGCTAAAGAATTTTTACTTTTTATTTTTTTTGCTTGCTGCACTGAAGCTAAATTAAATATTTATAAAATTTATAAAATACAGTTAAAAAATTAAACGTCCATCCGATCCAGCCAGGAATCGAACTTGAGTCTTCCGCAATCCGGGCGGCTGCACTGACCGCTATGCTACCGGGAAGACTTACGTAAGCGCTGAATTATGTCACTGCTTTTTAGGGTTCCGTAGTCAACAAGGACCCTTATGGTTTCGCCATGTCCGTCTGTCTGTCTGTCTGACCCCAGTCTAGCTCATAGACTCTTATTACTAGAAAGCTGTAATTTAGCATGGATATACATATTAATCACGCCGATAAAGTGGTAAAGTAAAATTTTAAGAAATATTTTTTTTAGGTAATCTTCCCTACACGTGAAGTGGGGATGTAATTTTTTTCTTGTTTAACCCTAAGTGTGGGGTGTCGTTGGATAGCAATTTCAAAAATATAGCGGTTTGTGAAAACAGTTTTTTTGATTGAGGCATCCGTTTGTGAGCTATTAATTAAGCTTTAAAGTGCAAAATTTTGTTAGAGTCAAGTGTCCCCCCCCCTGCCAAAAAATTTTTTGGATACATGAGTAAATTCACGGTAGTTGTATATAATATGACGAAGTTGAAAGGAAAACTATTACAGCTAAGTAGGCTTTACAAGTTTACGAGTAACAGTCGACCAACTTATAAAATGTACTTGGCGCAGTACAAATTCCTCATTGGGAACACACTTAAATAACGTTGTCAGGTGTGTAAAACCGGTAGTATCTACATGTAAGTATATGAGCCATCGTTAAATAAATGTTCTAAAAGCCCTCTTTTCAAAGTCCGCATTATTGAGATGGGCTACGGAACCCTAAACTGCGCGTGGCCCGACACGCACTTGGCCGGTTTTTTAATATTTAATAACCGTTGGCTACATGGCGCACTGTGCCGCTATCAGTACTCAAAAAATAAAAAGTAAAAAATATATTTTGGTACGATAGTGGTAGCTAGCTAGGCGGTCAAGCTAGTCTTACCACCAACCAAACCGAGTACATAAACATGTACCAACCGCTGGGAATCGAACCCGGCGGGACCTCTGGGTCTAAACCGGTGTTTTTAACCATTAGACCACAGAGGCGGTTAATCTTTGTCATTACTTAGCGCCTGCCCTCAGTCGCAAAATAAGAGACCTGTTCCGAAATCCTTGACCGTGCAAGGGGTCTACAACGTTCGGAACGGGGGTAGTAAGCCGAAAGGAGGATAAAGTATACATGATAGTGAATAAAATTTTTTTTAAACTTCTTTTTTTATTTTTGTTTTTATTTACATTTTATTGGTCTACAAAAACCTAGTAGGCTACGGTTTTAACCTTGGTTCTCAGCAAATAGGTTTACCTCTAATGTCAATTGTAAAGAGTCGAGTTTTCTCTCCATAATTGGACTAATGTATCCAATAATATTAACTTTAATATATTTTTTTTGTGACCGCCAGGTCTACCACAAGGTTTTTTTTTTGAAGTCTTAGAAAAGCTGTTAATCTTATATTATCAATTTTTAAGGAAAAGTTCTTAGCTGGATTGTTTTGGGGTGATTAAGTCATTATCCATCAATTGTAGCGATGACTTGATTTCAATGATGGAGGCCTTTGTCCAGCAGTGGGACAGTCATAGGCTATTTACTGGTTCGTAGCTGACCAGAATTTGCCAGTTACCACCGCCACCAAAATTTATTTGTAGTAAAGATTAGCAGAAAAAGCTTTCTTTATATGAACAACTAGCTGTTCCTGCGGACTTCGTACCGCTTTGACAGTTTCTATGACAACAAAACAAACAAAAACCCAACATCAAATCCAAGACCTAAGTAGTAAATTGTGGAACCAAATATAGAGAAAAGGTATGAGTTTCATTCCCGTGGGAGTATCGGGATAAAAACTAACTATTAACTACCCTGTGTATTAATCCAGGTTATAAACTATCTGTATGCCGAATTTCATCCAAATCCATCCATCCGTCGCAGCGTGAAGAAGCAACAAATATACACACATACGCACAAACTTTCGCATTTATAAGATTAGTGTGATTCTTCAATTTGTTTGTATTCTCCTATATGAACTCTTAAACGGCTAGACCAATTTTGATGCAATTTTTGTGTGTCTGAGTGTGTCTCTGGATAATTTAATTTATCAATTGCGCTGCAATTGGGGTCCATTGTGGGATACGGGTGTTCTCAAGAGCGAGCGGGCCGCTAGTTACAAGTATAACCTGAGAAAGTTATGTATATAAAAAGTTGGTGAGTGTTGGTAATCCAAAGAATAAAAGGAAGACAGCAAATCTTTTCTTAGATTTTATTCTTAGAATAATGTATGTCGGATGATGAATTGCAGTTATTAAATAAAATAAAAAGCGCTGGTTAGTAAGAAAAAATGTAATTTATACACAGGAAACACGAAACCGATACAAACGAAAAGAACTTAAAAACATTTAAACGTCAATTGAAAATAAGAAAAATATAAATAAAGATGAAACGAAGGAGTCCATAATATCCTCGAATAACAATGCATAGCTATATTCCCCTTTTATCATATGACGTCATCACTTATACTTTAGCCTGGGGATAAAAAAATACTACAATAATTTACGAAATTTTCACGTTAATTAATAAAGTAATATCATACTTGCAAGAATTTTTAATAGGAACTCATCATTTCAATACTTCTTGAAATAATGAGTTAACCATCCAATTCAAATTGGATAGGAAGTCCAACATGACAAGATACACAATGGTTTTATAGTATTGTCTGAAATACAATCAAGCAAATAAGTACTTTAGGTATAAAATTGCTTGATACACGCTGCGATAAAACAGATAAAAATTAAAATGGTAATAGAGTAGTGGCACCAGCCTTCGACAGGAACCAGGATTTTTTTCATTATTTATAAAAAATAAAGGTCAGCAACTGATTTTAATATTAAGCTATAATAAGCTAAAAATTCAGGAATCTCTCTTTTATAAGACAAGAAGTATATTATGAATGCAAAATCGCTTGAGCGCGTATGGGTACTTGGGTGCCCAGTGGCCGTTTTACGGCTTTTCACTTTTGGGTACCTGGGTACCCATGGCCGTTTTAGCGGATAAAAAAGTTAGCTGATTGCCTCAAACGGCATTTTCAGCTTCACCGGGCTTTTTTGGAGCGGCGAGAAACTTAAAGGGTTCCTCGAGCCGTGTGAATTAAATCACCTTCGGAGGTTTTCTAGAGGGAACGGCATCACGCACTAGTGCATGTCCCCGTGCCCTGCTAGATTCTTAGAAGGGATCGGACCGGGAATTCAGCAATCGCAGACCGAGTGTGTAATCTCTTCGCCATCGAGCTCCTCAATCATCGTCTATGTCAGTGTATCGCAAACTTTTTGTTGTCAAGGTCACACATCAACCTATCCAAAACTGTCAAATTTCTTCAATACATTTTCAATCATATGTTTGAGGCATTAAGTTAAAAACCTATTGAGGAAATTTGACAGTTTATGGTAGGTCCATGAGCAGGCGTGTGTACATCTAGGAAAACTGAAAGTTTTGGAGGTACACCATAAATGAAAAGTCAATTTTTAAATAACATTAATCAAAATCGCGTGCTCGCGTGACTTACAACTAGTGTGCGTTAGTGTTAGTATTTTGTATTTTTCTTCAGTTTCGTCGGATGTAACTTCATGAGATAACCTTATTTATACGAGGCACATCAACTGATGACCACGGCACACACACTGGTCTACGTAAACACTCGTACTTCGTTAGCTAGAGGAAAACATTAAAAAAACCTTGTCTACATCATACAGGAAACCTTTAGCAAAATTTCAGTTTTCTAGGTCCAAAAGGGTTTAACTGCTCATTGATTAGTCAGTAATATTCATTGTTTTACTTACTGCTAGGCAAACCCATAATTGAAATCAAGTCGATGAGTATTGGCTTAATTGGATAGTTGTTTGGTTATTTATTAGATAAACTTTTAAGCTACTGTTAAAACGGTTTTTTTCATAGAAATATGTATTCGAATAGCAAAATATGACGTCACTTTTGTGTCATGTCAATTGGCTGTTTATTAAAAACTTTTTAGGTTTCAGAAATTCATGTTTAGGTCAAGTTAAAAATAGGTTAATGTTATAAACAACTGTGACGTGATGTAATTTGTACATTTAATGTTTTGCAATTAATTATTGATGTTTAGCACCCATGCCAAATGCAGGTTGGTAAATCACAAACACGGGCTATGTATAGAGAAATTTAAAACACATTTGGCCCGATCTGGTAATTGAACCCAGACCCTTCGTCCACCGAAGCATTTACCTATTTATCAAATAAATAAAAACATTTTCAGATTCATTGCGGCAGTGTATTGTTGGCAGAAAAGTTGGCTTTACAGATATCTTATGACGATAAGTGAATATGGCAAAGGTCCCGTGGCGACGTCGGTGTTCCGCTCGCGTCACTCCCTCCAAAGTAGGGTCGGGCCAGTTTCACCCCCCCTGGTTCACCATCCCCTCTTTTCTCTTTAACCAAAGCTATGTTGACAGCGATGTGAGTGAGGCGCCGTGTCTAAATCATACCAAATCCCTGTTGTGGCCACTCACTGGAATACAAAATAATTCGTCCAATTGAATTTCTGTTGCCTCAGTTTTTTTCGTTTCAACTTCACACATAGTTTATATATTATTTATATATAAACTAGGTGATTAGTTATATATGTTATTTTGAAAATGCTATTGCTATGCTAGTAACTATCTTTTGAGTTAGCAATCTTGATGTTTCTGGTCGATTTAACTAGGTATATCAAAATGTCCAATTGCTATACGCTTACTTCTTCATCGTATTTTCCTCATTTATTTACCTAATTAACTTAATTAATAACTATTTTGTAGAGTCGCATTCTTAAACTAAGGTTTGGACGACGTGACTTGTAGCGATATTTATTATAGTCAATGTTTAATTAAAAGTTTAAATTTAAATATTTCAATGTTAGCAACATTACTATTTATATTACGTACAAAAAAATTAACACAACTAGGTAAATTTCTTTTGCTAAAGTAATTTAAAAGACTTTATTTACATAAATAAGTAAAATAAAAATAAGTGACGTAAAAATACTCTTTGATGTAAAATAATGAAAAGTTTTATAGATCCTGGCCACTAAAAAAATATTTGACTCATAGACTGTCAATTACTTAAAGGAGATGTTTAATTTTGTATGGAGAAAATGCCAACACCTTGTAAACAATACCGAAAGATAGCTAATGTATAAAATAAGCTTATTCGATATGATTTTCTTCATATAAATTAATAGTTTTCATGTAAGAAATATCTGAAACACTAAAATAAATCAACTTTCGTGCACGGACCTGAAACTTTCGTGATGTCAGCGGTATTCTGCCAATGTCAAGTAGCTGGCAAAACAACGATGTATTTCGGTTTCTTTTTACATTTTTACATAAAAACGATAAAGCGTATTGAAGTATTACTTATTTTAACTAAATACGTGGAATACATGTATTTTTTAAACTTTTTTTAGTAAATGTACAGGAAAATTAAACATCTCCTTTATAGGAGGTGTCATTAAAAGAGGTAAATTACAAGTACAACCTTTTATCTAATGCGTGTATTATATTATATATATATATATATATATTTATATAAAATTAAGGCTGCAAAAGATTTGTACTTAATATGTAGGTACTGTCATCGCCGCAAACGTCATTGTATTATCATCATCTTTCATTATTTACACTAAAATTCAGGTATCGGAAGCTAACTGCTATGCTAGTTATCACCAACGTCCTTTGTCCCGCGGCAATTGTCACCTAAAATGGCTTGAGGTCACCTAAAACTGTGTTTGTCGGTGAAAAAGGCCATTAATCAATTAATCAATCAATTACTCAATATTTATTTATTTGTCTTTACGACTAAGATGGAAAGAGATTTTTTGTAATACGCGTAAGCTAAGTAACTTGTCGTTTTAAAATTGTCATACCCGTATTATCATTGTCATTCATAAATGAAAATCACTTGAAGGTCTCAATCTTTCAAATGTTAGGAAGTAACCATTTTGCCAAGGATGATAACGCAAAGATTCCTTATGTAAAATACCAAACAGCTTTAAAAGTCATAACGCCCGTTGCGGGCGACGTTACCAAGTTTCAGAAACGACGTCTGGCTGGCAGTCGGCACTAAGATTAAGGTTCTAGGTCTGCGGACGCGTTCTACGGCCCGGTGGAATCTATTCCCCTTAGAACTTTCGCACATTAAACGTTTTTTATTAAATAACTGGCAATTGCTCGCTACTTCGTCCGTTGATTAAATTTTATTTGGAATCGGACTTTTAAAAACCTAAAACTAACTTCATGAGTAGGTATTAGGTACAAATAACAAAAAGTATAATTACAATATTGCAATAGCAAGTAGGTATTCTACTTGCTATTGCAATACTGTATGTATGCTTAAAACTAAAATTATTCTAAAATGATGCATAATTCACCTTCACTTCTGATGAAAATCAAATAAAATTGAAGCTACAATTTTTCTGTTTCGGTATGTGGCGGTAACGCGCGACGGGCCTAACATTCGGCTGAGGCGTAAAATGTCACCAAGTGGCGTTGATAAATGACATTCTACTTTGGCAATTTTCCACTGTTACCGCGTCTACTCGATATGCTTTAATCTACAGAAGAAATAATGTGACAAAGACGTGATCATTTACGGAGGAAAATAAATGGAAAATTTATAAAATATATATTCATAAAACACAATACGAGTAGTAAGCTGGGACAATGACAATCAATATTTTGACGATGAATATTGGAGTAACGTACGGGCGCAGCTTTGTGTACGCATTAAACACACGTGTTCCTAATTCAAACATTCAACACAAACAGCAAGTTTGTTACCTAAGCTCTATGTTAGCCTAGCTGCTACACAGAAAATGAAATGCGACTCTAACAGAATACTTCTCGTCAGCTTATGAAATCCCAGTGTGGCGGCGTCACCTACCGCATACGCCGCACAACCGTGTCAACAGATGGCGCCACAAACGCATACCAACGACGTCGCCATACTAAGACGATAAATAGTATCAGAAGCCTGCATCGCGATAGCGAAGTTTCAATATCTCCTTCGCTATATATAGCACCTCCAACTAACTTCCGTCGGACCTCGGTCCCCGAGCTATACCACCCAGCTCGGAGGAAGATCTTCCCTTTGTCCTTCCTCATTGTGGCGCACCACCCTACCACAGGCTTCCTACAGTGGACTCCTTAATATGGCGCACCTCGTACCACTGGCACTTGCAAGCTCTGACGCACTGACTGCTGACACCGACCCACCACAAGATACAATAAGCATATTTCCCGTAAAACAATACATACACGATAAAAAAGTTGATGGTGGCATGTCACAAATTAATTATGAAACGACTCTAGTCCGTTCTTCAAAACAATCTATATACTTATTGTAGTTACAACCTGTAATTATCAATGAGTATTGAATATCAAAACGAGGAGCTCGATGGCGCAGTGGTTAACGCGCCCGGCCTGCGAGTGCTGAGGTTAAGCAACTTTCGCAAAGGCCGGTCACCGGATGGGTGACCAAACATTTATCATCTCGAGCTCCTCCGTGCTTCGGAAGGCATGTAAAGCCATTGGTTTCAGCTGCATTAGCAATCATTAACAACCAATCCGCACTGGGCCCGCGTGGTGGTTTATGGTCCATTCTCCCTATTATCCATAGGGAAGGCTCGTGCCCCAGCAGTGGGGACACACAAATGAGCAGATGATGATGTTCTAGAATATCACAGCACTTATGTTTCAATGATGGTCCGTCCGTACACGAAGCAACCAATCACAAACTCCAATCACAGACCTTCGTGTATCGAGGCGGGCGAGGCGAGTACCAGGGTAAGATAATAGAAAAAAATAAACGAGATTTTACACATAAATTTTCTTACACATAAAGTGTTTCATATCAATGTGCAATATTCGTAAACATTAGAAAACAACATCAGTGTTCTTCCCTAAGCTAAATCGTCTTTTAATTGATAGTAGCGCAGCGTAGGTACCGATATTCGACAGTTTGTTGCTAGCGACTATTTGTTCACGAACTCCTTTATCGACTATTTGTGTGCTTTTCATTTATGGCCGTTTCACACGAAACGGTGTGCTGAAATATCCACCGATCCGATTGTATTAGTGCCCACGTCACGTTATGCTTTCAGTTATTGTAAAACCGATTTGTGGATCTCGATTGTGTTTTTTTATACATATTTTTACACATAAGGTCAGAAGTTACGCTATTAAAGGGACATGCTCAAAATATCTCAAAACATTACAAATTACGTACTTGCCACATTTTAATGTTAGGATTTTGTTAGTATATTAAAATTCTATTACCTATTTTTTATCTTATCCTACTACTATATAAATCTGTAGGCTCTATCTGTACATGCAATTTTTCTGACAAATTTTGGGATAAATATTCGTTTTATGACTCACTGACAACAATTCTACGATTTTTGAAACTTTTGTCTGTCTGTCTCTCTGTATGTCCTCTTATATTATAACTCAGGAACGGCTTGACCGATCTTGATGAAAATTTGTATGTAGTAAGAACATGAGATTGTGCAAATGATAGGCTGTATATTTTTTTAAAATTTTATTCACAAATTTTCGCACAGCGAAGCGGGCGGGTGACGGCTAGTTATTATACCGTAAGTTGCAGAGTGGGGTTGTAAAATGTCAAAATGTAAAACCTGATCCACTTTAGTATACCATAGTATTTCTAAAGTTGTAAAGCGCCAGTTAGATCATTTAGTTAATATGTGGAAGTGCTTAAACGTTTCTTTACTGATTCTAGACGTGACAAATAATCAAATTTTCTTCCTTCACTTTCACAGAGGTCCTAAACATATTGTTTTGCCTAATTACACTTTTGCAGATAATTGCTATTGTCATTTATTTTATTTTAAAACTTCTTGAGGCATTATTCCGGGAAGTCGGCGTTTGCTGTCAGAACTTTGGTGCGATCCCTTAAGTATTGTTTATTTTTAATTAACACGCCAAACAGAATGTTTCGTGTTGTGTAAATTGCAGATCAAAAACCGCTAAAGACGAACAAATGATGTTTTGTCACGCTATTTACGACCTGTGGATATTAGAAATAATAAAATTAGGACAGTTTAGTTTACATTATTATTAATTTTAAGCGGCAATTGCAATATTATAATAAAGCTTTGTATTATTTTCGACAACACTATTGCCTGGGTTTTGCCCAGAATTGGGCTCGATGGCGACCACTATAACACCTATTTTTGCCACCAAGCAGCGTTGTTGTGAACTATAATAGATCCAGTGAAATAACTGAGCATAGAAACCTATTAAGAACTGAGACTTCATTTACACACTGGAATAGTGTGCGAGGTACTAGAGAAGTTGGAGGATCGGTATGTATCGTGCGTATTCGAAAGTGTTCGTTCGAGTCAAACTCGTACGAAAACGCATCCAAAGAGCCGGCCTCAGGTTTGATAGGCACGCGTATTATCTTTGGCGCTTTGCAGACACAGCAATTTAAGTTGAAGAAACTATCAACTTTTTAAAAGTTTCCGTTAAAGGTTGCCAGTTGCAGCAACAGTTTACAGTTTCCATTACAATCCATACGCAACAGTCAGCGTTTACCAGTTGGGGAAACTAGCAACTTGACACAATTAGTACAAAATTAACTGTTGCTAGTTGCAGCTACTGAAACTATTTTCGATTATTGAAATTCGCAACTAGAGTTGCTATGTCTGCGCAGTTTATTTAGGTTATATGGAAATAGCTAGTTGCGAGTTGCCTGTTGCCGCAACACGGAGATCAAAGTTGCTCTGTCTGCGGGGCGATTTTGGTGTCGCAAGCATACTTCAGATGCCGGGCAGCTTTCCATCAAGCAGCCGCAACAGCCCATCTGTGCAACGAGTTTTTATTAAATGCCTGCGAACGAGAATACCAGTTGGCCGGCTTAGTATTTACAAAAAACACAATAAGGTATCGTTATACGCGAACGAGGTGGTCATTGTAGGACAAAAGTCCAGACCCCACATAACAAACTATTCATTGAGTATGTCAGCTCATGCGTAGCACTCAAACTGTATAATGTAAAACTAATAGCACCATACAATTCCATGGCGCCCTATACATTTGTTGGATTATGCAAACGGAAACCTATTCTTCGTTTATCGTAATTTAAAAAAAATACAAAACAAATAAATAGAAGAAGTCTAAGTAAAGTAAGTACCTAGGTAGGTAGGCATTGCCTTAGACAGAAATTAAAAAATTAAGTTGAAATTTTTAATTGAACTTCTAAAAAAGTTAATTAAAGTACAAAAATATTGAAGCTAAATGAGAGAAGTTGCTCACGTTTACATACAAATTATAATTTTCCACAACAAAGCTAAGGCAAATGATAGCACTTTTTTCTAATCTATGTACTTACTACAATGTTTGTGAGCGCTTTTTGAATTGACAGCTACTTATAACTTGCCATCGGATAATATGAAAGCCAAGCGCTTTCCAGTTTAAAAATAAAAAAACAAAAGAAACAACGGAGTCTATAGCGAATGCTTATTATCGAATATTTGCAGTTTTAGCCGCAACTCGTGTGGCCAATAAAGTTATTAATAAAGACCTGCCAACCAATTAAACTTCGTGTAGAACGTTGGGCAACCTGAAACCACCTGGCTTCCCACTCTGGCGTAAGTTTAGTTATAAACAAGTTCCATAACGTTATAAGCTGCTGCTAACAAAGCTTTCATCAAAGCAATTTTAGGTGAAGTTCCGACTTGTGTTCTCGTGATGTGCTTTTTGCTAATCGTCATACGAAATCTGGTTTGACTGTTTCAAAACTAATTAGAAAATTTATTGTTTGTTTGTGACTGTGTACTTCAAAAAAGCCGGGACCCGATGGCTAGTTAGACAATATTTCACATTTTATTATAGTTTAAGCATACTCCCAGGGCAAAGCGCAACACCAGGTTATGTGGATTTCTTCTCCCCGCCCAACTAAGAAAAGCTGGGCTGCGATCTTGAAAATTTTACAACTTTATAAGTGTTCGGACACCCGATGGGTGCCAAATTAAAAATAGGACGAGCCTGTAAGTGCCTTCTGAAGCAAGTAAATACAGCATACATATAACACATCGTAAATTTTAATACAAAGTTTATGGTTTCGTCCTTTTCATGAAAAAAAAACGAAAATAGGATCATGATAATGATGAAACTACCTATGTCTCTCACTACGTACAGTCACGAGCATTAACACGTAAACAATGTTTTAATTGTCTTAAACAATGGAATAAGAGTCAAAGCTAATCAAAAGTGTATGCATGTTTAATGCTCGTGACTATACATAAAAGTTATTGCATACCATACCACCCGACGTCTGCGAGGCAATTCACACGGCTCAAAAGTAGGTTCTCATAAAGATTGTATGTAAGTATTGAAATGTGTCCTTTGAAATTCAGAGTCAGATAGCTCGTTAGGAGTTGCTTTATACCTTGAAATTAAAAACTATGAATGAGAATGAATATGCGGTTTGAATACAAGGTTGCTTTACATCGCAGCAACACAATGCGACGCATGAGTGACGCACGAGCGACGACCCCCCGCCCGATTCTCTAACACCTCCGCCCGATCCTCTAAATGCCACTACATATTTACAGAATACACTAAACATGCACACTAGTTTAGGCCCAAGACACCGTACTCGTAGAACAAGGACACGAAGAACCGGTTCACACGCGCTCTACACCAGGTACAGACATGTACCTGGGCGCTTCTCTTCTCCACCACGGCCGTACCTGGGCGCTTCTCTTCTCCACCACGGCCCGGTCAACCGAAGCCGAGGTCCGAGCCTTTAGAGGCGCTCTCGGGTTGTTCCGCTCCCCGATCCGATCCGAACCCTTCGGAGAATCTAGTAGGCCACGGGGACGCGCAAACTTGAAAATTGAAAATAAGTAAAAGTCAGTAGATACCTACCTTTTTTTTACAAGACTAAGGAATCACATAGAAATCATATATTTCAGTCTATTACTGAAGAAATAATGACTATCTATATATTTAAAGTTAGTCAACATTTTTTATTAAAAGAAACCTCCAAATCTTTTTACCTACTACCGATTCAGGACGTTTATTTTTTAGCTGTGGGGAATAATGGGCGCAAACTGCACAGCTTTATTAGAAGTAGCGACTTTATAAATACAGATAAAGTATCTTGTCTTCATATTCTTCATTAACTAAGTTTTTTTTCCGCTGGAAGCGAGCAGGCTTTTGTTTAGCAGTGGACGTCTTTTGGCTGAGATGTTGTGACGTTGAAGTTTTCCTTTTTGCCACGCATATCGAGTGACACCTCAATCTTCATGCATAAATTTTCTAAATTCATGATGCCAAGCTCCATGGTTTCTTTAATTAAATTATGGTAATTTATTGTATAAACAAACAAATTAGAATCACAATAATGAGGGCTATATTCTGTATTAAAACACTAATTGTGGGCAAAGCTTAACTTTACTGACTACATGAAGTTTACCAAATGAGGTGTAGCCCTAATGAGGAAATCTGAGTCTCTAAATTGTGAGGTATGTATTAGTGGCAATAGCTGACGTTCATCATATTTTGTTGAAACGTATTCAAATAAGTAGTTACCAAGATAGGAGCAAAATTTTAATACTGATAAATATGATGTAAATACAACATTTATTATTATTTTTTAATTGATTTATTTAAACAGAACTTATTCAGAATTGATTTATTTATTCAGAATTGTAGATTTTTTGGACAAAGAGGCTTCTTCCCGTATTCTCCCAAGTCCACCGTTATTAACCAAAAAGTATATTTTTATAGGCACATAAAGTGCGCATCTGGACGTCATCGATAACAAACAATATCAAGAACATATAAAAAACACTTATACATATAAATTAAAAATATGAGTAGATATAGTAATGGTTTTGATACATAAAATTAATAAACAATGAATATATTTTATGTGATTCTACAGCAAATCGGAGTTTCTATTAAGAAGGCTCCAAAAAAAATTGCATGCATTGCTTGATATTTGAAATTTTTCATAAATGATACTGGCGTCAAGTTAGCAGCCTCACCACGGAATTAGATGGTTTTGACTACGTCAAAAAATTTTGTATATATAGTGTTAAATAGTGACGTATAGCACATAAATAGTGATACTATGGTTCAAAAGATATTTGAGGCTGCTATTTGAGCTGCGATTTGAGGCGGCTGAATTTGACGTGATAAATAGTGAATCGTATACGCAAAATTTCAATAATAGTACTTCAATACAAGCCGAGATATTACGGTCTTTGAGTGGGCTGCTAACTTGACGTTTCTTAAGATGGCGATTCCAGAGAAACGTGCTATTATTGAAATTTTGCGTATACGATTCACTATTTATGCACAGTTTTTTGACATATAAATCACATTGATACGAACTGTATTTCTTAAGGGTCCTGCTAGCTTGACGTCAAGTTAGCAGCCTCACTAAGAGACTCCTCGGTTGTTTGGAAGAATAGGAAAGTATGATATACAATTTGAATAAAGCCAAATTGTTGAAAAAAATCCACGAGCGGGATTCGAACCCGCACCCCATGACATACCGGGTCAGGTGCACTGCCAACTATGCTATCGTGGCGCTCGTGAATTTTTTTCAACATTTTGTCTGTTTTCAAATTGTAATTTGATCGCAACAATTAATAAATCGCAATATTATATTATGTTATTATTATACTATATTAAATGTAAAAAATCATGATATACTAGACTAAAAACTACTGTTCCCGCACAGAATAACAAATATTTATCACTGCAAAACAACACGCAATAGAATTAATAACGTCAAGCTACAAAAACACTGATAAGACAAGTATGAAATGTATTGCACGGAACTTAAAATTAAACACAAGTGAAGAGCCGTGTTTGTGTTATATTTTTATTTGTAAGTTACCTATAAAAAATGTGTGTTTTGTCGAATATTAATGTAAAATAATATTGTAGTATTGTTATTGTAGTATTGTAAGTGTTAACCGTTAAGTGGCCGTCAAGTGCATCTTCTCGGTAAATATAACAAAACAGTTCAACATCACTTCGATTTTTCAGCAGCTTCATCAGCTCATTTTATGTACGCACTGCTGGGGCCTTACCTATGTAGAGAAAAACTAGCTGTGGGCCCAGTGCGTATTGGTGTTTGTTAACGACTGCTAATGCAGCCGGTACCAACGGCTTTACGTGCCTTCCGAAGTACGGAGGAGCTCCAAATGAGAATTTTCTGGTCACCCATCCGGTGACCGGCCTTTGCAAAAGTTGCTTAACCTCAGTACTCGCAGACCGGGCGCGTTAACCAACCAACTTCTCTTATCTAGTAACAAAGCAAGAAGTTGAAGGTTCGTATCCTGTAGAATGTAGGTTCAGTTTCGGTTTGGATTTAATCCCAAATAAAGCATTAGAATGCAAAAACAAAAACCAAAATCCTTTGCCTAATTGTCACTCGCAAATAGTTGCAAATAGAAATTTTCGTGAGGCACTTTAGTAAGAAGTGTCAAGAGTAACTTGTTTTCAAGAGATTTTTTCAAGATTCAAGCCATCTTGCAACTTTAGATCTAGTGGTTTATTTTCTCGCCCGAGGAAGTTGTGTAATTGGAGTGCTTTTCTATTTATGGGTTACTTTTCCACCTACGTTCTGACGCGGCGAGAATGAAAATCTGTTTCCGAGATACAATGTTTTTTTAATGAATTAAATTTGGGTTAGGTTTTTCTAAAGGAAGTGATTCAATCTCAACTTTGATTGCTTAAAGCACTTTAGGCCGCTGTTAAGTGTTAAGCACTTTGTCAAATTGGTTGAATAGCAAACTCGGAAATTAATTTCGGTGGTGAAATTTTAATTATGTTCGTCAATTTTCTAGAAATCCACGAACATAAAAAAATTAACTTTTTTTGATTGGTGACGTTTTATGTATCTTCGTTCTGCTCACTAAATTAGAATATAATACCCACCCACAAACACGTAAACGTATTTCAGAAAAGTGTTTAATTTTCTTTAACTATCGATAAAAATTTTTCGTAATTTGTCCGTAACTTATGAGTTAGAAAAATTTAAAATTCAAAATCATTTATTCAGTTTAGGCTACAAATAGCTCTTATGAACGTCATTGCGCAATCGGTTCGTAAGTCTACTCTGGGCGAGAGACCTTGTACTGAGAAGAACCGGCAAGAAACTCAGCAAGTGTCAAGCTCTTTTCTCCCTTACAGCGTCAAAAATATTATAGCTATCATAAAAGGACACTTTCCATCACATAAAACACACGAAATATAAAGGTACTTATCTACCAATTTCAATTTTTACAATGTAAATAAAGTAACAAAGTAAGAAAAACAAAAATAAAGTATACAAGTATAATAACAATAAAAATAAGATGAGTAAGCAAGAGCAGACCAGCCTCCACAGTCGGCACCCGTTCACGAGTATGACATATGAATCAGCCATCGCTTCACTCAACCATATCCTAAAATATGTAACGACCCGACGCACATGCCACCACCGCAGAGACAATAATGAGAGCATGCCACACTCAAGCTTTAAATAGGAATAAAGAATTAAATAAGATAATCCCACATTTATACATTAATGCATAGTTGTTATGCTCGCGCAATACACTTTAACTGTACCGAAGTATTGTATAAATTTGAAATAAAAATGAAGTAATAGTGATGTTTTTATAGAAATTTGCATTTTCTCTAGCTTTCGATGTCCAACTTCAGTGGCTTCACTGGCGAATACTTTTTGCATACTGTATGTTGCATTTTATTATTTGTGTGGAAAAAAAAATTTGGTAATTTCTTTAATATCTAAAAATAATAGTAAACATTGTCTAATTTACACAAACAATTTGTACAGTGATCTTATTGGTAAGATTAAAAATAAATATATTCTAATAATGTCGTTCAATAAAACTTTTTCCTGATTTCGATAACACAAAATTTCAAATTATTATACCTACAATAATTAAGTTACAAAAATATAAATTAAAACTATCACTAAATATTGATATTGATTTATTATTGCAACATTTTGTAAATATTGTAGTCAATATCAAAAACTTTTGTAAACATCAAATTGATTTAAAATATTAATTGAAGATTTACCATTGTAAATTAGTCAAACGTAGTGTTAGTTGAAGCTTACCTTTAGCGGGTCTTAAGGCTTAGTTACTCGATACAAGCATTACCATGGGTTCAGTCTGCAAGATTATCGATTACCGCTTAGACCTGTCGCAGACGAACGATTATTTTAAGCCGGTCGCCAACTTTTATCGAGTGATTTACCGATTTTATCGGCCGCTGTGCGATTTTGCTGCATTAACAAATGCATGCGTTAGGATAACGTCAGCTTGGGGTGTTGCATTCATCCCCATACAGTCGACCTTAATTATGCCCTCTATGTTCCATATTTCTCTACAAAATTGTGTCAATATTTCTTATGACAACGTAGAAGTGCTTGGCGTACATCTCACCTGATGGCAAGTAACGATAAGGTCGAAGATGGAAGCGCATTTCACCCAGAATCCTATCTTATTTTATCTCTAACTGTTGGAACACAATAATACTACAACAACATTGTTATGGCAATGTTGCCATAACAACGTTGTAGTATTATAGTGGACATTAGACTATTATTGTTGTTAGACATTTACTTTCATCTTATTTAAGTATGTATTTAAATAAGATCAAAGTAAATGTCTAGGAGGACCTAGAACAACCCTCTCCCTGCTGGGAAAAATAAAAATCAAGTTTAATGAAAACAAATAAAAACAGAAACCACCAATAGTAACATGTTAAAATATTTATTTACTTATTTTAGGTCAGAGCTCTGTTTTTACGTCCATTCAGCGTTACATGTTTCCGACAACATTCGTAGCGGCCGTAGCTGTAGGGACTGCGGCCACAGAAATATCTCTGACAAGTCTGTCATGTTTGACATTTGAATCTAACACTAGCCCAAATATTTATGGTCTATCCAAACGCCCATTTTTCACCACAGGTACAGTTGCGCGGTCGTAGCGGTTGTAGCGTGTTCGTAGATATTCGTATAGAAACAGAATCCGTTTTGGAACAGTAAGTGTGTTTTGTCACTAATGAACTTAAATATCCCCAAGTGGATAGTACTAAGTTGCTACTTAACTCCCCAGTGTCATATAAAAAGCTTAAACCGTTATGCGTTGTTTCAAATCAATTTCATTTTATTTCAAGTAACTAAAATTAGTAACGGTTTCTTATGATGGTCCTAAAAGCATGACATAGCAAGAGAAGCATACAATGTTACACGTTTTGAGGCTGACTAAGAAAGTATAGAAAACATTACACTAAAAAATTATATGAAAAAGATATCAACGCACTGCAAAACCGAACGAAGTTACATAGACATTTTATGTTACAGCAGAAACATTCAATTGAACGCAAGCAAAAACCATCCTAAAAATGCAGCGATGAAAGTAGATTGATATCCGCACCGTAAGAAACAATAAACACTTGTTTTTGTATAACACGAACCCAAACATCGTGTCTGTTTTGTACGGTAATGTTTCCTTTCGGGGGAGTAGACAAGCCTATTTTCCTGTTTTCTGAACCGAAGACTTCGCACAATGAAAAAGTTCCCATTTAAACTGTGAACAATATCACGTTCACTTTTTTTAGAAAGCTCGGTGTCCGGCGTTGAATAATGCCTTAAAGCCAGGGGCAGTGGGTGTCGGTGTCTGGAGCCTAGGAGGGTGCGCGGCGCGGGCCGGGGCGAGCGGCGGGCGTCGCGTCGCGTCGGCAGCGGGCTCACTGTGGGGCCAGTCCGCACCGCGAGCGCCCGCCTTTGCCGCCCCAGTCGCGCCGCGCTGCCATGTGTGCGCGCAAACTTTACGCGGACTACTAAATAAACACTCAGTGCAAAATGAGAGAAAAATGCGAGCGGCCCACCCTCCGGCCCCCATCCAGGTTCGTATTTATTTTTATTAAAAATATTACAAAAGTTTCTTACAGTTTTCCTTCTGGATCCGTGTTTACTCGGTATTCGCGTTTTTGGTGGCTATTTGCGAATGTTTGTTTACGACTCAGGCGACTGTTTTCTACGTGCATTGAAATTCTAGCGTGCGCTGTTTGTCACCGAGATGTCGAATAAAACATTGTTTAACTTAGATTTAATTTTATTACTGTTATTTTCGGTCACTTTGTGCTATTTTTGTCTGAAACCTTTATTTGAAAATTGTTTAGTTAAGTGCTTGTCATAAAATGAAAATATAAAATGTCTTCGTTAGAGATGTTATCATTTTATGGAGCGAATAAGTACGTCGATTGGCATAATTTATCGTAGGAGCTGTAAGTGCCATTGAAAGCATAATTTCGTAGTCGTTTGCGGGCGACGAATTCCAACTGTTCAGACAAATATTCTTTGGCCACGCCGTTACGGATACTGAAAGAAAAATTAATGCAAAACAATGGCAACGATGCCTTTTTTTGCTGTCGGCCTAGACGAATTCGTAAATAAATCAATTTCGCGGGCGGCTGGTGTATTTAATCATATATATTGGTTCGTAAGTAGTGAAAATAAAATGTTGGTCAGCATCCCGAGTCGTATCTGATCATGGATTAACATTATTATGGCTTTATATTTAAATTTACTTATTTCGTCGCAATCACGCACGCCTCCCGCTGAAAAAGAAATCTCAAGGCTTCATATTGTTACGTTAGCGAATTATGACTATGATTACGCTTTTCGTTATGGTATGTCGTTTCGCGTAAACGAATTATAACCACAATTAATTTGAAGAAAATAGGTTTTAGGAAGATAAAGCACTTTTATGAATTTAAATAGCGAAACAACGTTTAAGATTAAGAAATTATGAGACTATAAGAAAGAAGAAGTCAATCACGATATATTGATGTTGTAAAAAATACTCAAATAATCTAGAATGTAATAGCTAACGATTAATAGGTACTTTCTTATTAATATATAAAACTTAGAAAGGCTTCCACACAAAAAATAACTAAGCGTACCTAGTCCTGAGTGCATAATTGAAAAAGTTGTACACTGCGATAACTTTCTTATCTATTGTATTTTCTTTTTTAAGATACATAACAACTATTTTGATTTACAAACCTGGCTTATTCTCTCAACTAAGACATTCGCTCTTCTCAACTGTTTAGTCCATTTCCAATTTAAATAAATATATCAATCGGAATGCAATAATAACAATATCAAAATAATTGATTGATTCACGATTTTTCATAGTATT
The DNA here is from genome assembly GCA_949315975.1 of Eudonia truncicolella. NCBI lineage: Eukaryota > Metazoa > Arthropoda > Insecta > Lepidoptera > Crambidae > Eudonia > Eudonia truncicolella. The sequence continues at coordinate 19,290,807 of OX438825.1, read as the reverse complement.
TTTCACCTGACTCTGTGATTTCCACATAAAACTAATGTAAGTCTTTACTTTTTATTCATTAAAATAAATTATTAAGTGCAACCTCAAAATCTATTAAAAACAAAACTAACCAAAACGTTTAATAGTGGATACCAAAGCTACACCTATAAAAAGCTTCTAACGCATAAAAGCTCTGAAATGAAGACATTCCGAGGAATCGTAAGTGATATATGAATGAATCATAAATATATTAATATTGACGGAGGGCCTTTTTACTGGGCCATATCTATAAAGTTACGTAAACGTTGCTTTCGCCAACGGTACAAAGAACATTTACCTACAAACAAATCGAAAGCGACAATATTCTTATTCAAATAAAAATATATAGGGTTTCCTTTAAACATTGACATTAAAAATCAATTGATGTCGGGTACATTAAAACTCATCGACTTTATAAATACTTACATTAAACATTTTTATTTGTATTTACCCTGTTGCGTAACACCCCGATGTACGTTAAAAAATTTATGCGGCTGGCGTTAAAGTGGACGACTATTGGTAAATCAGACATATGCTGCACATTAAGGTTTTATTGCACATAAAAAATTGGCTAAGCTCAAATTTTCTATTAAGATTTTTGGTCTGTGGTTTGTGTTTCTTTTTGGTATGTGACACAAAAGAAAGCAACACGTTTTTTGACGTCGTGTGACGGTAACAAGATGGCCACAACAGAGTCGTTCAAGTTTGTGACCATCCACAAACATAAAGCTAACTTCTTAAGGCAGCAAGTTATTATGCGAGTTAAGATGATAAAAAAAAATCGCAGTTTACCTTGTAAAATAAGCAACGCGACACATTGTTGCTGAACCCCACAATGTTTCACATTACCGCCATTCGAGACGCCGATAGTCAGCGCACGTATCCTCTAAAGAACATTGTTGAGTACCATCTAAAACTTATGTTCTTACAATGTAACAAATATAGGTAATGAACAACAATGGAATGCAGACGCCCGAAGAGCATTGTTGGGGGCGGTTCATAATTTCTCTTAACCATTGCGGGCCGGTATCGGCTACATTACGGTTTATCTGAACGGAGATGAGTTTATTCGAAACATTCAATTCAGACCCCGCCGACTAAGAAATAACAAAGAATCAAGAATGTTATACCTTGTTAGCCAGATGGGTCGATTATACATATTGTATGATCAAGGAAAAGCGTTACCTTACAGACGCAATATTTGGCAAACGACACGAAATTAATCGTAGAAATATACATTTATTCGCACGTGCTTTGGTAATATTTGGAGTCCTACAAGATATTATTCATGTTATATAGAAGCTTGAAACCGTGATTGAACAGACATGCGAATGTTTTGATCCGTGCAAAAGGAGGTTCGATCGTTCGACTAAAATGATTCGTTGATATATATTGGAGGTTGATTTATGTTGAAGCCGTTATCTCGTGGTGTGGACGATTTGCGAGGCGTGTGGACGGGCGGGCCAGGAGTTAGGAACTATTATCACCTCCTCCGGTAAGGGTGGCGGGGGTCACGGTTCGCGGTTGCCGTTTAATGGCATGCTCTATGAATAGTTTATTTAGCCGTATTTGTTTAATTAGTCGGACAGCTGTGTAGGAATAAACATTTTTTTTTAAATAGACAGTGCAGTGCAGTGATTGCAGTGCAGTGATTTTTACCAAACTTAACTGTTAATACAAAAGTATTAACAGTTAAGTATTGTAAAAATCACTGCTATATTTAAGTATTATAAAGCGCTATCTAAGCAAAATGTATTGATTGATTTTTCGTATGAAAATTAAGTTAAAGTATTTAAAAAATAAGAGAGCATAACATAAAAATCAAACACAAAGTGCGTAGGTTTGCAAATATTTTCACAAAACTCAATATAACATTCCATTGTTCTGGTGCTTACCCAAAATTTAATTCCCCTAATTAGTCGGTGCTAAAACAATCTCAAAAGATACCCTGGAAGCGTAAAGACCCGTGAAGAAGTCCGTTAAAGAGGTTTCTTTGAATTTTATATTGAGCAACGCAAATTAAACAATTCGTTTGTTAATGTTGTAAGCATAAAATTACACCCCCAAATGAATAAAAGACGAGCGCAATCTTTTCGAGCAATGAATTCAGCGTAAGTGATTATGGCAGGAAGCCGGGTTTAAGAACCGGAGAGCGACGGCGACGGCCCGGCCGTGCCAATCCGCGCGTCACGTACACTTAGTCACATGCTGGATCCCTCGTAACGACTCCTACCTGATCGCATAATGATGTACCGTCCAATACGGAAATCCATCGCTGCCTTGGCGTCGGCTACCAAAAATATTTATTCAATATCAACCCAACTACGTTTGTAGACTTTACATTTTGGTAAAGTTTTAAACCGAGACGAACTGTCTAGAAACTTGTAGATGAGGCAAGTAAACAAGCTAGAAATCTCCAACTTGTCAAAGTTTAACATTCATTACCATAAATTTTTGGGTGCACAGATTTAAATATTATTGCGGACTTTTTTGAGAAGATAAACATAATCGTTGGTTGGAGGTCCTAGTTTCTGCGTACTTAACGGCTATCTTTTCTTTGACTCTTAGGGAGTAAGAATAATTTTTAACTGCCGTACTCAGAGACGTCAATTAAGTTAAATGACAATTAAATGTCATTCCTTCTCTATTTAGTACTATACATAAGAAAGTGACAGCAAGAGACTTAATTGTCATTAAAACTTAATTGACGTCTCTGAGTACGGCAGTAAGACTCTTACATAGAGTAGAGTAACAGATTAGAGTAACAATCTCTTAAATATGTCTGAATGCGCTGAAAATCTTAAAAGTTGTAAAAAGAAAGAAACGCGAATACTGACATTTAGCGGCGCCGCCGCCGCCCGTGGTGTGATAGCCCGCAACCGCGGCTCCCGTTCGATATGACATTTCGTGTGGCTTGTTTGCCGCGTCACGTACCCTTAGTCACCCCAGATGATCTCGTTACGTATCCCATCTCACCGCATAAAGGGGTGTGTACACGAGTTTGCAGATTTTTCTACGCGCTCCTTGTTTTTTCTTCCACACCTCCATAATTATATTTTTCTATTTCTTTCATCCACTTATTTAGAAGACTTTATAAAACTTATTTTGTAAAGAATATATTTCTGCACCATTTTTGTTATTAAGGCAGATAGAGACGGCGTCAGTTTTAAACCAGATTTAGCTTTAGTCTACGTTTGGGAATAACAGGATTAGGAGTAATTTTTAGAAGCTACAGCTACAACACTCGAAATATTTAATTTTACGCACTCGCGTGTTTGACTCCTTTTACATTCATGAAAAGCAGCGTCAAGACACATTCACGGTAATGTGTTTAAATATTTCCTAAGCTCAGAAGTTTGAACTTCCGTTCCTATCAAAGCTTTCATGTTAATAGGTCCGTAGATTATTTATTACTACACTAATTGCTAGTCTAAATTAAAATAAAAACTTAGTTACAAAAACACAATGTTGAAAAAATTTCCACGAGCAGGATTTGAACCTGCACCCTTCTGACATTGAAATTTTTTTTCAACATTGTGTTTTTGTAATTTGTTTCGCAACAAAATTTGCGTTAAAATTATATAAACAAATTAAAAACACAAAAACTTAGTGATAAATGTAAAAAGTTCAGTCCGTGTGCCCATTTCACTCATTAAACTTGTGGTGTTGTAAAACTTAGTTTAAACTTGTAAGGAAAACTATAGTTCTACAAGTTTCGCCATAAGTAGGTACCAATAATGTGAATATGCCACCATTGCACAAACATGGAAATTGTAATAGCATTTGATTAGATCGATTGTGGTCACATTGTGACATCGAAGCTCACATTATTAATAATTACCCATTTTTTTAAAATATTTACGGGTAAGCACAGTGTCTTGATCTCACCTGATGTTAAGTGATGATAAGGCCAACGATGGAAGCGCACTTCACCCGGGATCATCAACTAGTGAAGTACTGGCTATTTTATCTCTAGCTGCCGGAACACAACAATGCTACAAACATTGATGTTATGGCGACATATTTAAATAAGATGGTGGTAGCTAGCCAGGCGGACAAACAAGCCCTACCACCAACCAAACCGAGTACACAAACATGTACCCCCCGCTGGGAATCGAACCCGGGACCTCTGGGTCTAAACCGGTGGTCTTAGCCACTAGACCACAGAGGCGGTTACGGAATGGAAACTGTCACTAATAGTGTCACCCAACACTGGGATTATAAATTTTCAAATTGTGAGGCAATATTGTACTAGCTGTTCTGAAAGAATCGATTATTTTGTTAATAATTAAATAATTAATTATTTTGTATTTTGCAAAAGTGGATGAAGAATTACCGTCTAAAATAGTTTTTAGACAAATATTTTTAAATACATAGTTTTTAAATAAAATGTCTATTCAATATTTATAATTAAAATTAAGGTAATTATACGTATGATCTAAATACCATACCAAATGAGATTACACCCAGATACCCTGAGATTGTATTTTACTTTAGGACAAATTATTAAAGATCTTGTGTAATAATAGACATTATAAACCAGTGTAGATTGCCGGTTGTGAGATACATTTACGAATAAAAGCATGAAATAATTCACTGTTAAATGTGCCTGTTTCAATACATCTGTAGTTCAGAATTTGACGAAATATAAGGATAACTGGAGAAAAAAAAATACCAAGTACCCTTTTGAGTTTTGCTTCGCGACCACGTTAGCTATTAACGCAGGACCTTTTCATGGCACGAGGACGAAAATCTTGTTAAAAGTCTTATCTTATTGGGAGTTGTAGGGCCGTGCACAAGCGTTACTTGAGTGGTGGCTGAATTCGCTGATATTTCATAAAGCGTTCCGCTTTTGTACTCGCGGTACATAATTGTCGGTTACGTATTTATAGCCTAAGTACTTTTGATGAAAGTAAGGTTCTTATAACGTTACTGGAAGCGATTTGCCTTAATCTTACCTGATGGAAAGCACTCTTTATTTTGCCAGATTCTACAATCACTGAAATTGTAGCTATCTTATTTCTAACTGTCGGGACAAAACAATATTACTATATAACATTATACTCGTAACCACCAAAACAGGTGACAGATTTAGATAACATAGTAGAAGCTAGCTAAGCGGACTTAAAGCCAGCCATACTAGCAACCGAAAAGCTTAAAACCCGCAATCAATACGTCCGATACCTTTCATTTACTTAATTAAGGGCAGGGTTACAAGGCAAACACCAACAGATGCTAATCACACTTTTTAAAATTAAATTTTACATAGTTGCTTAATTACAGCTACGGCTGACGCGACAAGCACGATCACGTTGAAGCAACTAACGAGTTTTACTATCCGGTAAAACCGGCCCGGTATAAATATCGGTCCGCAATGAATTCCCGAAGGAATGAGACGTATTCCCGGGATGAAAAGTATCCTGTGCTCATTAAGGGCACGCTGTTTCTATGTAGTAACGTTAATCCAAATTAGTTTATCTGTTTCGACGTGATTGAACAAACAGTCAAACGGACATCGCAGTATATACATTACTTTTGCAATGACAATGTTAGTAGGATGTCAACAAACTAGGTACGGGTACAAGGTTTTATAAAGTTGTCATCAAATTAAAAAAACTTAGGCCTGACTGGAATCAGGATTCGCCAATTGAACAACAGCAAAAAGGAATATTGGGCCATAATTATTGTCAGATTTTAATCTTTAATTATTGTAATTGGGTTTTTTTGATACCTTTTTTAATTAAAGTAAAAAATGAAATAAATAAATATAATACTAAGAGGATTTCAATGATGCCATCTTACGACAACTACCCGGGCCAACGGCTTATCATGCCTTCTAAAGTGTGAGATGAGCTGGTGATATTTTAATCTGGTGAATAGGCATCGTGAAAGTTTCTTATTTAGCATGATCGCAACCTGCAAGCGCAAACCTCTGCGCCACCGAGCTTTTAAGACAAAAATAATAAAAAATTAGTATCGTGTAAAAAGAAAACAGTACTTACAATTTAGCTTTATTAATTCAAATATCGTGACATTTTCAACGATGTTTGTATGCCATATTAGAAATAAGACCGATAATTAAATGTAGAAGTGGCAGGAGGGTCATGGCTTATCTAACCGTATTCTAAGCTCTGGATAATTTGCCGGTCAAAGAGCAGTAAAAGGTACAATATGACTTTCTTCGTCCACTTTCTGTAGTGGAAATTAGATGGTTCAAGGGTTTAGGGGCGGACAAACATCTCTCTGTATTATTACTGTTAATTACGTTTGTTAAGCAAAGTTTGCCTTGTACGAGGGACTGTTTAATTGAGGCCACTGATGTGATCAAAATGATCTAAGGATTTGTAGAAATATAGTGATAATGTTAGGTACTTGCTCGTAATTATGATGAGCTGTGTACGTTTTGTGATAGTTTTTCGAGCAATATAAACTATGTGTACGTTTCGTGATTGTTGCTTGAACAAAACAAATTATAATAGTGAGTTGTAAGATAGTCTACCGGTAAAAGAAAAGTTAGCATCTAGCGTTTGGCCTTTTTTTTTTTTGACGGAGTGGAAATCAGCTAACAGACGCATCAGCGGGCAAAGAGGGGTCCCACCAGCTGTACGAGGCTGGCTAAGACTCTGTTCCAGGGCCGAAGCCCTAGAGAAAGCGAGTCTAGGCCGACTCGGTAAAAACCGCTCCGATGTCCTCCCGTCACCTTGGAACCAGCAAACCGGCGATCATCGCGTCGTCTTCATCCGAGGGGGACGCATCGAACGCCGGCATGGTGGAGCCTGACGAGGTCATGGGAACCCTTTCGGACACTTCCACAACCCCGTCAGTGACTGCTCGCCCTGTAGATGGGCGAGCCCCTCCTCCGCCCCTGATTGGGGCGGGTGAATCTAGCGTTTGCCCTACCTCTCAACTGCCAGTAAGTGACGTTAAGGCTGAAGGTGGAAACGCTTGTCACTCGGGATCCCTAACTACTGATAAACTGCTATTTGCTCATATTGTTATTATGGCGACAGAAGTAGATAAGGTTGTGGTAGTTTGGTGGTAGGTGGGAGGAGCTCGATGCTGGTTAACGGAGGAGGTCTGCGATTGCTGACGTTAAGCAACTTTCGCAAAGGCCGGTCATCAGATAGGTAACCAAAAACATGTCATCTCGAGCTTCTCCGTGCTTCGAAAGGCATGTAAAACCATTGGTACTGGCTGCGTTAGCAGTCGTTAACAACCACCAATCTGCACTGGGCCCGCGTGGTGGTTTATGGCCCGTTCTACCCATCCATTCATAGGGAAGGCTCGTGCCCCAGCAGTGGGGACATTATGAGCTGGTGATGGTGGTAGTTTGCCAGACAGCCTTAGAGCAAGCTACCAAACCAGTACAAAAATGTGTACGCCTCGCTGGGAATCGAACCCGGTACCTATGGGTATAGGACCGGTAATACGATTGTATTTATAGACCATAGATTTATAGACCTGCCCCCCGACCGCCTAACGGATTGCTTTGGCTACGTGTATAGTATAAGACGCGTCATCTTGTCATTTCGTAGTTGGAGTTTTCGTGTTTGAGTTAGGCGGTCGGGCCCCAGAGAGACGGTTAATCTCAGTCTTTTGTAGGCGGTATATTATCATTTTGCATATTACCTGTTGTTCTTTTTCTTTTGTATTTTGATTAGGTACTTCACTTCAATACTTTTTTCTCCGGAGTAAGATTTCTTTTGTTTCGTTCCCGGGCTTATTACCACCGGTGTTACAGACAAACAAAACGACCGGTAGCCGCTTTTTTACAGTTTCTGCAACAAACTACGAGTGCTTTTGTACCGCAGCGCAGCGATTTCGGCCTGACCTACCCCGACGTAGCTGGTGACAAAGTAGTTTTGATATACCTACTCTTTTTGTCTTTGATAACAAAATAAACTAAACTTTTTGCACTGTCTGAATTTGTGTTGGATTGATAGTTGATGATCTATGGTACTTCAGAAGTGACATTAATTAAATTGCTGACGCCCCACGATGGGCGCCAAAATATTTGGTCTGTGGGCGACAATGTCCTGGAACGAAAGTGACTAAAAGAATCAATCTGTAGTACGTTACTTAACGTTGATAATCTATTGAAGCGAGACAAATTACTCGAAAATTAAAATTCAATCAAAAAGATAAAAATCATACAAACACATATCAAAGCGGAAAATACTTTTATATCTGGCACGGATCGGATTTCGTTCTTTTAAAAGGATGTTGTTTAGTTGGTTAAGGGTTTTAAGTAACCAATGTAGGTATCTCAAATGTGCTTTTGTTTAAGTGTGAATGCCTGAGTCGAGTGGTGGGAATAGGCATCAGTCTATAAGCCTCTTTAATCTCTATAAGCCTATTAGTTTTATCATCATCAGATGATACTTCATACATCAGCTACTACTTTCGGACTTCATTCTATATGATATGGACCAAGTAATAAATTGGGGAATTTTTCATAATACCCGGGCATTATGAATAATGACAAGCTACTTTGGGCAAAGTAAATAATTATAATTTGAACTTCCTAATTTATCACATTGCCTAGACACTATGAATTGCCATGTGGCTATCGGGCAATCTGATGATACCCTGTGTATTTTATATTGCACGGGGTGCGGGGAGAAGATCAAGGGGTTCTATAATGTTTACCACACAATTCATTAGCCAATATTCATTCCACAAGCAACATTTTTTTCAATTTCACAACCTATTGCTTTAACAATGACATTAAAAATAAACGTTCAAATGGCAAGCTGTTATAAAATATAAATCATCATTTTGTTTTATTTTAAAAGATAAACTGACGTGTCAACATTTTTCAGAAAACAAAAGGTACGTTTTACAAATAATTAATTTGACCAAAATACGTCATAGGTATATATTTTTTGAACAATACAATCATAATCTTAAAAAGTTTGTTTCTGGCGCTTCGCTGGCCGCTGCCGCGGTACGCTCGATTCGCTTGCTCGGCTCGCACTTTGTTTTGGTCACTGGTCTAACCTAACCTAACCGACCTTCGCCTTTCTGTTTTGTGACGGAAGACTGTGCATCTCGAGCCCCTCTAATGGGGGGCTGCGCCCCGTGCTCTCCGTTCGTACTGACCGAAAGCTGGCCAAAACCTAGTTTTAATTAGTCTGCCCCATAGGTGATAAACATTATAAATGATGCCCGGGCAATTGTAATCACACTGCCCTCTCATAGTAGGCATTATTTAAACTGCGCGGGCATTTTTCATAATGCCCTATTAATCACTTGGTCCATAACATATACATATACGAAATGGTACATACTGTAATTAACAAAATCTTTTAACTATTGTGGAATAAGTAAGCTATTTGAAAAAACGTTTTCATACTATAAAATAACGATTAATTGCGAAAATGAAAAATTAAAGAGTTAAATTGGCCGGTAGCTAGCGTTAAATCCACATAATAAACTAACATGTAGGTAGCACCCAAAACGCGCACAAGTGCAAAGAAAAAGTTCCATTTGCTTTGCACCGAATAATGTGCAAGTTAGTTGAATTCATAGCGGTGAAGCCGGTGCAATATGCGTTTGCCTTTCCAAAAATAATTTTACATTTCGTTAGAAATTTACTGGTTTGTTTGTAATAGCCGCCGCTTTGCCATCACAGTTTTATGTATAACTATCTAAAACCCTAAACACACATACCTAAATACCTAAATTACCTAGTATAAAAGCCTACATTCAACGAGAACATTAACCTAAACCAATTAAATCAACAATTAATAATTATGACGGTCGTTGAATCCCACCTACTTGGAATTGTGAAAGCATGGTATACCATGGCCAGACCTTCTCATGTGTGTGTTTTTGCAAGAACGCCTTAGCCCAGCTGTGGGAAGTTCATAGACTGATGACGATTACGATGATTTTAATTAAAATTTGTTTAAATTAACTATCGGTACTTACTATATAGCTATCGATCAGGACTTTGCGCTAATGTGTGTGCTACCTTCTTGAATTAAATTTGTATAAAATACTAAATAGCTCCCTAAATCTTCTACTTACAAATCTTTGCATAAGAAAACTAGTAACGAGAATGTACATAAATATTTTATAAGTTAATCGTCTACGTTAAGCGGTACATGCCTTATTTCGCCCCATGATCCCACAGGAGTCGAGGACGGTCCACAATTTGAATATAAATATGATATCGCGAAAGCAATTTCATTACCCAATGAAATGTGGAAAATGAAACTCTATTAGCTAAACACCCTTTAGCACTTTCGGCTTCTGTCTACATACACGTAATTCGCTTTGGTTTCATTTAAATTTGAAAGAGCACTTGTCCTGCCCGCCTCTGTTATTAAGTTTATATTATTTTTTTACAGCTACTGTTTAAAAATACGTTAAGACCAATTAGTTGATCAAAGAAATAAAAAAAAAGGTTTTAATTTATTTTTGTTGTTGTCGTAATGAATTATTTGTGTGGCGCTTGTTTTTTAAATCTAACGGTTTTAAACTAAGACGGATTTACACTAATAATAAAAGGTATACAGCATATGCCAAGGCTAACTCCTCGGTGGCCAGGCGGCAAAATGCTCGGTTCCATACTGAAAGGTAATGGTTTAATTCCCAGGTCGGGCAAAGTTTGTATAAGATATTTCGATGCATAGCCCGGGTTTGTGAGCATACCAACCCGTATTTAGCAAGCGTGGTGATTAAGCCAATACGCCATCAATTGTGGCGATGACATGATTCCAATGATGGAGGCCTTTTCCCAGCAGTGGGACAGTATATTAGCTTACTTAAACAGCCACGTAAGTAATTAAAACGCAAATAAATAAATAATAATAAAATTAGATAAGTCATGACTACATATTAGATTGTAGTGTGCATATGTGTGTGCACGATATTGCGACGATTAGATTAAGTTACACATTTTTAGATATAATTAATATAAAACATAACTAACCTAATAAAAACATAACATGCGGTCAACATTCAAACGTTTTAATGCAAAGGCTGCCGAATGTAATTGAAGTATCTACCATCAAGCCATATATCATAAATTGAAGCCAGAAATAAATGGAAAGTATAGTAGTGTCGTGTTCAATAATAATTGGATACATTAGATCCTTGTCAGTTGTCACTTTGTTATTCCACTTCGATATGGAAAACAATGTGTTTTACTTCTATCAACGACTTATTACTAGAACTCCTTTTATATATTTTAAATCCGACTGCACGAAGTAATTAAAGTACTGTAGCAACCATCACAAAAGAACGAAACAAAAGCCTTACGATAAATTAAAAACTTCGCAGACTAGATAATCCGGAGATTTGAAAATATTCGAGTTTGAATAATGCGAGTGAACATTACGACGGCACCCTCGCGTCCCGGCCAACCCCATTCCGATCGAACCCTAAAAACGCCTATTAAAACCCGAAGGGTCCTACCCCACTCGAGGGTCACGATCGAAGCAAAAATCGTACCTACACTTTGTGTCAGACTACGTACACCGCAGCTGCACTAATAGTAGGTATGTCGTATATGTCGTGTGGATTATTGACTAGGTACTGTTACTTTTAGCGACAAGCGCGAACCATACTATAATTAAGTATGAATATTACAAATCTTTATACACATAATTGTATCGTTTAATAATTTTGTAACTTAATATTTTAAAGAGGTACATTTTTATTGTTATACAAAAAGGGTATCTACTCATTCAAACATGTATAAGTACCATCATCAGCCTCTTTCAAAATTTATACTTTTTTTCATTTGATAACGGCATAACGTGCCTTCTAAAGCATATACAGAGGTCGATTTATTTTAACTTCGCCTGTGTCATGCTTATTTATATAGCAACGGATTCGAACGCTTATGTTGTCATATAACGGCTCGATGGCGTTACGACATTTGCTTCTGAATCCGTAAAAAGAGAAAGAAAAAAATACAGTACGTAGCTAAAAGGTGCATACAGTTATAGGTGTTTTTAAACCGATTTTAAGAAGTATTGGTTTTCACGTGAGTAGATCCGTGGGCGGACGCCAGTAATCCATATTAAGAGCGAAATAGTTCGGTTTTGTTCGTCTGACTATTTCACGGCGTCAATGCTCAGCGGTCTCGACAGACAATTAGCGTAAAGGAGATTATTTTGGACACGGACAGCACATTGGACTATTTTCATTACCGATGAACGTATTGTGAGATTGGATAATGAGATTGAAGGGGGACGGGGGAACCACACCTCCCTGTTCTTGAATAAATTCTTGATTAGATGGACATCTCATGTCGCCATTGTAAATATATTGCACCATGATGAGTGCGTTTATTTGGATACTTTGTTTAATGTTGGCTGTTAATGCTTTCCTAAACCTATTTTAAGCCTTCATTTTTTTCCGTGCTGCTGGAAACATTGTACTAAACCGGGATAATTTGGGAAAATATGAATTCTTATTAATACAAATAAATAATAATATATACATATTATACAAATATAACCTAATAGATACAAAAACTAACTCACTTAAAAGTTAAACTAACAAGATTTATTGTATCGATGAGCTCCACTGACGAAACTCTGGAGGGATGCTCATTCGTTATAACTTCGGTGGCATCTGCGCTTTAGAAAAAGGTTCGTCCACATGCAACATTTGCATAGTTCCCGCTTTTTCAATATACGAGGTCATATTACGACAGCGAGGCATTTGCTCACTTTTTGTTTTATTGAGGGAAGTAGCAACATCATTCAAGACTGGTTATCAATAGAAATACGAGCATCAAACTTAGGAAACTCACGTTCGTTTCGTTGAAAACTTACTTATTGACAATATATTATGTTTTGCCAAGTTTTTTTGTGATGGCAACGACGAAAATAGTACGAATTGATGTCAACTTTCTTTGGTTTACTAATGGCTATTAAATTGTTATTTAGTTGTTAAGTACATTGCGGTAAGGTTTTGAACTGAACGCAAAACCAATAGATAAACACAGTTTAAGAAAAATAGCTAAAGTAGCCGTTTTTTGCCTCAAGTAATAAACATAGTAGCTTTTCAATCTGTAACAATAGTTTATAACACCATTTTTTCTTTAAAAGGAAAATAAAACACAAACCTGCTTTTGCTCCACACATTTGGGATTTTCACGAGCTAGAGACGGTATCCTGTTTCAAGAAAACCCGCTTTGCAGGCAAGAATGGAGCAAGACTCCTCGAAATTTTTATCTTATGTAAGAAGGAAAGTCCGTATAAACTTTTGTTTCCGCAGTGTGCAATGCACTGCAACCCACTAGCCGAGATAATATTGCTGTTCAAGTATATGTAAAAAGTTTATTTCAATATAACCTGTAAAAAAAAACAAAGCTAAGTAATTACGAAAACTTATATACATACCCACCCACTTGACAAGTAATTGCAAAATTGTCTCGTAAACCCCAAACTGCTAAGGAAAAAAAACAAGCTCACAAAAATTTTAAAGATGTAAATCTACTGACAGGAAAAACTTAAAATAGATGAATATGGCTATCTCCCTCATATTATCTATGTACGCCGTTAAAGAGTTGAATCCTGCATTGCAGTAATCCGATTTGAAAGTTAAGAAAATCATTGAACTACCAGAAAGAGAGACATAATCTCCGAAGGCTCAAGTACAACAGTTATCATTAGGCTACGGTGACTATTGCCAGTAAGGCTTAGTGGAATGGAAAAGATGGCGACTGTGGTATGTTAGGGTGGAAGCAAATCTTTACCACTGTTTGAGGCCAATACCTTTCAGGGTATGAAAGGGCGTGAACGTATAATTTATGTTATCTTAATGCATATATAAAGCTTAGCATAAACTAATGTCTCAAGCTAAAATGTAAATCTTCTCCTTATACTATGAAGTTGTCATTGTTTTTCGTATAGTTCTTAATTATCTCCTTTCAATAATAAAATTATATGAAGGTCATTTGTGCAATTCCTAGGTCGGGCAAAATATATTTTAAATAATTTTCGATGCATAACTTGTCAATTGTGGTGACTTCTTTCTAATGAAGGAGGCCCAGCAGTGTGACAGCATATATTATTCACTTCAATCAATCAATGGCCTCTGCGTCAATTACAGACGAGTGGGTTAGTGTCGCATAGACCACGTTAGGGTTTTGACTTACTCATTTTTGTAATTATAAAACTTTATCTATCCATAGTTGGTGTTTTACATAAACTCGTAATACTATAATAAGTATGTACTATGCCATGAGCATTAAGATGGGCCCATAACATTTAGTAGGTACTTGTCGTCGCTAAACTTACTAAAATTTTAAAACCTCACTCCAATACACTTCAAGATCTCCTCTGATGATACATTTACGAGAGAAGTTAATGCTTCTCATAACGTTCACGGGTTGATAATCCATGGTGAGGATTAGCAGCCTTTACAATAGTACAATAGCCAATAATCATGTTGTACAGACCTTGCTATAGAATGCAAATAAGTTGGTACCCTTAATAAAGGCCAAACTTGTAGCAATTCGTAATTTACGTTAACAAGTGATCATTTCATTTCGGGTGGCATGGGGAGATCTAAACCCAAAACAAGAGTAATTGATTCGAAGTAATCATGTTGACGATTTTATAGCTAATCAAAAATGCAATCACGGACCTTCAAAGCAAATCTCCCCTGCCCGTTGCAAATAAACGAACACCTATGTGTTCAAATATGGCATATCATTAAGACCGGTCCGTATAGGGAACTACGAAACCAACAAAGACTAATAATTGGTTAAAAGTAGCCATGTCGTCTATTTATAGATAATTCAAAACGCAATCATGGCCCTTCAAAGCAAATCTCCCCTGCCCGTTGCAAATAAACAAACACCTATGTGTTCATATGGTAATTCATTAAGACCGGACAGTATAGGGAAATATGAAACCAACAAAGACTAATTGGAAACAGTATAGCCATGACGTCGATTTTATAGATAATTAAAAACGCAATCATGGCCCTTCAAAGCAAATCTCCCCTGCCCGTTGCAAATAAATAAACACCTATGTGTTCATATATGGCAATTCATTTAGACCAGACGGTATAGGGAAATACGAAACCAACAAAGTCTAATTGGTTAAAAGTAGCCATGACGGCGAATTTATAGATAATTCAAAACGCAATCATGGCCCTTCAAAGCAAATCTCCCCTGCCCGTTGCAAATAAACAAACACCTATGTGTTCATCTATGGCAATTCATTAAAACCGGACGGTATAGGGAAATATGAAACCAACAAAGTCTAATTGGTCAAAAGTAGCCATCACGTCGAATTTATAGATAATTAAAAATTCAATCATGGCCCTTCAAAGCAAATCTCCCCTGCCCGTTGCAAATAAACGAACACCTATGTGTTCATATATGGCAATTCATTAAGACCGGATTGTATAGGGAAATATGAAACCAACAAAGACTAAATGGTTAAAAGTAGCCATGTCGTCAATTTTATAGAGAATTAAAAGCGCAGTCATGGCCCTTCAAAGCAAATCTCCCCTGCCCGTTGCAAATAAACAAACACCTATGTGTTCAAATATGGCAATTCACTAAGACCGGACGCCATGGGGAAATCTAAAACCAAAGGAGTACCTAATTTGTTCAAAGTTACTATGACGACGACTGTATAACGAAAATTGCAATGATGGACCTTCAAAGCAAATTTTAATTTCCCCTTGCCCATTGCGAATATTAAAACGTGCCTACACTAGACCCTACAATAGCTATCGCAGACGACAACACAACGCGACGCAGCAAAGCAGATGGGGTGAGACCCCTGTATTGATCACATCCATCAAAGGGGATGTAAACTGCACACATAGACTCGTAGACAGGTGGACATTTATTTACCGAGGGGAGCGTCACATTGCAATAATTGGCTGCTAAAATGTAGAGATTCGACCGGCCGTGAACAACAAAGCACTCGCTTGTTTAATTGAGTTGGACTTTTGTGTCTGCACCCCAATATTCTGGCGGGAGTCTACATCAAAAAGGCTTTTTAATTAGAAAGCTTATGTTTATACCTGCTGTACCACAGTACTTGTTTGTTTTCGTCTGCTTATGATTCTGAGCCTACCTACGACGCCTACGGACAGCTACACCGGAGACACAGTCAAAATTGAACTGTTTAAAGTTTTCATTGCCATTTCACGCTTTGGTAGACTATTATGTTTAGTTTAACAAATTCAACGAATATTTTGCAAATGGAAGAATTTTGAAAGCTGATATTTTCTCGGTAGCTCAGTTGGAAGACTAGGCACCTAACAACTCACCTAGGACATCACGTCATTTTCAAGCGTAACTTATTTCCTTTTAGAGACATGAAAGCTTTGAGAATAAGAATACAATTGCTTTCTTGTTACTGCTTTTTTTACTCTTCCCTTTTCCTTATTTTTTATTCATGTTCGTTTTGAATAGATGGTGCATTTTACGGGCTGCTAACTCAAAGGTTTATTAAGAACGATCTTTTATTTACTTACTTTTTGTGTCCATATTTAACCGTGACTTAATTAAAGTTTTAGATAAGAAGGTACAAATAGAAAATTCCAACAATTTTAAACAACTCATGACTGTTCCTGCAAACAATAGAAACAAAGCGGGTCGCATAATACGTTTTCCTCTGCGAAACGAATCCGTCTATTCCTTTGTGACCTTACACAGAGCACAGGTAAAAATATATTATGTTGAACAAGCCTTGCTTTTGAGCAGATTATAGCAGAGCCGCTTAACTCTCAGCGTCGCGTCGTCATGACCAACAATGGAAAACATTTTAGTTTTTGTTACTATTTTTTTTTATTGAGCCGGTTAGAAAGCTTCACGAGCTCAGACTCAGTTTATTTAAAACGATCATACGATTAATACGTTTATTTAATATCATTTAATACGCCTGCACAAAAACCTATCCAAAACTGTCAAAACTCTTCAATACATTTTAAACCATATCCCTTAGACATAAAGTTCAAAGTCTATTGAGAAAATTTGACAATTTGTGGTAGCCTGATGTGCAGGCGTGTGTACAATGTTCATATGGAAAGGGCTGAGCCCAGCAGTAACATGTTTATATGCTAAAGATGATCATCATCTTGATGATGCATTTAGTATGAGACGCCACCTTTACCTTTTTCTTTCTCCTCATCAACAGAGTGAAAAGGTATAAAGATTATTTTTTATATTGTGGGAGTGTGGACTGTGAAGTGGTGCTTAGCCAATTTCCTTGTTATATCTACTCTTTAAAATTCAATTAGAAAAGAAAAAAGTATTTATTACACTCATTGATTCATTAGGTATGCCCGTGACTCTATGCGCGAGAGTTTCGGCAATCTTAAGCTTAACACCATCAATCATGTTTTAACTTATTGTGTGTGGGTCGAGCGAGCCAGCCAGCCATCTACCTAGCAACTAACAAAAGAAAGATTTCCGTACGGCGTGATATTAACGACAGAACCCGGTTCAACGGAAAGTCTTTCTTTTGTTAGAGACGGAAGCCGCTCACTTATCAATAATATTAAACTTACATGTTCCTTAATCCTCTCAGTTTTTAATTCTTAGCTACGTGTTTGTTTTGCCTTTTAGTTTTAATTCTATAACTCACACTTTCTTAACCCCATATTAATTATCTACCTAACCTACCTAACTAAGTCACGTCAAACTTTATTCTGTTGCATCTCTGTATTCTACTTTTACTAATCTAATCTAATTACACAAATCTAGGACCATTACAAGTACAAAAAACAATGTCGTTATAATTGTTTTTATGCCTCGAACCAAATAATTTCCAAGCCGACTAGCATAAAGGCTAAATTGCTATCCAATACTGGGACTGGGACGTAGTGAACTCAACCTTTTTTTGTTAACCGCAATCAGGGCTTTATTCTCTGGAGAGCACTCGATCAAACTTCTGTAATTCAATTAGACTTCACAATAGTTGTCGAGTAATAGTTAGTTTCGAATGTTCTTCGAAAACCGACTTGCTTATTAGCAATGGCCGAACATTTTCTTCAGCATTGAGCAACGGATTTAAAAAGTTGCTTGTTACCGTTTAGAGGTTTAAAGCATTGAAGTGAAAATATTTATTTTATTTAATGCTGACATGGTTTTTAAAAGCGAGATTTTCTATCAAATAAGGCACTAAAAAGGAAATGGGATTATTTGCCTGACGGAAAGATCGATGAATAAGAAAAGCAAGGGGATATGGAAAGGACAACGCCGTTAGAGATGAAAGACGTCCTTCAGTAAGAAAATAAAATACCTATATGAATAGACAGTGGGTACATAGATTCGGGTTTCGTTTTGATACGCCTCCTCGCTGGTTCAGTAAAATCTTATTACTAACTAGCCTTCACCCGCCCGCTTCGCTGTGCGAAAATTTGTGAATATTTTTTTATAGCCTATCAATTGAATAATCTCATGTTCTTACTACGTACAAATTTTCATTAGAATCGGTTAATTCGTTCTTGAGTTATAAGAGGACATAAAGACAGACAGAAAGACAAAAATTTCAAAAGTTGGTGTCAGTCAGTCATAAAACGAATATTTAACCCAAAATTTGTCATGTACATACAAAGCCTACAGAATTATATAGTAGTATAGATAGTTGTATTTTATCGAAATCGTAAAGATTCAAGTTAAAAACATGACTAGTAATAGAATAGAATAGAATGTTTATTTATTAAAGTGACCAAGACTCATAATGTAACTTATTCTATGTTAATTATTTTTAATACGAATACTTATTAAACCGCACTTCAATAATTACTAAGCGTAAAATTAACCGAGTGTTGCCGATCACAGGTTTTCTTCAATCATTTCCACATAAATCATTACAAAACCATTAACTGTTTTATTGTAGGCATTGTGATGCGCTTGATGTTATAAAGAAACAACCTAAATCATATGTTGGACTGGCGATGGCGCATGGCTCCAATACCCAAATACCTACTGACCTGGATAGCTCAGTGCCAATTTGGCCGATCATAATTTCAGCGACTTGTTAAAATGTGAGGAACGTTTCGCTTCAATTAAGCCACCGAAGTTAAATTTGTTTGAATGTCTGAAAAATAAGTTAGTTGTTTTTTTATATATTGTACGGGTAAGCACAGTCCCTTGATCTCACCTGATGTTAAGTGATGATAAGGCCAATGATGGAAGCGCACTTCACCCGGGAACCTCAACTAGTGAGGCACTGGCTATCTTATCTCTACTAGCTGCCGCAACACAACAATGCTACAAACATTGATGTTATGGAGACATATTTAAATAAGATGGTGGTAGCTAGCTAGGCGGGACAAACAAGCCCAACAACCATACCGAGTACACAAACATGTACCCCCTCTGGGAATCGAACCCAGGACCTCTGGGTCTAAACCGGTGGTCTTAGCCACTACACCACAGAGGCGGTTAAAAGTGGTTAAAGGGGTTTTCCACATTATGGCATAAAGCGGCACATCTATACAGCTGAATTGTATTAAAGTAATATTGGTTGCGCTGTACCCGTGTCGCGGCAAAATCCATTATTGCAACGGGTTATTCTAAACTTGTCTGAAATAGAAACCTTTTAAGTTTAATTGGGTAGTTGACTGGTAAGTCAATATAGAAACTTTTTAACGACTGTCAAAACGATTATTTTTAATAGAAAATGTATGGGATTAGAAAACTATGACGTCACTATTTTGTTCTGTCAATTGAGTATTTATTATTAACTTTTTTAGTTACAGAAATTCATGCTTAGGTCAAATAAAAAATTGGTCAATGTTATAAAGAACTGTTACGTGATTTCATTTATACGTTTATTGATCTGGATTTAATTGTTGTTGTTGTCAACTACCCAATTCTGACCTCCAATACGAAGGTGTGCCATTTCAATTCGAATGTGATATCCGTTAAGCTGTTTATAACAGTTTAAAATAAATACAATATTCAAGTGCCGTTTCAAATGCACATCTTCACACCGTTTCAAATGAAAATGAATTCTAGCGGGGCAGTCGGTAAGGTGAGAACTCCAAATCTACGAACGGACGCTGACATGTAATGATGTGGGTACGATTTCCCATTTGTAAAGAAAAAGAGGGAAATAAAATAGCCGTTCCGTACCCGTTAATGCCTCTCGGGGACCAGCTGAGGCCTTCACAAAGGTCTTCAGCACGCTGTATTGTTAGTTAACTGGTGATTGCTGCAGACCCTGCTTTGTATGTGTGTGGAAGTCTTTTCCTCGTTTGCTATTTTAAGAGCTATGCCGCTTCTCCCTCATTTATTCCTACTGTATGTTGCGTGTAATGTTAGCACGAGTAGGTACTACCGTTTAAGAGAAGTATTCTTCACAACGGATTTATGTTTTACAACTTTTTTCGTGCCTACGCAGCTCTAGTAGCTATGTTATTCTCGCAAAAAAAATTTACTGATTATTGTTAAAACTTATAAACATACTGAGCAGAAAACTTAAATTGTAAATAATTTTATATAGGTACCTAAATTTTAATAATATATAGCTATTTTATTTGTTTAATAATTATAAAGAAACACTGCTTCGAGCACGAAGTCGTGGGTTCGAATCCCACCTGTGACAGTCAACATTAGTATTTTCAATAAGTATTTATCTTGCATTGTTGTGTTTTTTCCGTATAAATAGCCTCGTGTCGCCGATGGCTGCCATGAGTTTACTCCTCCCGTTTTACGCATTGTTGTGATTATATTGGATTATAGTCAACGATTTTTTTTAAATTGTCATTCGGGAGATGGTGCCGAACAATTAAATGTTGAACGCTGAAGCGTTTTTTAAACGTAATAGCAGAATTTGATTTACATTCGCATTAGAAGTTAAGTAACCTATAAAATCATAAAATAAACTTTGGTTTTTAAAGTGATTAAAAAAGAAATAAAACAATTCGTAAGAAGTGTTGAAAAAAATCATTCAATAGCAATTCGAACCAGAGCACCCTCTGGTGTACCGGGTCAGGTCTATTTCCTACTAGGTTATCGTTCCACCAATAGCTGCGTTCAATTTTAAATAATTATTTACTTTATGTTTTTTGCTGGATGCGAGCAACACAGAACCGGTCGTTGTGTGAGATCCTTGGGGGAGGCCTTTGTCCAGCATTGGAAGTCTTTCGGCTGAAACATCATCTCAGCCATCTTCCTGATGATGATGATGACGTTCGTCTAAGGTGTATACTATTTTCTGATAAAACTAATCAGTCTGTGTCATCAGAACTCAGACAAGTCAAATGTTATCGTAAATTGTAATACGACTAATTAAAACATCATAAATGGCCGTGTTATAAATATATATCAAAATAAAACCTTTTTAAAAAAAAAAATATAACCGCCATTCATTCAAGTCATTTTCCTTCCTTACATTATTGTTGTACATTTCAAAGAGAAAGTAATTACCTACCACTTCACTTATACCAGCTATTTTTATAAAGCATTCAACAAAAATAAAGGCTTCCCCCAATTCGATAGCAGCCTTATAAAACTTGCTACTAAAGAAAATAATAATTTAACGGTCCGCTCAGTCGTTAATTGAAGTTGGGATTGCCCTTTGTGTGAATATAAAACAGTAAATAATACTGTGGGCTTTTGTGCGCCAAAACCCTTTAGATACCGTCCTTCCCAATCCGCTTACATTACATGTTGTCGCCGGAAAGTTAACATAATAGGTACAAGAGCCGGCGCTGTAACTCTTAAACAGCTTAAAAGCCCTTCTGGAGTTTACGCCTGAGCTAAAGATCAATCACCGCCCACAAGGGTCCAGAAGTATGTGCTTCCAGTTACCAATATGAGTGACTCGGCTTAGTACCTTGTCGTAAACAGTTATTCTACCGTCGCTCACAGAGCTTTGTAGGTAAATTAATGTGACAAAGACCAAAGAGTTAAGTGAATTATGCCGCTGACCTTACTTTCATTAGACGGTGCCGGCTGTTATTGATGTCCACATATTAATATTGGATGTCACAGTAGCAGAACACGAGGGGGTGTGATGTATCAGTCGCGCATTAATGGCGGCTATACGTACAGTTGAGGAGGGAAACGTGTAACTGTAGGTACTCTTGTCATTTTAGTAACATTATTGTTTTTGCTTTAAGCGACATAAGTACTTAGTCTGTGTAATAATTATGAAATGAATAATTGTAATTAAATAAGTTGCTTGTTTCCTTGATATTTTTATATTATTATTTATTTTTTATTATAAACTTTGCCCTGTCGTTACTGTACACAAGGCTAGGTAGAGGTTCTTAAGTAAAGTGTACGAATGTGTTGCTACCATGTGTCATTATACACAGCTATAACTAATAAGTATTTGATGCAAAATTATTAAATTAGGCAGGTTACTTTGACGGTTTAAGATTAATTACATGTAAGGCATATTACCACTTACTGGTAAGTGGTAATATGCCTGGCTGGCTGGCTAACGAAACGACTTTGGAATTATAAAGTGTACAAACTTGATTTTTTGCTAGACTTCAGCCAAGAAAGAATTTCTGAAATACCCTTGGATCACGTGATACGAGTCGAAAGTTCGCGAAGTCGCAAGCAGTCGCTAGTTTAATAAAGTTATAGTATTACAGGCTATGTCTTAATAGTAGAGGTTTTAGTTTTTTCTGTAACCACTGTGACTTAGGCCCTTTCAGCTCTGTTTTGTATTAGCTTTTAATTGATTTATTTTATTTCAATTCACAACTATCATTCATTACAGACTAAATCTGATGCAATCGTTGCTTACATATAAGCGTAGGTATGTATAAAGTAGGTAACAGTGTTTAAGAGGCAACTAAACTGTTTATATATATTTATTTAAAACTAAATGGACCAACATTTTATTTTTACTTTCTTTACTTAAAAACATACATTGTAAAACATTCTGCCATAATAATATGACTATTGATTTTCCCTAAAGCCAGAACGCAGAAACAAAGAGATTAGAACCAGTTTCTAGCATAACCGTGAAAGTAGGATCAGTAAAGAAAGTAGTTGAGAACTTTCTTACCACTTAAATACACCGAAATTTGACTAACGCCTTTATAATTTTTAGTTGCTTTGACGAAGTACTGAAATATTTAGTAACTCACTTGCAGACTATACATTGTATGTAATTTCACAAATCGTGAGATTCACTGAAGGAGGACTAAACATTATCACCGGTATCGGCATCGGCACTCGTTTTGAAACCACCAGACAATAAACATAATTATACAGTTTTTTAACGTACTTGTCGATAAAAAAAAGTCACAATTAGTAATTTTTAAAAACACTAGGCAATGTAAGAAGCCACTACATCCGACCATTTATCAGTACAAATAGTGTTTGAATAGTTTAATACCAGTTTCGTATTTATAGGGCAAAGCAAGCTAGCTGAAATTGAGTAGATAAAACAATTCTACCTTAATTTAATAACGAGAATTTCGCAAGCATCTCACTCCCAGTTATACCGGCTTTGGTTTTAGAGGCTTCTTTGTCCACAATATCCAACAGTGCTCTAATATGACAGTATCCATAAGTTCTTGAAATACCGGTGTTCAGAAGTTTAGTGCTCAAATAATAGCTGGGACTTGAGTCTGGTCTAAAGTACTCTCTAGGTACGAAGAAGCGATCTACTGAAATGGAAACTGAAGTTGTTTCACTGCACTTAGATAGATAAATAGTAGTATAATTAATCGCCTTTGTGGTCTATCAGTTAAGACCACCGGTTCAGACACAGAGGCCCGGTTTCTATCCCAGCGGGAGGTTCATGTTTGTGTACTCGGGTAGGGCTTGTTTGTCCGCTTGGCTAACTACCACCATCATAACTAAATATGTCGCCATAACATCAATGTATATAGCAATAGTTCCGGCAGCAAGAGATAAGATAGCCAGTGCCTGATTAGTTGAGGATACCGAGTGAAGTGCGCGTCCACCTTCGGGCCTTATGATCACTTAAAATCGGGTAAAAAAATTTGATAAAGAAAACTTCTTGGCGGGAAAGTGAAGAGTCATGTCTGCGGTTTTGTTTTATTTTCTAAAATTTGTGTTATATCGAATATCAATGTGAAATAATGGTGGATTATTAACCGTTTAAGTTAAGTGCTCACTTTTCAAATTCTCTCAATATAAGACCGCTCGAGGAATTAGTAAAGCCCCACATCTTTACTGAGATACTCGAGGGGTTGGGGGGTATATCATTCTCACTTCTCATTTCTATTATTATTCATCATCATCATACTAGAAGGAAATATTGTATATTTATGTATTACTTGTAAGAATAATGACTTTGACACTGGCTAAATGCAGGTCGCACAAAGTCATCAACTAAAGGAAAAAAAATGTTACAGTTATCGCTTCAAAGCGATGTATTCCAAGGATGAATGGAGGGAACTTTGACACTTTAAAATCGGAGGCGCGGAAAATGCGAGCTGTAAATTAGAACTGTGCAATGCATTACTTGATGAAACGTTTGCGTTGAACGAGTTTACATCCAGCGATTTGGTTCCTGTAAAGGTAATTTCTACCAGAAACCTACTTATTTTGTTATATTACCCTGTCTAAATACACATTATGGATTTGCAATAAGTATTTTTAGTATATACTTATTTACTTAGTATTTACTTACATTCATATACTTAAAGATACCTATCTACCTATCGTGTAAATAAGTTGTTTTCTTCTTTTTGCTACTTTGTCTTTAAAAAGGCAAGGCGATTTGTAGAGCAAAGATATGTTTCTAATTGATTCTAAGTACCCGCCTACCTAGTTTTAGATTAAACTTAATTGCTTGCTATTGCAGTTAAGTTCATGTGGCAGTAACTGAACAATTAGGTAGATCGAAAGCCTGTTTTTTTAAAAATAATAATTATAGCAAGCGTTTTCAAAAAAAAATAAGCTCCTAAAAAAACATTAAAACATAATCTATCCAAAGTTCAAAACGTTCTTAGATATTCAAAAAAAGGAGGAGGTTTCACTGTTCGTATTTCTTTTATGTATGTTCATCGTTTAATTTTTTCCTATTATTTTCCATTTACATTCCATTCCATTCATTTTTTACTATTATTTTGCAATGATTTTTTTATGAATGATGGGTTTACAGCTAATTTCAGACACAATTGCACTCAGTTGACGATAGTTTTGCTGAAGTTGTACGAATTTCAGTACCACCCACGTAGGGACCACTATCGTAACAGTAAGAATTCAGCGTTGGAGTCAGCCGTTGGATTTCATCGCTCCCATAAGACAATCTTAGCGCAGACATTCTGATTATACAGCCTGACCAAGAGCTACCCACTTTTTAGTATTAAATACACGGAAGGTATTCATTTACTTATTTTATCTGAGAGAATTATCCTACTAATATAGCAAAAGTGGCGGGTAGATGTTTAGATGAAAAGGTATTATTGAAATTCCATTGTTAAAAACCAAGTAAATAAAACCAGTGCGAAAAATAAACAATTTTTAGTTCACACAATTTTTCAGCCAGCTTACTCGTATTTACAATATTCATGTCAGCATGATATGTTTCTATGCTACTCGTAAAATAATGTGTTCAAACCAGACACAACCCAAAACCGCAAATGTTCTGCGCTCAAATCAGACACAGACTCCCACCGTTGGTACATAAAAGTACTGCTCCGATCCTAACGCTTCGGAGAATCTACCAATAGTAGGAAACGTAGACACACTTGAAATTCAAAAAATTTGAAACTCAATATCATTAATTCAGTTTAGACTACAAATAGTTCTTTCTTCGTTCGTTCTTTCGTTCTTATGAGTGCCACTATACCATCGGTTCGTACTCGGTTCGTATCGGTTTCAGTCTACACAGGGCGGGATCCTTGCGTGGTGCCATCCCGTCTACAAACTATCTGAGGATGTTGGACCACAACGGTTTCAGTAACCCTTAGTAGTACCACCCACAAAATTCTGTAAAAGCTTTCGGCGGGAATTTCTTTACAAAAGAAATAAATATAATGTCCTCGATTACAGCAGCTCCATTTTTATTTCTACAAATGCATCGCCCCATAGTTCCTAAGTCGCGTCTGTTAATGTTCACTGAACAATTTTGGGATAGAGCAGTTGTATTTCTGAGCTGCCCAAGCAGTTTACTCAAGTGCAGTTCAAGTCTGAGACGCTGCTCTTATCTGTGGTTATGTAATTCAATTTACAAGTATATAAGCCTGACAGCTAGTTCAGTACAATATTTTTGAGAATAAAATTGGGCTTTGCTTGAAATGGTGATTTATGTTACGTATTAATTGCAAAAATTAATTTGTTTAACAATGCCAATCGTGATCTGCTTTCAACTGTACATTTGTACACAGCATTAGTTTATAACATAAGTTTTGAGAAAAACTGTCGGGTGTATTTTCACAGCGTTCCCCCAGTGGTCTACATTAGGAATGGACTCTTGCGACTAAAAGATAACCCAACTATTTCTGTCTGGAGAAAACTAACAAATTCGTATAATAAAAGTAGTTCAAGTTTACTACTGCGCTAGTATAAATGTTAATGCTCGAAGCTTAAAACTTGATAACATTAAAACTATTTGCGAGTAGAGTATTTTTAATAGAGGATGACAGGCGACAATAGAGGACTTTATGCTAAAATGAGAGAAATATAGGTTAAGTAAACAAATGGGCACACGGTCAAAAACTGGTAATTAAGAAAGTAAATAATATAACATTCTCATAAACACATCCTGCATCATTAAGCTTTACAATACTTTTAATTGGATCACCATGAACCTTTTTGCGGAACATAATGCATGCAAACTCCATAATGAAGTCATTGTCACTCCAAGGAGGATAATATCCCTAACGAAGTGAATGCGTAAGTTAATTTTGGCTTGTACGAAATGACAAAGCGTTTTGACTGTCACCATGAGTCAGCGGGCGAACGGGAAACCAATGGAAAATAGATGATATTAAAGATGCCGATAAAAAAGATACGTACCTACTCGTATCTATGTAATCGAGGGTGACGACCCCGTTTTATGGGCTAGTACTCAGACCACACTGGTCTCCGGACTCGTAGCTTCAGTAGGTGTCATTACTAACAAGGTTACAAATGTTCAACAGCATCATCATCACCAGCTCATTTTATGTCCCCACTGCTGGGACAGTTCCCTTTGGATGGATAGGGAGAACAGGCCATAAACCACCACGCGGGCCCAGTGCGGATTGGTAGCTGTTAACGACTGCTAATGCAACCGAGACCAACGGCTTTACGTGCCTCCCGAAGCACGGAGAAACTCGAGATGATAAACTTTTGGTCACCCATCCGATGACCGGCTTTTGCGAAAGTTGCTTAACCTTCGCACTTGCAGACCGGGCGCGTTAACCACTGCGCCATTGAGCTTCTCCACAATGTTAATGTTACAAATGTTAGCACATTAAATTAGGTTTGGTTGGTAATAGTCTTAAGTTTACCTGGCTGGGAAACTGGGTAGCTACCGGCACTTTATCTAATTATGTCGGCATACAAGCAACAACAGTAAAACTGTACGGTAATTGCTCAACAGTTAGAGGTAAGGTAGCCAGTATGCAGACACTTGAGTTGGTTGAGGATAACGGTTAAAACGTGCTTCCATCCCTAACCTTATCATCACTTAACATCAGATGTTTACCAAGAGTTTCGCTATTAGATTACATAAATAATGTTAAGTAGAACGGATTCTGTTACATAAAGTGGACCCGTAAAAGTTCTTATTCACCGATGTACGATCGGTTAAAGAAATTGAAATGTTTACATAGGATGAATTTACATTCTTACTATGTCACTCGGGTACAGAAATTTGGAGTATATTGGGTAAGCCAACAACTTGTGAAAAACTTACCGTCTATAAGAGTGTTACTTGAAGTCTTTTTCAGCGCTTTTTACACATAATTGCTACGATAATATTCTGTTATTGCTACATAAGTAGCATTCAAAATGAAGTTGCGCAATCAAGAGAAGGAACGACTATAGAGAAGCACATACCAAATACCGTAGAGAGTAAAGGCACAGTATATATACTGTGGTAAAGGTATTGTCAAAATTAATCCAGTCATAACTAATCACCAGTCCAGTCACGAACCCATTCTCGAATTCCACGATTCTAAACCCAAAATCAGTTCTGGAATCTAAACACTACTACTGATTTTGATCCAAGCAAATAAAGATACAAAATAAGTTTTACTAGGATAAACATTGAGGTCAAAAGAATAAATTGGCTCCAGAAAGGTTGGCTGAATGAGCATTGCCGACTAACTATTAATCTGTAGCCAGAAGAGTTTTTAATTATTAGAAGTAATGAAAATTGATAATTATGAAAGACAAAGTATATTAGGTGTTTATTGATGAAAATTAGCATAACAGCACAGCTATTAAATTATGAACTGCTTAAAACACATAATATTTGTCATTTTGCTATATAACTTGGTGTATGGTAATAAGTGTCTTGCACCAGAAGAAGTTAAAAAAAATAAACAAAAATGAAAAAACAGAAAACTGTAAAATATTATATGAAAAAAGTTCCTACCTACATTTATGATAAATTTCGCCAGCCCAGTAACCGTTTTTATGGATGGATAGCAAATTGCCGCGATCGTTGTCATCATTTTTCTAGCTGATATTACAGCAACAAATAACAGAGATAGTTTTGTGAATGTTGTATACAGCAGTGGATCATTCCACATAATTGTAGCAGCGATATTGCTTGCGAATGTTGTTTCAAAAACATTAAGATGTGATTAATGTTGAAAAAGGCCGTTTTGATCAAGCTCTCTGAACTGATTAATATTATTTCTCTACGTTTCCAGGTAGGCCAAACATTTTCAAATCATTATTATTTATGATTTATGTTCCAACAAAGCAAGTAAATACATCAAACAGTCACGAAAACCTCAAAGGGTCAATGAACTGGTACATACTGAAATAAATCAATCAAATAAACAAATCTCATGATTCGTTCAATACAAATTCAATATGTTAGATATTTATAGAGGTTAATTAAGGGTAACCTCTTTGATCTCTGAATAAGATTTAATAGGGAACCAATTATTATAGTCGGCCTGGCGATATAATAGGCACTTGACAGACAATTCAAGGTGTTGTAATTGTAAGTACACAAATAGAAATGTATCAAGAACTTGTATCGAGTTCCTTCGGCCGACTGCGGTCAAGTTTGTGGTCGAGACATAATAATATAAGTGTTGGGGATAAAAAGGTCTATTATAACAAATTAACAAGACAAGGCCATTAAATGTTTTAATTAGTTTTGATACGTTTTGTCTAATAGTATAAGATAGCGAATAGTGAAAGCTGTCCCTGTTGTATACTGTTATACTTTGAGGTCGTATACTTTGTAGACAGAATTCTGTCTGTTATATAAATATGACGAAACTTTTACATTTTGTATATGCCAAAAAAAACCCCAATACTGTGTAACCGAGGATACATGATATGAATCCCGATTTAAAATATCTATACCTATGTCTATAATATTTACATCAAATACAGCTATCATTACAGGATTTTCCTAATACAATAGTGTAGTTAACTAGAATTTTAATTACATTTATTACCTTGACACATTTATTATAAATTATATTTTCTTTTATTTAATATGTTGTAAATAAGTAGTTGGTGGCCCAAGAAATAAATAAATGAAGTTATAAAAAAAAAAGTAGTTTTAGGTCCGTTACCTTTTCTGGATCTTATTATGACCTATCGACTACAAAATAATCATAAAATATTCGTCTGCGTAGCAATGTACAGACGCCTGCACATAAACCTATCCAAAACTGTCAACATTTTTCAATACATTTCAACCTTATGTATAATGCATAAAGTTCAAAGTCTATTGAGGAAATTTGACAGTTTATGGTAGTCTGATGTGTAGGCGTGTGTAGGTAGGTACCTAGAGTTGGACATACCTACCAAGTTTATGAATGCGAATGTGTGTCTCTTTGTTTGTGTGTTTATCCTTCTCGTTAAAATGTACCCTCATCGTCGGTCCGACGTAATTTTCTGCGTAGCAAAGTCTGGGAGTGTCAAATTATTCGTTTTCCCCGCGGTCAAATGCAACATTCCCGTGCATCAGACTTATGCAACAAAACAATCACGCGGCTGAAGACCCGAGGCTCCTCTTATTTTTTTTGTACAGCACAGCGCAATTTATTTCAAATTAGACAAGCCCAAGCTGCTACGTAGGAAGAAAACCTTGTGGATAGATTTAAATATTAGTCAAGCGTACGAAATTCTTTAATCAGAAACGAGATTTTGTATAATATTAAAATGAAGGTAGCCTACGAAAGTACAGCGGATGTTCAGAGGCTGCCTTAAGTGCGCCCTACGCAAAGCATAGATTATTAAAAGCTATTCCCCTCATGAAAGGGTCCGCTCGGTTATAAGTATGGCGAAGTTAACAGAAACTCCCACAGGCTTACTATGTAAAGGATTATCTGAAACCATGTCGCAACCGCATCGCTGATAGGGTACCGACTACCGAGTCTAAACTGGTCCGCTCAACTCAATGTTCATTGTGGGGAAGGGACTTTGAATTACTCTGAATATAAAAGATGCATTTTAATTTAGGTAACAAGGGAACATAATATTTTAATTAACGCCTTACTTTCATATTTAGGAATTTCTTTTAATGAAAGTAATACATAGTTCCAGTCTTTTACAGTCTAATAGAATGATACGTAGTTAGGGAATGGGATGAACAACCCAACTGCGTGTTGTTTGTTATAAGAAAATTTGAAAGCCGCTTTGGTTAAGCTTTTATAGTAAACCTCACAGAAAACCAACGGTAGCTGGTTCGAAAACAGCATGTGTGTGTGTGCGTGCGTGTGTGTGTGTGTGTGTGTGTGTGTGTGTGTGTGTGTGTGTGTGTGTGTGTGTGTGTGTGTGTGTGTGTGTGTGTGTGTGTGTGTGTGTGTGTGTGTGTGTGTGTGTGTGTGTGTGTCAAAACACACAAAAGCCATATTTTATGAGATTCTCAGTCTCATCGTAAGATAGAGGGATTTCAACCAAGTAGTTAGCTCTTGCTTGCAGGCTCGGTAGGTCATATGATATATACTACTCAAAACAAAATAAGGGCCACGAGGTATTTTGTCTGTACCATGAAAATAATAAAACCAATATTAATTTTTTTGTCTCCATAACGAAAACTAATGTTGTTTTTACCGTGTAGACCAATAAATTTATTCCAATAATAATGATTAAAAAGTTTATTTGCTTTTGAAAGAAAAAACACATTTAAGGTTAAAAATAAAAACAATGTAAAGTTACTGAAAACAAAAGAAAATACTCCATGCTCATCTTTTAGTAACGGGTATGCCCCCCTCGTTTCGTTACGCACTCCTGAAGCCTGGAGTGCATGCTCTCAATCAAATGCCTGACATTTTCCATTGGAATCTCTTCCCAGGCCCTTTTAACAGCGTTGATGAGTTGCTGTTGGTTGTGGATTTCCTGATCACCGTCTCTAACTCTTCAACTTCAACTTCAACTTCAGTTTCAACTGATCCCACATGTGCTCTATTGGATTTAAGTCCGGACTGTTCGCCGGCCACGGCAAGACTTGAATTTGAGACGCTTCCAGTACAAACCGAGTCGCTTGAGCCGTGTGTGCACGAGCATTGTCTTGCATCAAGATGAATCCAGGACCCGCTCGCTGGGCAAATGGGATCACATGTGGTCTGACGACTTCCTCAATATACCGCTGAGCAGTAACAGTACCCTCATTTAAAATAGCGAGCTCAGTTTTGCCGTGTAAGCTTATCCCGCCCCAAATCATTACATTTGGACCACCAAAACGATCGACTTCATGGATGCAGGCTTCTGAAAATCTCTCGCCGCGTCTTCTCCATACTCTAATACGCCGATCGTCGTTAAAAAATTTAACTTTGCATTCGTCTGTGAAGAGCACCATGCCCCATTGGTTTATGTCCCAGTCCAAATGTTGACGGGAAAATCTTAAACGATTTGCACGATGATTTCTGGTTAATGGAATACGGACAACTCGCCTTCTTGATGCCTGCTGGTCTTCATGCAATCGATTACGAATAGTTTGGTCACTGACACGAGTACCCGTTGTGAGCCGTAAACGATTTTGCAGCTTGCGGGCCGTCGTTGTGCGATCTCGGCGCGCACTTAATCGAATGTAACGATCCTCTTGAGCTGTTGTAATGCGAACTCTGCCCGAACCAGATCTTCTTCTAACACTGCCGGTCTCTTGGAAACGATTCCATAGATTTTGAATAGCTCTTCGAGAAAATCCCAATTGCAAACCCACAGATCGCTGCGAATGACCTTCTTCAATCATTGTAACGGCTCTGGTTGCTGTCAGCGAGTCCATATGACGCCTGCGTGCTTGTGGCATATTGCAAAAGATGTTTCTGACTCGAGATATCAATGAACTCTGATAATTTCTAATAAACCAAGAAGCTAAGGAAAGCAAAACGTCAAAGAAAATGGAATCAAAATTTTCAAAAATAATTTTAAATCTAATTTTATTTAAAATTGTTGCCAGCATTAGATGAATACTACAATATTAAAAAGTTTAGGTATCAAAGAGTTTGTATACTCAATATTTTACTACTTTCAATATGTAAATGTTTAATAATTTACACCAAAATGAAAAAATACCTCGTGGCCCTTATTTTGTTTTGAGTAGTATATATATTATTATTATATGATATGGTATTTTATGATCTTTATTAATACGGTTGTATAGATGAGAGGATAGATGCAAAATATACTGGTTGTGGGAAAAATGGGTATATGCACGTTTTGTCATGGCCACTTTATAATTCCTCCCTTTGCCCGTGAAAGCATTTGGATTGAATTCAAGTGAAGCGTGTTTTTAAAGGACAATATGCAAAATGATCAATTTTCTCATGGTGAGTGAATCAGCTATTGTGTACAGAGATTGAGTTGAAGATTGACGTAATTTAACATCACCCTTATTAATACTCTTTGCGCTCGTTCCACATCTAAAATTTATGTTTTACACGTTGAAATGAAACAACTTTTACGGATCTACTCGCGTTTATTTTACACAGTACTTTTAATTAATGTTTATCCAGACGTTTCGAACCCTTTGCAGAGTCCGTGGTCACATGGAGACTGAGGTGTTGGACGTCTCATAGTAGCTTGTATACCCTCATTAAAATTTAATCCGGTGCGTTCCGTTTTACGCAGAAATCTTACAGTATCTTTTGATCTGGCAGTATGGTGTTGGGGCTGGAATTTAATATTTTGTATGATGGGATCCCAGCCTGGTGGTAGATTCTAACCATCTCTATTAAAATTAGGATGTTTTTTAATTTAAAACTTTTCATTTGCTTAATTAATTAAAAGTAACGTGTAATATATTATTATTACACACATTACTTTTAATAACTACTATTAAATAACTTATTGAAATAATTAAATTATTTAAATTGCTTAAAAGTCTTTTATATAATATTTTTTCTATAATTTTGGATATCGGAGGCATGACTGAAATTGGCCTGTATTTGCTAGCATCATCCAGTTCCTCACCCAGTGGTTATGATTGATTCTTTCAATAAAGAAGGAAATATATACCCCTATTGATACAATGGTTTGTTAGATGGGTGATAGATAATAGGGACCACTACAATATTGGCGAGTTTCAAGAAGCTATTTGGGATGTTAAGGTAGCTTTTAAGGTAGTAGACGGTTCTTAAGGTAGCTTAAGGTAGCTTAAGGTAGTTCTTAAGGTAGCTTAAGGTAGCTTAAGGTAGTTCTTAAGGTAGTGCGGTGCGAGGGGTGACAGCTTAGGTAAGGCCTTTGCCACCAACGAGCACGAACGGCTTGCGACGCGGAGAGCGGATTTCTATTTCATTGCGCGTTGTACTACGGTAGTCATTCGTAGTCAACCGTCATAGTAAGAACGCAATTTACTAGAAATCGCTCAGCGCATCGCAAGACGTCAGTGGTCCTGCGTAAACTGTCACCCCTCACACACCGCGCAGCTATCTCGGTAACCTTCTCAGTTAAGCGGTAGGCCGTAGCATACCGATCCGGATCTGAACCCCCGATCCGAACCGAACCCCTCGGAGGATATAGTAAGGCCCGGGGACACGCACTAGTGCGAGATGCCGTTCCTTCATGAAACCTCTGACTGTGTTTCGTCTCAAACGGCTTGCGGAACCCTTTAAGATTCTCATCCCCAAAAAGCTCGGTGAAGCTGAAAATGCCCGGAGACAATCAGCAAACTCTCCCAAAAAAAGCAGTAGCATCGTTGTGTTCCGACAGTTAGAGATGAAATAGCAAGTTTCTTAGTGGTTGAGAATGTAGGGTGAAGAGCGCTTCCACCTAAACGATAGTCGAGCGATTAAGAAAGTCGTTGCAGATATATATAAAATAGTTGCTAAATAGACTTTTATCAATGTAGTTACGTATTAACAGTTTCCTATAACTCGTGTTGGTACCAGGTAGACAAAGGGCCCAAATCGAAATTTACCCGAAGCGTGTATCGTGGAACGAGGAACTAATGAAATTAGCTCTCATTCACGCCTTGTGAGATAATCTGATGTTCATGAGAACATCACGCGAGCTTATTGTAATCGACAGGATAAAGTGTGTTATGTGAGTCGATATTATATATGCTTATAATATAGACCACGTACTTATAGTAAGACTATTCTTATTTTGGGGTTGAGTTGAGTGTTAGCAAACGAAACAAAACGGTGCTATGTCACTTTTCAAAGCTTTGTTTTTAGCTTTCATGTTAAACCTTTGTAAAGAATACAGACCTATTTGGTCTGTTTTTTTAGAGTTCCGTACCTCAAAAGGAAAAAAAACGGAACCCTTATTGAATCACTTTGTTGTCCGTGTGTCCGTCTGTATGTCTGTCAAGACCATTTATTGAGTTGAAATTAAAACCATATACTCAAGTCTGCAATCCCTTGAGGCTGTGAAAAAAACAAACTTCTAAGTTAACGAAAAAAAAAGATACGGCCGTTTATGTCGCAAAAAACGTATATTTCGACACTCTCAAGGGAATCAAAATTCATAAGGTACTTGCCGTTGATCTAGAACTATGAAGTTTGGCAAGTAATATCCTACAAGTACATGGAAAACTATACATATTTAATTAAATCACAAAAAAACGTGTTTTTATTCAAGGAACGAGGGTCCAAATTTTTAAGTAAGTTAACCGTGTCATGTGGGGTATCGTATGAAAGGGCTTCATTTGCACAAGCTTAAACAAATTTTTCATTATTTTTATGATGTATTGTTTTCGATACCCATAAATTTGTACGGAACCCTCGGTGTGCGATTCAGACTCGCACTTGTCCGGTTTTTCTTAACTAATAGCTTGGAACGGTTTGCACATTTAGCCAGTGACTTTACTGAGTATCTCTCGCGGACTTCTTGAGAGAATTCGAAAAGTGAAGTATCACTGTTTTGATTTGTTAACCAACACTAATGCACATTAACGAACACTTAACGGTTAATCATCATCATCATCAGCTCATTTTTATGTCCCCACTGCTGGGGCACGAGCCTTTCCTATGGATGAATAGGAAAAACGGGCCATAAACCAACACGCGGGCCCAGTGCGGATTGGTGGTTGTTAACGACTGCTAATGCAGCCGGGACCAACGGCTTTACGTGCCTCCCGAAGCACGGAGGAGCTAGAAATGAAAATTTTTTGGTCACCCATCCGATGACCGGCCTTTGCGAAAGTTGTTTAACCTCAGCACTCGCAGACCGGGCGCGTTATCCACTGCGCCATCAAGCTCCTAACGGTTAATAATCAACCAGTATTGCACATGAATACTGAACAAAATACAAATTCTAGAAAATTATTTAAAACTCTTTTACATGCTAAGAATTTTACATAAAGATATTCTTTTCAATAACGAATCCGAAAAAAAAATTATCTTACACAGATTTCCTTTATTAGCTAGGAGTTAGTGTTTGTAACTCTTTTCGTTTATTTGAACTGCTGTATTATCAATTTAAAATTCCTTGGATTTGCCTCCTAATACAGATACAGACAGATACAGATACGACAGTTAAAGCTTGAAATAATAAACGGTAAAAAAAGACAAATTCATTTCCTTGTATTTAACATAGTTATTAACCAGACAAAAATCTTTCTGATGATGGCAAATAAGTAATGTACCTTTTGGTTTTTTATTGAGGATAAACTACAAAAAACACTAAAAGCAGACTATTGTTATTTCATTTTAATGAAAGTAAACAAGTGTGTGTGTTATTATGACATGCTTATGGTCTATTTGTTTATTTACTTCATTTAAATTGTAATGCTAACTTAATAATAATAATATTTTTATTGAACATTAGATCTATTTTGAGATCTATTTCTGCTTAGCCACGAAATCATAACCTATGTAAATCGTATATTTTCCCCACAGGTCAGGCTAAGTCAAGTGTGGGAGCTAGCAATAAGTTATTATGTAAAATTTAAAATAGAAATAAAATATATTCTATTCTATTTTGTTACTAACAAAAAACGAATAGAATACTGGTACTAGTTAGTACCAGTTACCGGATAAACATAGATACATATTAGTGTATCCACATGTATGGTATGATAATAAAAGTAATCATCCATCAAACATCCAACCGCAACTGTGGGTTACGCGCTCATAACCGCTTACCACTTCTAGCTACTTTGATTTCGTATGAACGACAGAAAAGCTCTTCTTAAAGTTTATGCAAACACTACACATTGAATCATCATTTAGTAAAATTTAAAACACTGAAAAAAGACGACAACCTCAGGCGGGAATCGAACCACGCACCTTCCGCATTCCGGGCGGCTGCCTTAACCACTTGGCTACCGAGGTCTGGCTTTCACCCGTCGAAATTTTTCAGTGCTTGATGCTTATGTTGCCCGCCTGAGGTTGTCGTCTTTTTTCAGTGTTTTAAATTTTACTTAAGTATATTTAAGCGTTAATAAAACGCTAAAATATATAAAAAACACTCATCATTTAGTGTCATCTTTAAACTGAAGTTTGGAGATCAGTATAATTTTTTATCTCAAATAGATTGTTTTAACTGGCGATAGCTATGTCTAGTCCACGTACCGTGTTTCGTTTTAATGGTGCGTGCGTACGCATAGAGAAATATAAGTTACGTACGCCTTCCATTCGAACACCAAAAGTTAAATGTGCGTGATCCTGTAGAATGAATAAAGGTATTGTAGAGTTTTTACATACAACATCATCTATCTTTAACAACAGCCTGCTGTCGAATGTCATTAAGCTGTACCATTTGCGCCCGTATATTATACATCCGGCGCTCAATCTTTATTCCGTCCGTTTTTACGTAAACACGTTTTTAATCAATCGCAATCCGGTGATGTAAACGATAACATTTTATTTTGATTACCGATATCCAACATTTTGAAGTACGAAACGTTTTCGGTAACAATTAATTTCACCATTGAAATATAAGCCATGTAGCGCCGCTATATTTTGTACGAAATTAATTTCGTCAGTCGCGCGAAATGTTTCATTTAATTGCATAGGCGATTCAATTCTCCGGTCGTTAAGTTGTAATTTGGGTGAATTGTTTTCACTGGTGCAAGTAGGGGCGATATCGCGAGCGGTTTTTAGGTAGCGGTTTGTAAAAAGGGTCCGCCGGCTGGGAGCCTAATCTTTTCTCCATGAACCAAATCCTACCCTATTACCCTCGACGGTATTCTTATTTGGGGCGCGGGTACACGCCGCCGCCGCGCGGCCTCACTCGCATCAATACCGACTTTATTCCATTTAAAATCTCACTTTGAATATCAATAGGCCTCCTTAGAAATGCCTCGGCCGTTCGCGGCTTTACCAATTTTAAATCCCAACATTCTGTGCGAGCATCAACCTCGCTCATGCGTGCTCGCGGAGTGTCACTGTGTGAATTGTGATCCATTGGTCGGTTACCGAAAGCTAAATTCGACTTTTTCTTCGGGGAACGGTACTTTTTTTGAATCGCGTCATACGACGTCGTCATTTCTTTATTGGCAAAGTTTCTATGATAGTTTGTGCTCGGCGATCGTAAAGATCTTGAATGTGTTTTGAGAGTAGCTAGTGAAGACAAAGAAATATAATAGTATACGATCATTTCTGTTCTGCGCGTTATTAATAATGACACAATATATTTTCGTGATAGTCGGAACGATATCTGTTTCATTCCACATTCCGACTACTTATTTAGTTGTATATTTGTGAAGTATGTTGTAAAGTGTGTCGCAGTTTGTGGCAGCTGCATGAAGAACTCGCATTCAATGCGCAGAATTATTACTTTACCCGTTTTTGAATTGAAAGGACCAAAAAGATATTATCTAAATGGGTATTCATGAAACACATCTGGATGTTGGACTATGGAGCTCTTTTTATAATGAAATAAAAAATAAAGAGTAATGCGTAATCTGGCTTTAGATAAATCAATGACCTGATATTTAAATAGAATATAAAGGGGCAGCTGCTATGTTACTGATCCACGAGGGACCCCTACCGGGGTTTAAATTTCAAAGGGGAATTAATGTATTGTCCTATAACCTAAATTATCAGGAGGAACTGGTTTGAAGTATTCAGACTATGTTCTTTTATGACTGGTCTAAATGCCGGTCATTATTCTCCTATAAGCTGGTAACTGCGCCGCTGCAATCGCTAGGGACTGTATCCCTATCGTCAGGCTACTTTTATGCTTTATAAATGCTAATGACAATTTGTAAAAGGATATCACGGATCGACTCTCTTTTTGTATTAGGCGTGTGTAAAGTTATAAAGTAGCAGGGGAATAATAATGCGGATTAACCAACGCACGCATGA
Source organism: Eudonia truncicolella (assembly GCA_949315975.1). Classification (NCBI taxonomy): domain Eukaryota; kingdom Metazoa; phylum Arthropoda; class Insecta; order Lepidoptera; family Crambidae; genus Eudonia; species Eudonia truncicolella. The sequence goes on along the minus strand of OX438825.1, from coordinate 19,252,029 downwards.
CGCTAATACTTACCAGAACATGTTATAGATATGAGTGTAGCACAAAACATTTCTAGTGAGGTTTAATTAAGTGGCTGTGTTCAATCACTCGGTGGGCGGAGAATACATAGAGAATACATAGCACAGTGGCAAACTTTACGATGTCTATTATTTTTTTTTATTGTTTGTGCATTTTCGAGATTAATACTAAACCCATTTTTGGGAAAGGGTGTAGGTACAACTTAAAAGTTTTCATACAACTGAGCTTAGTTCTTGAAAGATTCAGTTTTTACCACCAACTTGAAATGTAGTCTTCTACATTCTGACAAACCCTTGATAGTTACTTCTTTAGATAAATTATAACATAAACTCGTAGAAAAAAAGAGCCGTTACATATAAAGATAATTCTTTACTTAGGCACTTTGTACGCTTAGACTGCAATTCACAAATATCTGGAGGAAAACATCGGCTGAGTACCTACAAGATATAAAAAAAAATCTGCACGAAATGGTTTCATAATTACCTGGATTCAAAGAAGTAGTTTGCATAAATCGTCTAGCTATAATGATTCAAAATAATAAAAGTTAATCTCTAATAGCCAGTAAACATTTTGTTTTTTTTATTCCGACGTTGGACAGCTCATTCCGCATTTCACGGTGGTAAGGAAAAAAAATTGTTTACACTCACACCAATTATCTAATCCAAGATAAGCTATTGAAACTCGTTAATATGGTTAAACTATATAACGGATAAATACATAAACTTAGAAAAACACCCAGACCCGAAATCAGTTCAGAAAAACAGTTTTCTCTCTAAATTGACACGACCGGGAATTGAACCCGGGACCTCAGAGATGGCCTGACGCCTGACCCGGCGCGCTAACCACTCGACCACTTCGAAGGAAGGCCAAAGGCGCTTTATAACCTTAACTTGCAATCACACCTATTTGTAGGAAGATAAGTCGCTACACTTATCCGCCCCTTACTAACTATATATCATACTCTTCTATAACGTTCACTAAAGAAAATATTATGGTGGTATATGCGAAATGGTATACAGTTCGAAGAGTAGATTATTTGCGTCGGAACGGACGCGGCCGGGGGTCAAGTTTGTGTACAAAGAGGGAAGCGTTTTTTGTTCGTCCTTGTATACGGTGAAGAGGACTAGGTACCTTTATATAATATATTGTATCGGAAAGTGCGCACCGAAAATAGCGTCGCGCCTATAGATGAGTTTCTTGGAGCTTAATTTGTATGATCAAAGTAGGTATTAATAGAGTCGTAGTAGAGTCGTGACGCTTTTAAAAAGAAAGTCCGCGAGCTCTTGTATGATAGAATCATGGCAGAATCATCTCAATAGCGTCCTATTAGAATTATGTATTTTATGTTTGTTTATTTATTGTAGTTTACGTATTTACAATACACATAATTATGTTTATGTATATATAATATATGTATGCATGTATTATGTACTTACATTTAAACTATTTATAATATATCATAATTGCACCTACCAATGTTATCTCTGCACCACCCTATGGTTGACTGGTAGATAATGCCTCAGTATTAAGTCCGCTATGTAATATGTATGTTGCTAAAGTTTAAATAAATAAATAAATAAATAAATAGTATTGAAAACTGTTTTATAATCATCAGTCAGCGCTCGTCATGATACCCGGATGTCTTTGGTTACAATTTCTAGGCAAATGTGCTTCCAATCATAATGATCACCATCAACCCGCATTGGGCAAGCGTCCATCAAATGTGGCGATGACTTGATTTCAATGATGGAGGCCTTTTACATTAGGGGCAGTAATATACTTTAGCAGGAGAGGCAGCAAGGGCCTATAATTTACTTTTATAATCATCAGTAGGTATATATCCAACTGTCGTCGTTTAATTAAATTCTTTGAATATATATATAAAACACAAATGTTAATAAAAAACTTGTGATGGGAACAAGCGAATCATATAAGTAGTTAAACAATTGCTCATGGCTTATTGACCACATTGAAGCGAAGAAAGCTCTGTCTGTAGCGTCAGCGAAGATTTTATTGTCAGTGCTTTTAAATCATATTTTTATTTCTTATCCATCGACTAGTTTACATTCGCTTTGAGTAACTTACTCATTACAAAAATATTTACGTCTAAACTGCGCGTCAGGTAAAAATTTGGCAATGCAAAGTCAACGCTACAGTTCATTGACAGTCAGTAAGTATGGCAATGATAGGTTAATAATCGTTTTCCACTTAACTTCCGAGGTTATCGTACAAAACATTCAGTCCTCAGCAATTGCGTCTTCATAGCGAGTGTGGGAGATCCGGCAACTCAATTTGCGCCCGCCGTCGTCATGTAAAACAAAGGGATACAAAGTGAAGATCCTACAAACGTGTTTCTCTGATAAATAATAACGGTAAAGCCCCTCGATTTGACCCACTGACAACGTTCCTTATATCACGTCTCAGCTCCAAATAAAATCAAATTACATGAGCTGCCCTTAGTATTCAATCGAAATTTGTATTTGTTATGCCTCCTTTGTCACGTAATATAGGGAGGAAAGTTGGTGACGTCATCGGTGTTGTTGTGAAAACGACTTAAAATAATTTGGTTTCCTAACACAGATGTTTTATTGCCAGGCACGCCAGTATGCTCAATATTAACTAATAGTTTTACAGACTTATTAGGTTATGAGTGACATTTATTGTTGTTGCGTATTCACGAAGCTATTCTCGTATTTATTCGAAACTAAGAATTTGCCGTGTATACGTTGGTACCTCTGTTTTGTTGCGCTTGTAGGGTAATCAAAGATATTCTTTATCTTTCACCGTTGTCGGAAGGCCTGATAACCCGTTGGTCCAGGCTGGTATCAAGAATAGTAAAGTCCTGTCATAAGCTTAAATGGACTTAAAAACTCTTACTCCTTCAGATGGTGATTTCTAAGCAAGAAAAGTGTGTAACAGCTCACACTTTCTTGATAATTAGTTCATTAGCCGTAATTAAAATGTTCATATGTTTTCAAATTCATTACAATTTCAAATAGCACCAAACAGTTTGTTGTGATATTCATGGTAAAATTAGTTTTAAGTAATTTATAAACAAAATTTCACTTTCTCAGATTCTTAATACAAAATAATAGGTAGTATTGTAACGAACGTTTCGTTGGATACATAGACATAGATCTTCGATCAATGAAAATTTTAGATTGCGCTATTTTTCGTTACGAATCACAATCTTTCTCTAAATGATAGTAAAACTGGGAGCTGGTTCGTGTTTGTACATTTATTACCTTTTGGTAAACTCAACTAGTTTGGCTTCGAAGTAGCTTGATTCGTGTTCAAAGTGCGATCGCGCATGTTAAGCAACTCTCGCAATGACGAGTGATTGAATGGGTGACCAATTTAAAGCATTTAGAGATGTTTCATGCATTGGAAGCCACGTTAAGCAGCCGTGGGCCGAGGGCTAAGGTCAAATGCCAAACCATTTCTATTCCATTTGTTTAAGCATCGTACCAAACGTGCTGAATTTTTTATATTACTATAGCTTTTAAAAAAAGGGTCAATACCTACTGACCATATTTAAATCCCAAAAAAGAAGGGGTTTAAATGGATCATCATTATGAGTTTAAAGGATTGAGGCTCATATGAGATTTTTGGTTTTTATTGACGATATTCATTTACGTAGGTGTTTATGTAGAAAAAATAGAATGTTTTTGTACAATTCTAAAATCCCTTCTCATTTTCTTGATTATCTTGCATTTGCAAGAACACGACTGGTTTACTTTCCAAAGACATTTCACACTTACAACTAATTTAGCAGTGTTTACTTCTTAATGTACTCGCAATCAAACGTCGAATGAATAAAATACTCATATTACTGTGCACCCGTGCATCTCTCACAAAGAGGCCATAGACAATAAAGAGGATGTAACAACAACAATAGGCTACGGATGCGTTACATCACTAACAATAAAGTAGAAAAATATATAGTTGATATTGAACTAAAAAAAACAGTTATTGGTGTAACCATATTAGTCCACGTGAAACCAATGTTATCTACATTGGTAGTGTTTTGTCAAATTAAAGGTTTCGTTGTTACTTTCGAGATCAAAAAATGCGTTGCTTGCTGTTATTAAAAAAGCTGTCGTTGGTTGTGAAAATAATGTTTTTCTTATACAATTTTAATATGTTAAAAATAATGCGAGTCCAGTTAAAAAATAGGGGATAAAATATCTTCTCTTACCAACATCTTTATACAGCTTTTAATTATTATTATTCCTGGACATGGACATGAGTTCATATGTCTATATTTTAACCTTAGGAGTTTATTTATTTATTATTAGGTTAAACGATACTGTTTCTAAGAGATATTCCTAGGTAGAATAACAGATTTGTCACCAAATAAATCGGTTCCGGCCATAAATTATGATTTCGCAATTTTTTGTTTCTGTATACTAATTAATATTAACTACTAACTATTACTTGTTTATTTACTTTGTCTTAAGATATCGTTTGCTTATAACATAACAAAGTGTACCGACAATCTGGTTGTGGTCGCGGGTAGCCGCTGGATTCTAGCAGCACGAAACATTGTCGTGGTGATCTTTTTGGGAGTCCTTTGTCCAGCAGTGGACGGCTCTTGGCTGAAATCATGATAATGATTATGATGATGATGATAAAATAATAGATCCATAAAAATTCTGATTCTGAACTCATTTTGAGTCAAAAACATTTACACTGCTATATTGGCAATAAAGCTATGAAGATGAAATATTTTATGATTTTGAATTTATATTCTGCTAGGGTTGGCACATGCAACTGTTCTAAAGATTCCGAGAACCGATCCTTTTTTATAAAGAGGGTATCTCTAAAGAGTTCAGTAACTAATTCAGGTCCCAATACGTACTACGTCCAAAAACTCTAAAATGTTTGTCATGATTTGGTTAAAGCCCCTGTGCTGGCATTTTACGCGGTCTTACAAGGTTTTTATTTCGTTTATAACAAAAAGTGTTAACACCAGTCATTAGATCATAAGTCTCGCACCCGGGCTCGATTCCCAGCCGAGGGTACATGTTATTGTATTCTGTTTCGTTGGTGGTACGGCTTAAGTCCGCCTGGCTACCACAACAACAATGTTATTCACATTGTTGTGTTCCAACAGTTATAGATAAGACAACCAGTCTCTTAGTAGTTATGAATTCCGGGAGCGTGTCTCTATTTCTCCGGGTCCAAACGCTTGCCTGAAGTGAAACAATGTAAAACTAATATTAACGTTACATGTTTCCTTTACTTTACTTTACTTTACTTTTTATCGTCAAATTTAAGGCTTAAATTTGACGATAAAAAGTGCTAAAAAGTGCTATTTCTAAAAACGTAGTCTTACTACGATATTGATTTAGACCTTATTGGTAACCCTAATGGTCGTATAAAGATGTTTTATTATTTTCATTCGATTTGATCCACAAGTGGCGGTATTATCCGACTTGTTGGGAGGCAGCTTTTAACGACGCTACCAAATTACTTTGAATGCTCCCGTAAAGGGTTATATTTACTCGAACATCTAAAACTTTAACATACTTTCACATGTAACCACAAAGTAATTTTGTACCTATGTACGAAAGCAAATGTTGAGTTTAAGAGTTGAAGTTTATACTACTACACACCAAACCGTTTACACAAAGATGTACCCCACGCTGGGAATCGGACCCGGGACCTCTGCTGGGTCTAAACCAGTGGTCTTAACCACTAGACCACAGAGGCGATATTATTATGATATGCTATTGGTCCAACAACCAGACACCAGACTGAACACCAGACTGGACTCGAATTGAAGTGTAGCTTACATTTCGATGGTGTCTGGTGTAGACAACAACCCTAAATTTAAGAAAACATTTTTTCAAGAAATTTCATTTTATTTCATGGAGTTTGTTACTACTCCATTTGACCGCCTTTTTGTTAAACCAACACACTTTTTACAGTATAGACAAAGTTCCACTGAAGTAACCCAAATAAATTCAAAGTACATAACATAACACACTTATTATCTACAACACCATTAAAAACCATAACAACCAGTGAAGGCTTCGCCGTAAGTCCACAAGAGCTTGATTAGTTTGGTCTGTCCACTATCCCTCCGTGATCACGGTCCACAGAGCGGGGGCGTCTAGATAAATCACATTTTTGGTAGAGTATTCCGGAATCTGAGCATAAAACGCTCGTAAATCAACAAATGCATTTTTCATGGTCGGCCGAGCGCGAAAAAAGATGACCTGAGTTTATGTTTTTCGGCGTAACCTTTGTTGGTGTTACGATTGCAGGTAGTGTTGTAGGGGATAGTCTTTGAGTCTCCATTTAATAGGCTTGACCTGGCAGTATAGGCGTCGGTGAGCTAAAGAGAGAGAGAGAGACTTACCAGTCCTGAGTCGAGTAGAGCGCGCGCTCTTAGAGTTGTCTCGAGCCGTAGAAAGGACTCAAGTTATAAATTGAATTTTCGATATAAACCTCTAGTTTGGAAATCCGTCTAGAACCTGTGTTTTACTAGAAGCTTCCTCAAATAAGTAATTATTTCAAAGAAAAAAAAACTGCTTAATAAGTAATTTATGAAATAATTTTTGTTGCGTAAAATTACTCGAGATTGCTCTAATTTTTAAACTCGGGAGTCATTAAGCTTGGAACCTTCCAGCTCGTATTACATCAAGTCAGGACTTTTACTTTGAGATTTTTTAAGTTTAAATTTAGCAATTTCTGTTAACAGGACTCAAGGGACACGGGCGAGTCCTTTACAACACTAATTGTAGGAATGTGTAAGTGCGCCTCTATAAACTCCTCCCCTGAAGGACAAAATATATCCTAATAAAGATAGCTTTACTACGCCCGTATTGAAGTAGAGAGTGTAAAGTTGGCAATTCTATTAGCCGCTCCTATCCGCCTTGAGTAGCGTAAGGAATATTTATCAGATAACAGACTTATGCATGAATTATGCATTATAACGCTTCGGCTGCATTATGGCGGCCATATACGTAAAACGCGGCTTCTCGCCCAAGGGCCAGTATGCGGCCAAATTTTCTATTAATATTTACGGTCAACCTCATGTGGCGAGGGCTCCTGTGCAGCTTACACTTCGGTAATAGAGTTCATATTTATACGCATTTAAGCATGTATCTATAGTGCGAGGGGGGACGACGTTTATTGTTCTCCTATCATAGCCCTCTTCATATCGATACTACCTTAACAACATCGTCGTTATTATCAATATCGGCGGCGTGGGAAACTAAATTCTCACTCAAATCGCCCACTTTACACAGCTGTAACATTATTTAAAATAATTTCGTAAAGTGACTAGTCCCGAAAGGGTTCCAATAAAATTACATTGTTATTTTGTTCCCACCTCGGAGGTAGGTAGTTAGAAGTGTAATTAGATTCCGAAGCGCCTCGAGTAGCAAGCTCTGTTTCGTTCTATTTATCATTGTCGAAATAAAAATACTGAGACATGCTACCAACCTAGAAATAATTACAAAACATTCTCGTCTACAACAAAATAAAGAAAAACGCCTTAATTGCCTACCGTTGGTACATACATACATAGTATTTTCTTTTCAAAATATATAAATAAAATTGTTGGATTTGAAAATAATTGCTTACATTTAATATTAACATTTCTTAGTGATGTTACACAATTAGTCGAATTGTTGATTGTTGTATCCTAAGTGCCGAACAATGGTTCGCCACTTTTAGTGTACGACACAATGTATATAACATAGATTATCATTAAAATTTAACGGGATGCTGCTAGTCTGTATTCCATTGTTTATAAAGTATAAATACAGGAATTGAACCCTATTTTAGATTATTAAAAAGGAAAAAAATGTCGATCACTGTTCCTGTCGAACACTCTGGTGCAACTATTCTAAATTGTTGTTCAATAAGAAGCTGCCAAGTGCGTAGGTAAATAAAGTACCACAACAACTTTTGATTTTTTATGACTTGTAGTCAAAAGCACTTTTTATTAGATGCGGCTGTTTAAAAAAGGTTGTTCTTTACCCCAATGAAATAAATAATCACGTCTGTTAAAAGAGGAATCCGGCCTTAATTACGGATTTCGTAGGCGTTAGTCATAAAACAGTCGACAATCGCGTCCATGAGGCGACGAGCCTCGGGCCTTAACCCGGAACGTGACCTACGCTCCCACTGAATACCAGTAGTGTTCGTCATAGAATATCAAATAGAACTATCATCACTGGTCTGTGAATGTCCGAAGACAGCTTTTTTGGTGCTTAGCTTGGTTTTCAGCTGTTGGTAACTGATAAAAAGGTCAAACGTGAGATCGTACTTCACCCAGAATCCTTAACTACTGATAATCTGGTTATCTTATATCTTACAGTCGGAACACAATTATGCTAATGGGTTTGGGTTTGTGTCCGTCATGGAATCACGCATTATTGGAAGCACTTGGTTTTGTTCTCACCTGAAAGTAAGCTAGTGGAAGGTAAACTGAAGCTTGTATCTAACAGTCTGAACACAACAATGTTATTAACATTGTTAATCTGGCGACTGATTTAGAAAATATGGTGGTATTTTGCCACGTGGTTCTAAAACTAGCGCTAATATCTACCACAACCGAGTACATTATGGGTCCCCCCCCGCTGGGAATCATGGAGTGATTGTGTAATGCGCTAGTCCAGCGTGGGCTGGTTAATCATCTAGGAACTCGCCTGTGTGAAAGCCACTTAGTATTCACGATTGTAACCTGAAATAGTTGCGCCACCAGAACACAGTCAACTGTTTTGTTTCCAATGACAAAGTTCATTCACTTGTAAGTTGCTTACAGATTAAATATACTTTTAGTTAGTCCGTCATACTCATTTAAGTAGACACCATTAGACCCAACCTCTTCTTCACGAAAGTAATCCCCGCTAACGTTAGAGCGCCTGAAATTCCCGGATTCCCTCTCTGGCGGTTTCTTGTTTCACTCAAACGGCACAATGTAATAGGCAATGTGTGCTGAAGATTACAAAAACAGTTGAAGAACATCTTTAAAAGAATTAAGTAGGGTACCCCACTGTTTTACTGCGTGCTGATAAAGTGCTAGATCGCCTTACAGGTACGTATCTAGAAGATAAATATGTTTTCGGTAACACAAGAATAAGATAGGTATACCGTACAGTTAAATGTGCCCGAATATTGTCACTTAGGGGACCTTATTTCTTTTTATCTAGATGACCGTACAGGAATGTTATATACTAAGGCCAAGCTTTTGCAATGTAACACAAAAGTACATTATAATTAACATATTAAGATCCACTTCTGTCTACAATTCAAGTATTATTGAAGACTTCATACGGTTCAGTTTAACTGCAATGCTTTTGTCTGTACAATGACTTTATTATACAACATGAAGACCTACTGTAAAATTTGTCGTGTAGGTATTGAACGTATACAACGTGTAACAGAATGGTGTGGTAAATATGTAAAGATCCAAAGTGTGTCCAATCTAGATCTTGTGTGTGTTGTTATTAAGACATAAGAATTAACTTTAATTTGTCATGCAACTGTAAATTAAATATTTATACTAGTGAAGTCATGCGCGTCATGCAAGCAGCAGTGATCACAAATGTAAGTACACAGATGTTGCTAAACCACTAGGGCTGTGGCGTTATTTATTTTGATGTGACGTCACAATAGAAATATTTGTAAGGTAATAATTTTGTCTTGGTAACTTTACATACAAGATCTAGATCGGATACACTTTGGATCATTTCATTTTTATCACACCTTTCTGGTACAGGTTAGGTATATTGCCAGTAGCTTGTAGCAGTTCTCGATACCATTGGTTAAGACGAAACAGCAATTCTTAAGTGCAAGTGCTATAAATGTATTTTCTATCCTTCTTTCTTTCAGCTTCAAATAAATATAGAATTTGGAATTTGAATTTAATATTTAAAATATTTATTTTCTACATAAGTCGATTAGTAGTCTTCCTAACTAGCATAGTTGCCAGTGCACCTGACCCGGCATGTAATAGGGTGCGGGTTTGAATTCCGCTCGTGAAATTTTTTCAACACTCTGTCTTTTTTCAAATTGTAATTTGTATGCAACATTATTTGTATAAAATTATATGTAAACTAGCTGACCCGGCGGACTTCGTACCGCTTTGACAGTTTCCATGACAATAAAACAAACAAAACATTTTGTATTGGAAAATTAAATCGTTTTTAGTATTTTCCGTTACTTATTATTTATGTTTCTCGCCATTTAAACCTTCCCTGAACTTCAACAAATATTTCAAAATCAAAATTAGCCAAATCGGTTCAGCCATTCTCGAGTTTTAGCGAGACAAACGAACAGTTTTATTGAAATTCATTCTCATTTGAAGGTTTCTAAGCTTAATCCGATAAGAAAGGATTTTCCGAAATTCTATCCTTATACCATTTCAAATTTCGAACTCTACGTCCCTATGAGGCCGTGTTCTAAAAGTGTATTACCTTTTTATGCTAAGAAACCTTCAAATGAGGTACTTATATAGTACGGTGATTTTCGAGACCAATTCCAATTTAAAGAGTATTTACTTAAGTTTTTAAGTGAGTTCAACCTTTATTGAATAAAATCGGATTGAGTTTTCAAACATGTGTCAAAATAAAATGTGATTTAAATCAAAAGCATTAGGGAGTATTGATATTACACTTCGAAGCAAATCAACGCCAAAATAACTTTCTACCCCTTTTTAACCTAGTTAGGGGATAAATTTCAATAAAATACGAAACACGTCTTCCATCAATTCGCGGCATACCACTACCTCTGATCCAAGCGCGGCATACTGCGCTTGGATCAGAGGTAGAGCTCTTGGGGATCCCGAAACCCGCACGCTGAAAGCAGCCTTTAATAATGCCACCAAGTCCTGCAAAAGAGCCTACATCAGAGCGGATGCCCAGCGCGTTGCACGGGTCGGCCAAGAACTGCTGACGCATCCTACGGGCAGCCGTAGCTACTGGCGTCTGGCCAAAGCCGTGCAGTCAAACTTCTGCCAACCCTCGCTGCCACCACTGAGATGTCCTGACGGAACTTTAGCTCACAAGCCGCAAGAGAAGGTCGATCTCCTGGCCAAACTTTTTGCGGCTAACTCCCGAATCGATGACTGCAATGCACAGCCACCTACAATTTCTCACTGTGGCCACACAATGCCCGATTTTAAAATCAGGCAGTGTGATGTCCGTGCGGAGTTGCAGTCAATCGATGTCCGGAAAGCTAATGGCCCTGATGGCATCCCACCAATAGTCCTAAAAATGTGTGCAGCGGAGTTGTCCCCCGTGTTAACGCGCCTATACCGTCTCTCGCTCTCTTCAGGTTGTGTGCCGGAATCTTGGAGAGAGGCCAATGTGCAACCGGTCCCCAAAAAAGGAGATCGGTCAGATCCTTCGAATTACCGCCCCATAGCCGTAACTTCAGTTTTGTGCAAAGTAATGGAGCGCATTTTAAATAAACAACTTGTCCACTACCTAGAAGAACACTCCATAATTCACGATCGCCAATACGGGTTTCGGCCGAAGCGGGCAACGGGTGATCTTCTAGCGTACGTTGCACATCTCTGGGGTGAGGCTATTGACAAGCGTGGTGAGTCGGTGGCTGTTAGCCTCGACATAGCCAAGGCATTTGATCGGGTCTGGCACAAAGCTCTTCTCTGCAAGCTTTCGGCATACGGTCTGCCTGCTCAGTTCTGCAACTGGGTCGCTGGCTTCCTGCATGAGCCTAGAATCCGTGTCCTGTCTGATGGATGCGCATCACGGCTCATGTCAGTGAATGCTGGTGTCCCTCAAGGTTCCGTTCTGTCCCCCACGCTGTTTCTTCTGCATATCAATGATATGCTTCCACTTGGAAATATTCATTGCTATGCAGATGATAGTACAGTGCACGGTGGGTATAACGGTCACCCTGCGGCTGGGCGAGTCGAGACTGAAGAGAAACGAGTGAATCTTGTCATTGAGCTCAATCGGGTATTGGACCTCATATCTAATTGGGGCTCCAATAATCTGGTTGAGTTCAATGCCAAGAAAACACAGGTGTGTGCGTTTACGGCCAAAAAGTCACCATTCCTTCCTCTTCCAACTCTTCAGGGCACATCTTTAAGCCTGCAGAACAATATCAACATGCTCGGTATGACGATTCGCTGCGATCTGAATCAAAAGGACTATATCGAAGCCGTGATCAAAACAGTCTCACGAAAACTCGGTGTCCTGAACAGAGTGCGGCGATTCTTTACGCCTGACCAGTTGTGTCTTTTGACAGGTACGGTCTTGCGTGGAGTATTGCTCGCACATCTGGGACGGTTCCGCAAAGTATCTTCTCGATGCCTTAGACGGATTGCAGCGTCGCGCTGTACGTATTATTGGCAATGCAGAGGTAACTAATACTCTCGAACACCTGCAATTGCGTAGAGATATAGCGTCACTCAGTGTCTTCTATCGCTTATATCACGGCGAGTGCTCTGAAGAACTCTTTGACCTTATCCCACCTTCTCCCTTCCTCCATAGGAGTACACGTGCTGCTCTCCGGTGTCACCGCTTCACTGTCACACATATCCCATCGCGCACAAAGAAATTTGGTGACTCGTTTCTTTGTCGCACCTCCAAAGGATGGAATAGTCTACCAGCACATGTTTTCCCTCTCTCCTATGATATGGGGTCCTTCAAACGAGGCGTGAAGAAGCACCTTGTGGGCCGGCAGAGTGAGGTTGACTGATGCTGCGTTGTTTTCACGCTGCACCAGTTGTCTTCGCGTCTGGACTCCATTTCCACTTAACATCAGGTGGTGTGGAGTTATTTGCCGTGCAAAGTATAAAAAATCTGTTAAAAAAGGTTTATGCAAAATTTTAAGTAGATGGGACCAAGGAATCACGTTGTCCCATACAAACATTGTACCCCTTTTTTTACCCCCTTAGTGGTAGAATTTCGAAAAATCATTTCTTATCGGATGCCTACGTCATACAAAGAACACACCCTCCAAGTTTCAGGTATCTACGATCAGCGGTTTAGGCTGTGCGATCCGTCAGTCATTCAGGACAAAGCATTTTATACATTGGTAATAGGTGTATAGTGCCGAACCATATTTTACCAGTCGACGAAATAAAGCGTACCAATTGGCATATCATAGTTTTGATTGTTCATAAGATGCATCTTCGATTTTCTATCCAAATACCATGCCTAACTCAAAATTACCAATCTTTACTTATCGATGATAATCATAAGTATTGAACAATGAAAATAAATAAATCAAAACAAAAGAGGTGCAACAGAGAGTCATTAGCTCGTGTTGACTGTATTATTATAGGAATATGTTTTTATAGAATATACTAGAAAAAGGCGCAGTATAGCGTGATTGCAGAAGCAAAAGATGTACTCGGCACATGGCGGTCTACAGGACTCGTGATGCGTGCCGGCACCGCATGGCCGAACACGCTATTTGTTTATCACACTTTTATGTAAATTGCGATGTTTTTAGGTAGAACAAACCATACTCATAAACAATAATTCATATGTACCTACATTTATATAGGATGGAAAAAAAACTGCACACACCTACACAAAAATAGCTTTGAATAAAGAGGAGAACTGAAATCATAAGATGCACTAAGGAGATTCTGCCGCCATGGGGCGGGAAAGTGAACAGTCATTTGTTTTATAATCTAAAAGTGTTGTCGCTGAATATAAATGTGAAATACAGTGGAGTATTTACCGTTGAATGATCGTGAACAAGCATGAGTGAAAAGCTCGACAGCACAGTGGTGAACAAGCCCGGTCTGCGATTGCTAAGGTTAAGTCAATTTCACAAAGGCCAGTCATCGGATGGGTGACCAAAAATGTATCATCTCGAGCTCCTCCGTGCTTCGGAAGGCACGGTAAGCCATTGGTCTCGGCTGCATTAGCAGTAAAAAAATAAAAAAAAACACCAAACACCGATCCGTACTGGACCCGCGTTGTGGTAATAGCCCTTTCTCCCTATCCATCCAATAGGGAAGGCTCGTGCTCCAGCAGTAGGGACATAAAAATGAGCTAGTATTAGCAAATAAAAAAAATAACTTAAATTTTTCTCAAGAAGCGTGAGACTCTAAGACCCACATATTTACTGATACTTGAAGTATTTGGACGAATATCTTATATTACCTACAAGAAAAGATGCACTAGAGAATTTTGTGATGGTAAAAGCAATTCACGTCGACTTATCCCCAATTAAGTCAACAGCCAAATGTGTTTCACTAAACACGCTTTATATAAAAAGGATAACACATGCAGCAATATTAAAAATATATATCAATTTGGATTATATTCAGATTGAGAAGGCTTCAATGTTGCTTGTTCATAAAATGCATAAGACTAAAAAAATTCAATAGGAAACGATTACCTCCTGAAGCTACCTTATTACCTTACCTTGTTATCGTTTGAAAGCAAGGAAAAGAGATGAAACTCCAACCTTTTCGAGCTGATTAAAAAGGGACTCGTCGCGGATTTACCACTTTGAAATGATATTTACATCCATTGCGGTCGGATGCTGCGATGTCTAGTGGCTAAAACCACCGGTCTCAGACCCAGAAAGTTCGATTCTCAGCGTTAACATGTTTGTACTTGGTTTGGTTGGTGGTTTGGCTTGTTTTAAATCCGCCTGACTAGCAACCATCTAATAAAATGATATTTCGATAAGATGGTAACTAGTCAGGTGGAATTATGTCGCATTAACATCAATGTAAATAGCATTGTGGTGTTCCAGCAGTTAGATATAAGATAGCCGTGCTTCGGTAGTTAAGCATTCCGGGTGAAGTGCGCTTCCACCTTCGGTTATTTGAGATCAGGTGAGATGAAGTCCTGTTCTTAGACGTTATATATAAAATTATTATAAATCATTACCCAAACAAACAAAATATGAGCGAAGATGTTTGCGGTGACGATCGTAAAGAGTTTTAATATTGTTATAACAATTCCCCAGCGCGAGTTTCTAATGGGAAAACTTTTGGCGTTAATAAATTAATCAAACTTTTGTGAGTACCGTAGGCAAGTGAAATTATTAACCCTAATGCATAATTTGCATTGTGCTAATGTTGAGAGTGTACTTGGCTCACTCAATGCACATACGAAATTGATAAGGGAAAGTAGCTTTTAAACCATCGTGGTCACTTGCATTTACATGAGAATAATAATTATTAACGGGTTCATTAGCATATCTTTAAATCCAATCCGATCCGATTCGAAGTTTCGTATAGAGTCTATAAAGTATCCGTACCGCTTTGACAGTTTCTATGACAACAAAACAAACAAATTCCCAACATCAAATCCAAGACCTAAATAGTAAATTGTGAAACCAAATATAGAGAAAGGTATGAGGTTCATTCCCGTGGTAATATCGGGATGAAAACTATCCTATGTGATAATCCAGGTTATAAACTTTCTGTATGCCGAATTTCATACAAATCCATCCATCCGTTGCAGCGTGAAGAAGCAACAAATATACACACATACGCACAAACTTTCGCATTTATAATATTAGTGTGATTTATTATTCGACTTTTATACTATGTGACATAAGCCTTAGGTTAATTAGATGATTAAAAAGGAGAGGAGCAACCTCTCGTTTCTATGGAGTTGTACATTAATATCCTTTCTCAACAGAAGTTATCCAAATCCTTGACACGTGTAAAACTTTATACGGGGGGTGATTTTAGAACCGGTGACAAATTCTCACGCTGTGACATCAATTACGATTGCTCCTTCTTAATCAAAGTCAATGGTAACTAATTTTTGACAGCTAAAAAATAGACATCCTGAATGGGTAGCAAAACTTTTTGGTCGATTCAAAAGCACTTTTCTTGTAAAAAAAATAGATTTGAAATAAAAAAAAAATTCTTTGACGTAGAAAACTCTTTAACGTAGAATGCAAAAACAAGTTTTAATTTATAGTGTATATATGTTATATGTCACTTCTAATTTGGAGATCACCGGTGAGATTTAAATACCGCCCGAAGCTGCTAGAAACATGGCAAGTGCTATATCTATGAAGTTATGTCAACTAAACAGATTTCTTTAAAAAATAAATAGCCCTATGTTTGACCTCACCTTGTGGTTTTAAACCAAATTGTGAATAAGGCGTACAGCCTGCTTGGGTCTCTGCTAGTTTAATGTCTACAACCGTGTATTATTTAAGGCCCTTAACCGATTAAAATATTCTAGACCAATATACCAAAAAAAGTTACTCGAATGTCTATGGTTTGTGACCTCGTTGGCTACTATCGTAAAAAAATACGACAAAGGTGTGTTCCTTCTTTCCTATAAGTCCGCGGGCACTGGTCTCTTTGACAACTTTTCTCATTTGGATTTTTCACGGCGAAATGCTTGCTATCAAAGAGTTGCTTACGATCAAAGTTGTCTTTCATCAAACTCCGATTTTGTAAATTCGCCTCTGATACCAGAAATCCTTTCAATAATTCTGTTAAATTACAAATATTTTCGTGAAACTGAGCAAAAAACTATTTGCTACGTTGCTTTGTTTTACCGGCGCGTCGTCAGAAGTATCGAATTGACATTGACTATGCGTTGAATTTACCGGAGTAAAAAACGGTTGTTAAAAGATTAAGTTACAATATGGGATGCTGACTTATATTTCCAAGTATTTGTGAAATGGCATGATTGACATAGCATTCTTTATGTTTGATATATAGGCTCAGAGATTGTCAACCTGTGATCTGTTTATTTTTGACTTCTTTGTTCTGCAGAAGGATTCATACTGCTCTATTTATAGTGAAACTGAAAGCATGTTAACATAAACGATTTGCTTGTTGTTTTACGTAAAGTATTAGTAAGTCCAATTGTTGGGTAAAGGCCTTCTTAACGGAAACTATTACCCACTATACCCAACAATTGTTACGGTGAAATATCACCGTAACAATTGTTGGGTTTTCGATTGTCACTACGGTTTGCAAGTGAAGCGCAAGCTACGCATCGAGAAATACGTATACCCGATTAAGGAATTGAAACCAAAATACCTCAAGATATTTCTGCCACTCTCTTACCGAAGCGTAGTTGTAAATATGTAAGTTGAGAAACTCGATACAATGCCTTATGATTTTTTAATTAAAATCGTTATTGGTGTCGTAAGTTTTTTGTTAAACAGAACAAATGCCTATCTACGTTTTCAGAGAATACAATATATTCTGATTATGATTTCCCTCGAGCGCACAGAGCCGATTACACGACGTACCACAGGTAATTTCATTAACACAGGGAATTAGTAATTATTGATACGTGAAAAGCGACTGCTTGCAAGCACAGTCGGGTAGTGACATTTGGTAAACTATATCTAAGAACCATTTAACACTTCGGTGTACAAGTCTTTAAAACCAATAAGTTTTTGTACCGAGTTTGTGTAACTTCGATTTAAAGTCCACATCGTAGTCCATACATAAAATCAGGTGAACAAGTCTGTTGTTTTAGTCTAATTTATAATAATAAGGTTAAGGTTTCAATCAATTATTGTGTGAGCATCCTGTGTCAAAGTTGCATCTTAAGGTGCGCCCGACTATATGACAATATATGTCATAGCATAATTATGTAACATACTTTATTCATCGTCATCATCAGCTCCTTTTATGTCCCCACTGTTGGGGCACGAGCCTTCCCTATGGATGGATAGGGAGAACGGGTCATAAACCACCACGAGGGCACAGTGCGGATTGGCGATTGTTAACGACTGCTAATGCAGCAGGGACCAACGTCTTTACGTGCCGAAGAACAGAGGAGCTCGTGTTGATAAAGTTTTGGTCACCCATCCGATGACCGGCTTTTGCGAAAGTTACTTAACCTCAGCTCTCGCAGACCGGGTGCGTTAACCACTGCGCCATCGAGCTCCTCTTACATACTTTATTAGTGTGGACGATAAGTTTCAATAAAACAAACTAAAATTTAGTTTTGTATCTTGTTATACTAGTAAGTATATAGCATGTTACTTAATGTGGACTCACCTTTAGGAAACAAAAATAAAACTTAATGGTTTAGAAGGTCAACTTGCTGTTTTTTTTTTCAATATTTACGGGTAAGCACAGTTCAAGCTCACCTGATGTTAAGTGATGATAATGCCAATGATGGAAGCGCACTTCACCCGGGAACCTCAACTAGTGAGGTACTGGCTATCTTATCTCTAGCTGCCGGAACACAACAATGCTACAAACATTGATGTTATGGCGACATATTTAGATATGATTGTTGGTGGTAGCTAGCCAGGTGGACAAACAAGCCCTACCACCAACCAAACCGAGTACACAAACAACCGGAGGTCTTAACCACTAGACCACAAAGGCGGTTATTACTAAGTTTGTAATTATTTCAAAATGCAGCTGTTCTAGTTGCATGCTTTTTATAAAAGCATACGATTGTTAAAGTTTGTTTAAGTGTACAACCAGTTATAAAATACTGTGTTTTGCACAGTGCAATTTAATTGTTATGTTAATTAACATAAATTGGAAACGATGCCTATCAAACAATTAAACTAATGTCCATTAATAACTTGACTGACAGTGAATTAAGTAGATACATAAGTTGAATTATGATTTGACAGAAATGAATGACAGTGGACACCTTCCTTTTTTTTTTGGTACTTTTATATGTTTAAAGGAGACAAACGAGCAGGCAGGTCACCTGATGGAAAGTAATCACTGCCGCCCATGGACACCCGCAAAACCAAAGTGATCGCATTATCGCAGATGCGTTGACGGCCTTATGGAAGGAGTTGGATCTTGAGGAGGGAGTAGGAATTTTGAGGGGGGAGGGGTGAGAGATGGGCCTCCGATACTTTCACTCACCGGACGAAACACAACAGCAACGAGTGCCATTGTTTCACGCCGATATTCTGTGAGAGGGTGGTATTACGCCGGGCGGTGGTATTACTTTTATTTTTTAAAGTATCTGATTAAATATAGACGTGATTGGTATACAGGTATTAAAAATGATCTGAAGAAAATATTCCCAACGATACTTAACAAAACTTAGTTACGGAAGAATTACAGTTGTTATATGTTGTGCTTATGATTTAAAAAAAGCCTATCTATACTGTGTTAATAAAGAAGTAACGTTGGTGACTTTGTTTGTTAGTATAACGGGGCTAATCTTTGGAACTACTCCAATTCCAAAAATTCTTTCACTGATAGAATGCTACATTCCTTGTGGGTAACATAGGTTTTATTTAATTAATTAAATAAATATTTTTTAAGTCTTAAATCAATGCGGATGAAGTCGCTAGTAAAGTGCTAGTTGTTATATAAATCTATACTAATATTATAAAGAGGAAAGCTTTGTATTTTTGTACGTTTGCAAAGAATAAACTTATAAACTACTGGACCGAATTGAAAAATTCTTTCACCATTGGAATGCTACATTAGCGCTGAGTAACATAGGCTATATAAAAAAGAAATACCACCCGTGCGAAGCAGAGACGGGTCGCTAGCACCTGATAAAAGGATGAAGAAGATGTGGACTAAAACTTGCCTGGGAAGTTTCTATTAATTATAGCCTTAAAGAGGACAAGGATGTGACCATGGTTTATATCAGTAGCCAGCGTATTGCATTCCTTAGTTTAATCACACTAATATTATAAATGCGAAAGTTTGTGTGTATGTGTGTATATTTGTAGCTTCTTCACGCTGCAACGGATGATCCATCCGGATTTGTATGAAATTCGGAATACAGATAGTTTATAACCTGGATTAACACATAGGATACATTTTTATCCCGATATTTCCACGGGAACGGAAACTACGCTGGTGAAACCGCTTGCGGCCGCTAGTACAATATATTACTTGTACGTCAATGACTTTAGCTCTGTCATTGTTATCACGTTACTGTTATAATTGCGTAGTCACGACTTAAGAAAGAAAAAGTAAAATTGGTACCCTGGTGAGTGTAGGTACGGCATATAAATTATACACACTTGTACGGATTTAAAAAGAGACATAACACACCTTCCGAGTGGTGTTTTAGCCGTAAAATTGTGAATTGGGGTAATCATTAATTATAGTATTATGTAAGTAAATTAGCTTTACTTATTTAGGACAGAGACATGTGGCATTTCTTGTACCATCATTTCCATTCATTTAATGTACAAGACGTGTAGATATTATGTAATGTGTTAATTACATAAAAATATACGTTTATGTAATGCTATCCTAATTAATATTCCATTAATTACAGAGCAACACGCACGGTAACACAATAGTTGTCAAATGATCCGCCAGATACCTATTCCCAATTCTGTGTCTCAGAAAAGCCGTCAAGCAAATTTTACCTCTACCAATGAATCGCGGAAGTATAATCCGGTGATGAGACAGTTAAATACTCGATTGATCTTCAATCGGCATCCCTTGAATTACAGCGGACCCTGATCTAGTCCTGATAATATTGTGTTTATTGATTACTAATGCGAGATCCCGTTAGACTGTAATACGTGGGACGCGGGCACCCGTTATTCTTGAGTTATGTTATTTCATTCGATAATAGTTCTTAAGTTGATAGCATCAGGGTGTGTATTCCATGTGGAGCGGTTACGAGCGGAAAGTGCGTGTTCTGTAATGATGTTCTCATCACAACGAGGTCGTTTAAGTTTTACGCCTCGCAGCTGATATGTTAAACGTAATTTGGGATAACTAGACAACTTGGAGGTGATTCTGTTTGCAAAATGTTAATGATTGTCATTCTTTGTCTTGTTATAGAGTAACAATTTTATTGGACCGAGTTGTGCCAAAATTAACCAAAGCTTATTATTAGTCCATCTCAACAGCTAATAAGATAACCAGGAAACTGTTGAGCGTCTTTATGCCTTATTTGCCGATTTATTAGAAGCTGCAACAGTACAGAGAAACAAATGTTTTTTGGAAGTCCTTATAAGTGGAGCTGTTGCCTCCAGTTAAAAATCAGCCAACGACACGTACATTACCGTACGAATGACTCTAAATCGAAGAAAACACTTTGAACTGTTAAATTTTAAGCATAAGTATTAATTACCTTTTTTTTTAAAGTGCTAATTGCTGCACTGAATCCGAATTAAATATTTATAAAATACAGTGAAAAAATTTGCTTACTTGTTCTGTAAAGCATATTATAAAACATTAAAACTACAAGTAGATACCTACTTAAGAAAAAATATGCGCCAACATAGAATGTGATCACAACAATCGTCAAAACACAAATAAAAAAAACTACTAACTGAGTTAAGATGTCCTTAAAGTGAGCTTCATGGAAGAAATTGCCTTTTCATACTTAAAGTTCCCATTAACCTTGCTAATTTTACGGGAGCAACAAACATTTCTCGATAAATGGCCGAAGAGATTCTTCCCGTAGTGTCCCCTGAATATGTATTAGGTCTTAAAAAGGGAACGACGGCATGTACTTACGCACTCGCTAAACATTTCTACAAGTTTCTACGGCGGGCGAGACTTTTAAACACGTTATCGTAGCTAAGTGCTCCTGTAAATTATGAGATGACAAATTAAGGAAAATATGTGGCTCTAAAATAAACGATGACGTTATTGTTATAACCCTCATGGCCACTTTTGTGAGTCTGAAATTTTAAATTCTCTGGACTTAAATTACCCTCGTTAGGCGTTAGTATTCCCGGCGTATAACCATTTGGCTTCTTTGATGAAACCCCAAATTAATATGGAAGACAAATAAACGATATAGTAATTTTGTTATATTAACATAAAAACCGGCCAAGGGCGAGTCGTACTCGCACACGAAAGGTTCCATCTATAAAAACGGCAACAAAATCACGTTTGTTGTATGGGAGCCCCCCTTAAACATTTGTTATTTTAATTTATTTATTTATTTTTAAAGTGAATATGTAACTAAATATTCTGTGAATATCTCAAGCGCTCCTGTTGCTGTTATCAACATTGAGCAAAAACGAGCAAAATAATCACGTATGTTGTATTCCCATACAACACCACCATACATGCCACCTTAAATATTTATTTTATTCTGTTTTTTAGTACTTGTTGTTATAGCGGCAACAGAAATACATCATCTGTGTAAATTTCAACTGTCTAACTATCACGGTTCATGAGATACAGCCTGGTAACAGACGGATAGACAGACAGACGGACGGACAGCGGAGTCTAACACCCGTTTGCACTAAACTTAGTCTTTGCCTAACTATTACCCGGTCAAGTAACTCGGCACCTGAGTGTAAGCGACGTTTTCAAGCCGGGTGCCGAGTTAACTTAACAGTAGTAGTAGTTAAGTCAAAACATAGGCGATTCATAAGTTTAGTGCAAACGGGTGTTAGAGTAATAGGGCCCCGTTTTACCCTTTGGGTACAGAACCCTAAATAGGCGAGGTTATCTATACATCTTGCTTTTTTTGCTTTTACCGCAGTCTTAAATTGAGATTTAGCGCTATCCTTAGAACATCATTAAGTCTCTCACAAATTCAACAATTAAGTGCAACCACCACAGTTTATGCGAAGTTCCTGTAAATAAGTGCTTAATTACATTTAAACATCTGTGCTTGCGGGAGCTCTTCTCTTCTAAGGGATTCTCTTCGTACACTTTGATTGTGTGACCTTTAACGTACATTATAGTTTTGCAGTAAAGATTTAAAAATTGAGTAAAAGAAGACAGGTTTCTAAAATCAAGATTTTAAATTTTCAAATCACCAAAAATGCTGGTGTTTCAGATAAAGGTTTAGCTCAAAGTCATGCTAAAGGCATTTCAATTCTTACTTCAGAGAAATAGGAGAAATAATTATAAATCAAGTAAGTTTCAACTTCATCGTGATTTAAAAATTTTGTGAAAAACGCTTTATGCAACTAGTTTAAAAAAAACTGTGTTGTCATTGTACTCGTCATGAAACTTTGTAAGGAAAGGAAAATCAAAGAATGCAGCACTACTACCAGTTAAGGAACAAAAGTTGTTTGTAACGTAGAGAGCGTACCTACAGCGTGCGATCACAGGAAATTGGCAGTAGGATTGTGCTGGCAACCGAAAAACAATTGCTGAGGTACGCTGTCTATAAGTCCGTATAAGTTGGGATATTCTTTCTGTTTGTATGTGGTCTCTATTTTATTATCATTTGTATGCACAAGCTCATTTCCATTACATCAACAGAGAGCCACGATTTAATTCAGTTTCCAGCATAACATGATTTACATATACGTGTTACTTCCTAGGAACCATTAGCACAAGCTGTTTCGTATTAAGTATTACCGCTTAGCTGTTAAACTCAGCTTACACGTTTAGATTTGCATTTCGACAGAGTTTTGTATTTCTATTATAGTCGTATGAATGTGAATATACCTGACCAAGCTACTCCACTTGGAAAACCGGGCTTTCTCAATACGAGGCAATCGCATGAAATGGCATTGTGGGAGAGACATTTGCGTTCATATTTTATTTCGTGAAAGCTCTTGCTTTCATTTATGGCAAATTGACTTTCAAAAAAATAACCATATTATTTTGTATTTTTGCCGAAATAGTGATTTTTTATGTGACGGTAGCTAACAAACGTTACGGTTAGAATTCAACTAAAAGCTGAATGGCTGTTTGGGTTATGCTTTGAGGTTAAATCAGTTCGTCATTATATTGTATTGCCAAATTAAAGTGCGGTGTAACTTATTAATAAAATTGAACTACAATGAAAAATAATTAAACTAGTCAAGTTATTGGATTGAATTATTATATTTGGTACTATGTGGCTTAAATTGTTAACTACGGTTTGTTTTTTTTAAATATTTGTCGCCATATAATTATCTTAAGTTAGATTGATTAATTGAGGACGTATACAACGGAACTTAGAGATATTAATTAAAATAATGAAAGATTATATGAAATTGTTGCGGCCATAGAACGTTAGCTACAAATAAACTTTTATGTTAAGTAACATTAAATAAAATAACGGTTTAGGCAAGTTAGATTGTTCGTCGCTGCTGTTATAATCTATACCAGATTTATCAAGTTATGAATTCCAATTTAAGAGCCTTCTTGAAAACCTTGTTGAAAAATGACGCGTACCATAGTACAAAAAACCTACTTACCTACCTACCCATTGGGCCCTGGAAGCTTGGCAAGCCGTTGGTGTGGGATGCAACCTGTGCTGTAGCTCCCTCGCATGTTCGCGCCACTTCTCATCATGTGGGGGCTGCTGCGGTAAGCGCTGAAAATCGCAAACGGACAAATACGCAAACCTGGATCGTAATTATTTATTTGTTCCGTTTGCGATGGAAACAATGGGTCCATGGGGGCCGGAGGCAAGGACGCTTGTTAAAGAGCTAAGTACTCGCCTTATTGAGGCCTCCGGTGACAAGAAGGCTATATTATATTGACAAGAAGGCTGTATTAGCTTGGCAACTCAGAGGGGCAATGTTGCCAGCATTATTGGGACCGTTCCCATGAGCCCACAGTTGGAAGACATCTTTTATTTATATGTATTTAGTTTTTAATTTTCTATTTTTTTCCTCGTGTTTTTTTTTAAGTTCACTTGTGTTATGTTTCGTTTTGTTGTGTATATATTACATGTGTTTTAAGTACCTAAAAAAAACCTAGATGTTTTATGTGTAAAAACGTGAGAAAAGCAACAAAGTATAGGCGAAACTTTGTCTGCGGAAGCGAAGAAAAAAAAGCGATCCCTTTACAACAAATTCTAACTTATCTTAGCGCTCTGGGTCCGCCTGCAGTTTAAAGGTGGAAAGTTTTAACGATATTAGACGTATTGGCTGCAGCCAGGGTGGACTTGATACTCCCTTTTGTGGCCCACTGCTATTTTTCGCCTTTTTCTACCCAAGTTCCACTGAGTAATGGAGATTTACTACGAGACGCTGTTTGAGATACTTCACGTTTAGTTTCGTTCCAATGCAGTTTATTTGTTCGGCGTCGTACTACACCACCGCTATTTCGTTTAAATCTTTAATGACGATGGGAAGAGGTCTTCAATATCTACGGGCAGCGTGGTATTTGATAGGCCATTCGTTTTAATTACACTATCTAGGTAGGAAGGTTTGGGCTCATTTGTAGCTATATAATTATGTTACTCGCAGAGCTAGTAAAAATATTAAATTAATTTTTTTAAACAGTAGAAAATGCATAAGGCATACCACTGAGCTCGGGGAGACGCAGACGGTTTTGTGGAATTATTACTACCCACCCACCCATACCCACTAAAATCTACTGCACTTTCCCTCGCGTGCCGCCGGGATGATTCGGGACCGTATTTCTCCAACATCTGCTGTGAACCTACAAATTAAGTGTCAATTAGTTCGCATCGACGTCGTGGTGTGATACCTAGTATGCCATTCGCCATCTATTGAAATATATGTATTAATACGTCACTTCATCTAATCCTCAATTAGTTTAAATCACGGCAGCACCTGCTACCAATTAGTTGGGATGTCCTTATCGAAGCTAGAAGCTCGGGATGTGAAAACACAGAATAATGCCAAAGTTGCATTTGACAAATATGGCTTATGTTAAGCTTTTTGCAATGCATGCTATATTTTTCAACGAAACTTAAATTATATATATACACTAGCTGCCCCCGGCGGACTTCGTACCGCTTTGACAGTTTCCATGACAACACTACAAACAAATCATTTTGTATTGGAAAAATTTCAAAAATCAAAAAAAATTTAGGGGTGGACCACCCTTAACATTTAGGGGGATGAAAAATAGATGTTGGCCGATTCTCATAGATACCGGATAAGCACAAAAAATTTCATCAAAATCGGTCAAGCCGTTTCGGAGGAGTATGGCAACGAAAACTGTGACACGAGAATTTTATATATTAGATGTATATATGTGTATATTATAACTGAATTCATTTCAATGTTTTTCAGTTATAATATTTTTTTATATGCGCATATGAATCCTAAGTTAATAATTATATTAACTTAGGATTCGATTGCGCATAAATGTCAAATGAAGTCATCTTAGGGGGAGTACCTTCCCGTTTTCCATAGGTTGTGACAATGGAGCTCCTATTGCTTGTAAGTAAATAATTAAAGCTATGACAGCCAGTTTCTCAATGAGTAACAGTTGAAGATGCCAGGGGAAGTGCGCTTCCACCTTTAGCCTTATTGTCACTTACCACCATGTAAGATGATGACCAAGACCTTCAACGTTGTAGATTTTTCAAAATACAGATATCGCGTGGTATGCGGCCTGCGAAAGCTCAGGCTGATGACGTGATATGTTGAGACTTTGCTCATTTTGTCATAAAAACCAAATAAATGAAGTGAATGTAAGTAGTATAAAACTTATTATGTCCAAGTTATACCTCCCCACTTTAGCTTATGATGAAATAATCCGGGCCATTAGCTTTTGGGTTTGGGATGATGATGATGGCTTTAAAACTATTCCAATCTCCATCTGTTAATAGACTACCTAACATTCGATATGTTTTAAGTTTTGATATAACTAGTACAATTATCTCTTATAATAAGACCCACGCGTGTCGCGGCAGCTGTTAATTAAAGTCACACATTTTTACGCCCAATAGACATTTAGAATATTTACCGTGCACCCACAATGTTCAAATTTCTTTAATTTCTAATGCTATGCCAACACTTTCCCTTAAATTATTAAGGATACAATAATAATAATGATAACAATGTTTCAGCTATATTATTGAATTTGCTTAACCAATTACTCAATTACTTTAAATTCTGTCTTCTATAGTATTATTAGTATTCCACAGAGGAAAGATGCTCCAAATGTCCATCCTGAACAATTGAGAAAATTTTCAACCGTACTCTTGAGATCCCCGTTTGAATGACAAATAATAAAATCTGTCTGTTCTATTTTCCCTTCCAGTACATACAACTGTGAGAGTTTCACATTATCAATGTGATTTTATCATTATCTATAGCCTTTTTATAACTTTTTAAATTTAGACTTGTTTAAAAAATCTTAAAAAACAAATTTTAGACTAAACATTGTAATAATGTAAGTCCTAGCGGGACTGGTATCTTTCGCGGAAAGGCACAGATACGGACTATAAGGTTTAGTCATATAAGTACGTGAAAATCGAACGTTTACAAGAGTGGTCTTTAAACAAAATTAACTCTCATGTATGCTAGGCTAGTAGTCTTAGTAGGTGATGTAAGTGGCTATAAACTACAAGTGACCAGCTTAGGCCTAAACAAGTCAAGATTAAAAATTTCTCTTTTTATGAAGGTACGAATGAATATTTCGGAATTTCGCGTAATGGAGGCCGCTTAGTCGTCGCGTCAAAAAGCCCTTTGTTATCTGCACGTTATATTTCAGGGGGTTTGGATTCCGCGGACAAAGCGAGCCGCATATTTCACAAGACTCTAATCTCGCCTAGTTCACAGGATTTTGGCAAGTTTTTTACACTTTGCAACGTTAATTCTCGTTGATTTATTCTAACCGCCTCGACAGATCTCCAGGGAACAATTAACCACCGACCATTATACCTGCCTTTATTGTATTATGAAGGGAGAAAGTGATGGATATGAAAGTTACATTGTTTTGTTACGCTGCCGCCAAAGTAGCTCGCTCAAATGTTTGATACCCATGTTTTACCTGTGTGTTGAGTTTACAATATTTCTTAATAACAGGGGATCGTTCCGTCTTCTTTAGAACTTGTAAAAATAAATTTTTAACTCATTTTCTTTGTTGTTTCAGATATATCAGGCGGAATCTGCTGTTGCTGGGATGGGCTTTACTGTTAGCAGCTGGCAACGATGGGGCCGAGATTTCTTGCCCTGAAGAATGCAGTTGCCGCACCATCTACGACAGGGAGGAAGGGAACGTGATGCGAGTGGCGTGCGCGCGCGGCAACATGCACATCATCCCCGTGGACTTCTTCGACAGGAACGCCCGCATCATCTCGATCTCCGCCCCCGAGCACAAGCCCAACTTTCTCACAATCGGACCAATTTTCACACAACCGACGCCTTTCACTAATCTTCGGGAGTTGCACATTGTTAATTCGAACGTCCCATCCATCGGCCAATACTCCTTCTGGGGCCTGCAAAATTTGCGACTTATTAATTTGACACACAACAACCTAACCAGCATTAACGCCGATAACTTTCGCGGCCTCATAAATCTCACCGAGTTGCACCTCGACCACAACAATATAGCACAAATGCCAAGCGAAACGTTCCGCCACCTCACCGCTCTGAAAACTTTAATTTTATCGGATAATCAAATTGAGACACTGGTGCCTAGGTTATTTCGGATGTTAGCGAAACTGTCTTATTTGGATTTAAGCGATAATCCTCTAGCTGAACTAAACCCGGAGGTTTTCAAAGACATACAACACTTAAGAGTGCTTAAATGCAGACGGTGTCTACTTAGAAGAGTTAATACTCAGATTTATCATTTGGTACCTCATTTAGAGGAATTGGATTTGGGGGAAAATCTATTTAAGTATCTTACACCTGATGAATTTATAAGTTTGAAGAAATTGAAAAAGTTGAAGTTGGATGGCAACCAGTTGTCAGTGGTGGTGGACCACATGTTCGGGCGCAACCGCGAGCTGCGCGTGCTCTCGCTGGCGCGGAACCGGCTCGCACTGCTGGCGCCCGCCGCCCTCACCAACCTCACCACTCTTGTGCACTTGGATATCAGCCATAACAAAATCGACAGGTTCTATTTGCAGACATTCGCACCTATCATAGATTCACTGAAGACCATAAATTTTAGCGGCAATAACTTACCGCTCAATGAAATTGCCATTGTACTACAGACTCTACCAGACATTCACGGAGTTGGGCTGGCAAACCTGTCGCTGCCGGAGATTCCCCCGAATTTCTTTACCTACAATGAACATTTGGTCGCTTTAGATATATCTTGGAATAAATTAACAAAATTTCCATATAAATTGCTCACGAAGACAAAATTCCTGCAAAGATTAGACATATCGCACAACAAGTTGCAGACGTTGAGCGAACAAGATTTGCAACGTTTGGAAGCGATATCGCAGATAAATTTATCAAAAAACTCTTGGCATTGCGGCCAATGTTCGGCCGGAACAATGCTCGTCTATATGACGACTACAGTGCTGAACGGAACAATAAGGAATCTCAAGTGCTACTCACCGATGAGACTGAGGGGTAAAAGTTTCGCAGATATGACATTCGATCGATTGGATCCGTGCCCCAGTACACACGAGGCGCAAATGAGCGTGATAGCGGGTTTGATGTTGTTGTGTATTGCTGTTCTGGCGGCTGTGGCGGGTGCGTTGTGCTGCACGCGTCGCCGCGCGGCGCAATACTACACGAACGAGGAGAAGCGCCGCGAGCACGAGCACGAGCACCCTGAGGAGCTGCTGGGGCGCACGGAGCTGGGCAGCGTGGCCACCATCCACGCGCCTTACCATCTGGTCTCGAAAGGTAGCTAACAGCGCAGCCCGCTGCCGGCGCCGGCACCGCGCCCGCCCGCTGCGCGCAGGCTGCTCCGCGTGGCGCTCGACCCACCGCGGCCCTACCCCTCAGCTTCAGTGCCAGCACCGCTCCTCGACGCCATCCCCCTCCACTATTTCCCCTCACCGCCCCCACCGATACTCGATTCCAACGACATGTGATACGAATATGATTTCGAAGACGATCTAGTGTAAAGCCAAAGATAATGCGCTACGGACTATATATTTAATAAAAATAGTAATAACAAAATTGTTTATAAAGACATTGGAAAATTGTTGATAGTTACATTAGTTAGAAAACGTCTTCGAATTATAAAAAAAGAGATATTTTTCTACAAATAGAATTTTATTGTAAGTTTTCAAACTTTACCTGAAACAGGACTGTTAAAAATAGATATCTTATTCGAAATAAGTACATATTTACGAGTAAACCATCTTTGACTAGAATATTTTCTATAATTTCAAGCATTTGTTCTAACTCTATGGTAATTATAAGACATTTTTAATTTATAGTGGGGTCATCTCTTTTAAGTTGTTCTATGTTATGTGGCAGCATATTATGTAAAAATTTATTCGTTCGTTGAAATTTCGTTGAAATTTCTTTTTGTCTTGCATTTGGATAACTGTATAGCAAGGACTTTAATGCTTAGTAAGTATTTTATAACTGCACTATACGGTCTGTAAAGTGTAGATCTAAACCTATAGTTATGATCATCAACAGAGTGAGGATTCCGTAAAAGTAACATAATTAGGTACTCGACAAATTCAGTTGTTACAAGTTTTGAAATGTCGGCGGGTTTTTTAACATTTATTTTGTACTAAACATTACAAAAAGAAGTATAAAGTTTGTTTCGCTGTTTTGGTGCAACCGACTATTAATTTTCTTTGTTTCCATTGCTTACATTTTTAATGTCATTAAAATTACGCCAAAGGCTCTCTTTAGTTACTTTAGGCAGTAGTCACTTTAAAATTTTGTCATAGCTAATTGAACACTTATTAAAAGTTTCTTAAATGCCACGTGAAAACCATTAAATTATTGTAACATGGTTTAAATGTGGTTTGGTGACAATCCGTTTAGGGGTGTGATTTTAAAAACACAAAGGTTTTGAAATTAGAAATAACAAAAATACAAGACGAAAATATTTATTTTATTGCTTTTATTTCAATTCGTTTAATAGTTACAAACTTTCGAGAATCTTTTATAAACATAATCACCGGTGACTTCGAATACGTGTGCGATCCCTGCCATTCTTAAATAATATCATCGTGTGAAATTTATTGTCACCGTTTCAAAATCGCACCCCCAGCCGCATATAAAACACTATAATTGTTATTTAAATGTTATTGGTAATGGTTATTTAAAAGAATAATAATTTCGGTTAAAGGGAAGGCTGCAAGGGGAGATAGGAGGTAATTTCAAGAGGATCTTTTTCTCTTTCGAGAAATTCCTCATGGTTTAGTTTCAAAAATGATCTCAAGTCAATTGCTTTATGTCATG
Source organism: Eudonia truncicolella (assembly GCA_949315975.1). Classification (NCBI taxonomy): domain Eukaryota; kingdom Metazoa; phylum Arthropoda; class Insecta; order Lepidoptera; family Crambidae; genus Eudonia; species Eudonia truncicolella. The sequence continues at coordinate 19,221,155 of OX438825.1, read as the reverse complement.
TCGAAATTACGACAAGGTAGACTAAAAAAATTACAGTTATTAACTATAATTACAAAAAAAAATACATCATTGTAAAACGTGTTTTTTGGTTAGTTTTGAGTAAAAAAAATTAACAAATTAAAATATTTAAGGAGACATTGATTTCAAAAAAATTAAGGCACATGAGTGTCGTGCCGAACAAATGTTTTTCTTATCAAAATAATATTATTTATATAAATAATCAATCAAAGTAAATGGTAATACCTAATAAGCTTGTTTTGGTGTGATTTTAAACTGTTCATGTTGCTTACATTGAATGTCATTAAAAAGTAGATTCGTTTCGATGAAAGGGGAGGGTGTAAGGGGAGAAGGGAGGCCATTTCACGAGAATTCCTCTTTCGAGAAATTCCTCATTGTTTGGTTTCAAAAATGATCTCAGGTCAATCGCTTTATATTATGTCGAAAATACGACAAGGCTGACCAAATAAAAGTTACAGTAAAAACTATAATTGCAAAAATTCATAATTGTAAAACGCGATTTCATTCATTCAATTCAAGTTGAAAAAAATTAAGGCACATGAGTATCGTGCCGATCAGATGTTTTTCTTGTCAAAATAATATTATTTAAACAAATAATCAATCAAACTAATTGGCAATACCTAATAAGCTCGTTTTGGTATGATTTAAAAATGTTCATGTTGCTTACATTTAATGTCATTAAAAAGTAGGTTGGTCGAAGTTGTGCGTCGGGCCCGACAGGCATTAGCCAAAAAATTAAAAGTGTTTAGTGACAATCTATTTAGGTTTAGATTTAGCAGTGGTTATTTAAAAGAATAATCATTTCGGTGGAAGGTAAGGTTGTAAGGAGAGAAGAGAGGCCATTTCACGAGGATTCCTCATTCGAGAAATTTCTCATTGTTTGGTTTCATAAATGATCTCAAGTCCATTGCTTTATGTCATGTCAAAACTACGACAAGACAGACTAAAAAAATTTCAGTCAAAAACTATAATTACGAAAATACATGATTGCAAAACGTGTTTTTGGTTTGTTTAAAGTAAAAAAAAAACAACAAATTACAATATTTAGGGAGGCATTAATTTCGAGTTTAAAAAATTAAGGCACACGAGTGTCGGGCCGAACAAATACTTTTTTATCTAAATTAATAATATCTTTACAAATAAAAAATCAAAGTAATTGGCAATACCTAATAAGTTTGTTTTAGTATGATTTAAAACTGTACATGTTGCTTTCATTTAATGTCATTAAAAAGTAGGTTCATCAAAGTCGCGCGTCGGGCCCGACTGACAGACAGTAGCCGAACACTTTAAAACTTTATCATAGAAAGGTGGACACTAATGAAAACGCTTCATAATTGCCACGCGAAAATATCAAGTTAACGTTACATTGTTTAAAAGGTATTTAGTGACAATCTATTTAGGATTAGATTTAGCAGTGGTTATTTAAAAGAATAATCATTTCGGTGGAAGGGAAAGCTGTAAGGGGAGAAGGGAGGCCATTTCACGAGAATTCCTCTTTCGAGAAATTCCTCATTGTTTGGTTTCAAAAATGATCTCACGTCAATTGCTTTATGTCATGCAAAAATTACGACCAGGCAGACCAAATAAAAGTTACAGTAAAATCTATAATTTAAAAATTCGTGATTGTAAAACGTGATTTCATTCATTCAATTCAAATTGAAAAAAATTAAGGCACATGAGTGTCGTGCCGAACAAATGTTTTTCTTACCAAAATAATATTATTTACACAAATAATCAATCAAAGTAATAGGCAATACCTAATAAGCTTGTTTTGGTATGATTTAAAAATGTTCATGTTGCTTACATATTTTAATGTCATTAAAAAGTAGGTTCGTCAAAGTCGCACGTCGGGCCCGACAGGCAGTAGCCGAACACTTTAAAACTTTATCATAAAAAATTGGACACTAATGAAAACGCTTCATAATAGCTACGCGAAAAATATCAAGTTAACGTAACATTGTTCAAAAGGTGTCTAGTGACAATCTATTTAGGTTTAGATTTAGCAGTGATTATTTAAAAGAATAATCATTTCGGTGGAAGGTAAGGTTGTAAGAAGAGAAGAGAGGACATTTCACGAGGATTCCTCTATCGAGAAATTTCTCATTGTTTGGTTTCATAAATGATCTCAAGTCAATTGCTTTATGTCATGTCAAAACTACGACAAGACAGACTAAAAAAATTAGAGTCAAAAACTATAATTACGAAAATACATGATTGCAAAACGTGTTTTCGAGTTTAAAATAAAAAAAATTAACAAATTACAATATTTGGGGAGGCATTAATTTCGAGTTTAAAAAATTAAGGCACACGAGTGTCGGGCCGAACGAATACTTTTTTATCTAAATTAATAATATCTTCACAAATAAAAAATAAAAGTAATTGGCAATACCTAATAAGTTTGTTTTAGTATGATTTAAAACTGTTCATGTGGCTTTCATTTTATGTCATTAAAAAGTAGGTTCGTCAAAGTCGCGCGTCGGGCCCGACAGACAGTAGCCGAACACTTTAAAACTTTATCATAGAAAGGTGGACACGACAGACTAAAAAAATTACAGTCAAAAACTATAATTACGAAAATACATGATTTGGTTTGTTTAAAGTAAAAAAATATATATTAAATTACAATATTTAGGGAGGCATTAGTTTCGAGTTTAAAAAATTAAGGCACACGAGTGTCGGGCCGAACAAATACTTTTTTATCTAAATTAATAATATCTTCACAAATAAAAAATCAAAGTAATTGGCAATACCTAATAAGTTTGTTATAGTATGATATAAAACTGTTCATGTTGCTTTCATTTAATGTCATTAAAAAGTAGGTTCGTCAAAGTCGCGCGTCGGGCTCGACAGACAGTAGCCGAACACTTTAAAACTTTATCATAGAAAGGTGGACACAAATGAAAACGCTTCATAATTGCCACGCGAAAATATCAAGTCAACGTTACATTGTTTAAAAGGTATTTAGTGACAATCTATTTAGGTTTAGATTTAGCAGTGGTTATTTAAAAGAATAATCATTTCGGTGGAAGGGAAGGCTGTAAGGGGAGAAGGGAGGCCATTTCACGAGGATTCCTCTTTCGAGAAATTCCTCATTGTTTGGTTTCAAAAATGATCTCACGTCAATTGCTTTATGTCATGTCAAAATTACGACATGTCGGCAAATAAATTACTGCATAATGTGATTGGCTTAATTAAAATTAAAATTATTTAAAAAAATAAAACAAAAAATAAAAAAAAAAATTCTAATTTTAAAATTATGGTACTTGAGTGTCGTGCCTTATAATTTTTTGATCTAGATTTAATAAAAGTGCGGCTTTTTCAATTGCGAATATACCTCGACGTAAACCTTTCTCATTTTATTTCAGAAATTAAATTGTATTCCTCGATTTATTTGTTTTGAATCTAAAAACAATTTTGATGAGCTTCCGTAAAAAGTGATACTTTGATTGTTATCAAAGTATCACATTTTACAGAAGCTCATCGCTATTGCGTTGCACCAAAACAGTATTTTTTTCAGTTTTTATGTATTAGTATTTTTTTAACCAAAACTTTTTTCTTATTATGTTCTTTACTATACACGTGTTGTTTCATTTGGTAATTTAACTTTTTTATGTCAAAATTGAATAATAAAAAACATTAGAGAGATGACAAAGATGTAAGCGAAATTCATTTATCACACAAATTTTGTTCCGTGTTACCTGGATATATCTTAGACAAATGCCCAGGTAACTTGTTTGGCAAAGGGTAGCCATGTGGGGATCAAGGGACATATTATTGTACCAACCTACATCAAGCGTCAAAGATTGTACGTTTTTTTTATTTTTGTCTTTTTTCAAACAGTATTAACTTATTAATAGAACCATCATCAAAGAGTTAGAGCGTGAATCACTTTACTTAGATTATACTGATTTAGTTTTAAGTTAGGTGTTAAGATATAATATGTATGAAGGCTTTATGATTTGATCACTGAGATTAAATGTAATTAAAGTATTTATGTGATGTTAAGTATAAAGCTACACAAAATATCTAGCTCTTACTGTAGCTATGCGCTTAGTGCCAAAAGATCTCTTTATAGTACTGTCGAAATTTTTATATCTTAAAGCACTATCACCAGATAATAGCATGAATCGTTTTCATTTAAAGTTATGTGACTTTTTTTTCCCAATTTGTTTTTTATTTTGTATATCTCAAAATTAATTAATATATTTTTTTCTTTATAAACAACATGAAATTACATTTTCTATTATTTGTTTTAGTGAGTGAAATATTGGGGCACCTATTTTGCTTTCACTAAGTTATATATATTATTTAGTTTACAGATTATATTATTTCGCGATGTATGATTTCTACTACTTCTTACTGCTTTGCTTCGAAAGAGTTAATCAGTTCGGTGTAAATCGATCGATAATATAACATCGATAATTAGACGTCACTATATCGAGTGATAACGCTTTAAGACCCGTGTATATAAGTCTTTATTATTAAGCATGAATATATCTGAAGCTATTTTTAGTGTGAAAGGCTTTCGTGTAATATAATGCGCACACCTGGGCCAAGTTGGATAATGTTAGTCATCAGTGTACCAAATGGACGTCTTTAGGCCACTTTCAGTTTCACATTCTATTTCACATCGTCCGACAAATAGCGTTTCTTTAAAAAATAATGAAATTGACTGGTGTACTTTGTAGCGTTTGTGTAGTTATACTTAAACATTTGGTGCTGGATCAGTTTAGATTATGTGAAGCTTTTTAATTATCATTAAAAATGTTGGTATTCATTTTAAATTTTGCTTTTTGTTTTCGTTGCAGTGTTTTGTTGTGTTTAAATATTTAGGCTATATGTGCAATCCAAATGGGTCATTATGGGTTAGTCCAAAACTATAAGAGATAGGGAATAATCCATGTACTCGGATTGAAAGTTAAGTAAAACCGCACTCGAAAATTTGTATTATTGCAACCATAAAAATGCTTACCATTTAGAACACCCACAAAGGTTTATTTGACAGTTTTTTTAATAAATTTTTTGTACAATTTTAATTTTTTTTTTGAGGTTTGGTTAGTTTTGATACCGCACTCTATGTGAGAGTTTTTTTAATGCGTTATGCTTAACTCTACAATTCACGATATGGTTGTTTATAACAAATTTCCTTCTCTCATAGTTTCATGCTTTCCCGTGGTGAGTCACTTGGACCGCTCACCATGTATAGTTGACTCTTTTCACCAACCATATGAAACCTAATTTTGTTAGTAAAATCTCATCTCCCGCAGCACGTTACGCCGCATTCGATAAGTATTAGTATTAAACTGATGTAAAAACAGAAATAAATTAAAAAGTTACAAAATAGGAAAAAAAATGTTAGTCGAACCTCAATTTCACACGTTTGTATTGGCTCTAAGACGTAAAAGAATGATTGGTGATCGAGAATTGATCTATATTTTCAATTGGCGCTATTTCTAATCCAAACATAATATATTTAATTATATGTTTGGATTGCTTTCTTCTATATGATATTTGTATTTGATTGGCAACAATGCATAATCATGTTGCAATTAATATAGTAATAAATATATTTATAATAATGCGGTATCACAGTACCCAATATTTGACCGAGTTGTGGCAAAATGATTCTGTCTACTTTTTGGGCGACATTAAAACTATTGTAGTCGACAAATCCACATATACCTTTTTTGCAAGGACTCGATTCACTTCTATACTGTTCATAGAATAGTAACAAAAAAATCACCTACATCGAAACGGCACTGAAAGATTTCTTTTATTACAGCTATGTTGCCAAAATGGTTTAGATAATTTGGGCACAACTCGGTATATTAGTAAAACTGTGAGCTTATTAGAGGATAAACAAGGTAAATGTAAATACACGTATTAACTTTCGATAAGGTGAATATATTTCCTTTCCAATGCCCTTGCTTAACATGCAATAGAGCGATTAACCAACATCCTAATAATAATGAACTAATTCTATTTTTTTTGTATCCTTTGCGTTGGCACAGCGGAGTCTTTCTTCATCAATCAATTAATTACGTAGCGCTCTAGGATTTCCCTGAAGTTCCTTGCTATAGATTAATAAAAATATATAACTACTAAAATTTATCGTATAGAAACTAGATCATATAAAACATTTTAATAAAAAAAAAATACAATAAGCAGAGATATATTACAATAATCATAATAATATTGGATACCTACATTAAAGAGTATTAATTTTATTGGCCAATCGGAAACGGTTGCACTGTAAGATGAACACCAAATACGTAGTTTATAAATAATACAATATGCAATGGAAAATAGTAAATTCGTATACCGTGTACAATATACATTGAACGGTGTTCGAAGTGATTAATAAATAATACATATACCACATAAGATATTCATACTGATACATAACCAGATTAATATGATAAGTTCAATATAATCACTAATCGTCTACTCGTACTCGTATATAAGTTTGTGCATCTTACTGTAATATTATTTATTGTCTAGTGTATTTGGCGGGTTACACCCTCACTTTAAAGTGATTAAATTGGGTTTTATTACTTATTATTAGTGTTTGTATTTCTGTGTGTCAATAGATTTAGTAATGTTTTGTCATGGTATGATAGAGACAATGTAATTTGTACATAATTATTTATTATACTTATTTAATCAATTATCTTTATAAAAATGTAATTAACATTTTTGAGTCGCGTATTTTTATGAAACAGATTATATTAAAGAATAAGGTTTTGTGTAGAAGACAAATAGTAATCGTAATGGTATAAGTTTATTGCTTTTTTACAGTTTATACTTACTGTATATTTTAAATTAAAATTTTCTTTAACCCTTTTTATTTTATTATAGTCTGATTTATTTTTGTCAAGTGTCTAATAATTTAGATATCATATATTTATTTATTTATTTATTTATAACAGTTCAAAATTTATATTTTACCATAAAAAATAACTTAAACCAATTCAAGTTGATAAAATATTTCCGTTTCACAAAAAATCTTTATCGTCCATCGTTTATAGATCAATATATTGTCAGGGAAAATCCACTGTATGTTAGATTTCTAAAAAAATCACATTAATTTTATCTTTCGGAATACCAACTACAACGATCTAGTAACAAGTAGATAATTAATTCGTCATGCATAACATTTAAAAATAAGAAAAACAATAATCAAAAATATACATTTTGTCTGAACTCAGCCTAACGTTAATTAGGCCTAACTCCCAAAAATAAAAACTCAACGAGAGTCAGAATAAACGATGGAAAATTTAAGGTCGTTATTATGATTTTTTATGAAAGTTAAATTCAACAATAATTTTAAGTAAATGTTATAGTATATTGAGTGTTACAAAATAAAATCATTAAAAAATATAAAAAGAGAGTGTCTTAGGTTTACGGGTAAACCCCCAAATTCGTCTAACTCTGTCGGTTAACATTCTGTGACACTTACTTCAAGAAATATAATATGAGATTTCAATTTTCAATGTTCATGGGTCCAGCAAAAATTACTGCGTTTCTAATTCAGGGTTATAAAAAATTAAGCGATAAGTAACGCTCCTTTTAAGAAATCAAAGGAACAAAAGACATAATAATAAGATATCAGTACATAATTGATCGAAGCCAGAAGAGCACTGCCTCACCACCTCACCACCTCACCACTTTTGGATTTGAAGGAGTTTAAAATTGAAACTAGTGCCTCAGTTCGACATTCATTAGATATGTTGAAATCTGTAACCCACTAGACGAGAAATATTCACTTTAGAATATTATACATCCTTCTTGAACAGAGAGAGACGGACTCAAGTGGGGTTTATCGTTTAAATACAAACATAGCATTAGAAGGAGTGAGCTACACCGCTATGTATTCAATTCTAATTATTTATATAAGCTATTAAAACCCATTCATATAGACTTATAGAACTATAAAACAAATATTGATTATTTGTTTATGGTTTATTAAAATCATTATGCCATTGTTAGGTGTATCCGCATAGCAATGGTTCTGAGAATAAGTTTCCGTTTTATCGCTTAATTTTTTTTTCATGAACTTGTTTACTTATATAGGTTTATATACGCTTCTCGAAATTATTTTGCAAGAAACTAAATTATAATAATCTTATTACTTTATTTTTTCAAATTATTGATGAGAACAGTTTGGCCGGCTAGCAAAAATATGAAATAGAAACATAATCACATTATTAATATTTCAAAACTACATAAATTTATTGGTAACGTATAATTCAGTGGCATCGATGCCCTCTCTCGTTTTTTTTGGCGACTCAAAAAAACACGTATTTAAAATATGTTTTGATTTATCAACCGACAATTTAGCTGGCTTATTGACTCTTCATAATTTAATTACTAACGTGTTTTTGTCATTTTATTTATATGTAAGATTTTGTGTAAGTAAAATAAATTTTGTAAGGCAGTTAGTAAATAAGTAAGTGTGTTATCAATATACCAATAATAATATTTGAATGTCTATGATACTTAGGATTCATAATAAGTTTGCAATAGACTAAATCAATGTCCTTACATTAAAACCACATAAGAACCTTCAATATTATATCTTTATCACTATTGCGTGACCGCTTTGTTTTTAGGATAAAAAAAATACTAATTATAAAAACCTACCTATTCTTCTGTGACTGTTGCTTTACCCTCCATAAAAAAGTTTAAAACTTTGTTTCCAACTATCGCGTCCCTTAGTTGTAGATAAAATTATTACTCACTAATAATAATGTTAAATAAAATAATATTGAATATATTGTGTACCTTGGATTTGTACATTTTGTTTGCGTTTACGTGATTATTGGTTTTATTTCGTCAAAGAGGTTTACTTCCATTATATTTTTTTATGTAGCACATACTGTCTGGTATAACGAGTGATTTTTTCAAGTAAATGAAAACTGTTATTTGTTCGATAAGTGTAAAAAAATATATATTTAAAATCAAATAAAATTGAAAAAATATAGTTTATGCATTCAAAAGGTAAAAAGTATATAATACAGAAACGTTTCATATAGTTATTTAAAAAAGGCTCATTTATGAAATATGTCATAGAGACATATGATATGTTATTAAAATAATGTGTAATAATAATGTGTCGTTGAAAGTGCACACGCCAGCACATCTGCCTACCACAAACTGTCAAATTTCCTCAATAGACTGTGAACTTTATGTCTTAAAGATATGGTTGAAAAGGTATTAAAGAAATTTGACAGATTTGGATAGGTTGATGTGCAGCCGTGTGTGTACTAAGCTCCTTCTAGGTCACTTGTTTAGCCAGTAGCGCTGTGTACTTTTATATTTTTATTGTCCAGATATTACTGTTATTCCAGACGTTAATTGTACTTTGATTTAAGCATCACGGCCATTATTCGCGTGTTATGTTTATTGCTGAGTTTGCTTGCGTATTTTAAGGTTCCGTGCAATGTGTGCTACTAATAGATTATAGTGACTTAAGTGTATGATAATCTGATGCAACAATGTACTATATAGTTTTGTCTGCTATCAAATTAGTATAAGATAATTTAACTATAGGAATTCTTTGAGGAGTTCTTTTATAATAATAAAAATTATAATGGAATAACATAATTATTTTAAAAAGGATTTTGAATCTTTTTTAATGCAAATGATTTGCTATTCTCTTTATTTTTAATTAAATGTGATTAAATTTTAATGAATTCTTTTAGCTCGCACAATTTCAATTGTATCTCGTAAGTTAAGGTTTATTGATTGCAATGAACAATAAATGTTAGTGTAATACAATCGATTGATCTAATTTAACAATGACTGTGTTGACATAAGTTAAATTATAATTTAAGTGAGTGTGTTATGCTTTATTTTTAAGTTCATGCATAATAGGATATGTGTGTTAGCAAGTATACTTATTGTGTTAGATACAGTAAAAAAAAAAATACAATTTTGTGTCGTATGATGAGCCCTTTACTACTTTTGCTTTCACGTTGTGTATAACGGGAATTGAATACGTAACCGGTCTCCTAGCGACTTCAATTTTAACTTGTCATCTACACAGACGTTTCTGATTTTGGGCAAAAAAAAAATCAAAAACTTTAATGTCTCCGTCATCATTATCAGAACAATGACAAATCTCCGCCATCATGACTTTATAAACCAAAACTACACGGACAGAAGATTTATACCTACAACAACATGTATACACAAGTTTTTAAATTATATTTAATGCTCGAGAACTTTTCTATGAATATGATTGTTTAATTTTACCATAGTAAAAACGCATAACCTCTAAACTCCATATGAAAGAAAATTGAATTACTCTTTTGGCATATACGAGTAGGTAAAAGTTCTATGTAAAATTTAATAGGTATTACATAGCTTTTGGTATTAAACTACGCAAAATGATATGATTTCATCGCAATTAATAGCAAGCCAAAGTTACTATGGACACTTGGTATTGTACTTTGTTCGGATCTTCGTAATGTATGAACTTTTTCTAAAAGGAGGCACCTAGGCTAAAGATCGTGGACATTTAAAAATAACAGAATCTGTTTTTAATTAAAGTAGTGAAGGGATTTAAAAAACACTTCGATTTTATTTGCTTATGCCTATAAGTTTGTATTTTTTTAGGATAATTAAGATTAATTAAGAAAATAATATTGAGTTTTTAAATTATTGATTTCAATATAAATTTATATAAGTGTTTCTTATGAAACTATAATTGTATTTGTTTTGTACGGGCTTGTATTGCCGAGTTTGATTTATTTTCCTTAGTATTATTTATTGTCTTGAATATTGTAATGCTTAGTTAGTAAGTTGTTTATAAGGAAATTGATCAAAACCTTTCGATGAAATATTTACTTCTATCGTTTTGGTCCTGAAAAAATTAAACAGACTTGTTTTTTTAAACAGGTTATCAAATTATTATGATTAAAATTGCTTTGACTTACAATTTACAGTATTACCTAACCTAATTTTAAAATTATGTGATAAAATAACATATCTGTTTTGCTTATTGAAAATAAGTATTCTGTAGTGTAAGCGAAAGAATAATTTACAAACAACATTAATGAGCAATATTATTTTTTACTGAAATTGAACACTAACCAAAATAAGACACAATTTATGTCATATTAAGTTTTAATTATAAATCATACCTACAGGATAATTGGAAACCGTCACCAAAATATTGTTAAACTATTCTCACGCTAAAATTTGTTTGTATCCGTCTGTGTATATTCGTACTAAATACATTATTAAATCAAATATAACTAACATTTGGCAACTAAAAGGTCTCTTATTTAAATTTTTAAGTCTCCCAAATAACGATGTAATAAAACAACTAAACTTGATGACAACAAAAGTATTCTGGCGACTGGGCCCGCTTTTATCTGAGCCCGCGGGCCCACTCGCCGGATCGAATTATTTTAATATTTTTATTCCGGCAACTGGGCCCACATTCGATATACATATAAGATCTATTGTTAGGGAGAATTCTAGTACAGTTAGAAGAAAACGCATTCGCAATAAAAAGAGTTTTTTATGAAAATCATTTATAAAATGTTTTTGTTTTGTTTATATAATTTTAACGTAAATTTTGTTGCGAAACAAATTACAAAAACACAAATGTTGAAAAAATCATCATTTATATTTACATGGATAGCCTTTGATAAAATTTAATATAAAATCAACAAATCTTAGATCAATAGAGACTCGAACCCACGACCTTTGGATAACCGGTCCACCGCTAACTTTTATTTCTTTTCAAATTTTATCTTGTAACTATAACTATAATTATAGCATTGTGAATGCAAAATTCCAAATAATAGAAATAAACTTGATTATTAAAGATGATTCAAGAACTCAAGGTACACTTTCCTAGAGCCATGACTCGTTCGATTCGCGGCCGTGAGAAACCTTAAAAAGGTCTATTACTTATTTAAATTGCCATATTCAAATAATTGTTTTAATCTTTTAATGAATCTTATCAAAAGCATTGCATATTCAAGCGAACTGTAACATAGTCAGCTTACGATAAGCCTCCGAATGAAAGTTTTATTCACCAACATGAATTTGTAAGGTTTAATGCCTTGCCGCCTGGTGACAAACGAGAAGAGTCAAAATGTTGCCATGCAAAATATCGTTTTCGTTAACGTGATCGAATCCGTGGGGCGGCAGCTTAACGGTGCGCAGTCTCAGTTTATGCAGCATAAATCATTCTGATCGAGCTAACCAAAACAAAAAAGCTTAAAAAGTTTTAAAAAAGCTAAAAAAAAGCTAAAAGCTTAAAGCTTATAAATAACATTTATTTACAAGAGGTGTTTTGGACTATTTGAAAACTGTAATTAAAAAAAACCGGCCAAGTGCGTGTCGGGCCACGCGCAGTGTAGGGTTCCGTAGCCCATCTCAATAATACGGACTCTGAGAAGCTTTTATGAACATTTATTTAACGATGGCTCAATACTTAAATACAGATATTACCGGTTTCACACAACTTACAACGTTATTTAAGTAGTTCCCAATGAGGAATTTGTACTGCGCCAAGTACATTTTATAAGTTGGTCGACCGTTACTCGTAAACTTGTAAAGCCTACATAGCTGTGATAGTTTTCCTTTAAACTTCGTCATATACACAACTACCGTGAATTTTTTCACGTATCCAAAAACAACCATTTGGCTGGCAAGGGGGGGGAGGCACTTGACTCTAACAAAATTTTGCACTTTAAAGCCTAATAGAATCAATAAACTGTTTTCACAATCCCACTATATTTTTGAAATTGCTATCCAACGACACCCCACACTATGGTGTAGACAAGAAGCGAAACTATAAGGGTTCCTTGTTGATTACGGAACCCTAAAAAGGATTTTTAAGTAATAAGAAACTCCACTTAAAAGTGAAAAATATAATTAAATAAATCCTATAAATAAGATTAGGTTCACCACCGCATTGGTAAGCGTGACGACTTAGGAAATACCCATCAATTGTAGCACTGACTTGATCTTGTGATGGAGGTCTATGCCTATTAGTGGGAAAGTATGTAGTACGTGGAGCTCGATGGCGCAGTGGTTAACGCGCTTGATCTGCGATAGCTAATGTTAAGCAACTTTCGCAAAGGCCGGCCATCGGATGGGTGACCAAAAATTTGTCATCTCGAGCTCGAGTGGTGGGTATGGCCCGTTCTCCCTGTCCATCCATAGGGAAGGCTCGTGCCCCAGCAGTGGCGACGTTGATGAGCTAGTGATTGTAATGGATGTTGTACAGTACTGTTTACGTAACAGCGACTTTGGTTTTCATTATCGAGTTAAAGTATTCGACGTAGGTACCTGTGGAGACGGCATTGATAGAACTGGTAATACATGAGCTTTATTTGACAGTAAAATAAAACAAAACCAATGAATAATATATTATACCGCGCCAGTCAAAGGGCTGAGTACTACATACCTTTAAGGCGATATAATGTTTAGTGGTTTGCCGAACCTGTCAAAGGTACCTCATACATGTGACTATACGTTCGGTAGTTCCATCATATTGCACCGCAACCGCATTTCGCACAAACGTAGCTCATTACAATATTGTGCTTTGATTTCACAGCAATCACTTAGTGCTTCAGTGGATCCCGTACTGTTGTATTCGAGGCGGTCACCCGTTGCACTGACTATAATCACTAATTGCCAATTATTGTAGCGCTTTAAGTTATTACTGAAAGCGCTTTGAACCGAGCTCTGATTTGGACAATCTATTAATATGCGAGTTGTAATAGACCAGGGCTGAAGCCTTTGAAAATGGTAAAAAGAAAAAAAAAAGTAGTAGTATTTGCATTTTTTTTTGTTTATCGATGTAACATGGAATCTTACGTTTTTTGAGTAATTAGTGTAAATTTAAATAAATAGCTCAAAATTGTACATCATTCGATCATTTTTAAAAATCGGATTCGAGTTTTTTTTCGTTTCTTTGCATTTTCTGAGAACATTTATGGTATTGTTTTTTTTTTACAGTAGAGATTTCAACGAACAAAAAGTCCACCGACTTTTTTAAAAAGCAGATTTTTTGACGGGAGTATTTTTGATTGAAAATTAGGGTGCTTTTTCGATTAAAAGTCAAAATAAAGTGAAAAAAAAAATATTTCAAATAAAAAAAAATACAGACTTTTTGGAACTTAAAAAATATATTTTTTATTGTAAAAGATAAAAATAAAAATCAAAAGCTTGGTTATTTGATTTTTTCACATAAATTTTGAGGTTATGTGAAAAAAGTGTAATTACAAAAGTTGTAGGTTTTTTTATTATTTACAACTTTGACTTTTAATCTTTTTCCATAGGACTTGTAGTTTTGCCGGAAATTGAGATAAACCGTTTTATACCCTTAAAACCCACCCCCTTCCACTTCCCGACCTCAGATCGCCCGTAAATTATTTTTTCTTTCACTTTTGTTATATTCTCTTCCTTTTGCAATAGGTTTTATCCTGCTATACTTTTTTTTGGTTTCAAAAACTATCGACCCATGTCAAAAGAGGTAGTCAAAATGATAATTTTGAAACGCTTAACTATAACTTTCACGCTTGTACTAACACAAACACAATCTTTTTATTATTTTTATTTTTGCATTCACAACGCTATATGTAGTTATAAGATAAAATTATTTATAAGAAAATACGTCTTAATTTATTGCTAAATACTTGCAAAAATGTTATTTCGACTGTGACTTGTAACTTCGTAGAGACGTGATACGGTGGCGTAAATCACAAAGTACTCGAAAAATTCATTCAACAAGTCTTCTGGGGTCTTGGAAGCTCAGATCGAGTGTGGCCGCTCCGAAGGTTTTGATAGGGATTCGATAGAAGGGGTATACCCTGTAAAATATACTGTACTTTCTCTTAACATTATCTTAACTTAGAGCGAGTCATAACCGCCGTCAGGCCCATCACGCTCGGCTAGTTATGACGCCCAAGTAGACTTAACTAATGCGATAGTAGCAAATAAGGCATGCCCGTGGCGCCTTATATAAAAATATATTTTTTCGATAGAATGGTCAAATCTATCAAACCACGTCGATAAAACCATGTTGACAGCTAAGTCATGAAACAACTAACTTTGGATCAAAACAATTGCTTACACGCTGTTTCCTGCGAACAATAACTAAAGCATGTTATTCTGAAGATGTTTTGATGTTTGTTTACTAAATTCATTCTACTCAGTTCTACAATAAAAGAGGTTCTATCAGAAGTAGATGTATAGTTTTGTTTAAAGAAATAAAACCTTCACGAAAATCCTTTATTTGAGAAGTCTTCAAACATTTGCTAAAAGTTTCGGACAAATTGCTTCAGGTCGGGATAAGCTTTGCAGAAACAAAACAACAAGAAGCTCGTATCGGGTGAACTTTATCAACAGCGATTTTGTTTAACACATTTGTACATATTTGGTCGATATGATTACTCTGAAAGATTTTTACACTTCGGGATGGATGTGCCGGGGCTTTAAAAGTTTTTTTTTAGTATGTAAACATATATTTACTTTTCGAGTAAGGTTTTGCAAAAGGAAATTGGTATAAGATCAAAACGGGTAGACGTAGAGTAACAAACTTCTATTTATTATTATTATTATACTCTTTATTTATTTTCTTTCTTAAAACTAGATTTTTACAATATTTTAATAAAAAAACAATAAAACATTATAAAAAACTAATTCTAGAGTACCACCAGCAGCGGGGCAGGGCCCAAGCTACCGGTGGTCAGGGCTGCAGAGTGAGGAACCTCCTGACAATACGTGCCGTGTCAAGGAGTACTGCCTTCTGAATCTGACCCTTGATCCAACCATCAAGCGAGAACCTCTTAAGATGTTGGTCGAGGCTCTTCGCTATCAGACCGTTCGCTGAAACGACTATCGGGACAATAATGGTTGAATCAACATCCCACATGGCGGTCACCTCGTGAGCTAAGTCAAGGTACTTACTGAGCTTGTCCTTCTCGGCTTTCACGAGGTTCTCATCATGAGGTATGGTGATATCAACCAGTATTGCCCGGCGCTGGGATCGGTCAACCACCACGATATCAGGCTTATTGGCGACAATAGTCCTGTCCGTAATGATAGAGCGATTATTATTATTATTATTACGGTTCGATAAAACTGGACTGTGGTGGTAGAGCAAAAACCATTGCTCTCTGTTGTCGTTGTCCTATTTTTGTTGTTACAATAATACTTACCTACATCTAATTAATCGAATTACAAAATTATGATAAGAGATCAATTTGTAAGTAATTTTAAAAGCTGTGGTCATAAAATCATTGAATCACAAAATTATGAAAGAGAATTTTAGCTTTCATGTGCTTGTAATTCTGCAATTAGTTTTGACACGAGTATGAAAAACAAAATTCAATTTTATCTTTTTTGAGGTTAACATCCAAAAATCAACCTTTAAGGCCGGTTTAAACTATTTTAAATCCAGATTGATTCCGGAAAGTGTTGAAATAATTTCCACGAGCGGTTATCGTACTGGATTTTTTCAATACTTTTACAAATTGTTATTTGGTATTTGTTATTGTGAAAGCATTATTCAAAGACAAGGTGCTGACCTAACTGTGTTAATGTAGAAAATAGAGAAAATTACGGATGAAATTAAAATTCTAACAGTGGAGTGTAACAAAAACATATTCAACTCGCACTAGTGCATTAAGTGTCGCCGAGAGACGCAGCGCAGTATGCTAACTCTCATGGCTACTGTTCGGAACAATCACTTTATCTTTTATTTAACTGGCAGCCACGTAAGATTTTAATTACATTAGTACGAGTAGCCTGTTTGCTTTAAAAACATGTCCGCTTGCCGCAATTAGTAACGTTTAATTAGCATTAAGGGCTTTTATACATTGCGGCATCACACTAACTTTAAAGTTTATTTCAAACCAATATTGTAATAAATTCATGCTTTATCCACGCATAAGGAACATTTCATTCAAAGATCTTAATAATTCTAATTATAAATAAAGTATATATAATAATATATATATATATCCTATGTACAAAGAAAGAACACATTTACAAATTATTTTATTTAACTGAATTAATTTTTCCTACTATATATTTTTTCTTTTCTGCATTTTCTTAAAGCATACAATTATTTTAAAATTGGCTTATTGGCTATGAAAAACATATAAAAACTTTGAAGTTTGTAAGGGATACGGAAATGTATAAAAGCTCGTAAGGCGCTAACAACCATGAAACAGCGCTCTCTGTCGATTTGCACACAAACATAGGGATACAAATAGCGCGCAAACCTCTTGACTGTAGTCAAGAAATTCGAGAAACGCTATTTATTTAAAACAAGATTTTTAAATATTAATAAAATTTATAAAATACAGTGAAAAAATTAAACGCCCACCCGACCCAGCCAGAAATTGAACCTGGGTGTTCCGCAATCCGGGCGGCTGCACTGACCGCTATGCTACCGGGAAGGCTGACGTAAGCGCTGAACTTTGTCACTGCTTTTTAATTGCGGAAGACCCAGGTCCGATTCCTGGCTGGGTCAGGTGGGCGTTTAATTTTTTCACTGTATTTTATAAATTTTATTAATATTTAATTTAGCTTCAGTACAGCAAGTACTTAAAAGATAAAAAGTAAAAATTTACAAGATATTTAAGTAAAAAATAAAACAATATTTTTTTTAGTAAGTACTTGTATTGCGAATACTTAAGTAGACTATTCATTTCATCGAAGTAATTTAGTAAATGAAAAAGATAATCATGTAAATAGATACTGTTTAGCGGTGGCTTTGGTTTTTTCCTCATCTAAGAAATTGACATTGAATTGGTTGACACTTCCCATGACCCAAGGGCTGGCTTTTACCTTGGCCAGAGACTAAGGGCCTGTTTCACGATCTACAAGTAAGTTCCCATTAGCGTTTACCTGACAGATAGTTCATACAAAACTGTCACTTTATCTGCCAAGTATCTCCTAATCAGACATTGTGAAACAGGCCCTAAGCATTGCCATACAACGTGGCAACGTGGCGTCTCTTGGGTATATTACCAGTCGACAGCGACGCGGAGGAATTTCTTGACGCCATATTTTAGTTTCGTAATAGTTTTAGTTACTTTAGGTTATATTATTGTGAATACTATTATTATATATTTGTATATGAATAACTAAATAATGCTTAAATAGTTTTAAGAAATTTCATAATTCTGCATTTTGGAAACAATAACTTTTTGTTGCAAATTTAGTATTCGTATAGCGACAAGAAATATGTAATACGAGTATAAAATGTTTTTGTTTTGTTTATATAATTTTAACGCAAATTTTGTTGCGAAACAAATTACAAAAACACAAATATTGAAAAAAGATCCAAGAGCAGGATTTGAACTTGCACCCTTCTGACATACCGGGTCAGGTGCTCTTCCGTCAGGTTTTCTTGACAGTAGTTGTTGACATTGAATGGGCGCCTTTGTCTTTCAAAGTAAAAAAGTAAATAGTGTTGAATAATTTCGGCGGGCTGGTTAGAACCACGATAGCTCAATTGGAAGAGCACCTGACCCGGTATGTCAGAAGGGTCAAATACTGGTCATGGATTTTTTTTTCAACATTTGTGTTTTTGTAATACAAGTATGTTATTGTTTTATATATATATATACTAGTGGTCACCGGCCCGCTTCACTGTGCGAATATAATGGATCGATGAATGCTAACATCATATATAGCCTATCATTTGCACAATCTCATGTTCTTAATACATACAAATTTTCATTAAGAGCCGTCACCCGTCTGCTTAAACTTGTGAATAAAATTTCCTTTTTTTTATAGCCTATCATTTGCACAATCTAATGTTCTTACTACATACAAATTTTCATCAAGAGCCGTCACCCACCCGTTAAACTTGTGAATAAAATTTCCTTTTTTTATAGCCTATCATTTGCATAATCTCATGTTCTTACTACATACAAATTTTCATCAAGAGCCGTCACACGCCCGATTAAACTTGTGAATAAAATTTCCTTTTTTTATAGCCTATCATTTGCACAATCTCATGTTGTTACTACATACAAATTTTCATCAAGAGCCGTCACCCACCCGCTTAAACCTATGAAAAAAAATCCTTTTTTTTATAGCCTATCATTGCACGATCTCATGTTCTTACTACAAACAAATTTTCATCAAGAGCCGTCACCCGCCCACTTAAACTTGTGAATAAAATTTTCTTTTTTTTATAGCCTATCATTTGCACAATCTCATGTTCTTACTACATACATATTTTCATCAAGAGCCGTCACCCACCCGCTTAAACTTGTGAATAAAATTTCCTTTTTTTATAGCCTATCATTTGCACAATCTCATGTTCTTACTACATACAATTTTTTTTTACAAGCCGTTCTTGAGTTAAAAGTGGACATACAGACAGATAGACAGACAGACAGAAAGACAAAAATTTCAAAAATCGTAGAATTCATAAAATTAATATTTATCCCAAAATTTGTCAGAAAAATTGCAAGTACACACAGAGCCTACAGATTTATATAGTAGTATAAGTATATAGAATTCTTGTCATTGTATGTTGTATACTTACTTTTTATATAAACCATGTAAGTGAAGCGCATTTCGCAGTTGTCAGCGCTATAAGCCTTCTAACAGACGATAGTTATTTTGCACTTTTGAAAACGAAGCGTTTACCTGATATTCTTTTTGCGCGCCGTACTGCGAACTGCGATGCGGTCTTGTCGTACTTTTTACACGCTGTATGCTTAATATAACTTTGTGATATCCATTTCCATGTGCAAAAAGAATGCCATAATATAATTGCGCCTGTAAAGCAATTTTTAGGGAATGAACATTTTTGGTACCTACTTTCTTAAATAGGTACTTAAATCTAATTTGAACATTGTTTTTACGCAAACAAAGATATTGTGACGGTTTTTAACAACTTTGTACTAAACCGATAAGTTTTCTTTAGTTATCTGAGGGTATCTAAGGGTATAATAATACATTTCAGGGTATATCACCTTTCTTACGTACTTCAAAGTCAATGTTACGAACATTTCCGTGTCAAACTTTTTTTAAATTTACAAGTTGTTACGAGTTAGAAGTAACCGTTGTTCATTTTTATATATATGCTATTTTTCATTCTTTACTTGTCATAAAAAAACGACCGGTATAGTCATATTGTAGCGAGTAAAAACTATACTTTAGGTATTACTCTCAGACTTTTACGCCGAACAAATATTTTAAATTTGAATGTTTTTTTTTTTTTAGTTTTAATAGAGTTGAAAATGTTACTGCTCTGTATGGGTGCCTAATGCTCTAAATACATGCGTGCTGAGTAAGTATAGGTTTTGAATTTTATTTTTGATACACGACAAATTGCATTAGTAATACTACTGCGCCCGGGGTGACGCAGATGATTATGTGGGGTTTCTCCCCTGTCCCCTGTCGGACGGAGGGCTAACCCGTGCTGCCCTCACGTGCCCGCCAAAAGCAATCATAGGGGTTCAGTACATAGGCACCCTAGGCACCCTAGACCCTTCCAAATACCCGACGATTCGGTGAAGTTGCATGTTTGTTGTTTTTAGCAAGCCTGGAAAAAATATTTTAGAGTTTGCCTAACATTCAGGTATTCATATCCCATCGCGCACAAAGAAAATTGGTGACTCGTTTCTTTGTTGCACCTCCAAGGGATGGAATAGTCTACCAGCACACGTTTTCCCTCTTTTCTATGATATGGGGTCCTTCAAACGAGGCGTTAAGAAGCACCTTGTGGGCCGGCAGAGTGAGGTTGACTGATGCAGCGTTGTTTTCACGCTGCACCAGTTATCTTCGCATCTGGACCCCATTTTCACTTAACATCAGGTGGTGTGGAGTCATTTGCCGTGCTAAGTATAAAAAAAATCCAGGCAAATATAGGTCTCTTTGAGATAAGTACAAACCAAAACGGATTAACAATTAATTTTAAGAACTCAAAATTTTCAAGCTGCTACAAGTCAATTTCTATGATTTCATGAAGCTGTATTTTTCTGAAGCAAAATATGCTTATACATATTATGTAGTTAGTTAAAAAGGAGGAGTTGGATGGCGCAGTGGTTATCGCGCCTGGTCTGCGATTGCTAAGGTTAAGCAACTTTCGCATAGGCCGGTCATCGGATGGGTGCCAAAAATGTATCATCTCGAGCTGCTCCGTACTTCGGAAGGCACGTAAAGCCGTTGGTCCCGGCTGCATTAGCAGTCGTTAACAACCACCAATCCGCACTGGGCACGCTTGGTGGTTTATGGCCTGTTCTCTCTATCCATCCATAAGGAAGGCTCGTGCCACAGCAGTGGGGACATAAATGATGATGATGATGATGAAAGTTAAAAAGATTCAGAACGTGCATCCCATTTCAGACAGCAGGTCAGAGGCATTTTTGACGCCGATTATAGCTGTTATAGAATGAAAATTTACTTTATGATATTTTTTTCCTTAAGGGGTATATTATCAACAAGTTACGTATACAGATCAAATTACAAAATTTGCTTTACTTTTCACAGAAAAATATAATCAAAACTGCCCAAATCTCTAGTACATTAAAACTTTTTTTCTACAAGTATTAGCCAATTTTATTAATACATTTATTTAGATATTTTTTTAATATTAGAAAGAGGCAAACGAGCAGACGGGTCACCTGATGGGAAGCAATCACCGCCACCCATGGAAAAATAAGAAAAAGGTATTACTCCAACATTTCGTATTTAATTCAATTGAATTAGTGTGATTTAATGTCGATGTCAGCTGTAGCATAATATTAGTTGAACAATCATTTTTTGTTAAACGTTAAAAAAAATGGTCAAGCCCAATTTAAACATGGTAATTTATAAATACGTGATCCCACCAGACTATATATTTGGTCTGTGGGTGATCCCAAAATTTGGTTGCGAACAAACTGCGATTCGGAAAGGTGTGGAATCCACTAGCGGGACCTGAACCTAACCAATTAATATAAAATTTTCCAAAACTAAACTAAATTTAAGGCAAATACCTACAGATTATACAGATAGTAAAAAGAAAAGTTTTAAAATAAATTAGTTTATCCAGCTGAATTAATAATGTCTACTATTGAAAGTCTCAAATCGCACAAACTAAGCTCATAAATATGCAAGTTGAAAAACCTTTTTTTTGCAATCATTTATTATAACTTGTAAAGTAACCTTTATAATGTGAAAGAGAAATTACTAATTTCCAAATCGATTGGTTCGCGGAGCAGCGCGTAGGGCTATTAGCATAACGACCACCTAACGACTACAGTGAGAGCACGTGACGTCGCTCCCTGCGTTATATATATGTGTTACAGGCACTTTGTTGATTTAGCCATTTGAGGGATGTCTGGGTGTGCGGTTAAAAAGGAGAAAATTTCAAAGTGCACTTCATTCCGATGAGTATTGTCTTTTGTATAAATATTTATGAATGTAAGGAAAAGACGATGGTTATTTAAAGAAAATGATGTTTGCTTTATGTTGATTGTAAGTAGGTTAAGTCATGTGAAAGTCTTTTGGATTGGTTTGAAATGACACAGGTTTATTTTTCAAGTGACGATTCACCTTTTTCCTAAGTAATACCTAGACATATAACTGTATGTCATCATGTAAGGGTTTCCCTGTGGCAAATTTACGCACATACGCCGCGCCACACCACAAATCATAGGAATAACAGAGATATGTCGAGAGCATGACGCTTAAAGATGAGAAATTTTTGGCCTTCTGTCTTCAAAGAGCTGCTTATTTTCAGACTTCACAAAAAAATAAATGTACGACATACGTTTCTTTGCTTTCCTGTATTTCTGTTGAGAAATATTTTGAAGTAAGGTGCTATGGTAATCAAGCGTTGTGTTACATAAAAATACGAAAAGGGAGCTCGTTAGCACAGCGATCGTGAAAGTGAAGCAACTTCCGTGATGGCTTGTAAACGGATGGGTAGCCATTTTCATTTTCAAGTTTATTCGTGCTTTGGAAGTTATTATGTTGATCTTGTTGTTGTAAGATGGCAGTTGTTAAAACCCTAGAGCTCTCACTATGCAAGCGTGGTGGGTACCACGATGTGGGAAGGAGTAGAGTTTATAGACTGATGATGATGGTGATAATGACGATGATGAAGATGATAATAATAGATGATGGATGAGTGTATTATAAAACGATAACTATCGAACAAAAACTGTGGCTGAAATTATAACAAGCGAAGGTGCGATATTATGTGAAAAATAATATCGTAGAATTTTCAAAGCGATTTTAGGAGAAAATGCCCATCACTGGCAGATATCGTTTGCGTCTTTAGTTATTCCCACATTACCATTCGTTATTTCTGAGCTATAGGTTAGCCACAGCACCTGTAAGTGTATCATTGAAATAAAACACTATTTATGGATCTTGACCTTTCGCTGGAAAGGGCAATGGGCTTAAATCGCGTAGCTAAAATAATACTGACAATACAATTTAGGAATAGACGGCCCTCTCTGACTATATTTTCCTGTCGGTCTTATGGTTGACCAATAAGTAATGTCCACAGATGTCACTTTTAATAAGGAATGAATAAAGCTGACAATGACAGTCCTTAAGAACGTTTGAACAACATAGCTTAAACGAGAATTCTAAAGAACGCATAGATTCTACGGGTCTTCTCTAATTTGAAATGACGATTACATGCCAGGAACAAAACACGAATTAAATGCTATTGGGACCATAGTCTTTGTTTATTTGTAAGGCACTACGAGTAATACGTATCACACTTTTGGTTCTTTAACTGTGCCGTCACCGTATTGTTTTATAATACGTGCTTATTGCGATAACAACATTTTGTCGTATATAATTCATAAGTGGTATTAGAAACATGAGCTAGCCTTTGTATATATAGTATACTAGCAGCCCTTCCCGGCTTCGCATGGGAGGATTTTTTTTTAAATACAGCCTATGTAACTCAGCGCTAATGTAGCATTCTAATGGTGAAATAGTTTCTTTAATCAATCAATCAATCTTTAACAATTATACAAAAATACAAAGCTTTCCTCTTTATAATATTAGTATGATTTATTTACAAAGGAATGGCAATATAGTTAATAATAAAAAGGTCACAAGTTGAGGTACATAGTAGTAAAAGTAAATAGTCATATACTGTCCCACTGCTGGGCAAAGGCCATCATTGAAATCAAGTCTTCGCTAAAATTGATGGGTATAGGCTTAATCACCACGCTTGCCAAATGCGGGTTGGTGATCACAAACCCGGGCTATGCATCGCAAAATCCAAAACACACTTAGCCCGACCTGGGAATTGAACCCGCGACCTTCGGGTATCGGGCCGAGCGCTTTGCCACTCGGCCACCGAGGTGTTCATACTGGTGTTATACTCGTATTAGCATTGATTGTTGATAGTAAATAACAATTTGACATTGTCTGAACTTTAATTCTGATATTTCAAAATGTATTTAAAATCACTCACCAACCAAGCTCACCAGAAGCTGTAGCATGATCACCGCATGATCACCTCAGCGTAGACAGAAAGGAGGCTATAATTTAATAAGTTTTATTCTATCTTTGGACCGATTTGGATGAAATTTTCTGTGTGTGTTCAAGTGGATTCGAGAATGGTTCAGATTTACAATCGGACCCGGTAGGTGGCGCTGCTATAGGGGTCCATCATGGGGTACTGGTGTTCTTAAACGGACGAATGATTTGTTTGTTTTGTTGACGTAAAAACTGTCAACGTTTTGAAACTGTCAAAGCGGTACTAAGTCCGCCGGTCAGCTAGTATAATATATATTTTAAAATAAGACACGGTTGACTCAGTACCATCAAGATATTTTTTATTTAGGCTGAGCGTAATTTCATTTCATTAAAGAGACTACAAAGTTTTTTAATTCTTGTAGTCGAGTGTCCTTCAAGCGTCAAGTAAAAAATACAAAATGTTTTTTTAAAAGTTGAATTAATAAAACAGTACGTACAATAATCTAAACCACTAAACGACTACGCCGACCATTGACCTTACGCTGGTTTTATTAATTTATTATTTACCACATAACCCATGCAAACACAAGCAAAATATACTTATGACTACTTCATTAATAAACAATCAGTGCTTTATGAGATGTGTGTATGTGGAGCGAAAATAAGCCAAATAATATTCAGTGTTTAAGAATAACTAAAGCTTGTTCTAAGCACGATTCTGAGGGTCAAAATAGTCTGGTGACTTCAAAATGACCACGGATACGATACATTTTTTATCAAATTTGATACTGTTTGAGAGGTGTATGATAAAGAAGGGTTATAGGTACTTATATATAACGGTATAACTTTTTTCTTTCTTCTTTTTATGTTACTGAACCGGCAGACTATGCATGCTATGGAAAGCAGCCACCGCGACCGTAGCCGCTTCACGTAGCATCGTTTATCACCTAGCTGCTATGTTATTATAATTTTAACGAACGACACTATAACAACACAAATAAGAAACGAAACACATAATTTGCCAGTGTACGCATTATTACGAAAACGCGTGAAGATACGTTTTTTTTTTATAAAACACGTCTCGCTGGTACGCCGCCGTATATAGATCTATGTATTTCTATATGTGTTTATTTATTCTCATGATATCGACTAGACGCCGGTTTCGGTGCGAGTCTGTATTTCTTTGCTCACGAATTTCTGAACGGAACCCAAGAATTTTATTTTCACATGCCTTCAATGTAGGTCATGGACAGAAAAAAAAACTGGTCACGTTATAGTAGGCGTCAAAATAAAATGAAGGCTTTACATTCGTGTTACGATTCCACAACGCTAGCTTGATATAGTGCTAGGTTTTACTCCAACAAAGGGTCATCATAAAGATAAGACTTGGAGGGTTTTACTTGATATCATATGAGTGCTGTTTGTCATGTTACTTTTAATAGGTAATGTACTAAACCAGTTAGCTTTGAAGGAGGAGCTTGTATTACATTTGTTTTGAATTACTAAATAATCCTGGCTTTTATATAGTGTTTATTTGTATCTCATTCTCGGTAAAACGAATCAACGGATCAACGAACAGATGTAATTAAAAGGTCCGAGAGTGCAATGCCTCCTAATTTCACAAATTTTATTAGTACTGACATCCACTACCAATCGTTTAGGATAACTAGCAATGCCGATTTAAGTAAGCCTTACAACCAACCGCTTGGAATCGAACCACCCCTAGGTCTGTGACTGGTGGTGGCTGGTAAGTTACTCATCTAACTTGTACGGTAATTTTTTGGTGTAGGTACTTAAGCTGTACGCGATTGTGACATCCGAACCCCTCGAAGAATTATGTAGTGTACAGGGACAGGCACTAGTGCGTGATGCCATTCCCTTTAGAAAACCTCTGACGGTGTTTCTATCACACGGCTTGTGGAACCCTCTAAGTTTCCCGCTGCCCCCAGAAAAGTCTAATGACGCTAAAAATGCCGCCAGAGGCATTAAGCAAACTGTCTCTCCAAAAAAAGCGATTGCACGTTGTAACAATGAGCAACACAATTAAATGGTCGAAAATAGACGAACACGCACGTCCTGTTTTCAATAATACCTTACCCACCGCTATATTTACCTTTGTGTTTAGCTGTAGCCAACAATCATGGGCCACATACAGAACCCCCGATACAAAACAAGTCCTCTGGGAAATTTCGACAGGAGTGAATTAAAGGATTCAGTAAACATGAGAGATGCTGAGATGTTTATCTAGCTTACAGTTATTAATTACACATAGCCACTTGTATACGGCCCGGAATATTGGTTTGCTTTACGTGTGTTAGTTTAGCCGCAAAATTAAGTAATTGTTTTCCAAAGTGTGTGTAATACAATTTGTAACGGAAGGAGGCGAAAGGGAAAAAGTGGACTGTATTAAGGAATAAGATGCAAAGTAAAACGTAAAATTATAATTAATAGAAGACAAAATAAAACATACCAGGACAGCAACCAAGATGACAATCAAGTGAAAAGAAAAAAAGACAGAACATATTAAAAAATGACACTTCAAAAAAAGGAAAAAGTACAAAACATAAAAAGAAGTATTTACTCCGTAACACAATTCTTTTTAGAATTGAGGAACAAAATCCGTGTTTTGGAAGGCACGTTAAGCCGTTATTCCTCAATATTAATTACGTAAGAACAACAGCTTACAAACAAGAAAGTGTAAGCTCAGTGCCTTCATCTCACTTGATGTTAAGTGATCTCACTTCACCCGGAATCCTCATCATCTGAGGCACAGTGTATCTTATCTCTAGTTGCGGAACATAACAATGCTACAAACATATTTTGATAAGATAGTGGCAGCTAGCCTGGCGGACAAACAAGCCCTACTACCCACCAAACCGAGTGCATAAACATGTACCTCCCGGTGGGAATCGAACCCGGGATCTCTGGGTCTGAGACTGGTGGTCTTAACCAATAGACCACAGAGGCGGCTCCTGATTATTGTCGCAAGGTTACAGTCGTTTAAACCCACTAACCAGCGTCGTGTAGTGTGGTGGATTATGGCCCGTTCTCCCCTTATCACTGAGCTCAACAGCAGGCTGATAACAGCAGATACCCAAATAGAACTCACATCTTTTCCACTCCTAAACATGGCACTATGGCTTCCGTGGATCATTTAGGTTTGCTGCCTTTGCTGCCTTTCGGTGCTGGAGTGATTTCCCGCCGCCAATGCGTGATCTAATATTCAGCAGACTGCATCTTTGATCATTGCTAACAGGTGACACTAATTGAAGTTTCTTCTCAATATACACGTCAAGTTTGACAGGAGATTGCGTCCCGCCACCGTTGAGGCAAACAATCTTCTTGCATTGATGCTTTCCACCGTCTCCATCTCTTGACCTCTATAATCCTTATCATAGACATAGCCTTCAAATCGCCTGGCACGTCATCTACGCGTGGCAATAAAACAACCTTTTTGCTTTATCATCATCATCATCATCGTCATCTCATTTTTATGTCCCCACTGCTGGGGCACGAGCCTTCTCCATGGATGGATAGGGAGAACGGGCCGTAAACCACCACGCGGGCCCAGTGCGGATTGGAGGTTGTTAGCGACTGCTAATGCAGCCGGGACCAACGGTTTAACGTGCCTTCCGAAGCACGGTGGCACGTTAAGCTTTTTGTTATTGTTTTTGTAACTTGTATATTATCTTTTATTTCTTACTTTGTCATTAGTCATAGTTTTTATAGATATTGTTTTTTCTTATTTGTTGTTGTGTTTTACTATATTATATTACTAGCTGACCCGGCGGACTTCGTGCCGCTTTGACAGTTTCCATGATAACGAAACCAACAAATAATTTTAATATTGGAAAATTAAAATTGTCTTTTTTAGTATTTTCCGTTACTTATCATTTATGTTTCTCACCGCTTAAACCTTCCCTGAAATCCCACAAATATTTCAAAATCAAAATTAGTCAAATCGGTCCAGCCATTCTCGAGTTTTGATTTTTATATATGTAGATTAGCCCATGACTATATTGTCAAATTTTGTGTGAATTTCAATATAAATATTTGAATTCTATTCTATTACATTGACATAATGTGATCATAATAAAACTGCGGAATCCAAATACCAGTTTTCTCTCTCTAACCAAAGTTTTTAATAAAAATTGTGCAATATCTCCGAGAAGTTTCTTCTTAGTTTGACACACACAGTACTCTAAATATTCTTGGTCAAAAGGCAATTCAATTGGAACACTGTCTGCATTCCAAATGATATGGAAAGCCTCATATTGTGTTACGTTATGCAGGCTACTTTAACGAATATAGAGTATACCGCATTAAATGAATGATGGTAACATTTAATTTGCGGCAGCTACATATTACTCAAAACATAACCGTTTTTTTGTAACCACTAAGGCTAGCTTATTAGTTTTGACTAGTATTACTTCTTCTTCTTGTTCTTAGCCTTCGATCTCATGGATGTAGGTCTCCTACAGTTTACGCCACCGTGTAAGATATTGGGCAGCTTCTATACATTTTATTGCGGCTGTTCTACTAATGTCGTTGTGTCAACGCATCTGCGGCTGTCCAATGCGTTTCTCGCCCCAAGGTCTCCATCACAGACCCATCGGTCTGTTGTCTCCATTCTACCAGCGCTTTGCACCACGAGCACTGCTTTTTGGCGACGTGTCCTGCCCACTCCCACTATAGCTTTGCTACACGTTTGGTAACATCTGTAACTTTGATCTGATGTCTTAGCCAGTCGTTTCTTCTTTCGACGAAGTACATGCTATTATTATTAATTAACTTTAACTATTGATATGCATAATCAACGTTAATAATTAATTAATTACTTTAATGCTGACTGTTTTACTAAGTAATCCATGTTATGTTTTTGTCTTGGATATACAGTAGTACGAACTTTTTGTTAGTTTCTGTCTTCGGTTTTTTTTTCTTTTAGTTGATGGCGTTGTGCGATTAGCACATTTAGCCAGTGTCAAAGTAATTTTTCTTACAAGTAATACATAAATATACAATATTTCCTTCCAGTATGATGGTGATGAATGATAATAGAAATGAGAAGTGAGAAATGATACACTACCCCAACCCCTAGAGTACCTCAGTAAAGATGGGGCTTTACTAATTACTCGGGCGGACTTCTTGAGAGAAGTTGCACTGCTTTGTTTCATTTGCCGACACTCATGCGCACTTACGAACACTTAATGGTTAATAATCCACCATTATTTCACATTAATATTCGAGATAACACCAATTTTAGTAATTAAAACAAAACCGCAGACATGACTCTTCACTTTCCCGCCAAGAAGTCGTCTTGATTTAACTAAGTAGGTTTGTATATGCGACCATGAAGGTATAGATAAAAGTATGAGACTGAATGTTTGGCTGACGTTGACATTGACAAACATCCAACACACAGTCAAAAGTTGTCAAACGTTCAAATATGATACTAGCCAAGTCCTACGTTCACAAATCGTGCGTCGCTTTGACCAGGACCAGGGTAGCGTTCACAGTTCGTGGGTGCTGCAACCCCTGCGTCCCGGAGTGCCCTCCTTGCCCTCCTTGCCCCCCTTGCCCGCCGTGCCCTCCCTGCCAACCAGACCCGCCTAAACAGTTCCCTCCGTACTACTGCTGCCCCAGAACCAAGTACGACGTGAAGTTCATTTACGTTAACGACAAGCCTCCCGGTACTACCACCAGAGACTTCTTCGATCGGGCGTCGCAATTCATTTTCTGGACTGAACTGGCAAGAGGTTTGTTTCATGTGGTTTTTAAACACAGGAGGGGCTTTACCACGAGCTCATAGAGAAGCAGTACTGCAATGTACGTATGTATGTAACGCCTCGGTGGCCGAGTGGCAGAGCGCTCGGCCCGATACCCGAAGGTCGCGGGTTCAATTCCCAGGTCGGGCAAAAGTGTATTTCGGATTTTTCGATGCATAGCCCGGGTTTGTGATCACCAACCCGCATTAAGCAAGCGTGGTGATTAAGCCATACCCCAATAATTGTCAAAGCAATTACTTGATTTCAATGGTGGACGCCTTCGCCCAGCAGTGGGACAGCAATAGGCTGTTTATTTACTTACTGCAATGTTATAGCAGTTGTGGAAATGTAAAGAGTGTCAATACACACAGTTGTACACGCAAGCAGTTTGGCTTTCTCATTACGTTTTAAGTATTATGTTACCAAGCGACATTTTAAGCGACACGTTTAGTAACAGTTTTCAATGGGAATTGCGATATAAAAGATTTCGGGATAAAAGTCGAGGTCAGAGGACCGCCCTTGACATGCTATTTGGCACAATCTATACAATACTGTTTTATGAGCTTATGGTGAGCCACCTGGACATCTAGCACAAGTAGGATACAGCAAATGTACTAGGCGTTTTCAGAGAATTCCGTTTATTAAACGATTAAGTACTTAGATTTTTTTTTAACAATAAACAATCGTACTAAGTAGTCATTAGTAGCAGTTGACGGAGCGAGTGCGGTAGATAGAGACTTAATGACTTAGGCGCGACGACGCGCATAAGATCCATTATCCACAGTGCACGTAATACCTAAATCGTTTATTGATCAGAATACAATAAAAACAAGTTAAAATTTACTAGAAAAATCAACCAGCATCAGGAAGCTCGAGTAGGAATCGAACCCACGTCTCTTGGATTACCGGTCCAATGTTCTGACCGCTGAGCTGCAGCAGCTAGTTATATACAAAAATAATTTGTTAAATAAATAAAGCTAATTAGATTTTATGATAATGTGTCACTAAACATTAACAGCTTGAAAGTAAGGCATGTACATTCAGCATTAAGTAGATTGATGGAATCAACCAACCGAAGTGGGTATTAATAGTGACGACCTCCTTGGTTGAGTGGTTTGTACACCGGTTTTCATGGTGTCGCCATCTGTGAGGTCCCGGGTTCGATCCCCGGTCGGGTCAATTTAGAAATTAATGTTTTTCTAAATTGTGTTTTCTATGTATAATATGTATTTATTAAGTATTTTAAGTTTGTTTATCCGTTGTCTAGTAACCATTTAACGAATTTCATAACGAAGCTGCTCTTGGGCTAGATAATTGGTGTGAGTGATTAATACAATATTATTGACAAACACTGCAAACAATTTTGTTGTAGGCAAAAGTGCTACTAAAATCCACGTTAACGTAATTTGGCTAGTTTTACTTAAACTATATTTTTACACTAATAACAAATTGCTAGCATGTACTGTAAAACACAGCTTAGCTCAAGCTAAAAGGCTGATAACGTCCTAATAAAGATTGCCGAGTGCCGCCTAGGGGGAGTCCATTTTGGTAGAGGTAAAACTGATGAAGATTTTAAACGAAATCTTTTGCCCATTGCATCCATTCTATTAGCATTACGGTTTCGTATAAAGTACTTCTGTTCTTAATAATTACAGCACCTGCTGGTGTAGATACTTCTTACGGCTTTTTTTGTGTATTTATTTTTAATGGTAAAACAAGGTATACTTTAAAAAGTAACTTAAAGCGTTGAATGAAGTTGTTTGACACATAAAACACAACACAAAAACACAAGACTTATAAATGTAATCAAAAATATTACACTTTTCTAATTCTTCTTGTTTTATCTACAGTTCTGAATTTACGTTTGATTTTACTTAGATTAACATAATTTAACATCAGGTAAGATGAATGCCAAGTGCTTACCAGTGAGATATTAAAAAGGTTTTTTTTACAATGTGCAATAAAAACTGTTTATCATCTTGTATTTATTATATTGTGAATGCAAAATAACATAATATAATGGCAAATACGAGTATAACAATTTTTATTGGTATAACCCAATGTTAAATATTCATTAAAAAATATTTAGATTTTTCAAGGTGTTTTAGGTAAATGTTTAGCTAACTCTAGATTCACCGAAAGCTTGATTTAAAACCAACACTCGGACCTAAACAAATTTTAAAGTAAATTACGATTTTATCAAAATAAATGTAGATTTCCATAGAAAGCAATTAAACAAGTTGAGACTTGAGGTAGCCCGCGACTTAGTTCTCATCATCTGAATCCCTTCTTATTAGTTACCTTTCTCATAAAAGGATCCTACCCTCCTAATTTCACGTTCGAAGGATTTGTGGCTCAGGAAGTACTAAAACTTTTATAGAGGTATAATTACGTGAGCTTCAATTTGTCCCTTCCAGATAATAAATTAAAAATAAATATTATTATAACATTTACCTCTGACATATTTATTTGTATTTTTATCCGGGTGACGATGACGTCACGAACATATTGTTTTTCTTAAATATATGATGTGTAATCCGATATTATATTAACTGTGATTTTGTTGCTTTAGTTTCTCTTTTCAGTTCCATAGCAAATATTAGTAGTTTTACTTAACCCAAAAGTACATATTTTAGGTTACCAACAACGTTAAAACCATATCAAACATTTTCCCATTTCCAGGATTTGCGGTAACATTGGGCCACATATTTAAAGAGCCGGCCACTATCAACTATCCGTTCGAGAAGGGACCTCTTTCGCCACGGTTCAGGGGCGAACATGCATTGCGGAGATATCCCTCTGGCGAGGAGAGATGCATCGCTTGCAAGCTTTGCGAGGCCATATGTCCCGCTCAAGCCATTACGATTGACGCCGAGGAGCGATGCGACGGCTCCCGTCGAGCGACCAGGTACGACATTGACCTAACCAAATGTATTTTTTGCGGCTACTGCCAAGAAGCATGCCCTGTCGACGCCATAGTAGAAGGCCCCAACTTCGAATACTGTACCGAAACGCACGAAGAACTCCTGTACAACAAAGAAAGGTTGCTGACAAACGGCGACCGCTGGGAACCTGAGATAGCGAGCAATATCAAGGATAATCACTTGTATCGTTAAGCTCCTCTTTTTACAGTGATACCACAAAACAAGAAGACCCCAGAAGGTAAGTTTAATACGTACCGCACTCGAGCAACGTACACTAACCCCCGTATTTATAAACAAGTAAAAGCTCATACTGAAGCAAAGTAATTGCTTAGTAATGGCTTGTTTACTCACGGACATGGATCTCGAAACAGTGTGGAACAACCCGAGCGCAGCTGTTACGATATTCCGTGTCCGTGTGAGGTTTTGTCTGTGTGCGTTGCTCGAGCGCGTTTGTATGAAGCTTACCTTCGGCAGTCTCTTTATTTTGTGGTGATACCGATTCCGTATTGAATGTACACGTCCGCGATGAAAAATCGACCAACTCTACCTAGTTTTGTAAGGTTTTTTTCATGTGAAATTTGAAATGTTTGAATTCGGTTCGTCCTTTTTGCTTTAGCTCGTATGAATAGTAGTGTGCTCTTTTTTACGGTACATTGTCTGTTTTTCACAGTGTTAATCGATGGATTCTTGGAATAGTATCCAATTCAAACATTTATAATTAAATTTTTTCGTAAAACTGCATAAAAGTTTGCTCTTTTGAATGAAAAGATGTATAGAGTCGGTAATTTTTTTACACGTAACTGTATAACAGAGTTTAGTTTTTGTGAAAGTCGATGTTTTAGGTTACCCTTGGGGTTACCTACAAGTAAATTATGTTTTAAGTTATTTTATTTGACGAGGTTTTTAGGGTATATTATGATTGTGAGTGAAATAAATGTGACATGCTTTTGATTTGAAATTTTTATTATAGTTTTTTTAACGTGTCAAATACAGTTTTATTTCGAAGTATCTATTTGGCTGTTTTAGTACTCATACAGATTTATCTGACAAATACCAGAATTTCGATTATTCGAAAAATGTTTTTAAATTCACGAGGATGAACGTATTGAATAAATGAAAACGTAATGAATATAAACCGCCCGGCAACCTGGATGCCTACCTATAATAATATTTAGTAAAAGAACTCGAACAATAAGACTGTATTCAATGTATAAAGGATGGTGGTCTAAATAAATGGTCGAATAGGAAACCGATGTATCTGTATCAATATAATCAGCCTATAACGTTCCACTGCTGGGCTTTTAGCTTTTTGAATGACGGCTTTAATGACCTTACGACAATAACCAGGACTTAACATGCCTTCCAAAGCGCGGGAGCAGCTAAAGATATATTAATTCGGTCACCCATCTGATGCCTCGCCATTGTAAGAGTTGCTTAACATGCACGATCGTAATCCACTGTCGTGTTAATCCTCATCTCCGGTTCATCGTTCTAATTAGAGCTTCCAACTAATCGCGTTCGTTGTAAGTAGGTATAAAACACTCGTTTGTATAACATTCAAGCGACTCACCAACATTGTCGCGGTACGGAGCGAGTTACGGTAAGTACACAGTCCCGTAAGTGCCAAGCCAGTTATCACTGCGAAAATGTATAATTCATGTGCTGTCCCGGCGACATTACTGTTGCACGCTTCTAACTTTTGTCGTGTTTTGGTGCGTATTTATCTTGCCAGCACGTCATTTGTTTGTAGGTATTTTTATACAGTTTTGGTGGTCACAGCCAGTTGGTAGTGACACTGTTGTTTTGATTTAATTGAATGCCTTAATTGAATGAATTAATTGAATGCCAAATTGAGAACGGAATTTAATAATTGCCAATGTTAAAGACAAGGAAAACAAAAATAACAGTTTAATAATAGTATTTCAGAACTTGGCCATCATTTCACCGAAGGTGGAAGCGGACTTCACGCCTTGTCTCAAACTACTGAGGCGCTGGCTATCTTATATCTAGCTGCCGGAACATAACAATGCTACGAGCAGGAATGTTATGACGACATATTTAGATAAGATGGTGGTCGTTGGAGGAAAAACAAACCCTAACCTAACCGACTACACAACTGGACCCGGGACCTCGGAGTCTGAAACCGGTGGTATTAATCATAGACCACAGTTTTATCATTATTTCTAGTTGTCGCCCGCGACTTCGTTCGCGAAGACTACACTATCCCACAGGAACCTGTTACCGGGATAAAAAGTATCCTTTATCCTAGTCCGGGTCATGGTCTGTCTTTGTGCAAAGTTTGCATACAAATCCGTTCAACCATTTTCACGTGATGTGCGGTCAAATAAACATACAAATAGATAAACAGACAAACAGACAAAAATTCTAAAAACTATTGGAACGTGTTCTGTTATTGATTCTAAGTACCCCAGCCAATTTTTTTTCGAATATCTTCCATGTACAGACTTTCGACCCTCTAGCTTTATTATACCTAAGTGTGCCTAAGTATCCCACTCTTGGGCAAAGACCTTCCCACACTTTTTCCACATCTACCGGTCCTCTGCAACGTCAATAGAATAGAATTTGTGAAATGAAAAGTAATGTAAATTGTTTTCGTTTCCATGAGTTCTGCGTCAGGTCATAACGCCAGATCAGACATTCTTTGCTAAATACTAATAATTACCTATACTAATTATGCTTTGTTATACTATATATATTTATCTATATCTCTTGCAAAATACACGTAGAAAATAGTATAAAACCATTGGTGGTTTGTTGTTATAATAAACTTAATTGAGTCCCGGATCACTTGTAAAATGAGCGTAGTAATATTCCTGTATGAAAAAACGATTGCTCTTCTTCCAAATTTTTATTGAACTGTGTCAAATATTTAAATACTTTTTTAAAAGTAAAAATACAAAATTATCAAAAAGTTTAAAAACTTAATAAAGGTCTGTTGGTCGCCAACATGGCCCCCGACGGTGTAAAACGAAGTGGCGGCGACCAACAGGGCAGTTTTTTGTAGGACGACGCAAGACGCCCTTCGTTGCGTTTATTTTAATGATTTTTTATAAAAATACTTATTTAAAATTATGTGCTGGCTAAATTGTTTTAAAAAAAGTTTACAGTTAAGTTAACAACAGTTTGATCTATATTTTCATTTTAGTCAAATACCCTATTATCAAGAAGGTAAAAAACTTAAAAAAAGGTCTGTTGGTCGCCAATTCCCTTTCGTTAACATAAAATAATAATAGATTGCCGCATATTAAGAAGCTCAGAGAAGTTTCGTGATAAAAGTTTACTGTCGTTTCCGAAGTTGTAGCTGAAAGCAAGTCTATTAATCTCCATGGGGATGAGCGAGCAATATTATTTTATTGCAATATGCAACGAGAGAAGATAAAAAAATATATTTTATGATTGCAGATATGTTGCGTACATTCGTAGGTAGGAATTAAAAAAGCTTAACTACTACTACTGTTTTTAATGGAAGTTATTTTCAGTATTCAGTATTATGAGATATTTAATATTATGAGAGATTATAATAGGGAAACCAGATATTTTTATTACATTTACTTAAACGTATCTGTGTTATCAGTGCATAAAGCCAATACAAGTACAGTCAGCAACAAATGTTACTAAATTCTTTAGTTATTCATACAAGCAATAAAATAATGTAGCGGGCGTTTGTCAACCACCTTATTTATAAAGCTATTTGTGACATGGTACTAACCTATTACGAGTATCTGTCTAAACAACATGGCCGTTGGTCGTTAGTCTGTAACGCGCGAAAGAGTTACTTTTTTTGGAGTTTCATTAGTTTGACGATATCTTTATAATATTGCTAGTAGCCCGCTCACAACTTCGTCCGCTTCAGTGAACATCCCGTCTAAAACTTTAAAAAAATCAAAACTTGTCTTGACAATTACTAGTTATTGCGCCGTTTCGAAGTGAGGCTATGTGGCAATTGATTTTTATTAAATAGGTGTAATGTATTTATATTTAGTGTATTTATTTACCGTAGCCGCGGATCGTGCTCAATGGCATGCACTTGGAGAGGCCTATGTCCTGCAGTGGACGTGTGTAGGCTGAAGATGACAATGATGATGATAATTACTTAAGTCGTTGGAATCGCTATTGTCTAACTAAGCTAACAGAATGTGTATGAATGTGTACAGTTTTACCTTGTGATTACCATCTCGAGCTGAAATTCTAGCGTCTCAACGAATGTTTGAAGGAGAAGTTAGCAATGGAGAGGTGCTTCGCCACAGAGCCGGCTCCTCGTTTGTCAGGGAACGCGCTTGCCCGTTCAATTGGATTACCTCGAGAACCCGGTGACTTGAGACACTAAATAAGCAGACTGCAAAAGGTAAGCTTCATACAAACGCGCTCTAGTAACGCACACATTGACAACCTCTTATGAACAAGGAATCTCGAGTTGCGTTCGGACTGTTCCCAGATCCGTGTCCGTGCAACGGGTCTGTTTATGGGTTGCTCGAGCGCGGTAAATATTAAGCTTACCTTCTGAGTATGGTCCTTATTTTGTGCTGGAGCTGTGCGTTGGTCCGGCACACACTGTCTGTGTAGTACACACAAGCTCCCTCGCAAAGCACACTTTACCTATTACAAGGTACACAAGGTACATAGGCAATGCGTCAAGACCAAATACATTAGGTGCAGTTGGCTGGAGATGCTATGCAGATACATTAGGTCTGATTAGGTGGTCAATGCTTTATTGCAGAGTGATGGTATGCAAAACTAGTTATGAGATTGACCTACCTACATGTAGTTGACCAAATAAAATGTGAAGTTTAAACATGCAATTTTAGCAATTGGAGAATGTTCACGTCTCATTTCACGAACGTGCACGTCGCTCTTATTTAAAGTAAGTATAACTAGGCATGGGACGGTGGTAGGTGAGTTTAGATGACATATTTGCTGTTTCTTAGAATTTGCTTTGAATATTTGAAATTATTTAATAAATGTAAATACAACATGTTTATATAATTTTAACGCAAATTTTGTTGCGAAACAAGTTACTTAAACACAAAAGTAAAAAAGTAAATAGTGTTGAATAATTTCCTGACCCGGTATGTCAGAAGGGTGCAGGTTCAAATCCAGTTTGTGGAAATTTTTCAACATTTGTGTTTTTGTAAAAAGTAAATATTGTAAATAACTAAATAATAAATGCAATGAAAAACAATAACATATTAATCAATACAATATATAAACATATGTCCTGATTTACTCATTGACTGACTCATCAATGCCTAGGCCAAATAAAATAAAATTTGTTTACAAGTACTTTGCATTAATACTTGTAATATATATTTAAAAAAAATACATATTATATTATGTAGGTATACGTACCTGTTAGTGGCTTTTATATTTTTTATTCAACAATGGGAATGTGCCGATAACTCACCTGATGGCTAAAGACGAAAGACGAAAGAGATGAAAGTGCACTTCACCCGGAATCTTCAAACACCGAAGGCTATCTTGCCTCTAACTGTCAGAACAGGCCCATGCTACTTAAGGTTATCATTCTAACTTGTCGCTAGAAACGATAGCACGTTTTTATCATGTCGTTCAATACATAAGAGTTTTTAGTGCTGTTCAGGCTAGAACTTATTACTTGTTAATTTCGTGCACACCAATTCAAATTTTTAGCATCTCCCACTTTAGGTATGAATTTTCGGTTAAAAATAAAAGATCGTCATCCATTTTTTCAACCTCTGACAACACGTCACACACGCGCAAACGCCTGGCGGCTAATGTGAACACGAGCTCGCAAACACGAGCTCGCAACGTCTACCGCGCTCGCGCATTCCTATGTGAACAAGCACTGAGCCCATAGGATACGGATAAATATAAACTTGGTGGAACTCTAAGCTTCAAGTCATGAGCTTGATGGCCCAACCACTAGGCCATATCTATTATTGCGCTATTTGCTATTATTCCGTTTTGGTGCTAATATAATAATTATAACATATTTAGCTCTTCTTAATAAAATAATAAGACATATCCATTGTTACAGTAACTCTTATAATTTATTTATTTTAATTACAAATATTATATACAAATAATGACTTGTCCTGACTGACTGATTCATTATCGCCGAGTCGAAACCGCTGGAGTTAATTAGATGAATTTTGAGCGATGTAACCAGCCGTAACCAGCCAGAAAGGATTTCACGGAAATCATACCTTAACGGGGTCAAATAGGGGGTGAAAGTTTGTATGAAAATCCGTTAGTTTTTGAAAAGAATTAAAGAATGACTTGTCTTACGAATTTTGGTTTATTTTCCTTTAAAGGAGTAAAAAAGGGAAAAAGGTTTTTTTGCGGAAATTGTTATTTTTAAATATTTATAGGTCGATTAATTATTCATTTTTATAGATAATTATAGACCTATATTTCAATAAAAAAAAGAATGACGTGTTTATGCATTTTTCGGAAAATCTCCCCTAGAGGGGTGAAATAAGGGTGGAAAGTTTGCATGGAAATTATGTCAGTTAGAAATTATGAAGTGTTTCAGGATTTTTGGAAAATGATCCCTTAGGTAGGGGATTACAATTTGTACATGAGGTTTCAAAACAGAGCAATATTACCTATACAGAGTGATCTTTATTGTGTTAGACACTTTTACTAATTCTAGCTCGCATGGATAGGCTTTTTAATGATAAAAAATGAAAATCCTAATGTTGAAATGTCATGACATGTTTAGTTGTCACCCTTATTACTACTATAACCCTTATGATAATTATTTACCCTTAATAAGTTTGGCTTTTATTGCCCCCGTGAGTAAAACCGCGAACAAAAGCTAGTCAATAATATAATTGTAATTGCAATTATTACCCTTTGTTCGCATGTTTCCAACTTTCTCAGGAGTCTCAGGTTTTCTTACATCCATACAAGTCTTCGCATGAGTCCAACTTATATTTTTTATGCGTTTTTATTATCATTATTCCAAAAGTACAATTAAAAATACTTATTGTGGTTTAGAAATATTGAAAATTATTACGGGGAAGCGAAGCATTCACCAAATGCGGAAATGATCAATAACGCTAATGATTATGTAAATCTATGGCACTATCAATAAACGTTTAGTTTTTCCCTTTGAGGGTGAAAAATGAAAGGGTTTATTGAAGCTAAACTGTACATTTGATTGGTCAACTAATCACGTACTGGTTTGCTGTCAGGCATTCAGTAGGTATTTTATTCACAACAAATTACGGACGGGCCGTGTGATTTAATAAATATTGGACACTATTGGTGGAGCTTTTAATCATCACTAATACTAGTACAATACACTAATTAATTACAACGGATTGATTGTTAAAGTTAACTATATTTTTTTATGTATCTCTTTTTGCTTCTTCAATTGTCCTAGCGTTAAAGATATTTCCATGGGTTGATCCATTTGGGAAGAACTGAGCTTAGTACTGCGACTTTAAAAAAGTGATAAATATAATGATGATACGTTTGACTAGTATGTTCTTATACGTACCAACCACAATGACCATTCTAAAAGTTTATTTATTTATTTAATTCCAGATTTAAAGTAATTTAATATTTTACTGAAAATACTTAAGTATTCGTTTCAAGCACGCTAGGTGGTGCATTTATTAGTTGTACAGTCAAATCAAATATAACAAAGCATCAAAAAGATACATAGAAATAAAATAAGTTGTAATGCCATACGTTTTTGGGCTATTTAATAAAGATGATAGTGCTAGTCAAAAACATATTCTGTTTACACAACGGTAAAGCTTGTATTTTTAAATGGTTAAAATCGACTTTCGTTGCTGACTGTACAATATAATCCAGATAGCAAGATACGCACCCTCTGGTCTCAGTAGTTCGGTGACTTAAGCACGATCTTGTAGGGCAGATATGTACTCATTCATTCCCCACACTAATAGTGTGACCACGAGTCTTACGTATTAATAGTTTACTATTGATTACACCACACAGCGTGACCACGAGTAAAATAAATTCCTGTTAGTCACACTAGTGTGACAATATGGTGTGACCACGAGTTCATCACGAAATTATTTACCTCATAAATTGCATCGATCCATTTGAGTAGTTGACTTGTTATTCAGTATACACTGTGACAGGTTAGACGTTTGGATGTAGAAATATGTTTAGAAAAGGTTATAGCAAATTGTAAAACACGCGAGTTATTACGCGTTTTAAAAAAAGTGAACTATCGGCATTTCACATGTACTACACGCACGAGTAAAGTCAACAGCACGCGCGGACAACGCCTCGCTAGTCGGTTCTCTCACCCGCGTAGTAAATTGTAAATAAGCAGAAAAACCATTTCTGTTTGGAAGAAAGCAAAAAATTAAGGCAGTGTTTTTTTCATTTTTAATGGAACAGGTATCGGCTTCTAATACACCTCCTTTAACTCGTTCGTCGTCTAGCCGGTCACGGCGTAAAAGAGAGTCGGTGACCGTTGCCCGAAAGCATAGCAAATACCTATGCCGAAAGTAGAAACTTTTTTGCAACAAAGATTTTTTTTAATAGAAGCTGTATTTTAGTGGAAACTATTACGTCGCTCTTTTGTTCTGTCAATTGAGTGTTTATTAATAACTCTATTAGTGACAAAAAATCATGTTTACGTCAAATAAAAAAAATTGTTAATGTTTTAAAGAACTGTTACGTGATTTCATTTATACGTTTAATGTTTTGAAATTAATTTATTATTATTATTATTGTTGTCAACATCCCTATTAGAGGCAGACTGTACAAACAATACTATGGAACCTTTTAAATCGACCACATTCTCTGAAAGGCGATACGTTTATATAGGGTATTTCAATTTTATGTCCGTTTTCAGTGTGTCCTTCCAACTGGCATACTCCAAGTCATAAGCATATAAAAAGGCCTTTACATGTTTCGCGTTGGGTGTTGTGGAAAGG
The DNA here is from genome assembly GCA_949315975.1 of Eudonia truncicolella. Classification (NCBI taxonomy): domain Eukaryota; kingdom Metazoa; phylum Arthropoda; class Insecta; order Lepidoptera; family Crambidae; genus Eudonia; species Eudonia truncicolella. The sequence continues at coordinate 19,179,092 of OX438825.1, read as the reverse complement.
GAGAGATGTTGGAATGCTCAATCCAATGAAAACCTATTGGTTATTTCCTGTCCGATCTCCTCTATCCGGTGTTTCGCATATAGCCGTATATTCTCTGTGATTTTCATACTTTAGGCAGCCGGCACGATTGGGTTTTACTAACAAACATGCATGGTATTAATTGAATAAATACTTACTTATTGTATTATTGTAACGCTTATTACATTGAAAGGGTTATGCATAGAAATTCGGAATTTGGAATAAAGAAAAGTTTTTTTTTAAATTTGTTAAGCTAGTGTATCACTTAATAAAATTTAGCAAAAGTGTACTCTCACAATAATGTCATTTTGGTTTTATACTTGCGTTTATGTCTTACTTTTGCCTGAAGGCAGTAACATGAGTCACTGTCTTTGTCTTTTCACAACTCGCTATTTTTCAACTTTTAAGGCTTTTAAAGTGACATTAGAAGCACGGTAGAGTTTGGGATATCTTAATTTGATCACCCATCAGAAACTCGGCATTACGATAGTTACATAATCATCAAAATTGCAACTTTAACTAAGAGTTAACTAAAAAAATTAACTCATGATCACTCGCTCGTTGACGACACTGAAAAATGTTTCACGCCCTTTTATAAATTTCTCTCGCCCGTAGGTATATAGTCTTGCGGGAAAGCGTCGGTCGTCATCGGAAGCTCATTCCACAAACAGCCCTCTGATTCTCAAAAGCTCTCAAAACATTTATCACACGGCATCTATGCTTTATCTCTTTCTAAATCTACACATGTGACAGTGACAGATAGAACGAATCAGAAAACTTTTCACTCGGAACGTGTTTGAGAATAAGGCGGCTGAATTAATGAAATTAGTTTTTAGTTCCACTAATAGGATAGTGCTAGGTTGTTGGGTTGCCAACTGTTTTTATAAGCAAATTCTTTGCGCGTACTGTCGACAACGAAGTCACTGACCATTTGAATACATTGTCAAACTAAGCATCTTAATACAGATTTTGTTACAGGTGCATGTAAACTTCTATTTAAGTTATCAAAACATGGTACTCTAGTATAAATTTGATCAATGCAACTTTTAAAATTTGCGATAAATTGACATTTCAGAAAAAACAAAGCTTACTGTTATTATTATGAGTATAGACGTAAAAAAGATATGAAAATCATTAATTTATTATGAATACCACAGCATAAAGTACCAAAATGAAATTAAACGTGTTTTATCAAATCTATTTCACACTTTTTAGAATCAAGAGTAAAATTGCTATTGCTATGCTCCGGATTCTTTAGTAGCTGCTAGTCTCTAGCGTCTTAGGTGTCCCTAAACCGCTTAGTTTCAAGAACATTACTTAGGCTTAGTTTTTAAAGTTTAATTAAAATAACAAAAGCTGTTGTCAATGTAACAATGGATTCAAAACAACCCAGGTTAATCGCACTCAACGTGTCAAATGCTATTTGCCCCAAAGGGATCACTTGTTTCTCTAGGTAAGTAGTTAATTTACAAACGATTTTAAATCTTGTCGCAACGTAAAATTTATATTTAAATGGAAACGCTATTAGTAAAGCTTAAAAGGTACTTTTAGTTAAGTTGAAGATAAGTTCAGTACTTCTTAACCCCTAAATTTGCGCTTTTCAATCAGCGACAAGGCCTTGTTAAATTGGTTTCGACCCTTTCAATCATCTACGATTTCGCCTGTTTAGTAATAATAATAATAATAATAATAGAAAATATTTTATTTAAAATTCGTTAAAAACAGACGCATTGACAAATACTGAGAAAGCTATGCTCCGAAGCTTTGACGAAAGCGATAGTGTTTACGTGTATGCTTGTTTGCATACATGGTTGCTTGCATGCATGCTTGTTTACATGCTTGCTTACATGCATCCTTAAATGCATGCTTGCTTGCATGCATGAATGCTTGAATGCTAGCTTGCAAGATGTTTACTGGCATGCATGCTAGTTTACGTGGTCACTTGCATGTTTGCTTGCGTGCTTGCATACAAATATTTTTATGAATTCGACGAGTAGTTGTTCTGGTAACGATAGAAAATTTGTAAATTCTATAAAACTTAATTCTGTTGGTTAGCCAATTTTTATTCACAACTTTCACAAATTTCTATTCACATATTGTTATGTGAATAGAAATTTGTGGAATAGTTTCTGTGAAATGAAATTCGGTATTTGAAAATGATGTATGATGTATGTATTAGACACCTCCATTAATTATTGTGTCTGGACTTAAACATCGTTCCTACATACACATACCTACATAAGTCTAAGAAAATCAAGCTCATGCCATGCATAAGGAGAGGCATATTATGTCTAGCAGTGAACTGACACGGGATGATATAACATGAGAAGAAAAGGGCTTGATTGGTTTTTTCTTGTAACTGAAAAAACAAAATATTCCACGATCTATCACAATGGTAGTACAATTGCAAAACATTATTCGTATAGTTCTTGAAATAACCTAAGTTAATTAGGTCGAAAAACAACATTTTCTACGAAGCGGTTTGTCTTTTAAAGAAAAACAAAAATTCTTAACATAAGCTGAACTGAGTGAAGTCTCATAAAATCTTAGTAGAAAACAAGTTTCGAAACTCAGGACAATCTAACGCTTACTTTACACTTACGACCCGTTTCCGCGAAGTCTGCATTTATACCGATTCCTTTTGAGGACTAAGAAATGAGTGACATTTTAAAATTATTCTTTTCATTTGAAAGCAACGAGACCGTTCTTGCGACATTATGTTTGTTATACTTAGCTCAAGCCGTGTCAAACGAAACTCCGTCAGAGGTTTTCTAGATGGAATGGCATCACGCACTAGTGCAAATCCCCGTTCCCTACTAGATTCTCCGAGGGGTTCGTATCGTATCGGAAACGGAAGCTTTCGAAAGAATTTGTAGATAAACAATCACTTTGTAAAAATAAAAAAAATATCTCTATCCACTATGGGGGTAAAGTTATTAGAAGAAAACTAAGAAAGTAGGAAACAATATAACTTTATTACAGTCAGTAAATAAAAACACAATATTCTTATATATTTTCACAAAAAATTGTAATTACTAACTTACCTGATAAGCCCGTCGCCATTTTTTGTATTATTTTCTTATTTTATTTGTTATTTTTGTTATTTATAGTTCCACCCTCGACAACCACTTTTGTACTTATGCTTTATCATTTTGAATACTACATTGATAATTTTAACAATGTCATAATATCTTTGGTTCGTGAGTTCGGGAACTTTCTACACCTGATTCTGGTCGTTTTTATAGAAAATAAATATTCATTTGTCAAAGGTACAATGGAAATGAAGAAATGGAGGGAGGCTTTTGTCCAGCAGTGGGACTGTGAGGGCTACTAATAATAATAATAAAAGGTACAACGACAGAATATATATGTAGTTACTACTAAAGCTAACAAAAATATTACACATGATAAGACCAGACAATAATCTAAATTTACTTCTTAGCTCACCTAAACAGTTTGCAAATCAATTTAACTTTCTGAATACATTTTTAAAAACCCACTTAATTTTCATTTATTATGCTCGATAAAACTCTTTTCATATTGCGCGAATCTTTTGTTAAAGACGTCTAGGTGTAACATAATATTCATAATAAACACGATTAAATGGTATAGTAATGGCGAATAATGACGTCACTATAACTTTCCATCGTAAGCGTAGTTATATTAACAACGTTCTAAGTTACGGAATTTATTGTTTAGGTTAAATCAAAAGATAGTTAAAGTTCTGAAGAGTGTGATGTTTTTTTTTCTTTTTATGTTTTTAAATTAATTGTGGTTGTGATCAATATTTAGCTGAACCCATCGAGCCGTTGATACAAAAAGCACCAAGGACAAGTAACAGACAAAATCGACCATAACTATCTATAGTAATTAAATTAAAAAACACTCACACAGTTTCACCAACTGACAATATATTTGCATATCTAAGTCACACATACACCGGCTCATTTCCTCAATGTCCCCACTGCTGGGGGACGAGCCTTCCCTTTGGATGGATAGAGAAATTTTTTTGGTCACCTATCCGATGACCGGCCTTTGCGAAAGTTACTTCATCGTAGCACTCGCAGACCGTACGCGTTTTCCACTGCGCTATCGAGCTCTTCTACGTAGCTTTAATTAAAATACGGAATAGAAATAGAAAATAGAAATAGATATAATCTTTAAGCTTACATACCCACTATTTGACAATGACGTGAACAAATAACATAATGGGTTAAAATTGTTTACATTATAGTATTGAAATCTTTTTCATTGGATGATTCAATCCGCATCTTCTGAAATTATAGATCAGGTGCCTTACCGTAAGGCTATGTGTCACCTATTCGGGCAAAATTAGCGAACACTATCCACCTATTTTGAAAGTCAAAGTTATGCTATTTAGCAAAACTATGAAAATTAATTAAAAACTCGATCTTCCTAAAGTAAAACGGAGCATGCCTTTCGCCGCCCACAGAGCGAGGTTGATATTAATATTAATGCAAACGTTAAACAACGTCAGTTAAAATTCTTTAAGTCACTTAAGCAGAGTTGCAAACTCATTACACAGCCGTTTCTACGCCGGAGTAGTTAATTTCAAAGTTATTAAAAACTGTGCTAACTATAGTGAAGTCTTGAAAGAATAAGCAGAACTAACGAAGAGCGCTTTGACGTTAAAGGGGATCAAGGTGTTTACTTCATCATTTCTTTTACCAAAAATCGTTCCGTACACCTTTCACGTTCGCAATGCAGGCTGGTCGAAAAGTTGTCTTCATGCATGCAAATCCTAACAGTAACTTTGTTGCCATGCTAACTCTAATTAGCATCGGCAACTTAGCTAGGTTATCCACTCGGCTAAGAGATGCACCGTCTTGTAGACATTATGTAATAGATAAACCTATATTTGTTACACGCACTACATGGCTTCTATTAATGGATTTCGAGTACTTAGTCGTCTTCATTATAACTATGCTTCGATAGTTTAACGACAGAAAGAGGGAAAATAATGTTATTGGAAATGTATTGGGGTTAGTAACAATTGGTTTAAAGTAACAATGTTGAAACGGGGATTAAAGTAATCTTTCGTCATAGTCAACATCTACATCAAATTTTCCGTTTAATAAAAATCCTTTTACTTAATAGCGTGACCAATAATACGTTTGCGCTGACAACGTATCGTTAACGAAATAACGTCAGGGAGGATTGCTAGTGCGAGATATTTGATCACGACAACAAAATCGAAAATGTGTCGAATTTTTCCTTTTATATAATCCTAAATTCAGAAAATCCAAACATTATATATCTGCTTCAGCTGGTTTTGGTTTTTTTTGGTGTCCTTTTGAGCAGAGCGACCAAGATCCGTACAAGTAAGACGACTAGCTATGCCCGCGACTTCGTCCGCATGGAATAGTGACTTTCGGCAGCATTTTTAATTATTAGGCTAATTATTTTTCAAATAAAACACATACATACATTAAAATAAGCTATTTACAGTATTTTACTGCAAATAACTTATTTAAGTACATTTTTATACACGACGTTTTTAGTTTTTCCATCTTTTGCCAAAACATAAAGATTTTGCAGGTTTGATACACGTGAACATACCACTTGCGTTAATTTCAGTTTCACATTTTGTAATGACTCCGTAATTCTCTGTATTTCTTCTATATTTTTATTTTCTAAGCTGAAAGATTTTTTATTGACGTCATCACGCAAAAACTTTCATCCCCTATTTTCACTCCCTTTAGGGTAAAATTTTTACAAACTTTGAATGCCGTATTTATTTATAACAAATCAAAAGTAAGTATTTTACTAACACAATTTATGGGCTACGCCTAAAATAAAAGTTAAATTAAAATTAAATTAATAAAAAAATTAAAGCTTCTGGCTTCAAAAATGACGTAATTTCTATACAAACTTTCATCCCCTATTCTATTTTAACCTCTTACAGCCCTTTTTCGCATTAAAAAGTAGCCTATGTCCTTTCTCAGGCTCTAGACTATCTCTGTACCAAGTTTCATTTAAATCGGTTCAGTTGTTTAGGCGTGATTGCGTAGCACACAGACAGACAGAGTTACTTTCGCATTTATAATATTAATATTTAATATTATAGTATATTATATATATTATTATATTAATTAATAAGTAAGGATTATTCGTCCGATCTTGATGTACGGCTGCGAAGCTTGGACACTCACGAAGAAAGAAGAGCACAAACTTCTTGTGGTTGAGAGGAAAGTGCTGAGAAAGACTTTGGGACCGACTAGAGCAGATGATGGCAGATGGAGAGAAAGAAAGAACAAGGAGTTGGAAGAGCTGGTGGCTATCCCCAATATATTAGGTGAGACTAAGGCACACAGACTGCGGTGGCTCGGACACGTTGAGCGAATGGGGGAGGATCGGACATCCGTCCGAACGAATAAGCAAACTCCTGCTTTGGCTTTGAAGGATTCTTCAAGCACAAAGCCTGGATAGAGCAGGTAGCTGGTGTCGGCCGGAAGGATGATTTGCGTCTCCGTCAAAAACAAAATTGCTGGCCGTGCCGTCTCAAGATGGTGGTGGACGGCATTGAGGTTTGCATGGAGTGTTAGCGAACTCGACCTCAAACGGTATGGTTAGTTTTAAAGTGAGGCGCTGTCATGGTGGAGAAAAGGAAGGAGGCGTGAATCGAGGAAATGTTATCGCGATGCAAATAGTCAAAGTGGAGCGGCCTGTTTCACCAGGGATCTGCCTACAGAGGAGTATCACTAACCCGCCGAACGGAAGGGTTAGTGATACTCCTCTGACGGGTTTTACACCGTGCGTACGGTGGTCACTAACCAGACGGGCCAAGCCCTACCACGCAGTGGAGCATATGGAAGCTCGAAAAATAATTTTCAATAAATAATTAATATTTCAGTGTACCTACTTATTTTTTCTTACCTTAATGTGCAATGGACCAATCTATTTTGTAGCTTTGCTAGTAATTCGTCCAACTTCTTATTGACATACAGAAATAGTTGAAAAACTTATTTTCGTCCTCTCTCAACTAGTCATATATTGTATAAAATTCCCCTGCGAAGATTCTCTGCTCGATCAATGGATGAACGTGTAGTTTTTTCTGTTGCAGACTTTTTTCTTTCCTAAATAGTACGCGGCAACAATTTTCACTATCATCATAGACATTGTTTGCGTCAGTACTTCTCGGTGATCAGCGCGACACTTAACTGGTTTTCCTCTCACGCTGACCGCTGACAGCTGACAGATAGCTATGCGCCGACTGTCAGCGTCGGCGGTCAGCGTGAGAGAAAAATCCGCCTAAGGCAGAGCCCATAAAAAGTGTTAGGAACACTACAATAGGTTAATAAACAACAAATTTGATTGTGTTAGTAACAATGATTTTATACGCTAAGGTTAGTAAAAATCTTTGTTTGTATGGACATTTACCCACCTTTGCAATAGGATACTATATCATCGTCAATACACACTGTTTTATATAGGATACTAATAAAAATAACAATCATACATTATTCTATTTCATTATGAATGTAAGATGAAATTTAATTATTAGTGATGCTTCATGCGTCATCAACGTAATAATTTACATGAGCAGTCAAAAATAACAAGCAGGGGAACTAACAGATTCGACAAGTTCGCGGGTTGCCCTTGGGGACCAGAAGGGTCGATCCATCTTTATTACAAACGGGGATCAAAGAGACGATGGGGTTTCCACGGCCCTTTAATAATTATTAATTTGTATAGCACGAGAAAAAAAGCAGTTCAATTTAGTAAAACAACCAATCCATAAAACTATGTTCAATTCGCGCTCCCCTTTTTTTAAATCAAATCCATTTTCTGAGCCGAAATGTCTATTTTAATTTGAAATGTTTTAAACTGCTACATTTATTTCAGCTCATTTTAGTATTCAAATAAATTAACTGACGTGGAATGAACTCCGTGATAACCTTTTCGCGTTGAATGAGTTAGTAGTCTGAAAAAAGTTTTAATTACAAATCGAACCTACGAGAGTAATAAACGATAACGAGCGAACAATTACTTGTAAATTATTTGTTCTGATAATGTACATTTAAAGCCCCGCAATTTGTTAGCGAGAAAACCTGTGTTGATGTAAAAAGAATTGCTTGTTTGTCATAAAATGTGTTCTGTTAGATGTGAAGTTTAAGTATATGGCAGTCGCATAGTTTTTAAGAATATAAGATTAATTATAATAAAGGTTAATTGCAAGTAAATAGAACAAACTAAACTACGCAATTATTTTTTTATTTTTAGTGCAATGTTATCAGTCTAATTTTTTAATTGGAAAAAGCTAAACTAGTCTTATTCTTTATTTTAAACTACACACTCAATGAACAACTTTTAAGATATAATTAAGTTAGTGTATAAATGACTTTGTGTTGTTTCAATTCTGATAATTAATGTTTCCAAAAAAAGTGGAGAGGCGCTTCGTCATCAAAAATTACTCTCAGTGTCTTTCTACCGACTTAGGGAATTTAGAAAGGAGTTTGAAATGTGAACGGCCGGCCAAGCGGGTGCAGTTAAAGTAAAATCGGGGCTAAAGAATACACAACATGGATACGATCATGGCCAGAGTCTGATTACTCTTTTGGGGAAAAGGGCGAGCGTGTGACGTCCTAATTATGTTAAAAATTCGAAAGTAAAATTAAAAAACGAAAAAAAAAAGTATATTTTACATTTTTGTTTAATATAGGGAACTACTCCAACTGATTGACAAAGCCTCAAATTGAAATCAAGTCATCGCAACAATTGATGGGTATTGGTACTGTGTATTCACCACGCTTGCCAAATGCGGGTTAGTGACAAAAAACCCAGTTTTGTTTTTATGTAGGTAAGTTATATTTCATGTAAATATTATTTAGTAAAGTATGATTCGCTATTCGTTGTCTTCAAATAATAATCAGTGCGTCCTACCCGTCATAACATACGGAGCCGAAACGTGGACACTCACGGTAGGGCTGGTTTATAAATTTAAAGTCGCTCAGCGAGCTATGGGAAGGGCAATGCTCGGAGTTACTCTGAAGGATCGACTTTGGAATGAGGTGATCCGACAGAGAACGAAAGTAATCGACATAGCCCATTGGATGAAGTGGCAGTGGGCTAGTCGTATTAGCCGGTGAACGCGTTCTCGAGTGGAGACCGCGTATCGGCGAACGTAGTGTAGGACGCCCACAGACAAGGTCGACCGGCGATCTTCTCAAGGTGGCTGGCAAGAGCTGGATGAGAGTAGCTGCGGATCGTGCTCAGTGGCTTGCCTTTGGAGAGGCATATGTCCAACAGTGGCCTATTATAGGCTGATGATGATGATGATGATGTCTTCAATCAGACGCATGACACATTTTATTTACTGAAACTATTTTTATAAATAAAATCTGGATACGAAGTTTTTACTTTGCGATGTCATGCGAAGCCACGTTTAGAAAAAGTATAAAAAACAAAGTACCTATTTTTTCTTACATGGTAGACATTATAGAGTTGAGTTGAGTTTCTGAGTTAGCACGCTATGTTTATCCATTGGATTTCCGCTAAAGGCCAATTAGGAAACGAACTGGAACCTAAATGTTTGGCTTCATTGTGGTTCACCTTCTCTTTAGATTATGTTACGACGCCGTTAGTAGTAAACGGCTTAAAAAAGTAATATTACAAAATCAGCCAATATTGTAAGTGTTTAAATCAACATACATTAATAAAAAGAATCTGTAACTTACGAATATATTGAAAATGGTAATTTTATTCATTGATTAAAGTGGAAAACCAATGATTAGTTTTATCTACATGCTGCATTTAAGTTTTTAGGTAAATCTAAATGCAAACCAAACACATAATATGCTAAATGAGTTCCCAAATAACTATTATCAAGTTGCAGCTGTCAGATTAATAATATTTTACAAAAAATAATCTTTAACTTTTAAAGCTTTGCTCGTCGCTTGCTGGACTTATTCTGTAATCTCCCGTTCCGATCCGAGCCCTCGCAGAATCTAGTAGGGAATTTTCCAAAAAACTCAATTATCCAACAATTAAGTTTTTTATAATATTTTATATTGTAAATATGTTTTTCGAACTGAATTGTTATGTCGAATTCTTCCATGTACAGACTTTCGACCCGCTTTAGATTTAATAAATGTATAGATTTTCGAGTTTTCAATTTATGGTCTGATGGCATAGCCGCGAGCAAAAGCTAGTATAATCAAAAGCCCTATTTGTGTGTTATAATTTTTATTATTTAATTTATTCAGTTTAGCAAGACTTTAGAAGTTTATATTTACTAAAAATACAAAATGTGTGTCTTAATTAAATTGCACAAAAACCTTTCTAATTTATTTTTTGTTGAATCACGAAATTTGTTGCAGATTTTATAGACATTAAAGTACAACATTTGTTTTTAAACCGATACCAGGCAATTTGAAATAGGTACAAATAATATATGTCTATTACTATATTGCATTTTACTAAAAAATAATGAAATCATTATTGAATATTCTAAACCTGAAATGAATTTATTTAAATAATTTCTTCTGATAAAAGTTTCTTTGGTACGATTTGAGCTTTACTATCCAACGCTTCAATGTGTGTATGGTGCATATAAAGCTGGCTATTATCTAGCCAAATGCAGAGAGTGCTAAGTTGCAGTTGCGAGAATGAATGGAGATAATCGCGCCTAACTAGAGACTTAGATATAAAATGACCCATTTGCCAACAGAAAGTGTTAGGTGTTCATAGTCAAATATATTTATTGTATCATATTGGCATGGTTTGCATCTTAAATTTTTTGGAGTGATTTTGCTGATTGCGTCTGACGGCATTTTCAGTGTCACCTGACTGTTTTGGGGGCGGCGAGAAACTCAAAGGGTTACTGATGTCGTGTGAAATGATGAACCGTCAGAGGTTTTACCTCCCCTACTAGATTATCTGAGGGGTTCGGATCGGATCTGTAGATCTTACAATACTATGAAAAGTTCCTTAACATGACCATGTAAAGATACTCCAACAATTAAGGTATTAATTAGTAGGTATTCGACATAAACTGTCAAATTTCTTCAAAACATTGTTAACCTTAAACCTTAAATATAAAGTTCAAAGTCTATTGAGGAAATTTGACAGTTTGTGGTAGGTTGATGTGCAGGCGTCTGTACGATCTAATTATACAAAGGTTGCATCCTCACCAAATTGATAGGAGCAGTATTGTTTATTCTGATTACCAAAAAAAAAAAGATTAATATTAATATTTTTTTTACTTAACTACTTTGCAAAATACTACAAGTAGACTTGTTTAAGGTTGTCGACCTACGCCCGACAGCCGGAATCAACCTTCTACAGTCTGCATCCTTATTCTCTTAGTCTGTAAACTTCGCTTTTCTGATTCAGAGCCACATTGTTTCATAAAATAATCGTCGGTATTGATACTATTGTTTGATCATTATGTATGCTGTTTACAAACAGCTATAACATTATATTTATGTATTTATCTATATACATAATAATGACTTGTCCTGACTGACTGACTCATCGTCGCCGAGCCTAAACCGCTGAAGCTAATTATATGAAATTTGGACTGTAGGCAAATTGAGTGACGTAACCAGCCACTAAGAAAGGATTTTACGGAAATCATAACATAAGGGGCTCAAATAGGGGATGAAAGTTTGTATGGCAGCCCGTCAGTTTTGAAGTAAAATACATGAAAAGAAATGAAGAATGACTTGTCTCAGAAATTTCGTTTATTTTCCTTTAATAGAGTAAAATAGGGAAAAATATATTTTTTGGGGAAGTCGTTATTTTTAAAATAAGAACTATAAAAATGAATAATTTAATCGATCTTTAAATTTTTCAATAATGAAAAAGAATGACGTGTTTTAGCATTTTTAAAAAAACGTCCCCTAGAAAGGTGAAATAGGGGTGGAAAGTTTGTATGGAAACTATTCCTACCTTAAATAAGTTTGGCTTTTATTAAAAACAATTACTAGTCGTATAGCCCATGTAATCAAAAGCTAGTTTATCACATATCCCATATTATTGTATAAAGAAGTTCACACTAAGCCATTCTCAATGTATTTTCCTTTTGTAGATGTATCTACCGGTGTACTGCACTTGATTCTTAAACAAATAAATAGCGTACTTATTATGTTTGCTTCCGTCAATTGTTGGTGTATTATTACAAATTGTTATAAATTATAAATAAACGAATAACGTAACGAAGTTATGCCCCGTTATCATGCATACCAAACAAAGCACCGCACTATTATCGGCCACAGTGAGATTTATTGTAGCCAATTTCATGCGCGCTTTCAATCTTCGCTCACATACATTTTAATAATCGGATTTATCCGGTGGTTAGAGAGCGATCCTAATACCCGATGCATATTTTGCCTTAGTCCAGTCGAAGGTAAAATGCGAATCAAGTTAATTTGGTATAGAGATTGATAGGTATTGAAAAGGTAAAGCCGTATCAAGTCCAATTTTGAATTTTTATTTTATAATGCGACCGGGCTTTTGTCAGAGAATTAGTCTGCAATGGAAACTCCTTTCGACGACGGCACAATGTTGTAAGGATTGTAAGGGGTAATGCACCGTCTAGACTCTTTGAACAAAAAAAAAATGAAAGCTCCATTTCTTAAAGAGCATTTTTTAAAGGCTCTCAACAATACACAATCTCGCTCCGTTCCCGTCTGAAGTCCGACTTGAAGTGCATCGTGTTTATCGACTTGTAAACACGCAATAAAACGACGGACTCTAATTTATGACTTATTTTGAAGAATGTACCTTAATTGCTTTGTCATTTTGAGGAACTAGTTTGTAGCATTACTCGTTATTTTTTATGATATTTATTTATACAAGCTTAATAGAATTAAATTATAGGATACAAAAGGTGAACATACCTCCTCCCTAACTCACAGTCAACTATTGGACAAAGTGCGTAGGTAGGTACCTCAGTACTACAATGATAATTAAAATTATGTTGAAATTAATTACATTGTTTTCCGAAGTTTACGCAAACACTAAACATTGAAGTAAAACAGCTTTTACGAATTTACTAGCGGTAAATATTTTCCTTTTTTTTTCTGTCATTTTGAACCATTGACATGGTCCGTGGTCACAGTCTCTATGTTAAAATTATTATTTTTTAATTATTATCGTAAAATTTATTTTAGTATACTAATACTATGAAATACTCTGCATTACTCAAATAAAAAGGGACGCCATGCAGAATGAACGAACGCTGTGAGTGTTAATGTGACAAACGTTGTACAGTTTTTTCACATCCTTCTTGTTCAAAATATTACCGATTATAAAATGCCGAATAAAGAAATTATCTCTTATTAAATAATAGTATTAAAAGTAATGTAGCATTTACTGAAAAAAAAAAACGAATAGTGTAAATGTCATCTTTTGATTTTAATCTCTATTATGAATATGCAGTTTTCATATAGTATAAATATGAATGTGAAATACTTGCCATGTAATCTCTCATATGACATAAATAAATACTTTTTGTTTGTTAGCATTGAGACCTTCATTCGCTGTATTAATTAACCTCTTTCCTTTCACACTAAAGTACCTACTAGCTTAAGCACTAAAATGTGAGTTACTACAAATAAAATTCTAATGAGAAAATAAAGTTGTTAAGCCTTCATTACTAACCAAGCATAGTGTAAATTTTGTTCCACCCGCCAAGCAAGACTATATTCAATTATCTGATGCGTCACAGCTCCCTAAGACCCTTTACTTCAGCGGCTTACTGAACGACACAGAGCTAATATAAGGGATGCTTCCGTTTAAGGTAAACCTGTATTACAAATTCCTTTTATACCTAACGGACTTATGGTTGCACAGTTGTGCGAGTTGTATAAAAGCTCTAAAATTAACTTTAACCAGAAGATAGAGGTACTAGCATCCAAAATATCGTCTATAATAATCTATAATAATTTGTACACACTAAAACACACGTAACAAAAGGTAGCAAGGTACTAAGTTTCTTGTATGGGTCTTCTTCATCATCATCAGCTCATTTTATGCCCCCACTGCTGGGACACGAGTCTTCTCTATTGATGGATAGGGAGAACGGGCCATACAGCACCACGCGGGCCCAGTACGGATTGGTGGTTGTTAACGACTGCTAATGCGGCCGGGACCAACGGCTTTACGTGTCTTCCGACGGAGAAGCTCGAGATGATAATCTTTTGGTCACCCATCCAATGACCGGCTTTTGAGAAAGTTGCTTAACCTTAGCACTCGCAGACCGGACGCGTTAACCACTGCGCCATCGACCTCCGTCATCCGAGCATCGAGCGCGTCTTATAAGTTTCAAACTATATTTATAATTTTTCTATAATGAGTCGTTCATACTGGTGTGTGCACTTTAAGTGCATAAATTAAATAAAAAAAATTGCATTTGTAATAATATTTTATGTAGTTGTAAATAATGTACAAGTTCACGTCCAGTAAATCTATGACCAAATAAGCTTCGCCATAACTCATACATAACACATGCCAGCTTATCAGATACATAGATTGGCAATCTGTATCGTATCGCACCTTTACATAGAAATAGCACACTGTGATAATAGCAATCCAAACAAGTACATGATAAATCAATTGGGCAGTTTATGTACACATATATGGATGGGACACATTGAAAGCTATTGTGCTTGCGTCGCGTATACTTGTTTACAGTGTATTTTATTGTAAATCACAAAATATTTATGACAAAGAAATATGACAACGTACAAACAAACGGCTTTATTGTCACTAAAAGTCTCTAATCTCTTCCAGGGAAGCTTCGATCAAAATAAATTAAGGTTTAGAGTTAAATTAAAAACTCATATTATAATAGTTACGTGATTACAAATTATTTGTATTTAATTCATTATTAGTAGGCAGATATTAACAATATGTAATTTATGTTTTTTTTTTACAAAAACTAATTTTTAATATGTTTTGAAATGAAATTATTCTTGATTCAAGTAGTTCAAGCGTTTTTGCTTGTGTCAATCTAGTTGCTAGCATCTTTGGGGTGTGTGTCGGTTGACCTCCTCGTGGTACACCCTGGGCAACGGGCAGCCTCAACACTCTCCTCCAATGAGGAGTTTGCGTGAGACTGACCGGCTAACAAACCGACAACTCCTAGGTGCGTGCCTACTTTGGGTCGCACTGCTCGCTGCTCCTTCTGAGCGGCTTTGAGAGGAGTTCAACAAAGACGGCCGCCCCTTAAGGGTTCTCAGGTCGCACGGGGGGGAAATGGGGACACCTGTGAGAGAGGTGTAACGGGGGCTAACGCCGGCTCCCAAGCCGTTATCCCTTTGGCTGCTGCAACGACCCCACTTTTGGCGTTGTGGGTACGCGGTGGTCTTAGGGACCGGGGAAGCCTATTCGGGCTGCGGGAAGGAAAACCCATCAAACCCTGGAGAGCACCAGTAAAAACCTGTCGGCACCGCCCAACCCCGACAGTATGTAGGGTGCCCTTGGCGAGTGGGCGTCGCATGGGTAGTTTGTTGGCCTAACTAGGGAACGGCAGCCCTTAAATTGCCAGGGGGATGACAACCCTAGAAAATTGTCTGGGTGACACCCCATCAATGTCAATAACATGAGTGCGCATCTACAAATATCACTACCCCAGGAGGGTACCCGCCGTAAGGCGGGAGAATCCCTCCCTGGGACCACTTCCTCGGCTAAGGCCGGAGATTTGGGCTCAGGCTGCCCCACCGTCTCTGGGGGGGGCAAAAGTGCGCCTTGCGTTAGAAGGAGGGGGGAAGGAAGAGGAGATAAGGAGAAGGGAAGAGGAAGAAGGAAGAGAGGAGAGGAAAGAGAGTTGGGAAGAGAGCCGAATTTATCGGAAACTGACTCTTTTGAAGAGTCGGTCACTGAGCTCGTGCCCGAGAACATGGAGTTCCTCGATGATGATGAGCCCATCGACGAAGAGACCACTCGGTTCGTGAACGATACCCTGGAGGAGTGCCGAGCGTACGTGAACGAGCAAGCGGAAAAGGCGGAGAAAAGGAAGCGTGCTGAGCTCGATTCTGAGGTCGTCGATGTGGACGAGTACGACCGAAGAACCGATGCCGAGCTCATGGCACCGCCTTCCAAGGTGACCACGGCCCGAAGAGGGGGAAAGGTAGGGACCACGCCAAGGACTGGCGTTTATGCCGGGCTGGCAGGTGCTAGGAGGGAGCTGAGGAGGAGGACTGAGGAAGACGAAGCGGCGGCGGGGGAGCAGGGAAGGGGGAGGGACGCGTACCTCCGAAAACCCACCCGTGGCCCCCCCCGTAGCCGATCCGCCTCCCTCA
The DNA here is from genome assembly GCA_949315975.1 of Eudonia truncicolella. Classification (NCBI taxonomy): domain Eukaryota; kingdom Metazoa; phylum Arthropoda; class Insecta; order Lepidoptera; family Crambidae; genus Eudonia; species Eudonia truncicolella. The sequence continues at coordinate 19,162,806 of OX438825.1, read as the reverse complement.
ATCGAATGGAGGATCAGGAGGAGAGGGCGAAGGCCCAATACGAAGAAGCCCTTGCTAGCAAGGATGCGCTGTTGGAGGAGGCCCGAAGTAACCTGGCATCCATTGTAGAGTCGGTGCAGAAGTCCAGAAACCTGCAAGGTCCCGTTCGCGGAAACCTCAACACGGCTACATCGGCTCTACAAAGAAACATGAGGGCCCTCCAAGAGCTGACACCGTCAGAGGAGGCCAGAAGGTTGAGGGCGGATAATGAGCGGATGAGGGTGGAGCTCAGGTACGCCCGCGCCGAGCTCAAGACCTCGCGTTTGCAACGCGACGAGACCTCCCGTGCGAGAGCTCCTTCTCCCGTGCGTCGGGCCCCCCGTGCCAAAACCCCTATGATTAAAGCCCCCTCAGCGTCGGCAGAGGCTACCCCGCTGCAACGGGAGCTGATGCCGATGCTCGCTTCTATGTTCGAAGAACTTAGGGGGGAACTGTTCTCCTCGTTGGGCAATATGCTCAACGCCCGAGTTGACGGGATTGAGAGCAGGCTCCCCCCTAAACCCTTGATGAGGCCCCCATTGTCCAGCGACAAAAGCAGGGCCCTCGCGGCACGCGAGCACGCTGACGCCCTGGAGGTGCAGGCAGGCCCGTCCAGCGCCCCCCACGTGCCCCCCCCGGCTAGGCCCCAAGCCAAAAAGCCGGTAGTCCGAGAGCGTTCCCCCTCCCCTAGTCTGGCTGCTGCTTCTAGCACCCCAGCCAACAAGTGGGTTGAGGTGGTAAAAAAGGGGAAACAGAAGCAGCAGCAAGCTGCCAACCCCCAGAGTAAGGCGTCAAAAAAGACGACCAAAGAGGTAGTGGCCAAGGGTGCGGCTCCTCAGTCTTTCCAAAGACAGCAAGCCGCAAAGCTCACTACCGCAAGGTCGTCTGTCATAACAGTGACACTCAAGAGGGAAGCTCAGGAGAGGGGCGAGAATTACGCCTCGGTCCTGGGGAAGGCCGTCAGGACGATAAAGCTGGCAGACCTTGGGCTGAAGTCGCTCCGGGTGAGGACCACGGCCTCTGGAGGCCGTAAACTGGAGATCCCAGGGGCCACCAGTGGAGACAAGGCCGACGCGCTTGCGGCCAGGATGAAGGAGGTCATTGGGGATGACGCGGAGGTGTTCCGCCCTTTCCGCAAGGCGCACATCCGATTCGCTGCGATCGACGAGACGATCGAGAAGCAGTGGATCAAGGATGCAGTCCTGGAGCTGACCAAGTGCCCGGAGCACATGCTTTCTTTCGGAGACATTCGTCCGGGGCCGTGGGGCTCCAACTCCATGATGCTCAAGTGCCCCGTGGCGTCAGCAAAGATGCTGGCACGAGAGGGGCGAATACAGGTTGGATGGTCGACAGTGCAGGTAGTGGTAATGGACCCGCTCCCACTTAGGTGTTTCCAGTGCATGGGCACGGGTCACACCAGGTACACCTGCACTGCCGAAATAAACCGGAGCGACATGTGCTTCCGGTGCAGTACGCCGGGGCACCGTGCGGATGAGTGCGTGGCAGAGGAGCCGTACTGCAGTGTTTGCGCCGCGGCGAAGCTGAAGGCTGACCACTACATGGGTGGGAGAAGGTGCAATCCCCCCCCCATAAAACCGAAGGCCAAGGCGGCCCCCTGGAGGCCCCCCCCCAAAAGTGCAGCGCCCACCAGCGCCATGGAGGTAACGGAACCGGCCCCAAATGCCAGCACACCGTAACGCCACAATTCTCCAGGCGAACCTCAACCACTGCGCCACTGCACAAGATTTACTTGTGCAGCATATGGCGGAGTGGGGGATAGGCATAGCGATTCTGGCGGAGCCGTACACGGTCCCTGCGAGGGACAACTGGGTCGGTGACGTGGGCGGGAACGTGGCCAGCGTGGCCATAACAACCTCGCAAGCAACCCCAATCTCTCTCAGAGAGAGGGGACCGGGCTTTGTTGCCGCACAAGTGGGGGAAGTCGCTCTGGTCGGAGTTTACTTTTCGCCCAACCGTGCCTTCGCGGAGTTTGAGGCCTTCATTGCCACACTGCTGGGAGTAGTGCGCCGTCTAGCCCCGCTACAGACCATCGTAGCAGGGGACTTCAACGCTAAATCCACGACCTGGGGATCTCCCGTCACCAACCAGCGAGGTGAAGAAGTCGAGGAATTTGGCGTTGAGGCGGGGCTGGTGCTCCTCAACAGGGAGAACGTGAGTACATGCGTGAGGTGGCAGGGGGAATCCATCGTGGACATAACGTTTGCGACCCCCGCCATCGCCTCACGCGTGTCCGAGTGGAGAGTGATGGAGGACGCCGAGACCATGAGCGATCACAGGTACATCTGGATCAGGCTGTCCTCTCCTCCCCAAATCACTGTCCCCGCTCAGCAGGGCGTAAGGTCGGAGAAGTTTCGGCGCTGGGCACTAACGCGCCTAAACAGGGAAGCCGCCGTGGAAACGGCGATGGTGGAAGGATGGCTCCCGGCTCCCCCGGCAGATCTAGACGTCGACGCGAAGGCGGAGATGCTCCGGAGTGCTCTCACCAGGGTGTGCGATGCCGCAATGCCCAGGGTAGGTGACCGCCCACAGCAGCGTGCGGTGTATTGGTGGTCCGCGGAAATTGCGTCCCTCCGGGAGGACACCATACTCGTACGCAGGCAGTACCAGAGATGCCGCCGCAGAAGGCATCCCCCCGAAGAGGAAGAAGACCTCCTCGCCCGTCTGAACGAGGCAAGGTGGGCCCTGAAGGTCCGCATTAAACAGGGGAAAAAGGTGGCTTGGGAGGAGTTCCTGGCCGACTTGGATCGTGACCCGTGGGGAAGGCCGTACCGTTCCGTAAGGAATCGGCTACGTAGTTCGGCGCCCCCCACGGAATCGTTCCAGCCGGAGCTCCTGACCCGTATAGTCGAGGGCCTGTTTCCGGACCGGGTGTTTGAGGCGGTCCCGTTCAACGCCCCGGAGCATGATGGGGAGGTGGATCCGTCCACCATCCCTCATGTAACGGACGAGGAGATGGAGTTAGTGGTTGATCGCCTCAGCCGCAAGAAGAAGGCCCCAGGGCCTGACGGCGTGCCGGGCAGGGTTCTGTCCCTAGCCCTTGACCATGTCGGAAGTAGGCTAGTCGAGCTCCTGGATTCCTGCCTTCGGGAAGGGAGGTTCCCGAGAATCTGGAAACAGGGCCGACTAGTCCTACTTAAAAAAGAAGGACGGCCAGTAGATTCTCCCTCCGCCTACCGCCCGATCGTCCTCCTAGATGAAGTGGGCAAACTCTTCGAGCGCTTACTCGCCGCCCGCATCATCGAGCACCTGGAGAACGTAGGGCCAAACCTGGAGGACACCCAATACGGGTTCAGAAGGGAGAGATCGACTGTCGATGCGATCAAATCGCTTCGCAAGACAACGGACGAGGCAACAGAGAGAGGGGAAAGGGTGTTGGCGGTTTCATTGGACATCGCCAATGCGTTCAACACCCTCCCCTTCAGTGTGGTCATTCAAGCGCTGCAATTCCACCGAGTGCCCTGGTATCTGCGGAGAGTCCTCCGAGATTACTTCAGGGACAGGTTCGTCCTCTTCCTCGAACCAGGTGGGACGCGCATTCGCGCGCACAGGATGGTGTGCGGAGTTCCACAGGGGTCGGTCCTCGGGCCACTCCTGTGGAACCTCGGATACAACTGGGTCCTGAGAGGGGTTTCCCTTCCCAGGTCGGGCGTCATCTGCTACGCAGATGACACCCTAGTCACTGCACGGGGCGGTGACTACCAGGAGGCGGCGCGGCTTGCGTCTGTGGCTGCCACTTTGACAGTGACGAGGATAAGGTTGTTGGGGCTGGAGGTGGCGCTGCCGAAAACCGAGGCCATCCTGTTTCATGGTCCTCGGGGCGGCCCCCCCAGAAATGCCCACATCGATGTCGACGGAGTGCCAGTAAGGGTCGGGTCCCGGCTGAAGTACCTGGGGCTGGTACTCGACAGCCGCTGGACGTTTAGGCCGCACCTAGAGGAGATGGCTCCGAGGGTGGTGAAGGCAGGGATGGCTCTGTCCCGCCTGCTTCCCAACGTTGGTGGCCCCGGTGATAGCTGCCGCAGGCTGTACGCGGGAGTACTCCGTAGCATGGCGCTTTACGGAGCTCCGATATGGTCGGACGCCCTTACGCCCAGGAACGTCGCACTGCTGCGGCGGCCACAGAAAGTGGTCGCAGTTCGGGCAATAAGGGGGTACCGTACCATTTCGTACGAGGCCGCGACGGCAATTGCGGGAATGGTGCCCTGGGACCTTGAAGCCAAGGTTTTAACCGAGGTTCATGAGTTCCGGGCGGAGAGGAGGATGAGCGGCGAACGTCCGGCTCCTGCTGAGCTGGAGGCGGTGAGGCGAGAGGCGTGTGAGATGGCGATGTGGAAGTGGCAGGACCTGTTAGGCTCCCCCACATTTGGCCTCCGCACGGTCGAAGCCCTACGCCCGATTATACTGGAGTGGACAAGCAGGCCATATGGTGGCATCTCTTTCCACCTGACACAGATACTCACCGGACACGGTTGTTTCGGTGAGTATCTGTTCAGGATAGGACGAGAGGAAAGCCCAATCTGTCACCAGTGCGGAGCGGGGGCGGACACTGCGCAGCACACACTGCAAGTGTGCAGCGCCTTTTCTGCCCAGCGACGTACTCTGCAGATTGCTGCAAGAAGTGACGACTTATCTCTCCCCAATCTCGTTAAGACGATGTTGGAGGATGAGGAAACGTGGGACGCGGCGGTTCAATTCGCAGAGAGCTGCATGAGCCTGAAGGAGGAGGCTGAGCGCGCTCGCGAAGAGGCCGCCAATGCTCCATTGGCTAGGAGAAGGAGAGTTGGGAGACGCCGTCGTCGATACGCGGACCTCCATCCGCCGTAGCTCTGCTCCTGTCCGATGGCTCCCCTGATGATCCTGTAAATAAAAATAGTGTAAATATAAATAATAGTGTTAATGTAAATAAATGTGTGCTAATATGTTAATGTGAGTGTAAAGTAAATGTATATATTTGTAAAGTATAAAGTCCCCACCCTCGTAACTCTTCACGAGCGTGAGGCGGGACAAAGGAAGGAGGAGATCTGGTTGATGCTTTTGGCGCCACCAGATCCCAGAATTTTATGTGTGTCTGTATATATTTGTATATATTGAGGGTTTGGAAGGAAGAGTTTTTCGAAACTCAATTAGTGTAGTATGTAAATTTGTTCTTTAATTTAATATGTGTTAGGAAATAAGTTAGAAATAAGTTATAATCCCTATGCAAGAGAAGCTCTGTGTGGGTACCACACCACACAGTTCTATATTGTACTTCAAGTACTTTAGTATTAAGTAGTCTGTAGGTATTTTTAGGAATTGTATATATTGTTGTTGTGTGTATTCTTTGTGTTGCTATTGCATCATAAAGATGCGATGTTCTGTGCGTGCGCGTTTTCGCCCATGTTCCGGCGCGTGGCTGTTGTCGTGCTCCACATTCGAAACACTATTCGAATGGGCGCACCTCAATGGCTATAGGCGGGAACATGGGCGACAGGGTGGCCCTCGCGCGGTCATTTCCCTCGTGGATCAGGTCCCGTGACTGCCACTTAGCCTTCTGCTTCTCGGATTGCGTCCCCCAGGGTTTAGTGCGGTAGCCCCTCCGTCTCACCCTCCCAGCCGGGATTTACTCCTGGCAGCTGACTTGGGGCCTCTCCCCTTGTCAGTGGGATGTGGAAAGGCGGACGGGGGTAGTCCCACATAACCGCGGGCCTCTTCAAGGTTCGTGGTAGGTGGTACACCTTCCCTGGGTAAAAAAAAAAAAAAAAAAAAAAAAAAAAAAAAAAAAAAAAAAAGTTGCTAGCATCTTTAATCAGGTTTCTCTTTTTCATCATCTATATACAATGTAATAGTAATTGCTTTGGTGCAACAAATATTATTAATAACAATAAAGTATAAATAATTACCATGCTTGTGTCGGTGACGCTTATATAAAAAAATTTTTTTCTCTTATAGTCACGGAAACAACTTTGGATAGCTGCAGTGAGCTTATCAAACTATTTAATTGCTTGGGTCGGTTTCAGCTACTATAATTAACATTTTGACAATGGCTACGCGCCTGTAGCATGTACTTGTGTAATAACAGCAGGCACTTTGTTGGCTCCTGGTTTGGTAACATGAAAAAAGAGTCTGTTTCAAAGCTGTTGGGCAGATAATCTATACATTTAATAAAGCTAAAGAAGGTCGAAAGTCTGTACATGGAAGATATTCGAATAAAAGTTGTCTGGGGATACTTAGAATCGATAGCAGAACACGTTCCAACAGTTTTTAGAATTTTTATCTGTTAGTCTGTTTATTTGACCGCGCATCACGTGAAAATGGCTGATCGGATTTGGATGAAACTTTGCACATAGACAGACTATGACCCGGACTAGGATATAGAATACTTTTTATCTCGGTAACAGGTTCCTGCGCGAAGACTACACTAGTAGGCTTCGCGAACGAAGTCGCGGGCGACAACTAGTTGGATATAAGGGTGTAAGTTCACGGTCTAATTATCCAATTTATTATGGCAGTCAACGATAGACATCTTATGTCAATAGCTGAAGCTTATTAGCATATTAGGTCACACACCGAGTGCCCAATATATCAACGGAACCTACTACATTTATACCTATACACCTACCCCAAAGGGAATCCAAATTTCGACCTGACATTCTGTTACGTATAACCTGTAAACCACTATACCATAGTAAAATGGTTAGCTATTTTGCAAGATCAAAATGTCTTAACATCGAACTCTGCCCGCCAGACTCGAAGAAGCATAGTAGCAAATCGATGAAGTTGTCGAGCCAAACAAATACTTATTCTTGTTGCGTAATCGACCCCCAGGTTCGGCTGTGAAGACTTGAAAGTTAGGAGCTGTTAGGGTTGACAATTAAAGTCTCCGCTCCTCATGAATTCTGCAGTGGCCGTCTCATTGTCAGAGCCAACTGGCGCATCCTAAACAGATTTTATGGAATGGCTTAGTTGGTTTTAGTTTAATTAACAACAGTTTAAGGCGTGCTTGCTGAGTAGCCTTAATATTATGGAGAACATTGTTTACCTATTTATCAGGTGCTACCTAACCTGATGATAGTGCCGACAATGTGGTATGTTTGATAACTATTTCGATTGTTTTGTATTACAAGAACAAAGGAACAGGGAAAGCGCGTATTGGTTAGCGTGGTGCCTTAGCCAATACCCATCAAATTGTAGCGATGACTTGATTTCAGTGATGGAGACGTTTGCCCGGCAGTGGGACAGTATATGCTATTTACTTTTTTATATGAACAAGCACATTGGGAGATCAGGTCATAACCTATCACCAGCTGGCGGGTGTTGACGAGTGCCTTTTTATGCCTTGAAAAGCATGTTTCAATTACTTACCAATTCCGTGACCCACTCCACCGCAAGGCCTCCAACGAGCTCTTACAAAGTAGGTAATTAATAAAGCTAGGTCTTACTGCTGCTTGGCCTTGGTTTTAGGTGCTTTACTGAGTAAAAACAACATTTGACAGTTTATACCACATTAGTAAATATAGTGATATATATTTACTCACGTGGTGTACACCAAAACGTAATTAAAAGTCTTTTTACCCGACTGCGTCAGAAGAAGGGTTATGTTTTTCGAGTATGTGCACGGGCACAATCGTCAACCAAGCGGCCGTGGCTAGCTCAATGAAATCCGCACTCTCTTTGGTTGGTGATTGTCCCCGCCTGCGACAACGATAAATATTCAATGTATTTAGAAATACGTTGCACTCAACATTGCTCAAATTGAATTCTGGGATCGCAGAGCTTGTTTTTTTTAGTTTTTTCTCTTTGCAGTTATTTTTTATATAAGTACTTAGTTGTTTCAGCAGTCGGGTTTTTGTTTTATTTTAATATTTTTTATATTTCGACTAGCAGTTTACTCGCGACTTCGTCCTCGTGGATTTAAGATTGTAAAATAAACTCTTTTTTAAATAAAATATAGCCTATGTTACCCGCAAGGAATGTAGCTTTCTATCTGTGTAATATTTTTTGAAGATTAGCCCCGACATACAAACAGACAAAGACACAAACGTTACTTCTTTAATAGTATAGATATTCCTTACAAAGTTCAATATAAACAGAATATCTAGTAAGTTATTTGACAACATTTTTGTTTTAAGAACCTTCCAATATGTTACTGTACTCATGCATTGATTGTAATCTGTTTGTGTACCTATAGAAATAAATAAATAAATAAATAAATAAATTGTGGACTTGGTACCGAAAAAAATAATTTAAATAATATTTTTTTATTAATGTTGTTTAATAATGACAAAGTTGAAATAATACTTTTATACCAAAAAAATAGACCTCTGTATTCAGATTAGATAGAAATTTAATTGGTTTTAAAAATGTCGAACTTTGAAGTTTGTTTATATGCTATGGACCAAGTAATAAATTGGGGCATTTTTCATAATGCCCGGGCACCATGAATAACGACAAGCTACGAGTACTTAGGGCGAAGTAAATAATTATAATTTGAACTTCCTTATTTATCACATTGCCTAGGCATTATGAATATTGCCTTGTGGTTTTCGGGCAATCTGATAGTACCCTGTATATTTCACATTGCACGGGGTGCGAGAAGGTGAACAAGGGGTTCTATAATGTTTTACACACAATTCATTAGCCAATTTTCACTCAACAAGCAACATTTTTTCAGCGTTTCATTTCACAAGCTATAGCTTTAACAATGGCAATAAACACATAAACATTCAAATGGCAAGCTGTTATTATAACCCGGGTACCTCCATGCGCTGGGCATCAGCCAGAGAACATGACATATTAGTTGCATTCTCTGACATTATCATATTATTTTTAGCAATTTACGGGTTACAATCTCCGACTTTTACGTCTCTGCTGACGGCTGTTTACCTCTGTGCTGAGCGGTATTACAAGTGGGCGCCCCGGGGCATTGTGGCAAACGGAACAGAACCCGCAGCACTTCGAAGAAAATGACGAAGGTTGGCATAAAGCCCTCGTTATCACAACTTGATTGCGTATAAAACACTAGAAGAGCGCCCAAAAGAGGCGCCAATCTACCCTATTCTCCCTCTTGTAACAACGCTCAGAAAGGGCGCCGTCAAAACTCCTCTCAAAGCTGCTCAGAAGGAGCAGCGAGTGTGCGGTCCAGAGTGGGCACGCACGTGGAGGTGCAGGGCCCAGAAGGGGCTCCCACTTGTGTCGGGTTGTCAGCCGGCCAGTTTCACACCAAGCTCCTCTCGAGGAATAGGATGTTAAGGCTGCCTGTTGCCCAGGGTTTACCACGAGGAGGTTACCCAACACAAACTTCTACTGATCTTATCTAACCTAACCACTCTAAACCTTAAAATCCTCAAGCATTTTGTTCACTGCTCTCTGTATAATTATAATAGAATTAATTAATTTATCAAAAAGTAAAGAACTACAAATAACTGTAAGATATTCAAAATTATCATATACTTAAATAAAATTGTTGTCATAAGTAGTTTTTTCTTTACTTATCTTGTTATACTTAATTTTGCATGCTAGTTTCTGGTAAAAAGGTGTGAAACTGTTATCTTCGCTTAAATTATAGACATGTACATAATATAAGTATATACGATAAGACCTTTTGTGTATTATGCAAAAAAAAACATTGTATTTCATGATTATACCATTAAAGAGTAAGCCAGTATAGCTTTAAATAGCTGATCAAGTTCTAAATAAAATTCATTCAAATTGTGTTGTTCTGCTTAGTACTATCATAGTTACAGTTTTTAAAGTACGACGGAAATTTTTTAATTTAGTTGCAGAACCGTGACGTATAAATATCTTCAAAATTTCAATTTGACACTACCGAAGACTCTAGTAGTAAATCAAACTAAAATATAGGTTACGCTCTTTATCTCTTTATATCCGCGACCATATCTCTTTATTTCTAGAATGATTTACAGAAAAATAACATCTATAGTTAAGGTTAATAAATGGACATTTACAAGTGTTCAGTTAACCAGCTGTGTAGACTACGTTAATTTTTGTTTTAAATGAATTAAAAAAAAATGAATGAATGAGTGAACTTACAGTATACAGTAGCTTTTTGTACAGTGACATTTTACTTATACCTATAGATTTTTACTATATTCATTGTTTTTTAACTTTTAATTTTAATAATTTAACTTTTCTATGGAGATTGTTAGTCCATAATGTCCATGTACTATGTAACTGGTTGTATGTTTCATTTGTTTGTTGTTTTTTCTTTATATAGTCTAGCGGTTGAGAGACTATTCTTCTCTACATTATTAAAGTTAACTCTTTTCTTGTATCATCAGTTCACTGGCATCAGTTCTCGGAAAGGAGTTTTCCTATTTGGCGATACCACCGTCCAGATCTAGCAAGAAAATGTTTGGCTTGGAGCAAAAGCACTGGTGTCCATATTTTAATGGCGGATGGGCTTACACTAGGGATCGCTTCTATCCGCAACCCTATTCCTGCTTCATATAAACGACTTGCTTGTGCCCGGTACCTTTGGGTACGCAGACGACAGCACCGTTACGGATAGATACATGTCGAGTGCAAAAGCTGGCAGACAAGATGTCGACTCTTGTCGAGAGGCCATGGTTAGTCGTTTGAACGAAGCCCTCCATGCAGTCTCCGATTGGGGCGATGCCAATTTGGTCACGTTCAACGCTGCCAAAACACAGGCTAGTTGGTTCTCCGCTAAGCGGAGCCCATTTCACCTGGCTCTGACTTTCCGGAATGAGACTGTAACTATGACTGACAGCCTACAGCTCCGAGGTGTAGAGCTCTCGTCCCACCTCAACTGCGGGCAGTACATCGAGTCAAAGTACAAAGTCAGAGTACAAAGCAAAGACTGCAGCAAAAAAACTTGGAGGTCAGGCGGTACTTCACGCCAGAGAACTGCTGCCACCTTCGGGATGGATCAGCCAAATACCATCTGGCTGCTTTGGACTCGATTGAAAAACGAGCTAAGAGACTCATTGGTGACCCTGCCCTGATAGACGCCAAGCTGCAAAGTCTAGAACATCGGCGTAGGGTGGCTTGTCTGTCGGTCTTCTACAGGATTCATTTCGGGGAGTGAGCGAAGGAGTTGCACGACCTAATCCCATCATCCACTTTCCGCTATCGGAGCACGAGGCGCGAATTCCATCCCTATGTTGTAGATATGCCACCTTGTCGCACGAGCCGATTCGGTTCAATTTTCTTAGTGTTCTTAGTGCGTTCCATTCCCTACCTGTAGATAGGGAATGGAACGCGCTGCCTGCGAGTGTATTCCCTGAAAGGTATAATCTGGACCTCTTCAAGGCCAGAGTGAATAGGCTATTACTAGGCAGGCATGTTCCATCCTCGACCGCACCGTCATAAGCTTGTCCATACGTTTCTTATATATTTTATTATGAACCGAACCACATTTTCTACCAGGTCACTTGTTAAGTACCCAGATATTACAGTCAAACAATAGCGGCATTTCTTCTAAAACAAAAGATTCTCAACAAATTGGTCGTAACTTTTACATGGGCTCGTATTTTATAAACCTTTTGAAAACCGGAGTTGAATTGAGAAGAAGGTAATTTAGCTTAAATTTTGTTAATCGAGGTCATTAAGTGTCATTACAGACACGATGTCGCGTTGCGGCTCTTTAGGCCACCGCTCGGAATAAAGCGGGGAGGAGAGACGTAGTCGAAAGCAGTCACTTGTTTATGACGTGGCAACTTCATCATTAGATTCGTGTGGCTGGAGTTTGCGCCATGATGGTTGTCTTCTGCGACCGACACACCAGTTTTTCTATTGTGCCTAGATTTGAGGCAGTCAAAATATTGAAAAATCCGATCAGTTAAATCTGATTTGTTTTACTGTCTCTATGGCAGTTCTCCGATTTTTTGTTGTTGTTGTTGTTGTTGTAGATAACTATAATGACAATGGTAAGTTAATGAAGTATATTAAGATTTTCCATAGTGACAAATGAATGATAAAGTTTAATCGTTAATTTATTAATTTATGTACCGGAAAGTGCAGTGTGGACAGGCCTTCAACAAGGTGGACCGACTATCTGCTAAAGGTCGCAGGAAGACGCTGGATACCGGTCGTTGTGGAGATCCTTGGGAGTGGCCTTTGTTCAACTGTGGACGTCTTTTGGCTGAGATGATGATGATGATGATGATGCAATTATCCTTTCAGTAAAATTTACAACATTAGTTACAATTTTTATTAAAAACGCTTGTACCGCTATGTTAGCGGCCGAGGTCCAACTAGCGCATCTGCCTAACGAATGAGTTTGGAAGCTTGCCCCGCACTCAGCGCGTCCAGTACTAAGACCCGAAATATACTATTCCTGCGTGCACTATGATAAATGCTCCTAATTGTTCTCGTTGGTATAATATTTTGAGTCCAGACACTAGGATAACCTTTTTTATGGCTAAATGGCTTGGTGTGGTCTGCACATTAGCCAATAAAAAATATACTACGAGTATAAAATACAATTTTCAATGTTTTAAAGTCGACAATGGACAAAGTGTTGAATTATAAAAGACATTTTCTGCAAAGTTTGAGTACAGATGTGCAACTTTAATGTAACCTCACGTCAGTTCTTGGAAGAGTTTAAAGTGTCGTAGCATTGTTTTATTTCATTGACTAACACGAGTTAACGTTCACAAACTAAAACCGGTTGTCTTACCACTAGACGACAGAAACGGCAATTATACAATTATAGGACTAACAATGTTTTTTATTATTGGTTTTTTTTATAGATTGGTCCTTTTAATCAGTGACTATTTAGTTACTAATTAAAAATACTGTAACAGCAAGGCGTAAGCTCACTCCATATACAAAACCGCATTTTAAAGATATTATACCAATTCCTTTTAAAATAACTTAATAATTTTATGACATTTCTCATAACTATATTAAATTGTGATGATTTATCATGGCATCTTATTTATGAATATTTCAAATTGGCATACCTAAACAATATCTACCTCAGTTAGTGCCACTTCCTGTTGCTTACCAGTGCAGGATTCAATCCTGTTACCAATTTAATGGATGCAGCAACAGATATGCTTTCGATTGACACCGCGCCGGCACGGCTAATGCCGTTCGCCATCCTGCCGATCAAAAACAGACCCCTGTTAAGCCAGCTGCCAACCACCGTCCCTTACCTTTGAATCTAATTGGAATAGAATCGTTTGAGACACGAACGTTTGTAGTTGCATCGAACGTGATGTCAAAACGCGTGTGGTGGTAAATGGTTATTAAATATTATAAATACACCATTCAATATTAATCATATAGAAAAAGAAACATTGTATTGTACAATTTTAGAAAACTATTTAATAGAATAATGCTTTTTTAATTTAAAAGAGTTTTTAGAAAGTAGTCGGTATGTTTTTACAAGCTTTTATATAGTGTCACCTGCCCCGGTGTCTGTAATCAAATCTTGCAAGTTAAATTTGATCCATTTACCGGTTACCGATTAAGCTGAAATTTGGCGTGCATGTGTAAATTGGATGACAATGCAAAATTATTATGACATGAACCTGGTCTGATGATGGAACCGGAAGGTGGCCATGGGAACTTGGTAGTTAAACGACACAACCCCATCGAGTTTGGACTCGTTTGATCCGTCTTGACGAGTACTTTGGTCCTAGATGGTAATTAGGGTCTTATGATGGAGCTGAAGAATGGCCATAGGCACTCGGTAATTAAACGACACAATCCCATCGAGTCTGGGCTCGCATGATTCGTCTTGACGAGTACTTTGGTGCTAGATTGTAACCAGGGTGTGATGATGGAACCGGAAGGTGACCATAGTAACTCGGTAGTTAAACGACACAACTTCATCGAGTTTTCAAGTTTGTGTTTGTTAAAGTTTTATTATTATTTTATTATCCTTTTAATTTTGGATCTCTCGATAATAATAGAATTCATAGAAAGAAAGTTTGAATTTAATTATATAATATTACTCTTTCTAATCTCGTTAACAACCACCAATCCGCACTGGGCCCGCGTGGTGGCTTATGGCCTGTTCTCCTTATTCATCCATAGGGAAGGCTCGTGCCCCAGCAGTGGGGACATAAAATGAGCTGATGATGATGATTATTTTTAATCTAGATTAAGATTATTTGAAATGCCCTTGTAGGGCTTATATTCTGGACTTTAAAAATAAGACCACCATGTATGTACAACATGATTCAAAGAATTATTATGATTATGATTATATTGAATTTGTAATTGTCGTTATTTTTATAAAGAGAGATGCAATTTTTTTTAAGATAGTGTATGAAATGACTTTGCTTTTTGATGTTTCTGCAGAGTCCAGATGCGAGGACAGCTAATGGAGCAGGGTTCTGCCTCACTAGCCACAATCACCGCTCGCAAGTTGCTTCTTCACACGTGTCGTTTAAAGGACCCCATGTTTCAGCATCCGATCCAATCCGAACCCCTCAGAGAATCTTGTAAGAAACGGGGACACGCACTAGTGCGTAATGCCATTCCCTAGAAAAACCTCTGACGGTGCTTCGTTTCACACGGCTTGAGGAACCCTTTAAGTTTCTCGCCGCTCCCATAATTTTACGGAAAAATATTATAATATGTTCAGAAAAAAAGTTTAAATCTTTCCCACGATAGGTATTTGAGCCCCGCACCTTATGACAATCCGGGTCCGGCCTATCAATTAGGCCATCGTGGCTGTGTACTTACGACCCGAGCAAATATTGTGAACAATATATATTCACTTTGTAAGCTAAAGTGATCCTTATTGAATACCAACAACTACGTAATCGGAGAGCCAGCTAAAATATATTCAACACTATTTTTAACTGACTTCAAAAAGGAGGAGATTATAAATTCTGTTGTACAGATAAATATGAAATTCAATAATATTTCGTTGATTTTTTTTAATAATACAATATATTTGCATACCATATACTATTGGTAGTATATTTATTATTGATGACTAATCATAAAGATATAATTTATTTGTTCAAACATGTATAGTAGAGATGTTGGCGTTTATAAAACAGTCTAAACATGATTGTAGTACCATAGTCGATGTATAAATACGCATAAAAATAAAATTTTGGAATGTATACTTATCAAAGTAGTATCAATAAGTAAAGAAAAGTAAAATTAAGTAAAAGTCAAGTTAAAGTAGAATGTAAACAGTATAAGACAATACTCGTACCTATTAGAAGGGATAACATTATTTATGTATTTTTTTAAATAATAAAACATAAATAAATAAATAATGTGAATCATGTAAAGTTTTTAATACTAATAAAATAAATAGCATTCATTCATATTCACAATTCACAATCTATCATTAGGAAATTCAATTAAAGATAAGTAGCATTTTTCCAGTAACAAAGTCTTTATTTGTGTCTTTAAAATGTTATAGTTGAGTTCTTTAAGATATTTATTTTTATTTATTATTATATATTTTTTTTTTTACTGTATTTTACAAATTTTATAAATATCTTAGGGTCGTGCACAATAAGCTTTTACTCATTAGAGCCGTTCTTGAATGAGACATTCACAGACGAACCAACGGCAAAAATAGGTAACACCTACGCCTTAATTAGCTATTTATATACTTGAACAGTGTTGTTGGCGAAGCACAATATGTAATATATTGTAAAATTGTAACATCTTTCATAACTGCAGATAACGCAGCCTGCATTGACAATATCTCACTGTATAACAAGATTTATGGTCGCTACGAAAATTGATATAAAACGTAGTGTCTTCCATCTTGGACGCACAATGAAAACTCTATTGTGTAATATCATAAATATATTGTTATAATAAATGATAGTAGAAACATTTTATTCCATTTATAACGATTGAGAAAGAGGGTAGATTGTATTGTCTGCTTATAAAAAAACCCACCCGCATTAATTTTAGTAGTTCCGTGATCATGGCGCATGCAACTGTGCCGAAATATCGGGTACTCACAAATAAACATGGTAAGAATCCCGTTGACAATTACTCTAACAATAAAGAATTTTTAAATTATCATAGTCAACAAACAACATTTATATACTTTTAACCGCCTCTGTGGTCTAGTGGCTAAGACCACCGGCTTAGACCCAGAGGTCCCGGGTTCGATTTCCAGCGGGGGTACATGTTTGTGTACTAGGTTTGGTTGGTGTTGAGGCTTGTTTGTCCGCCTGGCTAGCTACCACCATCTTATCTAATTATGTCGCCATAACATCAACGTTTGTAGCATTGTTGTGTTCCGGCAGCTAGAGATAGGATAGCCAGTACCTCACTAGTTGAGGATCCCGGGTGAAGTGCGCTTCCATCATTGACCTTATCATCACTTCACATTAGGTTAGATCAAGGCATTGTGCTTCCCCGTTAATATATAAGAAAAATAAAAATTGAATTTTGTAATCACAATGCAAATACACATATTATAGTTACAAGATAAAATTGAATAAATCACAAAACTACTAGAAAAATTCAACAAGTCTTCTGGGGCCACGGTAGGTCAGCGATCAGAGCATTGGACCGGTTATCCAAAGGTCGTGGGTTCAATTCCCACTCGAGCTTCTTGAAAGTGATTGATTTTTTCTAGAAAAAAAATATAAGGAAACATTGAAAGATAGATACATGAAGTGGTGTTATAATCGAATAACTTCATACGCAAGAAAGTGTGCCCGTTATATCGGATTACAAAAAACATGGTAATAATCCCGTTAATAATTACCTCTTTATTCTATTATTAAGAAGGCTAATGGCCCTCCAGTTAATTTGATTACTTATTAACTCAATGAGTGCTCTCTTATAATTGTTATAAGCAAATTATAATTAAGTATCTGGTCCTTAAATATATAAAAGCCTTAGAAAGATTTGGATTTTAAGTAATTCTTTATTAGAGCAACTTGAGCGTATCCTTCAGATTCAGTTCAGAATAAATTAAGCTTAAGTTATTTGCAATAGCCATTACATCGTTTTGCGTAGCTGAAAGTTGTATATAAATTGTGTAAATAACAATTAAACCCGCAAAGAGACTTTCAGATATACGCTAGGATGTTTCCTATACCCGGACCTTTAGGACTGATCCGGGTGGTCTAGACCTTAAAAGCGAAACGAGCACTGTACCTATTCCTGCTACAACGCTAAAAATAAATCCAAAAGTTAAAACCCAGCAGTTTACCTGGAGAGTGCTAACTAAAGGTTCAAAGCCAACTCGAAAGTTAGAACGTTTGTGCAGTTGTACACGTGTCTCAAATAAACATAAAATTGCTACTAAAATGTAAGTGTTTGGTTTCTATAATTTGATGTAATAAATAGTCGACTGCTTTTGGTTTACTATTTTTGGTTTGGATAAACATTTGTAATATTACTTTATCTTCGAGTTAACAGAGAATTCCCTAAAAAGAGCAGATAAAGTTATTAAAACTGAATTTATGATATTGTCTCTCTAAATAAGTGAGCTCAAAACAGAGGTAGTGACAGACGGACCACAACATTAAAAACATCAGAGATCAAAAAACAAAAGAAAGGAAAAAAAAATCCGTACAACACTATCAACTTACTTTGTAAGCCAAAGTGAGCCTTATTCAATGTCAACAAGCCAGTACGTCATCGACATCCGATCTAAATATTTTTACAAATAAGTATCAAGGATCAGTTATCAAAGGTTAGCTAGAAATACACGGTGAATTTTTATCGGTGATCAGGACCTACTGATTCCGACTAAGTTAATGATAGCCATTGCAATAATAATAAAAAATACATGTCAGGGTTCATTTTTTTTTGTCTGGGAAGTAAAGTTAATAACTATTCATATTTAAATCATGGTCATCCTACTCCTTCTTGTTACAAATAAAACCTCTTCAATCTTCACTTCATAAAAATGTAGGAAGACCATACATTGTAATTCATATTGGTTACCTAATTAAAAATACAAATTAAATTTATAAAAAGACAACGTGTAACTACTATTATTATTGCAATGGGCATCATTTACTTAGTCGGAATCCGTAGGTCCTGATCACCGATAAAAAGTCACAGTGTATAAAAAGTGAAATTCTTTATAAAAACAAATAGTTTTGTATCTGTGATCTCAGTCAGTGAAATTTTATTTTCAATTCCTTCAGTCATATCTCCAGGATTTCCCGAACCCGCTCGTATAAGCTTAATAATCATTTGAATACATCTCCCGAGAACTCCGATCCGATCCGAACCCATCGGAGAATCTAGTAAATAGGGCACGGCGACACGCACTAGTGCGTGATGCCGTCTCCTCTAGAAAACCTCCGAAGGCGATTCGTTTCACACGGCTTGAGGAACCTTTTAAGTTTCTCGCCGCCCCCAAAATGCCCGGTGAAACTGAAATGCCGTCTAAGGCAATCAGTAAACTCCCTTCAAAAAAATCCTCGGAACTATAGGACTGGTATTCCACGCAACTCCCGTATCCTGTTCCCCCGCGTAATATAAAATCAATTTATTCAGAACTTGTCATTTTTAGAATTGAATGTTTTGGAACACCGCCGCCGACTCGGGCGCTGAAATTGTATTTCAAACTAAAAAATATACACACGTGGACAAATAATACGGGTCAGCGACAAAATTCTATGTGCCTTGTAAATTAAAAATTTTACATGCATGAAACTAACTTTATATTAAAGAGAATTTTAATATCGTATGACATAAAACCTTAAATGGTATAGGTACAACGTATTTTGAAAAAAAATTAACACAAGTTCGAATTTGGTAGTAAATTCAAATCACACGTGTTTTACTTTTGCTTGTTTTTTCACTTTTGATTTCAATCTGTCAAATCAAAATGTTATAGGCAGTCATTATCGTCTTTCACGGTCATAATTGAATAACTATCATGTCGCTAATGCCAGAAGAATGTACACGTATCGTCACTATGATAGAGGAAGGCAGAAGTCAGAGAAGTACAGCGAGAGTAACAGGCGTGTCACTTTCTACGGTGCACGGTGCTCTTCGCAAAGAGTCGTGCAACGTTTCCGAGAAACTGAGCTTAACATTAGAAGATTAGGTACGGGTCGAGAGGATCGATTTATTGTTACGACCATACTCTGAAATCGACACCTCATGGTAGTTGAAGTTACAAATCAATTTCGAACCAAAACCCGAAGAGACTAGGTTAGCGAGCGGACTGTTAGGCGGCGGCTCCGTGAAGTTGATTTGACCCCACATAGACCCGCAAATGGCCCAAAAGCAAGGGAACATCAAGTGGCAAAATTACGTTTCCACCATTTAATATCGTTATTATTAACTATGAAATTATCTACAACATACAGTTTCATTCATGCTGCTAGCTCTATTATTTTAAGAGATTAAATTTTTCGTACTGACCCGTATTATTTGTCCACGAGTGTAGTTTCACGTTCACTATTATAGTAAAAGTGTTTTAATCCTAAACTCGGAAGAGGAGTCTTTCTTCGCAGGCACGCGTTCGACACAGTAAACATGGTTACTGTGTCGAACACTGGTACGGCACTAAAATAACATATTCCTGTCATCTAAACGTCATTTTAAATTAGAGTAAAAGAGACAAAACACGGAATAACTATTCGGACCTTATTCTTTGTTTATTTGTAAGACCCTTAGAATTTAATTGATATTTTACTGGATGACAGCTATGAATCAGGTGTATTGTATTCAATTGTCTCTAAATACTAATACCATTTATTGTCTTCTAAAGTTTACGCATTGAAATAGTAATATTATAGATTAGAAATTCCAAGATGAACTCGTTAAAATACATTCATAAACAGTAGCGCTGATTCTAAATCCGCTTAGCTACTACTAAAAGCACTATTTATTACATGTATCTACGGCCCCGTTATTTTACACACAAATGTAAAAATAGGGCTAGTTCTAAATAAGCTTAGCTACCACCAACATAAGTAAATAAAAGCGACTTTATATACTTTCAACAATTTTTATATTATTATTACACAACATCTCATACATTGTTCTGATCCCTAGGTAAGTAGTTAAAACACTCGCTTTATGGAAATCAGAAACAACGACGGTACTACCACCAACCACCTAGACACGATACAATATCGAAAAGTTCGTTTTCGTAATTGATCCGACCGGGGATCGAATCTGGGACCCTAGAGTTAGCGCCGCCCAAAGTCCGGCGTGCAAGCCACTCGTACATGAAGCTAGATATATTGAAATTTGGTCACTGACAACGCCAAAGCGATTTAGCATACTCGATTCTTACTAAAGTGGCATTAGCTGCTTCACCACAAAGGAGCTTATGGCGCAATACCACATCATTACTCCAATTAATTTCTGTCCCTTCTTGTGAAAACAAAAGAAGAAATAAACACATACACCACTTTTATTTTATAATACCTTAAAAATAAATCACCGTCGTTACAAATCTTGTTAAAAGTTTCAAACCAGGAAACCCAAAAAAATGTTTGAAAAAATCTTGATAGTCAGCCATTAAAATTCTGGTGGCAACAATGAAAATCTAATAAAATCGAGTCGCGTCAGTCCAGCGTCATCGAGTTGGAATTTTCGATTCCGAAGTGTTTTGCTGAGCACATTAAGCTGTTGTTCAGGATCGTAGGAACGGGTTTATAATTTGATATAAAAATAAATAAAAAACATAATTCAAAAATTCAAAAGTACCTATTTAATTAGTTAAGGCTACAAATAGCTCTAATGAATGTCAGTGTGCCATCGGTTCGTAAGTTTAAATAGGGAAGGAGCTCTGGTACTAAAAAAACCGGTAAAAAACTTAGTAGGGGCATTTATTGTCTCCCTTACAGTGTGAAAATATTGGTAAATGCCCTATCATACTCGTTGAAGGCCACATTCCGTTACAAATAAACACACAAAATATAAAAGACAACCACAATGTGAAAAAATTATAAAGAAAATAAAAAAAGGTTCGGTTGTTATAGCAACAAATTTCGATAAAATATAACAAGTTTCACCACATACCAAATCGAGGTTTAAACATCAAACCCCTTGGGAATAAAACCTGGGACATCAGGATGTGAGACCGATAGTCAAACGATTAGATCACAGACGCGATCACAGATAGGCTTAGTTGCGGCCAGTCCAACCAGAATAAAAAGTTTCGGTAGGAAAAAGAAGTAAGTTGTTGTCGAAAAAGTTTAAATGACTCTGGCATTTCTATTACTTGCTCTGACCTCAGACGTTAAGACGTTGGTTGTAACGGCATAAAATTGTTAATATGTACTTATTAAACAGTGATTTTGGAAAGTGATCGTTCTATTATAGACTTCGCAAGTTTTAAAGTCAACAATAGTATGAAATTCGCTGCGATCTGAACCAGAGGAACTATATCGTAGCCGTGATAAAAACAGCGTCACGTAAACTCCGTGTCCTGAACAGGGTGCGGCGATTCTTTACGCCGGATCAGTTGTGCCTTTTGTACAAGACACAGGTGCGATCTTGAGTGGAGTATTGCTCGCACCTTAGGGACGGTTCCGCAAAGTACCTTATCGATGCCTTGGACAGATTGCAGCGGCGCGCTATACGCATTATCGGCAATGCAGAGGTCACTAATGCTCTCGAGCCCCTGCAATTGTGGAGAGATTTAGCGTCACTCAGCGTCTTCTACCGCTTATACAACGGCGAGTGCTCTGAAGAACTCTTTGACCTTATCCCTTCTCCCTTCCTCCATAGGAGTACGCGTGGAGTGCTGCTCTCCGGAGTCACCCCTGTACTGTCTCGAACATTCCATCACGCACAAAGAAATTTGGTGACTCGTTTCTTTGTCGCACTTCCAAAAGATGGAATTGTCTACCAGCACACGTTTTCCCTCCTTCCTATGACATGGGGGTCGTTTAAACGAGGCGTGAAGAGGCACCTTGTGGGCCGGCAGTGTGAGGGTGACTGATGCTGAGTTGTTTTCACGCTGCACCAGTTGTCCTTGCGTCTGGACTCCATTTCCACTTATAATCAGGTGGAGTGGAGTAATTTGTCGAGATACGTATAAAAAAAAGCATTTGAATCCTAAATGTATTTTATTAATACCAAAAATATTTTTTTGTGTATTGTTCATTTTAAATTTGTGAAACTTGCGTCTCCCTCGCCGAAAACCTTATTGATCTATCCCGCGGTCTCCCCAGACGCAGTGGCAAGCCAAAGGCGCTATCTCCAGTTTAAAAAAAAAGTTCAAATGTCAAAAAGAACATTTTCCAGTTCAGGTAGCTGTCGTTACTGCATCGTGCCAAATAATTATCAAGCAAATACCATTTACGCACTGACTGATTAATCACAAAGTTCTAACCAACAAACAATCATCAAGACCAGACAGGTTTTTATGTGTATAGAAGTCTATATAAAGTACAATCCTGATAAGTAGTGAAAAAACAATAATGTTTTTGTTTCTACTTACATATAATAATTGCCAATTATTATGTTTTCGGAGCAGAAATCCTGTCTGAGCACCTGCCTGTTTGTTATACGGGTACAGTACCGAGCGTCAATATTTATACACTTTTGACTAGTTTTTAATCTTATTTAATTGTGCTGAGCTAATGAGTTAAATTGTGTGTATGTGCTGCTCGGCTATGTAATGCTAATAAGAGCGTAGATAGTGATACAAGTCTTGGCTAACACACATGTACCGATACTTATCGCAAGTTATTTCCTCTCTTTACATAACAAGACTCCAAAATCGGAGTGCCTGTCGAATAATGGAAATTTACAAAAAGTACTGAAAATCTTTTTCAATTTCTTAAAATTTGGCGATTACCCAACAAAGCTTTACGCTAATTAGGGAGTCTCAGGCAGTGCCTACTTATGTAATCACTGTAATAAAACTGAACTATCTGGAATGGATCTTAATTGAGTTATTGTGTTCCAACAGTTAGATGGCGGATAGTTATTTGGTAAACATACAAAATTAACTTGTCAAGGTGTATTGTTGAGGGAGTAGAATTAATTATTTTCCGATATTGCTGTCAGCAAAATATAGATTGCTTGTATACGAGAACATATTTAATCTATTATATAGATAATAATATGGTAGTTCTAATAATATGGTAATCAATGATATTTAGTTGTTTAAATACTATTTATTACACCAATAATCTTTTATTATTTTAATATTATGGTATAATTTCACTAACAGACAAAATACGCGTTTGCAACCGAAACAAAAGATTGGCCGCTTTTCGAGCTTTCATATAAACATTTGATAATAATTATAAAGGGTCAACATTTGATAATAATTATAAGTGTTGACTTATTAAATAATATAGAATCAATATGTAAAACAAACACTTGAAAATCCGTTATATTAATATTTTTAAACTACTATGATTATTATGTCAGTGCAGCCGCCCGGATTGCGGAAGATCCAGGTTCGATTCCTGGCTGGGCCGGATAGGCAAAACATTTTTTTACTGTATTTTATAAATATTTAATTCAGCTTCAGCTCAGCAATTAGCACAAAAAAATAAAAAGCAAAAGTAAACCTATTTAGGTCGACATACCCATACTACTAGCTGTCTTCGCATCTGAACTCCAAAGATTGAAATAAGGTGGTGTACGCTCAATTAAAAAAATTATTCCAGTGTAGGTTATGACTCGATCACCATGTGCTATTTATGGGAGGCCTGGCTGGAAGGTCGAGCAGTGGTGGAACTTCTAAAGGCTGATGATGCAGCTTATTAGGCTTATTAGGTATGCATTCAGTTGAGGCATTGTGATTTTCATATATAAAAAAGGTTTTTGGCTAATACATTGGTCGCATGTACCTCGTAATATTTCACGCCGGATCCCGCCACTGACACAATTCGCCGAGGTAATCCTGTTGCCTTTTATGATTCTCAAGGGGAACAAAGGATTTCTTGAGCTAGTAACAACGGCAAAGTTAATGTGGCATTAACAGCTACTCAGGTACCGACCTACCTACCTATTGGCGAAATGTTATGGTGTGAATGTATTAAAATAGTTAAATGATGAACTACATATTATATGATGTTTGACTCGTATTATAGTAGTAGTATTATTATTATATCAATTATAATATTATCCCGTATAGATAAATAAAATATATTAATTAATACACATACCTGATGAAAATGTAACCACTTAAACAACCTAGAACTCTATCCCCTTGTCTCAGATACTAAGCCATTTAACGGTTCTCAAGTTATAGATTTTTAAATTGTGGGTTTTGGTTTTATTATAAAGTTTTAGTGTTATGATATTTAATGTTATTCCAAGACTTATTGATTTTAAAGTGTAATTCTTTTTAGGGCATCCCTTTTTCGAAGAACTCGGCGGGCGGCGCGGCGCGCTGCCGGCAGCTATTTCTCTAGAGCCTTCCTCAAATTGAAAGTGACCTGACTTACCTTTCATTAATTACTTACTACTTAGCATTTTTAACTTTTATGAGACTTATAAATAATGAGTTTAAGGCAAAAATATTTGCTGAACGCTCTTTTCAAAAAAATATTATTCTAAAAATGAAAATAAACCGTTTTGATATGGAGCTCTATACGTACTACCACAGATTCACTCTACTTACTATGAATCTCCTTATACTTTTTCTAATCATCATTATCATTTTTTAAATTCGTATTCAACTTATATAATACTAGCTGCCCCCGGCGGACTTCGTACCGCTTTGACAGTTTCCATGACAACACTACAAACAAATCATTTTGTATTGGAAAAATTTCAAAAATCAAAAAAAATTTAGGGGTGGACCACCCTTAACATTTAGGGGGATGAAAAATAGATGTTGGCCGATTCTCATAGATTCCGGATAAGCACAAAAAATTTCATCAAAATCGGTCAAGCCGTTTCGGATGAGTATGGCAACGAAAACTGTGACACGAGAATTTTATATATTAGATATTATATATATTGACGACCTCCTTGGTCGAGTGGTTTGTTCACCGGTTTTCGTGGTGTCGCCATCTCTGAGGTCCCGGGTTCGATCCCCGGTCGGATCAATTTAGAAATTATTGTTTTTCTAAATTGTCTCGGGTCTGGGTGTTTTCTATGTATTTAAGTATGTTTATCCGTTGTCTAGCAACCATTTAACGAGTTTCATAACGAAGCTTCTCTTGGGCTAGATAATTGGTGTGAGTGTAGAAAAAAAAATATATAATCTTTGAAAATCACCTCGAACTTTTTGCACCAATATAAATAAATACATGTAAAATTGATTAATTTAAATACCGCACATCTAGTGTAATTTGTTACCATACTAATTGGATAAAACAATTAAGTCTCCTTCTTTTCGTGTCAGCGACATCGACACCATCATATTCTTCGTGACAAGAAAGCTGCCACGTCAGAACAAAAACTTTACCCATCCAAATAGAAGACATTACGGTACCTAAGACATTTTCTCCGTATGTACTATGGTTAGTTTGTGTCTGTGCTACGTGTGTGTGCTGTTGATGCATTATGGCTCAGTGATTTGTTGGCGCAGGCTATTGCCGAAGAGAGGAGAGCTCGCGCCGCCATGTGCCCCTAGCCAGAGGCAATTTTTCTCGAGCCTTTCTTGAAATTTAAAATTAATTTAACTTATCTACCTTTTATAGTTTATTTTCTAGCGTTTTAAAGTTTGGTAGAAACTTTAAAAATGAGACTTACATGTTATGTGTATACTCGTATAACAATAATAACAAAATAATATACTGTTTACATATTTTTTATGTGCAGTGTATTGTACCAAATTTTTTTTTTCTATTTCTATTTATATTTCTAAATGAAGTAAATTATTATAAACACAAGTTGTAATACATAAACTATTTTAAGGATTCAAAAATTTTTAAATGAGCCTGAAAAGTTCTCTACCCGTATCTCAGATAATTATTTTACAAATTAATGTCTATTACCCTGAGCTTTTTCACTAACAAAAAGTCATATTCTTTAAAAAAAAAAAAATTATTTTAATTTTAGTCTTTTAATAAACTTTTTTAACATCTCGCAGCTTTTCATAACACTTCTGAACCTCAAACTCTCCGATGGCACCTATGCTCTATCTGTGGCTTTGCTCAAGAACTGATTGCCAAGTTGAATTAGCGCGCGATCGAAAAAACATTTCAAATAACGTAAAAACAAATAACGGAACAAAATATCTACAGGTAGTGCAATTTGGGGTCAGCACATCTTATCTATCTTAGCAAACCTATTTGTCAGCTCAAGAAACTCATTTGTCTTGTCAGCTAAGGCACACTATTGTTCTGCAGTATATTGCTGCTCCATTTTATTGAATTATCTCTTAAATGCTTCTGTAGTCTTAACGACAAAATAAGACTTTTGAATAATTTACTTCCGAGCCCAACTCTGAAATCTGAAGATCGGATCACAAATAGCCTTCATCAATATGCAGAATGACGACGCGCCTATATCACTACGAAACTGATAACGGTGCGCTATGCAATGTACAAACCCTTCTTAGTATTCGCAATATTATTTGGTGTTGGCTACTCTCTAGGATGAGAGTCAAACAAAAAGGTTGGTTTTTATTATTTTTTGTTACAGGTGAAAATGTGTGACGCATAACTCCGGGCTAGGGTGGCAAATGTGGTTGTTCTGTCGTTTCGTTGCCTCCTTCACAGCGCTAAGATGCTAGGTGCGAGGGAGAGAGATATCCACTAAAATCATTGTACGCTCTATCACACTGTTGCCAGAGGAACAGCTCGTGATCGTGGTGGGCACTGAACGACGCCCCAGTCTAGTCGGGGCAGTCGCACACTATTGTCGGTGCGTTTCTCCCCTCCCCCCTGTTGGTGATGGGAGTACTATGCGGCCTAGAGGTGGGGATCCCTAGAAAAAGTCTTGTCTTGCAGTAACTGGTGATAGACTTGCAATTTGCCGCTTTCGTACTGACCCTCGTAGCAGATCTGCGTGAACATCGTCCTCGTGGAGCTACCAGCCCCGTACATGCAACCTAACCCAAGCAAAGAACTATCTTCGTAGGATTTCAACTCTTGATGGATCAGAGTGGACGTCGGAACGTCGCAAAGCTGATGTTCTACAACGATAGCAGCTTTTGATAATCAAACATTCGGTAGATGCAGAGTAGGGTCAATTGTTATGCGCAATGCTCAACAAAAAGGTGTACAGACCATTAAGCCATCTCCCACACGGAACATATTTATCAATAACAATAACAATAAGTTTATCACTTGGAGTAGATGGAGATGCTTTTAATGTGCATCGGTCACAAGGGAAGTATCAGATATTGGTGGGAACACTCACACGGCCATTACAGGGTCAAGTGGCAATGAAGCTGTATATTTACAGCTTCATGCAAGTGACATACTGGTATACTGATTGACACAATGCATTCAATGAAGACAGCATAGCCAAAGCCATATAACAACAGATACTCCCGAAATTCCCCAATAAATCATGGATGGGCTGACATCAAACGTCCCGTTCTATTATAAACCTAATAGTCAATTACATTTACAAGCCACCACATCTAAACATCAAGCAAATTGACGCCACACTAACAGTTAAGCGAGTTATAAATCATCCCCGCCACTTAATTACCCTACGATGTAACAAATTAATGATTCCATCAGTTTGCCCATTTCCGTAACCGTTACTCTACTAACTAAGGTATATTTGATTGGATATTTTCGTTCAATTTCCTGATGATAGAAAGAGGGTAAGCAATATTAAAAGAACCTTTATTGTATTATATGAGTGTAGGTACCTTATGTTTTTAAATAGTTAGTCAGCAAACTTGCAATGGACCGTTTTAATGTTTATCTTGTATATTTTGGTGACACATTCTTATGCCAAAGGTAAGTAAACAGTATTGTAGTAAAGTTGTAAAATCATTTTTAAATCTATACGAAGGGGACGGTCCTTCGTCTTGCCTGACTACACCGTAGATCTTCGCGAGATAGATTGCCTGCTGGTGACACTTCGCTCTTTTATAAATTTATAGACATAAAGCAGTACTGAACGATAAATAATCTCTTAAATAATATATTGTTTTAACACAATCAACTTGTTATTACAATATGTATTCCCACTGACAATCCAACTCAGGAATTTTGGGTCAGACCGGCCGGCGCGACGTATGCACAGACACAGTTTGATATAATGCACAATCATGTTTTCTTTTTAAGCATATTTCTATCATAAAATAATACATACGAAGTATATAATACGTATGTAGTGTCTTTTGTCTACACTGCGACACAGTGACTACGCACTTTTTACGTAAAATTTTGAGATGCGGGGGCAAAACAAGTCCATAAAGTATTTCTTCAAAACATATCACGCGGAGCATAAGTATAGGCTCGTTGTTTCGCTCTCTCTTCTCGCACACGTATACATACATCAATAGCAGATGTTCTCAAAACTTGGTTACATTCATGCTCCGTGGAAAATATAGATTTAGTTTACGTGACTGGAGTCCCGATGCGTGGTAGGGCAAAAGCCCTACCAAGTGTACACGCATAATACTCACTAGAGTTAGTCTGGAAGCTGTGCGTTGATTCTTTGCACAAAAAATGAGAAACGATGGATTTCTTCAGTAAGAAGAAGATGGATTTTTGTGTGTCATTAAATTCGGTACACAAGTAGAGATAGCATATCCTGTATTGACTCAATTAACTCAAAAAAAACTTGTCCTGGGAAAACATGTTATTCCAAATTCTGTGACAGACTAGATTACACGCAAGCGTTGGCGCGGGTGGAAGCATGATACAGGCACTTGAGTGCAAGCTTTTATTGAACTTGACGTCATCGCTGGCGAGTTTTGAAGAATTAAACTCATGGTAAAGGCACAGATAAGTATATGGCCGCGTGCCAGTAACCTGAGTCTCAGAAAGTGCAGCTTCTGCTTAAGATAAAGCCTCCGATAAATCTGTAAGCTGATTTGAGTCAATCCTATTTGCCTCTTAAGTTCAGTATACGTATGCTTATCAACCAGCTTCAGCAATAGGAAACGACTTTACTGCTATATCGGGTTTATACGAACATAGAATAGGTATTCTGTCATCAACATCCAAAATACTTCGTTGATAAGCTAAATTATGTGGTCTAAAGAATCATACATACATCTTACACACTTATATCTTACACATATATACATGTTATAATTTAAATGTGTAATTATATATAACGTTACTGATTAACCAGTGTTGGAAAGGTGATCTTTCAACTTTTAAAAGGACCAAGCTAAGATATCACGACAGACAACAAATCGGGTAGTGACACCGATCTTCTCTTATTCCGGATTCAATTAGGTGCCTATATAAAAAAAAATTAATAATACAGGTTTTTAGTTACTCATTAATCTCAACTCAATTGTCTAAAAAGAGTGGGCCATAAATAAAATATAAATTGCTTTTATAAATTATAAATGTTTTTCTCATCATAACACGTCTAGATACAAAAGACTGATAATAACTTACAAAAAATTACTGCCGTTGAAGCTTCGAATGTCTTTACAACTTTTACTATTTAGCTGCGTAATGGATAAACTTTAGCAGAACTATGTTTTATTGTAAAAAAGGTTTTTCTTGATAAATAAAATTGCGATCTGTCTTTCTTTCTGCGCATAAAGAGTTATGCAGAGGTTTTATGTCTTCAAATGCTATTTTGAATCGTCGTCGTTTATATTGTAGATACTTTCGAGAGATTTGATAATGATACCATTATATACCTAGGTATTGTCTCAGAAAAACCTTCAAGAAAAAGGGACATATTTTTGCAAGGCAATAAATTGAGTTGTATTCGTACATGATAAGCAACTATGGCTAAGAACCACCGGATGGGTGACCCAGTAATATATTTTTAAATTTGTTGAATGTTGAATTAAAGAAAAAAAACTTAACTTACCGACTTAATTTACTGACTATAAGATTTTGTTTTAAATATAAATTATTATGTATTTACACACAAAGAATGTGAGTCAGCATGGTATTATTAATTAATCATATCATACTCACACTTTTATCATTAATCCGTGCTAATTCTATGACAATGTCTCCGACGGTATGTACTGTTCCAATGTCAAGTCTTTAATTTTCATGTGCTATTTTCAGTTGCGATATACATATATGTATACGAATAACAATTCAATAACAAAAACTGTGCTCATGCATTTCGTGTCTCCAACAAGGTTTTTGTGTTGGAACATCTATAATTCGCTCGTAAGACAAAATTGGATTGTGCCCGATTTGCAATTTAAATTGTCAGTCAGCACATACATCACTGAACACTTTATGCCATACCTTGTTACGGGACTTAATTAAATTTGTCATTCTGACAATTCCTGTCAATTAACGGGCAAAGTTTACGAAATTTTATGTGTTTTTTATAAATACTTAGATAAAGTATTTTTAAAATATTTTTGTTATGAAAAAGAATGTTGTAATGTTAATAAATAAGTCACAGTTTTTGAAGATGTTATTTTGTATTTGGCTGCCTACTTAAATCCACTTTCATTTCATTTTCATTTTCTTTCGGCGGCCGGCGGGCGGCATGAGACGCTATCTGCCACTCACGATTTCTTACCATTTAAGAAAAAGTAATTACTCAATTTTACGTTTTTCTCTAGTATTCTCAATAGGTATTTTGTTTTACAGAAACCCTAACTTTGACAATAGGCATGTAACTCGGCAATACTAGATCTTATCAAAGGGCAACAATTCATCTCTTAAAGTGCGAAAAATAAACTCTGCGACTTTTTGTATAATAGAATTAAATGTGAGGATTTCTATCTATTCAATCGTCAACGTCGAACTATTGAATGCTATTTGAAGCATAGTTACCTGAATGGCGCATTTTATACATTTCAGACTTTAAAGTTCAATACTTTTTAAACCAATAAATAAGCCTTTAAAAAGTTTTAATAACGTAGTAATATGTAAAAACCTTGCCTTGTTCTTTACTAGCTGTTTTCTGGTTAAACGTATTTTAAGTGAACAACAATTCATTAGCGTTACTTAACACATAAAATGATTGCAATATTTAGCATTAATTACAAGCGTCATTTTGTTTGTAAAAATATTCAAATCGCATAAATTCAAGCGAATATTTATTTATTTACTAATTTACTAAATCTCTATATTTAATTTAAGCTTGGAGAGTTTCATAATAATAGTAAATATTAGTTAATAGTAAATATTGAACGTTGAAGTTTGCGTCTAGCGAGTCTAAAAGGTTCGCCTAGCCCATTTAATAACAGTTTCATTCGAAATAAATATACATTTCAAATATAAAGTTTCATTAGAATTAAAATGTTGAACTTTAAAGTAAATAATGACATGGGATACAGAAATAGTCTCTCAATAAAATCTCGACGTTGAACCGCAAAAACCACTTAGTCGGATTCATCCGCGCGTCATAGCATTCGTAGTCCAAGCATTAAAATTGCTACATTTTGCATGTAATTATACGAAATAATGCTTATTTTGGAACTGTAAAGCGCCACTAAAAAGTTTTTGTTCTGTTTGTAATGTGAAAGCATGGCTGATAGTGAAATAAAAGTTCTCATCAGAACAGAGAATTCTCAATAACTGAGTAATCTAGGTATTATTCGCAATACATATTCATTATAAAAACGCTACTTAAGAATATCTAAATTTTAAATTAAATATATTTTATTGAATTTTCTGATTTGAATCCAGTGGATCACGCACAATTGCATCTTTTTTGTTTAAATGCATATCGACAGAGAGCGCTGTTTCATGATTGTCAGCGCCTTAAGTTAGTGCAAGAGCTCTTTATTAAATTGCAATACAATTTCAGTCATCGGTGCTACGTTGTAGCAGTCGTAGCCGAAGCATTTAATTTGCTACATTTAACGAATTTATTTATTTATTTAATCTTCCTCGACATGACGTGAAGACCGCCTGTCAGGTGGTAAGATGACATCGTCGGGATGGCCGGGAAGCAATGGATGAGACTCGCACGGGACCAACTAAGGGAAGACCAATACCGCAGTATAAGGAATTGTATAATTCCTTATACTGTGCTTATACCCAGCAGTGGGTTCTCACAGGCTGAAATGATGACGATGAAAAGATTTCCATAAAATGGTTGTAAACTAGTAACTTAGCGTATTCTTTTATCAGTCAATACACTGTATCCCTAACATCGAATTTGTTTGTTTTTTTTTGTTGTTTTAAAGTAGTTACAGCAATCAGTTGAGTATAACTATGTATTCCCGCCAAAATCGAACTTCCCGCAGAGGTTTAGACTTCTGCTATATTTTTACAAAAACTGGAACAAGTGGTCAAATATGTTTCCACAGAACGAATTTATTTATGTTTGTACGTCGATCTAAGGAGCGGCCATTTAAAAGTGGCTTGACCTCAGCTACCGACACGCGACTGCGCTAGTAAATTCGCCACGGAACATAATAATATAAGGCACACTAACAAGCGGAAATAAAAGGCCAGTTATAACAATAACGTCCTAAGCTTGATTGCGAACAGGCTCGACAGAAAATATATAAAATGAAAACAATTTTTTTTTACAAACCAAAATTGAGCCCTTGTTATTCTTTATACATCCGCTGCTGGACTCAAGCTTTTCCATGTGAACAATAGTAAATAAGCAGGAAACTTTGAAATCGCATAAATTAAGTTCAACAAACTTTTTTCTACGAACTATTTAGATCGCGTTATTGTTCTAAGCAAAGAGACTTTTATGACTATTTTGGTCTTTATATTTTTCTTAAGCATGTAAAATTTCATTTAAATTGACTTTACGATATTATGTTTTGAAATTTTAAAGTTCACATCGGATTCTGAAATAAGTAAAAGCTTGACGTTATTGGCAAGATGGAGATGCTACACGGATGATTGGAGAGCGCATTCAATTCAGGCATTTCAGGGCCTAGTATAGTTATACATATATTGCTCGGGTAAGCTCACCGGGCAATTTGTACGCATAGTTATGGATAATGGTTTATATACGACCTAGCTGTTGGAACTAATCTTAGGTCTGGCTACGCAACTTTTATGTTTGTACCTCCAATGATGGGAGAAACTGTCCAAGGAGAAACTCGATGTCGCAATGATTTGCTCGTCCCGGTGGTGATCAAATGGAAAAATTTCGAGTTACTCCGTATTTCGCCGTTTATTCCAATTCGGTTGTTGTCATAAGTAGGCATCCGATAAAACCCAACATGATAATGCACAAAAAACAATGGCAAGACAACTGTTCGTATATTTTTTAACGTCTCGAAATATCATCGTTACAGATCAATATAACAACAATATTTTTTTACATTTTTTCAATTGGTCATATTGCGAAGTACAAGTTATCTTTAAAATCTTTGTTTTTTTAGATCTAATAATGTCTGACAATCAGTTCTAAGATTATATATACATATAATTTTACGCAAATATTGTTGCGAACAAATTACAATATGAAAAAAGACAAAGTGTTGAAAAAATTTGCACGTGCCACAATAGCATAGTTGGTAGTATATCTGACCCGGCACGTCATGGCGTGCAGGTTCGAATCCCGCTCGTGAAAATTTTTACAAGATTTTGTCTTTTTTCTTATTATTATATCAGTACTAAATTTGAGTGTTTTTTTTAAATACAGTTCTGGATCAAAACAAAACTGCATAGAACACTTTCCCGTCAAGGAGTCCTTTTCTAACGATTACGCTTAAACTGTTTATAAAGGTATATGTAACAACACTAATGTTGTACTGTAATTAATATTTGAAACAGCGTTCAATGATAGCATCCCTAGGAGTTAATTGTCGGTAAACACAAAGGCAGCCCAAGCCAGAGGCACGGTTTTGGCGACTATTAACGAAGTTGTTTGATGCCATACACAATCACCAACTTTGATTGCGCATTTAAGTTTGTTGCCTGTACTATGTAGTACTCAGCTCAACTTTGTATCCGAGCATACAGCACTAACATTATTAATATTAACATACTCTCTAACCACACCCATGTCTGTATAGGAACTCATTTAGTCAACCTATGTTCACTAAGTGTTTTTTTTAACATCAGCTATCAATCTATCTATTCACATCTTACTGCTGGGCTTTCATCACCAGCTCATTTGGCGACCTCCTTGGTCTCGACCAAACCTACTCGTGGTTTGTACACCGGTTTTCATGGTGTCGCCATCTCTGAGGCCCCGGGTGCGATCCCCGGTCGGGTCAATTTAGAAATTATTGTTTTTATAAATTGTCTCGGCTCTGGGTGATTTCTATGTATAATTAGTATGTATTTAAGTATTTTAAGTATGTTTATCCGTTGTCTAGTAACCATTTAACGAGTTTCATAACGAATCTTCTCTTAAGCTAGATAATTGGTGTGAGTGTAGGAAAGTAAATTTTTTATTTTTTTATTTTTTATGTCCCCACTGCTGGGGCACGAGCCATCCCTACGAAGGGATAGGAAAATGGGCCATAAACCACCACACAGGCCCAGTGCGGATAGGTAATTGTTAACGACTGCTAATGCAGCCGGGACCAACGCTTTACGTGCAATCCGGAACGAGGAAGAGCTAGAGATGAGAAAAATGTTGGTTACCCAAAATCTCAGTTATTTTCGCTATAACCGCAGAGTCAAAATCAGGCTGCTGACACGATATTGGCATGTTATTAAATTAGAGGTTTAGAGATCCTGGGTTCACATATGTCACTCTTAAACTACACATTTTTAAATCGTCATTGCGGTACTTGAATGTTGATTTTTCCGTTTTTATTATATCCCACCTATTTCTTATAATGTCCACAGTTTATCTTATCCGCATCTTAAGGGACGACTAAATTTCAGTTATAAACTGATTTTCATCACACATTTTATTATTATTTATTATTTCATGAGATCATTTTAAACATTTCATTATTTTCTTTGGCTATTTCCTAAAAGACTGGGACATTCTCACAGTTAGGCAAACGTTTGTTCTCAGGACAATTCTAAAAATGTATTCCCAGCTTCCCTATAACCTGGACGTCCTAAAGGATAGGCGTCGGAAAGGCAAGAACAACCCGAGCACAAAATTTCTTCTGTTTTCTTAGGTGTTAGGTGTCTAGAAAACATAAGAAACTAGGTATCTATTGTATCTTTATAATAAAATTAACGGCTCCCTTACTTTATACTCGCTTACCATAGCAACCAGTAAACATGTTGTCACAAAACATCTAAAACAATCAGACTATGAAGCAACTGAGAAACTCCTACGTCCCCTAAATTTACAAAATTAACTACTTACTCAACCCATTAATTAATAACGTTATCTACTATCTTAAAAAAAATTAAAAATTAAAAAAAAACTACCTAACCACTAATAGATGGGACCCAAACACGCACATGCATTCACACACATACTCCATCTAAACACTCACACTTCACTCATACACAAACAGATAACACATAGACATTCACATACATACCATATACACTTACTTTGCGCATGCCCACTGTTTATCGTTTTATTTATTTACATATTGTATTATTTATTACGCTTTAAGACAGTTATATTATATTATATTTTGTTTTTGCTGGGGGCCTGGTGATCTGTGGCAACGGGTTTCACTTCTGAAGCCTATTTCAGGCCCCAGTCCTTCACATTTAGACTTCAATTTTAACTTACTTAGCATTGGCATCCTAAGCACCTAATTTGTGAAGGAAATAAATAATTTTGAATTTGAATTTGAATTTTAACGCCTATTGTAGGACCTACTCGTTTAACGTAGCATAAATCACAACGCGACCAAACATGCGCATTATAATTTATAAACAACTCTTAAATAAACAGTAAGATATAGGCGTAGTGAAACACAGGCGGGTTAACACTGGATTTTATTCACTTAAGCGCCGGTACACATGAAATATATTTATTACAAATACCCAACATAAACAACTACGCGAAAGTTTTTAAACATACAAAACAAAAAGTTGGTTTCCTAAATCTAGTCAGTAGTTCACACCACTATCTCAGGATCGTCCGACGCGGTTGTCGTTAAAGCAGGTTTTAGTTTCCTAAAGTTTTATCACACGGAGACAACGTAAATATAAATAAATCATCTGTAAAGTTGAGCGGAAGCGCGCCCGCCGCCCGCCGCGCCGGCCGCCGTCCCGGGCTCCCAGCGCCGCCCGTGCAATAAATAATTTAGTTTTTGTTCCAAAACTGAAGAGGACTCGTATTAAATACACGTTTAGAGTACAGATAGATGTTGTAAATATGGAATTTGTGGCGGTGGCACGAGATTGCTCGATTGTGTTAAAGTAATTTGCTGTTCTGCATAAAAGGTGTTCAAAAATTGAAAACAGTAGGTTCTTCAAGCAGCATGTGAATAGGGCTCTCATAATCGACAGCGCGTACTCGCAGGATGTCGCAGATGTCAGAAAAAGTGTTTAAAACATATAACAGTTACGACGCGACGTCAAGTTCTTTCATGCAGCATGTGTATGTATGTGTATGTGTGTGGGATCTCAAAGTCGCAAGATGCCGCAGATGTCAGAAAACTGTGTTTGGACAACATATTACAGCTATACAACATGGGGTTTATCTAGAAGCATGTAACTAGGATTCCCAAAGTTGGCAACGCATTTACTTGCAGAATGCCGCAAATGTCTTAAAAAGTGCTTTAAGACGTGTCACTGCTACAACATGAGGTTTTTCAAGAAGCATGTGAATATTGCGATCCTAATCGGTAACTTTCTGGTCAAAAAGAATGTGATAATGACACAAATAGAAGAAGGCACCGCATTTGCAGCATCCCTGACGCTGCAGATATACCTACATGGGCGGCGAAGACCCCAGTCATGTATCACGCTTGCTAGTCTACCGTCTTAGTTGCATATGGTTACATTAAAAGAACTCTCTCTGGCATACCAATTACGCCATCTTCGCTATGTTCGACCCGTGAAAATTGATTATCACTATCAACTCCAAGGCCAGGTTCACATTGCGCGAGAATTCCATCGCTAAATTTCTCTCCTGGTAAATCCGTTAAGTCGCGCGGTCCGTTAACATACAACCAATCTTCCGGGTAGTGTATCCGATGACAGCAAACTGCATGCAATGAAATGTATTGACGTTCCGAATGTGGCCCTGGCATTACTTTGTAAGCTTAAGAAGCCTTATTTACAAATTCCCGTCTTCGTTAACGTGATCTTGGTAAATGAAACTCGCGCTCAGCTGAGAAAAAGCTCTTCCTCGTTATTGCTGTAAAAATATATTTTCAAAGTAAGTTCTAGGTATTAGTAACTAGTATCTTGTGCTCGGCAGGGGAAAATCGCTCAGCCAAGCACTAAATGCCCCTGGGAAAAGAGTAGTGCGTCTACATGCAAACTGGGTCTGAATGCTCGTCGTGAGTGCGGTATTTCATTTAAGAAACTGTGAATTATTACTTATGTGTGGATAAATCAATATAGTACGGTTGGTATTGAATGAGCTGGATATGATAAGTAGTGTAGCGCTCAACGATTATCAAAATTTTATGTAGAACTCTATGAAATACAATCATGTTCGCGAACGCTTTACAGTTCCAAAATTATGTCACTTATTGTTTTCTAAACTTAACACTACACATTGAAATGAAACAACTTTTACGGATTTACTCGCGTTTATTTTACACATTAGTTTTAATTAATGTTTATCCTGACGTTTCGAACCCTTTGCAGGGTCCGTGGTCACAGGGAGACTGAGGTGTTGGTCGTCTCATAATTAGTTAGTAGCTTGTATACCCTCATTTAAATTTAATCAGGTGCGTTCCGTTTTACGCAGAAAGAGCTTAAAGTATCTTATGGTATGGCAGTATGGTGTTGGGGCTGGGATTTAATATTTTGTATGATGGGATCCCAGGCTGGTGGTAGATTTCAACCATCTTCTCTATTAAAATTAGAATTTTTTTTAATTTCAATAGCCTCACGTATCATCCTAGGGATGAATCGTTGTTCTCTAGCGAGTATTTGTGGTTTATCAAATCTGATGTAATGGTTGGGCCCCTTAAGGAAATGTTCGCATACTACGGACTTATTTTCGCGCCTATGCTTGACGTCGGCTATATGTTCTTTAACACGGGTTCCTACATTTCTCTTTGTTTGCCCGATGTAAGAGAGCCCACAGTCGCAGTCCAGTTTGTACGCGCCTGCATCTTGAGGTAGGTTGGTATGTTGCACTTGACAGGTCGTAAAAATTGGTTGATCTTCTTCGGCGGCTTAAAGTAAGTGTTGATTGAAGCTCGCTTTAAGATATGTCCAATCTTGTCAGTGACACCTTTCATATTTAGAAGTACAGCAGGTTGGCGCTCGAATATGGTTGGTTTATTGCGTTTTCTGTGACGAAGCCGTGGTACTTTCAGATTATTGTCCTGTAGTACGTGCTTGACATGCTTAGCAGCCAGGTGTTAGGTGTCATAGATGCCGCGTGCTCTGTGAAACAAAGATTTCCCTACAGTAGCCAACTGTCTAGGATGGTGGTGAGAATCACCATTGAGGTATCTATCTGTATGGGTTACTTTACGATACACAGTAAGACTCAAACTATGGTCCGGATTCCTGATGATTAAAGTATCCCACTTATTAATTAATATAATATGTCACTTATCAATTCAATAGTACCTGGATGACCGAGCTCGGTTTTTTTTGGTCCTATTCCTCCTATTAAGTCCTATTTTTTGGAAATTATATTTAGATACGAATTACATTGTGGGCCGGAAAAGTGAGGGTGACTAATGCTGCGTTGTTTTCACGCTGCACCAGTGTTGTCCTTGCGTCTTGATTCCGTTTCCACTTAACATCAGGTGGAGTGGAGTGATTTGCCGAGCCAGGTATAAAGAAAAATAATAATATTAGTAAGCATAAGAAGAACAAATTGCTATTTTATAAGTATTTTCATATAATAACCAGGGTGCTATAAAGCCCTGGATTCAATAAGTGAATGTGTGGACGGACCCGGTTTTCACCAAGGAATATGATAAAACGCATCCAAAGACAAGCTACTTCTATTGTATGCGGCTATTGTAAGAATTGTGTACAAATATGCCAGGCATTTAGTTGGGGCGCTGTGCACCGGTTGCCGACTTGCAAGATATCCACTATGTCAGACCAAATTTTAAAACCTACTTGTAATCCGCTCGCGACTTCGTCCGTTTGAAAACACCCGTATCCCATAATGGACCCCTATTGCAGCGCCACCTACCGGGTTCAATTCAGTTCAGTTTTTTTCAAATCATCCAGGAACCCATTGAAATATACACACATAATTTCATCCAAAACGGTCCAGCCGTTTAGGAGGAGTTAGGTGACAAACACACATACAGAAGTATTATATACTATATATAATAAAGATAAGATTCATATTTTGAAATGCTTAGTGAGAACGGTCTATTGTGCAGTCTGCTAAGTAAGTACTGAGTGCGAGTTTTAATTCATCCATTCGATAATAACGTTAATGAAAACGATGATTTGTTTGGCAATATGACAACTCACATCTTTTATCACCAAAAGGCGCTGTTTCAAAACTCTTGTTTGTTTTTGTTGACGTATTCTAATGGTGAAAAAACACGATACATAAACTTGGCACCCTCTTAAAATCCGACATTAATTTTAAATTTGGGCTATTCTCTTACCTAGATTACTTACCTAGATTACTTACTCGATGATTAGATAGTAACAGTTGATCATTGCCATTGCCTGCACCAACCCCTCTATACAAGTGTGTAGACTATGTCACAAAATACGTAATTAATCATGAATTTCTAAAGCAAGAATAGATGAAAAGTGGTGGTTATCGACAAGACTTTACTAACTTTCCAGACAACTTAATAAGGTTTTACCCGTCGCTCATTTTAAAAATGCAAGCGGGGTCTGGGTCCCTCAGTGAGAGCCGAGAGTTGAGGACAAAATAATAGCTTAAATTTCTGCAGAATGCCCTAAGTTGACGGAAACGTCACCCGTCTGGGTAAAAAGGCGTAATAAATAATTCAAGTGATGGGAAAAAAGTTGTAGCTAATGCTGGGCCTTAAGATTGGATTGTGACAACACGTGACTATCATTAGTATAGCCCGTGAATAAGTTCACAAAATTTTAGAAAATAACGGTATGTCAACTATGTAGTGTATGCCTAATGTACGGGTATGTATCTATAAAAAAGGTAAAATGTTGAAGTGAGCGTCGATTATCAAATCTTGAGTAGGTTTATTGGACTTGTTTTCTTAGCCTGTAACCGAATCCATTGTCGATATTAGATACCAAAAAGATTTTTCGATTGAAATTGGAAATAACTGAAATTTGTTAAAGTGAAAAAATAAAAAGTTGTTCGTAAGTGTAAAGGTCTTGTAAACTATATTCTGAGTAAAACTTGCTTGCTTTGCCTTTTTAAACCATCTGTTCAAATAGCAAACCGTTGTTTCGATAACAAACCAAGGCGCGCCATTCGCTCAGGCTTATGGCGCGCCTTCGGCTCCCTGCATGTAATTCGTGTCAGCCGCTCCATCTGGTCGGGAGACATCCCACACTCCGTTTTCTAAGTCACGGTCTCCACTTCAGAATGATCAACGATCATGGGTTCTGCGACAGATGCAATCAGCCCACTGCCACTTCAGCTTGCTTCATCATCAGCTCATTTTATGTCCCCACCGCTGGGGCACGAGCCTTCCCTACGAATGGATAGACCATAAACCACGACACAGGCCCAGTGCGATTGGTGGTTGTTAACGACTGACCAACGGCTTTACAAGTCTTCCGAAACACAGAGGAGCTCGAGATGATAAATTTTTTGTCACCCATCTGATGACCAGCCTTAGTGAAAGTTGCTTAACCTCAGCAATCGCAGATCAGACTTGCTAACCACTGCGCCATCGAGCTCCTCATCTTGCATATCGTTCCTGAACCTGGGTTTTTGACGATGATCTTCTTAATAGATTTTTAGTAGAGATAAAACTAGTCAACTAAAAGAAACAATAAGTGATTAAATCATTTCCTTAGCTTAACCGGATATCGTACCCAGGACTGTAAACGTAGCAGTCTGGGAAAATTGTCAGTCATTCTTTTCTCGTAAAACGCCTTTCATGCTCCTTTTTAATCCGAGATCAACAACGGGGACCACACGTTGGTACTCAGAGTCTTGCAGTCAGCGGCCCTTGGGGAAATCTGGCCCTACCTTGAATTTAATCAGAAGTTAAAACAAAGAGTAGCTTAAGAAGCAATTGTTTTAATCTGTTTTATATAGTTGTATATGCCCCGAAAAGGAAGCCCTACGAAAAAATAAAAAGCGTTGCCAATTTTATTTGTTTATTTATTTATTAGGTCTGCCAACATTGTTCACACCTCAACAAATAAAGAATACATTTTCTTTTATATAAGCACACTGAAAAATCAGTTACTAGCAAACACAACATGAATTTCTGATTTATAACTATACAATACTACACTATAAATTCAATTACATTAGATTACACAAATAAATTTTAAACTTTTAAAAAACAATCTTTTAAAAAACAAGCTTTAAGCTTTCTTGTTGCATTATACCCGAGAGTTATTTAATACAGGCATAATACAGGGCTTAAACGTGACTTTTTAGCTAGTGAAACGATTCGAAGCGAGATCGAAAAGCATACTATTTTGGTCCGTTGACTAAATTGAAAATATACCTAGCTCCTGCCATATTAGGTCTAAGCCCAGCAGTGGGACATAGGCTCACGAAGAAGACGTAAAAAGGAATTCTTGTGTTGTGCTTGATAACATTGAAGATACGCTTTTAATTAAGCTCGTTCGGCTGAGTGACAAACTAAATTTAAAAAAAAATACTAATTTTCTGTCTGGTCGATTGCTAGTACAGGATTTACGGAGTTCGATTATACCACCGGATAAACTAAATCTGGGTGTTTAAAGTATCAGTTGTTTGCGTTTCCAATTAAGCACCAATTTAATACCTAAAATGACACCCAAATATTTGTCCCACTCCATCGCATGGTGTAAAATCGACAATAT
Organism: Eudonia truncicolella; assembly: GCA_949315975.1. Classification (NCBI taxonomy): domain Eukaryota; kingdom Metazoa; phylum Arthropoda; class Insecta; order Lepidoptera; family Crambidae; genus Eudonia; species Eudonia truncicolella. The sequence continues at coordinate 19,120,906 of OX438825.1, read as the reverse complement.
TGTCACGCAAACGAAACATTATATTAGTTGAGTAGCACTGCTCAATTTTAAGAATTCCAATCAAACTCGAGTTAATTACTGAGCAAAGGATTGAAATGTTCGCTAATTAGGTATAGATTGTAAAAAAATCTCAAAAGATTATCAGGGTTGATTTGATAAAAACTTTCTTAGCGTGTATATGTCGATATCCATTATCAATGTTAGATACCAATAAGTATTTTTTTTTAATTTTGAAGCATTTTACGAAAGTTAGGTAAAACATTAGAGTACCTAAATAGCATTGCACAAAACCGACTGATTTTTTTGTAGAATTCCAATCAAACCCGAGTTAATTACTGAGCAAAGGATTGAAATGTTCGCTAAGGTTAATCCGTGAAATATGCCTAGTTAAACAGTGTTCCGACAACCGGCCAAGCGCTCGTTAACCTTTTCACAAGGAAGCCTCCACGAAGAAAAATGACACATTTAAATGATATTTATAATTCGCTCTATTGAATCTAGAGCTCTCGCGGGATTACAGAATGGAAAGTTCGCCAAATGCAAAAGGCGTCTTTGAGAGGTTTTCTTTTTTACAGATTTTTTTGTTGAAATAATGAGTTGGAAGGTAAGTGAGGTGTACCATTAGATGTTGGAAGAGGGGAACATTAATTCAATTCCACTTCGATAATGTATTCGTAAAGTTGGCTGGGCGAGCCACCCGCCGCGCCGTCACCTTAGTTGTTGATAACACTCATGAATACCGAACATTTTATGGTACTTTAACGCTTAAGATATAGAAAAGAGCGTGTAGATACTACGTGGAGTCAACCTTTTAAGATTTGAGCTACCAGATTTACTGAAAATAGAACAACCTTAAAATGTCAAAATAAATAAACAAAACACGTGCACTAATATCATAATTTACCATAAATTAAACTGAAAATGCACTGAAAAAATATGACTACCTCAGATGGGATTCAAACCCACGGCATTTCGAAATACGCGCGACAGTTCTACCAACTAAGCTACATTGGATAAATTGGTTTCCCTGTCGAATTTCAGAGGTGCATGTTTAATGGCAGTCAGTAAGTCAGCGTTGTGCCATTTTTCTTCGTGGGTTCGAGTTCCAACTTACGTAACATATTTTTAAGTGCATGTTTCATTTAAAATTAAATATATCAATGTTTTAGCACTTTATTATTTTACTCGTCAGACACTATCGAAGTTAAATACCTAATCAAGATCCTCTTACAATCGAATACCGAGTAATTCAGTACCACCGATTAGTCGCCGACACAAGCTCCGCCATTTTGCAAATACCTACAACGCAAAAAAAACAAGCAATTGGATAATAATGAGATTTTCGTTCGGATTACTGGTCGTGTCCCTATTATTACGCCCCAAGGCAGCTTTATGGCGACGTACAAGGTAACGCGATTACAAATATGATTTTTTATTAATTTTCCCATTTGCAGCTCTAAAATAAACTACACTACTGGATAGGTATGCATCGTCAATTTATAGTTTGCAGTTTTAAACGTGTTAGTATGTACTCAAGGCCAAGTCATCTGTACGATAATTTAGAACACTTTTTTGTAAATGTGTAGATGCATCAATTGTATGATTTGGTAACGAAATCATCATCAGCTCATTTTTATGTCCCCACCTGCTGGAGCACGAGCCTTCCCTATAGATGGATAGGGAGAACGGGCCATAAACCACCACGCGGGCCCAAATGGGGATTGGTGGTTGTTAACGACTGCTAATGCAGCTGGAACTAACTGCTTTACGTGCCTTCCGAAGCACGGAGGAGCTCAAGATGATACATTTCTAGCACCCATACTTTTAAAGTTTTTATTGTCCTTAACAATTAAACTAATGACTATGTACCTCCTTTTAAGCTAATTTTCTGTTGGTTTTTGGAGGCACTGCTCTTCCTTAAAAGTAGCTATTTTACTTTATTTTTTGTAATTGTCATAATAATTGTATAAAAAAGAAAGATAATCCTGAATCCTGAAAAAAGTTAAAGCACTGGATTTAAAGTTTATTTGAATAAAATAAAAAACCAAAAATTTACTTTAACTTTGGCATAAATTCTGGTATCCAAACGGTGCCGAGGGAATTTTAACACGAAGTGGATTCGAATTGTCCTGTCGTCGATACAGGGTGGATTACGCGCAGAGCAAGGTTGTCAGCCCACTAAGCTTAACTCTGTGGTTTGGGTCCTGTTTCCTCTTTGAAATAAATGTCCACAAATGAAACAGAAAATTGTTTTGGGTTAGCATTTCGGTGGGATTCGTTGTACGCAATGCTATAATTAACATGACGTTATTGATGAATATTGTCCACCTAATTGTTCTTAGAACAGTTAGTGACTTTATCCTTACATTTAATTATAAATTATCTTCTTGACATAAGTCAAGAAAATATAAAACAAATATATAAGAGTATAAACTCTCACCTAGTTATTGTCATTGTTACAGATATCTCAACAGAAAATTCGGTAATTAGTTATATCTTCTATATAGGTCTCAGGTTTAGACAGTTTCTATCTTGTACAAGCACAACGCCTATTTCTGTTTTAAGCAGTGTCACGAACACATACTAAGCACTAATAATCTGCTTAAAAAGTAGATACTGATTAAAAAAAAGCCATCAAACAAGAAATTTAGTTGCCTTTGTCTTTTGTTTACGGTAGTGTTTGTGTAGGTATGTGCCTTTTTGCCAGCTTTTGAATTTATAATTTATTGTGATTGTGGTAATATAAACCATTTAGACTGCCAGCAGCGCTGTATTATTTCCGATTCGTAACATACACTAAAGCCTTTTTTTATTACACTAGTTGACCCGGCGGAATTCGTACCGCTTTGACAGTTTCTATGACAACAAAACAAACAAAGACATCAAATGTTTCAGAGCTAGGAACATTTTGAGTTGGAAAATTAAATTGTCGTTTTTCGTCGTCGATTGAAAATTATTCGCGTACATACATTTCAGTGATTCATTTTTATTTATATATATATATAGATATAAGAATGAAAAAAAGAGCTAAAGTAGGTGGTATCACCATTTTCAGAGTGTAACTGAATTCAGAATTATAGTAGGCAGCCGTGAACAAGTAGCTAGTTTTCGCGAGCGTTTTTTTATTAACATGCCTATCTGGGAGATAAAAGAATTAAGCATTGAATCTTGGAGGGTCCAGTTTCAATTAGATAAACGATTCTGTTTCCCTTTTAATCGAGATAATGTCCCGGCGTTTAATACGGTCGTTTTAATTTAACTGTATTTTATGCAAAGTGCAAAGAGGCTGTAGTGTGGTATACGAAGTACCATGTTTGATTTAATAATGAAATTTTTAGTTTGTCTTAATCTTTTACGAAAAATACTCAAATTTATTACCAAAAAAAATGATGCTACGATGATACAACCTTTTTGGTTAATTTACACAAAACAAAACGGTATTTTATGACTAAATTGATTCACGATCACGTTAAATGATGAGATTGCCGTATTTAAATTTTGTAGAAATAACAAAACATGCCTGTAAAGGGGAAACTTGAGAGGGAAAATGAAAACCACGTTAACGGAACTAAGCCTTTAAGCATTAATTATGCAAATTATCATACTTTATTCTATTTCTTAAATAACTTTACTTGCTCAAACCAGTAAATTGAATCTAGAAACAAAAATAATTTGATTCATAGATTGAATTGTGTATTTGAGAATTAAAAAGACCGATACTATAAAACAGTATGTATATAATATATTTTAGTAGATTTACATATTTTTAAAGTAAACTGTTTTGCTTTTTTCGGTATTAAGGGTTATTTTGAAAAATTACTTACCAAGTAGTATTGTGCGGGCGTTTTATAATTCCGAAGGTTATAAGTTATAACATTCAGTCAGAGACGTCTACTGACAATAATAACGATTTACTGCCATCAATTAACGTAAATGATTACTTGGTACCTGCCTACATTTTTCATTCGAAAATAGTGCTTTAGACCCTAATATTATTCTCTACTCTTCCCTCCTGCACCGCTCACTGAGTACACGCATACAATAAATCCGTATAACTCTAATTAAAAATTAAAAGAATTTATTAAATATTATAATTTTGAAGCTATTAAATTCGGACGATAAAATAGGAGTGCATAACTGTACAGGAGATTAAGCTGCAAACAACCGCAACTAGTCGTAGCAATAAGAAGACATCGGTCGTAACAGCACGCTACGAACTTCGCTACGGAGCCCATTACGGAAGACAATTAAAACAATAACACATCAATACAATACACCAAATTCAGATCTAATAAATATTAGGGCTACTCAAACTGATTTGGTCATCTTTATATGCGATTACTTTGGTAAGAAACTAGCTATTCTTACAAAAAATAACACTTCTTGAGTTAACAAACAATTACCTTAGGCGGGGTCACAGCTATCATCTTTTGTCATGGAGACTGACTCGTATGAAGTGGACAACATTCTACCAAGTCTTAAGTCTGAAAGCGCGCCTGGGACAATATTCCAACTAGTTTCCTCAAGTTGGCAAGATCTCTCGTGGTTCCTTTAATCAGTCATCTGGCAAATCTTTGCTTTCAAAAAGGCATTTTTCCTTCACCTCTTAAAAATCTTTGATTACACCGGTGTACAAGGGCGGGAACAGAAGCGATGTCAACAATAATTAAAGACCCATTTCTGTATTGCCTGTCATCTCCAAAATTATTAAAATAATCGTCTTATTAACTATCTTGACCATTTTAACATTTTGTCGGACAACCAATTTTGTTTGTGGCGCGGAAAATCCACAGAAGATGCAGTTTTAGCGTTAACGTCGACAATAACTAATTGCTTAGATGAAGGGAAAAAATGCTTGACTGTTTTTCTTAATCTCAAAAAGGCATTTGACAAGGGTGGGTCTTTGTGCAAAAATTAGGCTGCATTGGCATAAGAGGCGTTCCGCTGGATCTTTTGAACTTCTTCATAATTCAATTCACTCATTTAAGTTTATAGTTATAAAAGTAATTAGAAATAAGTTTTTGTTTTGTTACAAACTTAGATTTATTTAGTATGTGGCCTTTGAAGTGTTTATATGTGCTTTGTTTTTTTGTAACTTTTTTGTTGGACGCTGAGATGTCATTTTTATTTTGAATAAGTAATCAAAGTTTTTATTAAGTAAGTATTAAAGTTAATAAAAGAGCATTTTTTTAGTCAGTACAATGTGTTTATGTTATTTTATTAAAAAAATCCTACAATTTTCTAAAGTTTAGTACTCAAATATTGGATTTACGCATGGGAAATAGATGTGTAGCCTAAAAGTAGCCAGTGGTGTAAAGGGTTAATTGCTTTAGGTCAATCGGTAATAGGGTATGCACTTCGATATGGGGAGGTGCAACTAAGACAAAATTTATTGAAAAGAGAAGTCAGTGATGTCTACTCAAAGTGATGCATTTTAAACCATTTAGATTCCCTATTTTCATCAACTAAAACTTGAGAGCTTTAAGGGAATCTCGTATTAACTCGTAGTGCCTTACAAATAAACAAAGAATAAGGTCCGAATAGTTGTTCCGTGTTTTGTCTCTTTTTCTCTAATTTGAAATGACGTTTACATGACAGGAACAAAATACGGAATAACTATTCGGACCTTATTCTTTGTTTATATGTATGGAGGTAAGTCTACAACCATCAAATCGTAATAGGCCCAAGCTCAGATAAAAGCTTTCAATCATATTCGCCGAACGTTCGTTTTTTATGTCTTCGGCATTCGCAGCGTACTAGATAGACTATTGCGTGTGTGCTCCGAAACATTTGTTGGATAGTCACGTTCGTTCAATAAACACAAATGCCGTAAACATTAATTCTGGGATACAAATGGATGCGCCGTATTTTTAAATATTGAAAACCAGACAATTTTATTGTAGGTATGAATAGTTTTTTTTGGTTTATTGTATTCAACAACTTATTCGATGCTTATGCAGAACACATTATGCTTGATGATAATTGAGATGTTGATGGATGCCATTTCAATAACTGAACTGTGTAGCAGCGTGCAAAATTGCAAATTCATCTCTTCCTATATCCTTAAGAAAGCATTATTTAAATTTGTTTGTAAACTTGCGTGTTTCTTGTTTTTTAAGTATTCTTATCTTCACTTCAGATATTAGGAATTTAAAAAGGCTGGTATCTAGGTTAAATATATCAGCCAAGTGTAATGTAAGTATGAAAGTTAACAAAGTTCTTTATAGCATGGTACCGTTTAAAGTTACCTCCGCTATTGGGACTGCGCTCATGACTAATGTGACATCAATATTTTGAAATTTCGCCGAGCATTATCTGTGCCTCTTGATTTTAGTTTATTTTTCGTATTGCTATTATAATAAAATTATAAATGTGGTTGATTCAACATTCCTATGAAATTTTAAAAAAATAATAGAGTTTTTGTTTTATATGAATAGCCATCTATTACATAAATAACCCGCCAGTGGTAACGCATATGTCTGTGAGACCGGGTACTTTGTAAAAGTGGAATAACTTTTTCACCCGTCATCGATTTGTATCGTGATTTCGAGTAGCTGCCGCGTTTCACTTCTACCACCATTCGTTCGCCCCTCGATGTTGATGCAGGCGCACATTCTGGAGATTTGTCTTTAACACGGTGCGTTAGACCGCGTCACTGATTACGTAATCTGACTTACTTCCAAAAACTTTAAAAGTATATATAGTTGAATTACGAAAAGAATTTATGTATTTTTATAGAATAGAATAGAATAAAAATGGTATTTGCTTAATACCATGTACATACATAGATTGTGGATAATAAATCAATTTAATGGAATCAACAGTATTATACCTTATAAATGTAGGCATGCAAATATTTTATAAAATTAGTATTAACAATAACAATCCATTAGCACAATAAATTAGGAACACTCATTATTTTAAAATAATGCTACAGTAATATGTCAATTTGTCAATTTGGATTAATTAATTATTTATGTCATTTAAAAAATCTAGTGCTTAATAATAATTCTTAATAATTATGTTAAACATGGAACTAATGTAATGAAATTTATATTAATATCTAATATATAAAATTCTCGTGTCACGGTGTACGTTATTGAACTCCTCTGAAATGGCTCGACCGATTTTCGTGAATCTTAGCGTGCATATCGGCTAGGGTTGAGAATCGGACAACATCTATTTTTCATCTCCCTAAATGTTAAGGGTGGTCCACCTCTAAATTTTTTTTTTAGATTTTTGAAATTTTTCCAATACAAAATGATTTGTTTGTAGTGTTGTCATGGAAACTGTCAAAGCGGTACGAAGTCCGCCGGGTCAGCTAGTAATTCTATACAAATACTCAATTCTACAATATCAAGATTTCTTAAATTCTAAGTATTCTTCAACTAAATAAAATTTTTTTTCATTAAGCCAACGTAATAAATTGTTTTTAAATTTATTATTAGCCATTGGAAGATCTCTTAGCCCTGGTGGCAATTTATTAAATAGTGTGATTGCCATTTAATATGCATTACACTTTGGTACTGCTAATTTGTTTTTCCTCGAATCACGAACATTTGATTTTAATTGCTTGTTTTTATCGAAGTATTCAGGATTATTTTTTACAAATAAGCACATTTTAGCTATGTACAAACAGGGTAGATTTGGTATCTTATGTTGCTGAAATAGTGGTTTACATGAATCTCTTCGATTAATATTACATAATGCCCTGACGCAGCATTTTTGAGTTTTAGATACCCTATCACAATCTACACTACACCATATTATTATACAGTAACGTAGCAGAGACGCAACATAACCATAGTAAGCTTGTAAAGCTACTTGACGAGATGAAACCTTCCTGACTCTGCGCAAAGCAAACACAAATTTATTTACTTTTTACATAAATGTCAATGTGTTTTCTCCAGCTGCAATGTTCGTCTAATGTAATACCTAAAAACACTGTGATACTATTAAATCTAAGCTGTTGTTTTTATGTGTTATATTTATGTCAAGTTTGTTTGATTTGTATGTGCGAAAGTGTATTCCTTTAGTTTTATCCAAATTGATTGTTAAATTATTTTTAGTCATCCAATTGATTACGTCAGTTAAAGTATTATTTATGTCAGATTTAAGTTGGTCAATATTCTTATTTTGAAAGAGTAATGTACAATCGTCAGCAAAAAGAAAGCATTTATTATTGGTTACGTCAGGTAAATCATTTATGTATAGAATAAATAGCAGACGGTCTTAAATACTTTTACCTTGTGGAACTCCTCGTTCGGTTTGCCTATTTTTGGAACGGGTCGTTACTTTATTTTTATTTTCTACCCTTCTGATTTCAGTGCATTGCTGCCAATTGGATAAGTAACTTTCTAGTCATTTGTTTGCTGCACCTCTCAAACCATAGTCAGAAAGTTTGTTTAACAGTGCGTTATGATGAACGCAATCGAACGCTTTCGAAAAATTTGGCAGTTTATTATTAAGCCACTCAGTCACCTTTTAAATAAAAGCGAAACTAGCCAAACAGGTCTGATTCTTTTAGCCATAAGTTTTTACTTACTCTTTTCCAATACTCTTATTGATTATTCAATAAATAATAATATTGGTTATTGAACTTGTGATCAGTAAGCTATGCATGCTGCTAAGCACGATATTTTTAAATTTTTAAAGAAAAAAATTTGTAGATGGACGAGAGACCTTAGACGGTTGTACATCAAAAATAAGCCTGTGTTATGATTGTGGTTGGAAGAAAAATAGAAAACCAAATACATGAAATAATCGTATCTTGCGCGTTAAGTGCCTTCTTGCAGAAGCTGTTTGACTGAAGAATGGTAACCTTTGAAGACTCGTTTTTTTATTGAAAAAAAAAAACATTTTTTGTTAATTTTATAAGAGTTCTTTGTGTCTAAATACTAATATATATGAAAACTGATGTAATCAGAAAATATTATATTGTGATGTATTTGAATTTTTTACAATAGTTATATGTAAATATATCATCATCATCATCTCAGCAAAAAGACGTCCACTGCTGGTTAAAGGCCTCCCCCAAGGATTTATACGTATATGGCAGTTTTTAATGTTCTCAGTCAAATTGTTTATTCATTATGAATAGTATAATAATAAACGAGATGTGTTATTTAAATATACAATGTTTAAAAAATTAACCTACTTTAAATAACATAATTAATACAATTTTCCATTGAAGATCCCGGATGTGTGAGACCGGCGGCGTCACCAATGATGTAGGACAATACACGTCACTACTGGCGGGTTTATAAAACTTTATTTTCTTTGTGCTCCGACCTCGTTGAGCATAAAGTATGTTCAAGTAATCAAGAATAAAATTCCCGAGCTTTTTTCAAAATAAATATTTCTTGGAACCGAAGTTTAATAGAAGTCTCGGGGGTACCTAGATTTCTAATTTAAAACGACGTCAAACGCCTGAACTGTTCACCAAATGCGGTCAGTTAATTATAATGTAATTTTCAAATTTCCTCGGTCTCGTTCGTTTTTTTTTGCCGACGCCGACGGTTAATAAATATGAGTTGACTGTCCCAATTTATTTAGTTGGCACTAAAATATATGTATAGGAAAAGTGTTTATGACCAGCCTTTGGTAGACGCTGCAAAAATCTAATAAACCATAAAGAAAACGATGTTGCTATTAAACAATTATTGCAACGGTGTTATGAAGAAGGTTATGTTTTTCAAACAAATGCTAACCTTTTTGTTAGTCAAACTGGAAATGGCGGCTCTCATGTACATTATATCATGTATATGTATACGTATACGAACGTAGATACGTTAATAATTCACTATTATATACCATTAATATTCGGCAAAACACAAATTGTAGAAAAGAAAAAGAAATGAAATCACTTCGCTTTCCCGCCAAGAATGCGCGCCTCGGCGGTAATTGCTCTAATTACGGGGTTTTTTTAATTGTGTTGCGATTGTGATTACATAAAGTTGTCGTTGTTGAGCACTGAGCATCGAGATTCATCCGATGAGGTCCTTAAAATGTCAACCAAATAACATTATTCAAAGATACAGAAATATTCAAGAAATTGTTAGTATAATTGTTATAAGCATTTTTTAGAAAAAAACTTTTTCACGAGTTTCTTTAACCTAAATTAGTGGATAATGAACACTTTGAACGAACATAATATCGACGTCATCGTCAAAGTGTACTGTGTAGTACACCTTCTGATCATGCCTTACCATTCAAGGTTTCTCAATTAATATATCTATAGATAGTGTAGTAGTAGTAGTAGTATTTTTATCGGTGACTGATTCCGACTAAGTAAATGATTACAAAAACACAATGTTGAAGCTGTAAGCTGTTGTTGTAAGCTAAGAAGCTAAGAAGTAGAAGGTCTTAACTGATCTTGAACTGAAATTTTTTCAACATTGTGTTTATGTAATTTGTTTCGCAACAAAATTTGCGTTAAAATTATATAAACAAAAACAAAAACATTTTATAAATAGCTTGCCTACTTCTTAACTGATCTTTAGTATTTGTAAAAATATTATGATCGGGTGTTGTTGACATTGAATGGGTGCCTTTGGCTTTCAAAGTAAAAAGTAAATAGTGTTGAATAATTTCGGCGGGCTGGTTAGAACCACGATAGCTCAATTGGAAGAGCACCTGACCCGGTACGTCAGAAGGGTGCAGGTTCAAATCCTGCTCGTGGAAATTTTTTCAACATTGTGTTTTTGTAATTTGTTTCGCAACAAAATTTGCGTTAAAATTATATAAACAAAAACAAAAACATTTTATAAGTAAATGATGCCCATTGCAATAATAATAGTAGTTACATTTTTTTTTTTTTATAAATTTGATTTTGTATTTTAAATAGGTAACCGAAATTAATAAAAATGTACGGTCCTACATTTTTATGAAGTGAAGGTTAAAGTGATTTTTTACGTTGTCTGCCATTTGACAGTTTACTACTAATAACATGAAACACTTTGAATCTTCAATGAGGTTTGTTATCATCGTTGTACCTGTGCTTATGATTATTGCAATGGCTATCATTAACTTAGCCGGAATCAGTAGGTCCTGATCACCGATAAAAAGTCTTCGTGCATAAATCTGTAGGCTCTGTACATGCCATTTTTCCGACAAATTTTGGGATAAATATACGTTTTATGACTGACATGACACTGACACCAATTCTACGAATTTTGAAATTTTTGTCTGTCTGTCCGTATGTCCTCTTATAATTCAAGAACAGCTTGACCGATCTTGATCAAAATTTGTATATAGTAAGAACATGTGATTGTGCAAATGATAGGCTATAAAATTAAATCTTATTTACAAATTTACGCACAGCGAAGCGGGCGGCTGACGGCTAGTTAACTATAAAATTATTTTCCGATTTAAACAAATGTATATTACCATGTAAAACTTGTGTGAAGCACAAGAATGGCGTAGGAGAAACATATTTATTTCATAGCTTAATAATTATGCTTTAAAATATACATAATTATGAAAACTCATAGTTTTTTACGTTATCCTCTACTTGGAAAATGTATTGAAATTGGAAGTTAATATTAATTATTTTGTAGCTAACACCTATCAAGGTTAAATGGGAGTCAAGACAAGACTTTCAAAGGGGGAACAATATAAAAAAAAAACACAAAAGTACTTCACACGTACTAGATCCAAAGGGCCCAAATCCGTAGCTTTCTAAGTGTAGCCATTTCGGAATACTTTTGCATAATCAAATTGTTAAGTTTTGAAAACTTTCAGGCCTTCACTTAATACTCAGTGTTAATTTACTAGTAGCAAGTTAAATACAGACGGGCCGTAAATGTCGTCGACCGCCCCGTTATATGAGAAAACTTCGTCTAGACGAGAAGTTACATGAAATTTATCACATAGCGCCCATTCCGTGGTAAAACTACGTAGCACTGCATTAAGCGAGCGGCTGGGACGCGCTACTGCAATTCCGTTAATTCTGTCATACTTACAAGAGGTGAGTGGATCAGGCGTTATATGGGTACGGTACATAGTGTTAGTTTAGCGAACCCGATTCATTCCATCCATCACATTAACCATGTACACTCGCTTAGGCCCAAGACACTGTACGCGTACAATAAGGGTACGACGACCGGTTCATACCAGGTAGAGAAGTACCTAGGCGCTTCTCCCAACTCTTCTCTCTTTCTTTCTTCTCCTCACGACCCAGTCAACCCGAGCCGAGGTCTTAGTCTATGGTCTAGAGGCGCCCTCGGGTTGACCCACTCCCGATCCGATTCGATCCCCTCAGAGAGAATAGTAGGAAACGGGGGCACGTTTAATGCAATTCCCATTCCCCTTTAGGAAACTTCTGATGGTGTTTCGATCACACGGCTTGAGGAATCCTTCGATCCAGACCATCACGATGAGACCATCAGTTTGCTGATTCAATAAATAAATGTTCTGTTTGCCATCATCATTAAATTCGAAATTATGACATGACATGAAATGACGGTAGTTGTTGACATTGAATTGGCGCCTTTGGCTTTCAAAGTAAAATAGTAAATAGTGTTGAATAATTTCGGCGGGCTGGTTAGGACCACGACAGCTCAATTGGAAGAGCACCTGACCCGGTATGTCAGAAGGGTGCAGGTTCAAATCCTGCTCGTGGAAATTTTTTCAACATTGTGTTTTTGTAATTTGTATCGCAACAAAATTTGCGTTAAAATTATATAAACAAAACAAAAACATTTTGAAATTATTGAAAATAAGGTAGGTAGGTGAACAAAATATATTTTTTGTAGTCTTTTAATAAAATAATTAAATAACGCTTTTAACAAAAGTATTATTACTCAACAGCAAACTTAAGTACCTACGCGTAGTTTGTCCAGTATACAGAGCTGACGCCCTAAGAATAGGCATCACAGTGTTGGCAAACCTAGGTGAGACCGAAAGCTAAGTCATAATGCGATGCGACGCTATGACTTTGTTGCGACATACTCCTTACTACGACGACGTGATGAAGACTCTCTGTTATGCGATTTAGTATTGGTAGCTGTTCTAGTTTTGTTTTAAAATATCAACAAAATTATTTTAAAAAATCTTTACGTTTAAATACTGTTCTAACAGCCATTGTGGTCTAGTGGTAAGTCCACTCATATCATAGCTAAAGGTCCTGGGTCATAATTGTGTTTCAATTTCAAACTCACAATGTTGCATGTATGAAATATAATACTCCCACATTCGTATCGCATCGCATAACGGATCGTGCGCATCCGCATCGCTTCACTTCGGTTCGGCATGGTTCGGCACGTTGTCGTTCACCTAGAACAATGAATGAGACAGCCTACACGTCTCACCTGAGACACAAAGTAAGGATCTACAGAAGGTAAGCTTCATACAAAACCACTCGAGCAACACATAGACAACCGTTCACGGACGCGGAATCTCGCAACAGCTGCGCTTGCACTGTATTTTTTTTTACTTTATTTATTTCTATAGGTACAGACGCCTGCACATCAACCTATCCAAAACTGTCAAATTTCTTCAAAACATTTTCAACCGTATGTCTTAGTAATCAAATTCAAAGTCTATTGAGGACATTTGACAGTTTGTGGTAGGTTGTCGTGCAGGCGTGTGTACACAAACATATTACTAAACATATAAATACCGCTCCTAATAACACTAACACACATACAGACGCTCATTGTTTGGTATTTTCAGTTTATTTTAGTGATAAGTTAAATTAATATTGTATTTTGATAGAGACTGTACACTGTAACTGTAACTGTACACATAAAACATTGTATTTATTGGAAGAGCAGAGTCTCCTGGTGCGGGTGTTAAGCCTAACCACTAGCTATTGTAACATGAAACTTTTTAATGCAATAAACCTTATTCTTATTATTCTTATTCTTATAATTAGAATAATAAACGGAGTAAGGTGGGTGTCTACTATCTAACTGACTGACTTGACTGTCCGGCTGAGAACATTTGGCCTTCATTATATCAGTGATATTTTTTTTATAGTGAGGAAACCTACTAAAGACGTCCCTATCCCTACCAAAGCGTAACAAATCATTGAAAGTTCGACACATTCTGACTAAGGGGTTAATGACGTGTTGTTTCTGAATACACGTATTGCACAAGTGCTCGGAAAAAGCATTCTATATGTGGTGTGCAGGCTTAGTACCGAAAAAGAGCAACCAGTCGCAAATTGTACAATGGCAACGCGACTGCTACTAGTTGCAGTTGCTACAATCGGTCGGATTATTTTAAAGCGCCCGGCGTGGCAGCGCCGCCGTCATGCACATTTAGTTCGTCAGTCGCTCGTTTGTGGCGGCGCTATCGTAGCTTTCTACGTTCAGTAATACAATATATGCCCCTTACAAATAAACAAAGAATAACGTCCGAATAGTTATTCCGTGTTTTGTTGCTGTCATGTAAACGTCATTTCAAATTAGACACACAAACACAGAATAACTATTCGGACCTTATTCTTTGTTTATTTGTAAGGCACTATGTATTTTGGTAGCGATAAATTACGAATTGTTGCGATTGCGACTGTCACTTTAAGATCGATAATAAGCCTGCCGAGATCCGTGTCCGTGCAAGGGTTATATGTGTCCATGTGTGCGCTGCTCGAGCGCGGTATCTTTAAGCTTGCCTTCTGTAGTCTCCTTACTTTGTGCCCGAGAACAGATAATGCTTACGCGCGTTTTATGCAGCTCATATTGTTATTTACGCATAGTGCCGCATCGCTTCGCATCGCTATCGTAGCGTTGTCATTCGCGAAGCACAATGGGTAAGACAGCGCCCACACGTCTCAACCGAGAGATAGATAATGCGGTGGCGCGTCACACAAATGCCTGAGGGTGCGAGCGTGGACTTGACATGAGGCTGCAAAAATAAATAAAGGGCGCCGCAGCTTACTCTTAAGCCCTGTACGCGGCGAAGTGAGATAACGTCACTGCAGTAGTACCCGAGTGACAATGTTAGCTCGAACGAGGCTCGAACTGTTATTGCAAAAATAGAATAATACCATTTTCAATTACTCTTTTGAACGTTATATTAAAGCTACCAAAACTCGTGAGTGCGTCAACAAGTCCTTTTTCGTGTAGTTTGATTTCTAATTTTGCTATTCGTAGTCGTTAAAATCGCAGCAGTAGATATTTACTTTGTAATTTGTAATCTACTAATATTATATGGCTTGTGTTTAAACGTCTACCAAAAATGTATCAATTTTACTACCAATAAAATTCAAAACGCTTACCAAAATGGATAAATGATCACCAAATTGTGTTTCCTAAAATATTATAAAAAGAATACAATTTATATTTTTATTAAATGCCTTAAAAATATATGAATACCTTTTAACTGCATTTCAGACCAAATATGTTATATTATCACCAAATAGATAATACCAATATTTTATGCCTCGAGTTTCAATTTGGTAAATTTTGCTTCATGTTGTCTAATTAAAAAAGTGTAAAAATTGTTGGTATCAATGTTACTGTTTCAGTAAAACAATATTTGGTGAGCATCAATTCATTTTGGCAAGCAAATAGAATATATGTACAAAACGTACAATTCTTCTGATGTGTGTATATTAGGGTATACAAATTATTTTGGTGAGCACTTAAAATGTACCCATATTATATAGACGAAACTTTTGTATTTTTATATTTTTGTTTGTAACGAATAAACTCATAAACTACTGAACCGATTTAAAAAATTCTTCCAGCATTAGAATGCTACATTAGCGCTGAGTAACAAAGGCAATACAATAATAATAATAATAATAATAATAATAATAATAAAAAAAAAAAAAAAAAGCTCTTGTCATAACATGTCACACTTTTCTCTTTTAAGTATTATATTTTATTTTGTTACAAATCTTTTGATAAATTATAACCATTTATTATTTTTATCAAAAAAATCAGCTGGAAATTTACACTAAATTTATAAACAAAGTGCAAAACAACATTATTAATGAAGTTGACCAATGGTGACGTACAATGTCAACGCAATGTCACATTAAATTCATCCGATTTATACCTACTTAAAATGAAAATGAAATGATAACAAGAAGAGCAAGACGAAGCGCACGCCCTCCATCATCGCCCGCTCCGCCGACCGTAAGCTCCTCGTCTGATGATTACATCAGAGACGAGTCGAGCAGCGCGAGCGGGCGATCGCCGTCCCCGCCGCCACAACGACCTGCGCGACGTGGACGACCACCGCTGCCGGCACGCTTGGGATCAGTGGGACAATCTGCCCCGCGTACGACCCCCGCTACTGGTGGTGTAGTGCGCCGCATGCGATGGACTCAGTCTATAAATGAGAACTGCATGCGCGCCTACTACAGGGCAACAGAGGGAGGAACTAATCTTACTGCGTATCGTGTTCGACTGCTGTCTTTGTTTCAGACCCTTGAACCGACCATCGACGTGTCTGCCCAACGATTGTCGGATCAAGTGCGGGTGATCCAGCGTAACAACTTGCTGGATCAGTCAACACTTGATCGGCTACGCCTGGAGTCACTACGTATTTGTGCGGCTTCTTCTTCGGTGCAGGATCGCCCTGCCCCACAATTACCGGCGGTGACGCCGGTCTTGGTGGCGCGAGTAGATTCGATACCCGAGGATGAAGATTTCATAAATACGAATGTAAGTACACAGGTGAATGAGCAAATGAGGAGCGCTTTGAACGATGCCATTCTACAGTATCGTGACACGCGTAACTCTAGGCCGCGTATTCCTTGTTTGCCCACGAATAGGCATAATTTGGCGTTAATGAGTGCCTTGAACGATTTACTGGTTCCTTATCTTGGGACCAGTGAAAATTTAATTGATACCCACTCAATCCTTTATTGTGGGGCCATCGCGGTGTGTCGCGTTGCTCGTGTCAAATTCCAGGATTCTGGCCGAGTACCGCGGCAAACCGGGGCTGCCCCTGCTTGGCAATTGAGGATCGAAGGGCGTATTGTTAGGTTCAGGACACTCATTGCAAAATTAATTTGTTTCATAAATGGTAATAATCGGCCTCGCGTCATGCGATTCGTCACGCAAGCCTTTGTCGGGACTGATGTTCGTCCGGAAAACTATATGGCTTGTGTGACGGAACGTATTGACTTTCTGAAGCAAAAAGTCTATGCGTGGGCAAACCGTATACGTCGCTACAGAGTGCGTGTGGACCGATACCAACAAAATCGCCTCTTTCAAAGTGACCAAAGAAAAGTATACAGACGTTGGGAAGGAGCTGATCAACCTGTGAGCGACGGGCAGCTACCAAATATTGATGCCATGACTAATTTCTGGCGCAGCATTTGGTCGGTGCCCGTCGAGCACACGGAAGGTGATTGGATGAGTGTTGTCACGGAGGCGTGTGAACCTATCGAGACCATGCAGGCTATACATATTAGTACAGCTGACGTAAGTTGTTCTATCCGTACGGCCCAAAATTGTAAATGCCCAGGACCGGACGGATTGCACAACTTTTGGATCAAGTGGTTTCGATGTTCACACGAGTTACTGGCAACGCAATTCCAAGAAGCCATAGAGCTCGGCTTACTCCCAAGTTTGTTGACTACTGGTGTCACTTTTCTGCTCCATAAATCAGGTAGTACCACGGAACCGAAAAATTATAGACCCATCACGTGCTTACCAACATTATATAAGCTCCTTACATCCATTTTGAGAACAAAAATTAACTCGCACATTGTTGCAAACAATATTTTAGACATGACTCAGAATGGATGTAGGGTTGGGTCCCGTGGTACTAAGGAGCTTCTCCTCATTGACATGACCATATGCCAGAAGATTCGGCGAGGCAGAGGGACTCTCTCCACAGCCTGGATTGACTATAAAAAGGCCTATGATTCGGTGCCGCACTCATGGCTGGTAAGGATTTTAGAGTTATATAAAATTGATATAACTCTAAAATCATTTTTGATGTCATGTATGCGGCAGTGGACCACGGTCTTGTGTCAACCAGGATGTCGAGATAGAGTTTCTGCCACGCAGGATTTTATAAGGATAGAGCGTGGCATATTCCAGGGCGACAGTCTGAGTCCTTTATGGTTTTGTCTAGCTTTGAATTCTCTTAGTACTTTATTAAGAAATTCAAGGTTAGGCTGTCGACTGCGGAGAGGGGGTGAAGTTTTGTCGCATTTGTTGTACATGGATGACCTCAAGTTATTCGCACCAAACAGCCAAGACTTGATAAAACTGCTAAAAATTACTGAGACTTTTAGCAGTGCCATCAAGATGGAGTTTGGGGTGGATAAGTGTGCGGTTATGCATGTACAGCATGGGAGAGTAGTAAATTCAACCAATTTACAACTCTCCGATGCGATAGACTTCAGATCTCTCTCTGAAGTTGAAACATATAAATATCTTGGTATGTCACAGTCTTTGGGTGTTGATGACGGGGACATAAAACAGTCATTACGGGAGCGATTCTTTTGCCGCTTGAGAAAAGTATTTAACAGTCTTTTATCGGGTGGCAATAAGACACGTGCCTTTAATGGCTGGGTTATGCCTCTGCTCACATACTCCTTTGGCATACTAAGATGGACTCAGACCGAATTGGACGCCTTGGATAGGAGAGTCCGTCAAATGCTTACGACTTTCAGAATGCTACACCCGCGCTCATCTGTTATGAGGCTGTACATCCCGCGGAGATGTGGGGGTCGCGGCTTTTTAAATGTCAAGGACCTACATAACCGTGAGGTGTGCAGTCTCAGGGATAATTTACTTAACAGTGAGTGCGGGATGCATTTGGATGTCGTGGCAGTTGATAGACACTTTACGCCGCTCTCCTTGGCAACAGAAAACTGGCGCAAACCAGTGGTGCTAAGCACTCTCGATCGCAAGGACATATGGAAGAGCAAGGTGCTACACGGGCGCTACTATCGGGCTCTAACTGGGCCTGATGTAGATTTAACTGCCTCGGTGAACTGGCTACGTTTTGGTGACCTCTTTGTGGAAACCGAAGGTTTTGTCTGTGCCATTGAAGATGAAGTTATCAAGACGAATAACTACCGGAAATATATTATGAGGGACGGTACGGTCGACATCTGTCGGGCATGCCGCCGTCCAGGAGAATCACTCCGACATATTATTTCTGGTTGTTCTCATCTTGCTAACGGAGAGTATTTGCACAGACACAACCAAGTAGCCAGAATAATTCACCAGCAACTTGCTCTTGCATATGGCCTTGTTGAATCGGAGGTGCCGTACTATAAATATGCACCTGCGCCAGTACTCGAAAATGGTCATGCAACGCTCTACTGGGATCGCTCTATCATTACGGACAGGACTATTGTCGCCAATAAGCCTGATATCGTGGTGGTTGACCAATCCCAGCGCCGGGCAATACTGGTTGATATCACCATACCTCATGATGAGAACCTCGTGAAAGCCGAGAAGGACAAGCTCAGTAAGTACCTTGACTTAGCTCACGAGGTGACCGCCATGTGGGATTTTGATTCAACCATTATTGTCCCGATAGTCGTTTCAGCGAACGGTCTGATAGCGAAGAGCCTCGACCAACATCTTAAGAGGCTCTCGCTTGATGGTTGGATCAAGGGTCAGATTCAGAAGGCAGTACTCCTTGACACGGCACGTATTGTCAGGAGGTTCCTCACTCTGCAGCCCTGACCACCGGTAGCTTGGGCCCTGCCCCGCTGCTGGTGGTACTCTAGAATTAGTTTTTTATAATGTTTTATTGTTTTTTTTATTAAAATATTGTAAAAATCTAGTTTTAAGAAAGAAAATAAATAAAGAGTATAATAATAATAATAATAATAAGCAGTACCCCTTGACACGGCACGTATTGTCAGGAGGTTCCTCACTCTGCAGCCCTGACCACCGGTATCTTGGGCCTTGCCCTCTGCTGGCGGTACTCTAGACTTAGGTTTTTATAATGTTTTATTGTTTTTATATTAAAACATTGTAAAAATCTCGTTTTAAGAAAGAAAATAAATAAAGAGTATAATAATAAAATCTTTATTGAAATAAATAAATACGTTTACATCTATTGTTTACAAAGAGCTTTAAACTAATAATCTAAAATACATTAAATGATGTTGCCTGAGCTAGGTAAACCCTGTTTTTCAGGCGAATGTGGGCTTAGTCTAAGTTTAATATAATTCAAAACATAAATTAATATAACAGTTTATACGCTAAATTAAAATCTAATTTAGAGACATTAACAAGACAGTAATGAGTTATACACACAGAAATAAATAAATAAAAAATTACTTAACAACTGTCAATAACCCTTCCGTATCGTCGTAGGTCAATTTTTGTAGTTCTCCCTGTACAACCTTTTTGCAGTTGATAGTATTTACAGGATAAATATAACACTTCGCATTTATCCTGTTGTACAGAAGTCCCAAGAATATAAAGAACCTTGATGAGAAAGCGCATTTTGTACATTTGAGATAATTGCAAACAATGTCCTTCCTCGTTTTATTAGTAATTTCAGTGCTGTAAGGAAGAGCTGTGTGCTGTTCTAGTATCATGCTTTTTATAAATAATTACCGAACTGTTAAAACTTTACATGATTCATTTATAAGATGAGTAGGATATAGATAAGAAATATAAAAAAGGAATGTCCACAAGTGCGAAGCCGGGACGGGCCTCTAGTAATCAATATAATAAAAAACATATTAGTAACTGCAAAAGAAAACATTTTTTCAACTTAATTAATTACCGCAACGTAATCAGCACTTGCCAAGTTAAGTGTTATGTCTAAAACAAACTGTCTTAATTGTTCCACGCCTAAACGATGCAACGCAGATACGCAAAATGTATAAATTATACGCAACAAAAGGGCAACAAAAAACATGAACCGCGTCCTCAAGTACAAAAACTGTAGCACTAAACAAGGTTACTGCAGAAGGTAAGCTTCATACAAATGCGCCCCGAGCAACGCACACTTCTGCTGGGCTCTAATTTTGATTCCTTTGCCTCGAGTCGAGCGCTTGGGTTTCTACTGATTTTCGTTCGACATTTGACTTTCCATATTTTTGAATCGCTCGACCGCAACGAGTGCCCTCACCCACTTGTTGCAGTCGAGCGACACAAAGCGATTGACAGAATAACCGTCAAAATCAATGCGTTGTGTCAATATCATGTCACTCGTTTATTTGTGACACTGATAGCCTTTTCTATTAAAAAGCAAAGGTTTTTTAACAGCCAATAGAAACAGGAATATTACGTTCCGTTTTAATTGCGGTTGTTACCGGTTTTCTCAAAATTCTGCGTGGAACGGATTCATCCATCCAACATTTCGTATTATGTTGGCAGCACCGGAAACGAGCGATACAAAAATACGGAAAATCGGCGTCATGCGACTTGGAAGACGAGTGTGACTTAAGTTGCATGCGACAACACAATGTCATACGTGCAATTCAAAAATAGATCCCCAGTCCGCGCGCAGCTGTTGCGAGATTCCGTGTAACAGGGTCTACGGTCTACTGTCGCACAATTTATGAACGCAGTATTTATTTATTTTTTTATTTCTAGGAAGATTTACAGACAAATAACATTTATAGTTAAGGTTAATAAACAGACATATGCTATTAACAAATATTCGCAATTATGTAAACAATAGTGTTCAGTTAACCAACCGTTTGAGACTACGTCAATCGAATTTAAAAATGGAAAAATATATTTTTTAAAGTGCGATACATAAGAAAATGAATGAGTGAATTTACAGTTTATAGTAGGTTGTTGTACAGTGATATTTCACTTGTACACCTATAGATTTTAACGATATTCATTTACAAGTAAGTGCAACTTACTGTGTTTGTGATTGTGATATTTGAGGTGCTGACATTACGATCTATTTCCTCGGAACTGTTCACATGTTCTTTACTGCGTTCATAAATTGCAGTCTATGCGTGCGTTGCTCGAGCGCGGTATGTATTGAGCTTAGATTCTGGTTCTCTTTATTTGTGACCGTAGCCAGATGAAATATTGTTTTGGACTTGCCTCTAATGATACTTTCAAGAAACAATGGGGAGCAACGCCGCGCCGCGCTGCACCGCACCGGCCGTAATATCGGTTCGGTGGTGAAAAAACTTTTGCAGTCTGCCGAATGTAGAACGTAGAAGAATTTTAATTATAACTTGCTTTTGCTTTATTTTATACGAAGAGGCAAATAGCAGTTCGGTTTCACACAATTATTATTGCAGTTTGAACCTTCCAGTGAACTTAATAAACAATTAAAATTTGTGGTAAGAAAATAGGTACAGTCGAAGAAGTTCCCGGTCGACCACCTTTAGGCGATAGTCGCTTGCGCTCGATTCCGGCAGTTCGAGTGGGCTCCGCCCACCGCGCGTACACACGGTAGCTCTCGTTTCATTCATAAAAACAATAACATTTTCACACCCCAAAGGCGCCCCCTTTCTTTCGTAGGAAATATTTGTTTTGTGTTTTCGCTGCAGTGATGGGCGCGACCGTGCGAGCTATATAGATATAATATTGGTGCAGACTGTTTACTCAAATATTCTATTTTATTTAATAAAAGCTAAATTATTTTTTGTATTTCGCACTGTTGCAAAAAACGTGCGTTAATTAAGTGAAGTAAAAAATACAAATTTACTACTTGCTGTATAGGTTGTGTTCTACATTGTCAATTACAATCGTATAAATACATACTACCTAGATTATAACTAAATAAAAAAAAAACGGATTTCATGCTATTGTTACTTTTATTTTTGCACCAAAAATCAATAATATTATTAAATCACTAATTTTATACAGGGTTCTTCGTAAATAGTTGTTCAGTCTCTGTTAATATATTTTTTTTGGCCGGACGCCTATGGTGTATCCCGACGCGATGTAGGGCATTTCTGATCGCCCTCATCGAGCAATCAAATTCAATTGCGAACCTTGAAGTTTTCGTGAATGGTTCACGTTCGTATACACTCTTCATGTAATGAACTTTGTCTTCCGTTAAGATTCTTGCAGGTTGAGTTCGTGGACGGTCGGCGATCGATCCCTCGTCACCGTCGCGCTGAACCCATCGCCTCACGGTGGCTCTCTGCACCAAAAAAAAAACGCAAACATTATTTAACAGTAATAACAATCAACAGCTTAATTCGCTTTTTAAACTGTATCACTGGTGGGAGCGCATCATGGTCATTTCAGTTGACAATATTAAAGTTATTTTAAAATAAGAACAAACTTTTGATTATTTTAATAACGTTTACGGGGACCTTATAAATCAAATATATTTGGTTTGTTATTAATTACTATTAGTTTTGCTTCTGTATCCTTATTTCAAAGAAGATTGCCCACTTTTGGTCTTAAATTGTTTCGTTGTATAAAAATGAAAATGAAAGAACGAATTATTGTGAATCAAGTCGCTGCCAGCCCGAACAACGCGCGCCGCTCGCTCGTCACGGCGCGCCGCGCTCTCTACGCTACGTTGCCAGTCCGCGCTGCAATCAACACCGCATCGCGATTACCGCGCGGCGACGCAGTGTGTCAGCGGGCTGGCAACGTCTCGTAATATGGCCTAAATGTCCTGCTCCTGCGCCTTATCACACATAGTAAGCTTTGTCATCTCTTATAATAAGAAAAATGAGATTTTTTTGTAAACGCTTACTTTAAGTAGCAAAAGAGTTTAATCTCTAATTTTAAGCCATAATAAATTAATAATAATGTTTTGCTTAAGCAAACATTCACAAGGCTTTCATTTAATTTAAGAGCCATTTGCAAAGTTGCAAGCCAGTTTTAATGAAGCTAATAATATACATTAATATGATTAGAAAACATTAATAAAAAAAGGATGTATAACTAAATTTATACGGTTTTAAGTCCACTGTCGATTGTTTTATTTTCCGTTTATTAATAATTCTAATTATATTTTTATTATTAATTTTGTTTTCCATAGTTCACTTTCAATACCTAAGTAAACAATAAGTATTTTAAAGTATACAGTATTTTAAAAAAATAAATAAATACAATTTTAAAACAATTAATAAGACTATAAAAAAATATTTCTTAAGAGATAAAGTGCATAATTTAATAATGCAGCGACAGGATTTATAAAGACCGTGGCACCCCTGCCGCCGTGCCTGAATTTAAAATAATAAACTTTAATTAACATATTTGCGTTTTACTTTATAGGTGTAATAGAATACTGCATTTTTACTGCGTTTTTTTTATTCCTAAGAAAGTATAGTTTTGTGAGTTTATAGTTAAATAAATTAAAAAATGTGTGTAAATAAATTATAAACCTCCCATCAGTAAGTTTATTACATTACAGAATAGTATTTTTTTACGATATTTCAGTTCAGTATATTTAAATACAATACTATATTTACGCAGTTTATAAATTTAAGCATAAAAGAAAATTTATTCTTACCGTAACATTCAACTCTCGAGAAATTTGAGAAATGTTTCGTCCTTGCCTGTAGAGAAGCAGAATTTGGTTTCTTTCTTCCGGTAATAAATTGCGGGGTATCTTTAGAGTCCGTAAGGCACAGCACAGATCAACAATGGAGCAATCAACAGTCCAGTAAAACAAGCAATGGTCAACGTTATGGCGAGATAATCAGAGTCCAGGAACAAAACACTGTCGCAATGAGAGATAAAACGAAAATCGGGAACGAACACGTTGACACTTCACGAAATGCAAATTGCAACTGATAATGCAAGTAAACATAAACAAACAGCATGTGCCGTTTGCTCTTATTGGATGTCTATCAGTGAAGGGGCGGGGCGCGTGACGTCACTCGCTGAGGCACGTTCAAAGCGTTTTGAGTGCAAAGTGTACTACCGTGAACTTCCGCCACTGTACCAAGGTTCAACCGCCTCTGTGGTCTAGTTAGTGGTTATTGTTAAAACCACCGGTTTAGCCCCAGAGGTCCCGGATTCGATCCCTAGCAGGAGTCCTAGTTTGTGTACTCGGTTTGGTTGGTGGTAGGGCTTGTTTGTCCACCTGGCTAGCTGCCACCATCTTATTTAAATATATCGCCATAACATCAGTGTTCGTAGCGTTTTTGTGTTCCGGCAGCTAGATATAAGATAGCCAGTGCCTCAGTAGTTGAGGATCCTTGGTGAAGTGCGCTTCCATCGTTGGCCTTTATCATCACTTAACACTAGGTGAGATGAAAGCACTGTGCTACCCGTAAGATATAAAAAAAATGTTCTCTTTATGACATACTAGTTGGCACCGGTCCACATTTTTAGATATTTTTTTCAGACAATATTTTAGATAGGTGCTTTCATCAAGTGAAATGTCCCGAGCATACTATTGCAGTCTTGTGAGTCTTCTTTTATGTACGTCGGCGGTTTCATATAGTTCATTTTTTATTTGAGAACTCTCAATACACACGAAAGAAAAAGTGTGCTAATAATTATTTGTATAAATCAAATTATTGCGAACTACTTGGCTATCTAGGTATGTTATTTTAACAACGACAGGATGAACTGCGAACAAGAAGACCTCTATAGAAATGTAACATACTCATCTAATCATTTTGATTTCCGATTACACGCGCATTACACATACACACTATACACTATACACACGCCTGCACGTCAGACTACCACGAACTGTCAAATTTCCTCAATAGACTTTAAACTTTATGTGAATGGCTTAGAGTAGAAAAATTTACAGTTTTAGATAAGTTGATGTGCAAGCGTCTGTACCAAACATATATAAGTGAACAAAATTCTCTTGAATTTGAACGCTGGCTTATGATAAGTTCTTAATTATTCAAGTTTTCTCGAAGGAATAAGATAAATTGCACTTTCTTATTGCACTACAGGTATGAAGTAAGACAACATAAATTAAATCTTTTACAGAGATACTTTCCCATACGAGCTTCTCATAACAATTTAAAAAAAAAATATCTTGGATAGCTTCGTGTGTTTTTTGGCCATTTTAAACATTATTGTGAGGTGACTCGAATTTCGAATAAACGGTAGTACGTCAGCGTCAAATAGTTAGTGACATTTAGGGTACTCAAATTAATAGACGCAGCCGAAAAGTCAATAATATCGGAACAAACAAAGTTTCCTTATTGTTGTCAACATTATAGGCGCTTAAAAGGTCGAGACATTTAAAATGTCATATAGATCGGTTCAGTCAAACCACCGTAGATAAGGTTTCAGTCATCCCGCCAATGGTATCCAAGCATTCTAAGTGTTCAAAAATATGGAACACATTAGAAAAATAAACTTTTCACTTCTCATGCTCGTAAAGTTGTTCTTTATGTCGAGAGAAGGCTGCATAAAATGGGTTTTTATACTCTTGTCCATAGAGTAATTTCTTCTTTTAAGACTAAGGCAATTAGGCCTTACAGCCACTTACACAATACACCTTCATTTAATTGATATATTTTTATGAGATTTAGGTTATATCTTAATTTAATTACGACATAATTATGTATTACCATCTGAATACAAATTTACGATTAATAAGGACGGCTTGGCTTACCTAGTAAATATGATGCATTATTTAGGACATATGTTCAATGCAATTGGGTCGTTAGTATAATCAACTGGAGGGAAGGTACTAAAGACTTACAACCGCCTTAGAGGAATATCTAATTTAGGAGATATTTAGGTATCGACACAAAGGATCTTTCTGATCAATACTACTTACTGCATACTAACAATGGCTATTTTAGAGCAGCAGCTGAGACTCTCTTAAAGGCTTCATCAAGCTCGGAAGCAAGCTGTCATATGCAGGTTCAATAACTTCTCCTTGGACCGATCATTTTTTGGGTTCTCCTTTATTGAGCTTGCAACTTTATTTGCTTCTCACTTTTCCTTAATGACTTTAATAATACAGCAATTGTGTCGTTGCTTGCTACTACTCATCCCATTCGTATTCAAAGTCACCCGTGACTATTTTGTCTATGAACATTCTTGAACGAAAATTACACTTATAAAACATATTGTAAATTAGGCTTATGTAATTACATTTTAACGGGTTTATTAATTAGTGTATCTATATCAGCTATATAATAAAAAATCACTCGCTCTTCATAAAATCACAATTTCACATTTTACGAGTCGTACATCAAAACAGAATAATAATAATATAAATAATGACAATTATTATTAAATATTTCTGCTGAATAAACACACGTTAAAGTATGATGATGATATAAAATATCAAATACACAATAAAATCACAGAATACTAAGTATACTAATTGCAAATATTAATATAGATAGTATAAAGAAGTATGAAGGTACATTTTAAAAATAAAATAACTTTTAAGGATCTACTCACGTTTATTTTACACATTGATTTACACAGGGGGACTGAGGTGTTGTTGGTGTGACCACGGACTCTGCAAAGGGTTAGAAAGAATTCAGGAAAAATATTATAAAACAAAATGTAAAATAAACGCGAGTAGATCCGTAAAAGTTGTTTTACTTAAATTTGAAGAGTTCGCGTAAACTTTAGAAAACAATACATTTCAAAACTGCGTAACAGAGCTTCCTAAATAATGAAAATTCAAAGGTAGCAGTACTAAAGCTAGTACAGACGCCACTTAATTGGTTTTCTCAAAATGAAAAACAGACCGAGACTTGTTCGAAGGCAGCCGTTGGCATGCTTTGACTTCAAACGCAAATAAGCGAAACTTTACAATGGAACCAAACAAAAGTGGCAGACGGAAGTGAAACCTCTTCTGCTTGCACTCAAACCATAAATCTTTGTTTCGCGCTTAGACTGCTTAAAATATCAGTGGTTTTGAAGTTTCTATGGTATTTATTTATTTTCATGACTTACCAACTTAAATATACACTATGCATTTAATATAGTATTACGCTACGTACATTATAATGTATGCTTTTAAATTAAATGAATGAACATACTTTGTTTTATTTTAATGATATTATGTTACAAGGGAAAACATTACAGAAAAAACAATCAATATTTTTTTGTTTAATTAAATTACTCCTATAAACTGATATACCACCGTTACTTTTTACCCAATAAACATTTACATATTAAATATGACAAGCATTTTAAACATTTACAAATTAATATGGAAATGTTTAATTTATTTCACAAGTTCTAGCAAAATATAATAACAATAGCAAAATATTATGTTCAGACGAAAGTAAGCTGCTACTGTAAATGTAGGCTGCCACCGCATGCAATCATAAAAATGCAGAAAAATGCAGAAAAGTAAATAAATTATTTCAATTAATTACAAAAGGTCAAATTTATCCTATAAACTGGATTTAAGCAGCCCATATAATATATTATACTATAAATTTCACAATTTTAAATTTTAATTTAATACAATCACATAATTATGTTCATAAGAGAAATTTCTGTTTTGCCCTTAAATTAGATATTGTAGTCTGTGTCATCACTAGCTCATATTATGTTCCCCCTGCTGGGGCACGAGTTTTCCCTATGGATGTATAGGGAGAAAGGGCGTTATACCACTACAAGTGATTGGTGGTTGTGAACGACTACTAATGCAGCTGGGGCCAACGGCTTTCCGTGCTTTCCGAAGCACGGAGTAGCTCGAGATGATACATTTTTAGTCACCGATCCGATTTTGGCACATGCTTTTGTGAAAGTGGCTTAACCTTAAAAATCACATACCGGGCGCGTAAACCACTGAGCCATTGTGTTCTTCGAGTTTATAAAAGATATCCAAAATGTATTAAAGCCTCAAAACAGTTTTATATTACAAATTTGATTAATAGAGGTCGTATCGTCAATTTTCCTGAAAATTCCATGACTAATTACGAAAATAATTGTTCTAGCAAGCACGGCACTGTATTTTAAGCTTTAATTTTAATGTATTAATTTGTTAAAATTTTCGATGCCTACCTGCTGACTACATCGAATAAAAATAATTTATATGATATTACATTATTTACGATGTTTTTAACAACTTTTCCTCCACTATACTCCTACGAGTACTAGATGTTAATCTTCAAAACTCTGTCCTAAGAACTAAGTTTACAGTTACCAACTGTATTAGAGAATTTATTATCCAATTTTCTTTATGTAGATACATGAACATGAAAAAAAGGCTATGCATTTAATTTTTCTAGACCCATCGGCTTGCGATGTGCGTTTCAAAAGTTATTTTTTTAAACAATTACATTTTAATTTAAAATAAATGTATTTAAATGATAAATTGCTTACTGGGTCGTTCATTTTTCATAAATGTTATTTGATATCCCTAATCGCGGACTGTGCTCGTATCCAACCAAAACGTGCATTTGATTATTTAATAACAATCTCATATCACATCATATGCCTTAATCGCTTTAGTCATTAGCTGTCCGGCCAAATTACTTTGGCTGAAAATACCGCAGGTAAAAAATGTCATGGGCCAAAAAATTGTTATTGGCTTGGCAATTTTGTTATAATT
Organism: Eudonia truncicolella; assembly: GCA_949315975.1. Taxonomy (NCBI): domain Eukaryota; kingdom Metazoa; phylum Arthropoda; class Insecta; order Lepidoptera; family Crambidae; genus Eudonia; species Eudonia truncicolella. The sequence continues at coordinate 19,091,572 of OX438825.1, read as the reverse complement.
GCGAATTATCGTGAACATACATACACTAAATGAAAGCTTTACGAAATCGAATTGTGTAATATGAAAAATGTTTCGGTAAAAGCCATCTTATATTGAAAATATCTTATAATGTAAAAAAAAAAACTTAAGATACTTTTTTCTCCGCAACTGAAAATATCTCATCAGTTTATCATAATTCGGTATCAGTATTCACTAGGTGTTCTGATAGAGGCAACGGAAGCTACAGTGCATCTATTTTCTTAATGTCTCTCGGCAAACTTCGTGTTTCGACCTTCCGTCGGATTTCTTTCAGTTATAGAACACTAGTTCATAGAGTTACTACATACCACAAGGTTTACTGATTTTTAATTTGTTTTAGACTGAGGGAAAATGACTATTGTGTCATACGTAATTGATTTACGATTTATAGTTTTCTCTTCACTCGGAAATCAAAACAAAACAACATTAAACTATGGACGCCTGCACATCTACCTATCCAAAACTGTCAAATTTCTTCAATACATTTTCAACCTTAACACTTAAGTTCAAAGTCTATTGAGGAAATTTGACAGTTTGTGGTAGGTTGATGTGCAGGCGTACGTACGTTGTTCTGAATTCAAATTAATAAACATGATGAATCTAATAAATTATTGGACATGGAAATTAATATTCGGTTGCATACGGAAATGCGAAGGTTACCGTGAGACATTAAGAAAATAGAAGCGCTTGTACACACGCCTGCACATCAACCTATCCAAAACTGTAAAATTACTTCAACACAATGTCAACCATATGCCTTAGGAATAAAGTTCAAAGTCTATTGAGGAAGTTTGACAATTTGTGGTAGGTTAATGTGCAGGTGTGTGTACATAGACGTGTTAAGGTGACGTTTCAGGTTGTTAATTCCCTCATTATCCAGCCGCTAACATCTGCAGTAATCCAATTAGACAGCACTAACGTAGGTAAGCTTTAATTGACTTCACCACTGTAGTGAACCAACATGATGTTGTCATCAATCTTAATCTATGAAGTACAGACGCCTGCACATCAAACTATCCAAAACTGTCAAATTTCTTCAATACATTTTCAACCATATAGTTAAAGCATAAAGTTCAAAGTCTATTGAGGAAATTTGACAGTTTGTGGTAGGTTGATGTGCAGGCGTATGTACATTTCGATTTGATACTCATGAAAGTTTGTTTTGTATAATTTGTCATTTTAATGTCATTACCGTTGCTGCGATGAAAATACGCCAATAATTCTAGACGGAAATTAGTAACTACAATCTTTTATTTCGTCAGATATTCTAAAAATTTTTTTTTTAATTAAACATGATAATTTGATTATCTTGATTGCTTCATAGTTTAAGCGAACAATACACATTAATATTTTAAAAAAAAGTAGAAAACTATGCGATTAGGTCTTAACTTTATCGGTTTCAGATTTTAAAAAAATACAACAAACTATTTAATATTAAAATAATAATGCAGAAAATGCCACTTATTTCGTTTATTAGCTTTGCAGAAACAAATACCAGTAAATCAGAATAATTCCATACACACATTTTTGTTAACACGTTAGCTTCAGAGCTTTTTGAGGCAGCATTCAAATTGTGAAAGCCAGGCGCTTTGGGCACGGATTACATTCCATTCAAAATTGTTCAATTTCATTGTACCTACTATTCCAGGATTATCCTCTATCTTTATACCAAACACGTGCAAATCCATTCGGTGATTCAGCAACAATAAAATCAAAGAACAATAACTTCTCTGTCTATATTAACAAAAATCAATTGCCACATGTATGTCAAATCATCACTCGAGAACGGCTCGACCGATTTGACTAATTTATTTTTTGTTGTGTTTGTGATTGCCAGGACAAGGTTTGTATAAACAAAAAGTTGTTTGAGCTGGTAAAACCATCACGGGGTACGGTTGTTGACTGAAGCGGACGAAATCGCGAGCGGGCTCCTAGTTTATTTTATATTAGAAGGAGGCAAACGAGCAGGCGGGTCACCTGATGGGAAGCAATCATCCAAGCATCAGATTACCATAATTATTCGATAATATTATATAAATAATATAAATTTAAATAGTAAAATAATGATAAATAATGATTCAGTTCGCGATTATTATATAATTACCTATTTAATATAATATAAATTAATATGTTATATGTCTATGCATGTATGAAGGGAATAATGAAAGTGGACGAAGCGAAACAAGTATGTAAGGATCTTAGCAAGTGGAAAGAAGTGGTCTCTGCCTACCCCTACGGGAAAGAGGCGTGATTATATGTACGTATGTATGTATAAATTATAAGTGCAAGACATTTTCTAAGTTGCTGATATCAGCATAATATAATGATGTCATACAATTTAATATTTTGGCGGTAAAGTTTGAGAGTTATAAGAAATACTACAGAGCCTGAGCTGGCTTGTGGTGCAGTGGCCCGTGGTGCAGCTAGCCGGAAAATAGGACCACTCACATGACGCCGGAATAAATGAATAATACATTATTATTTTAATATTATCTCGAACATTTATGGATAGACAAAAATTCTGATTAACAATTTGTATTTAAGTTTATAGTTTTGTTGGTTGGTTAGTTGCTATACACTATCTAACTTTATAAATACCTGTGTGTCACCAACTTCGTTCATAGTTTAGTAAGTCATTCATAAAATTCAACTAGTAAAGTAAGTCACAGTCTATTATCTGCTCCATTGCTGAGCAAAAGCTTGCACCATTAAAATCAAGTTTAGTCATCGTTACAATTTATGTGTATGGGATTATAAAAACACAAATGTTGAAAAAATTTCCACGAGCCGGATTAAATACTAAACACCTAAATGTTTAATGAACGGGACAACTGAGTTAAACTACTCCAGGAAGCAAGATATCCAATTCGGTGAAAGTGAATTAGTTCATCGAATTAATCCCACGGTGGCTCAATGATCAAAGTTACGGGCGTTAATGACGTAATATCAATTCAATAGATGATCCCTTAAGATGAACGCTTAAAATTTACTCCTTAACTTTCCGAAGGGTTTCTTTTCAATTTGATTTGATTTAAACAATTTATTTTAGACGAAAACCATAGGTTTTTAAGGAAAATAATTTATGTGTTTTCAAAATAAATAGTTGTAACGCAAAACTATTAGTTGGGCAGCAGAATTATACAATTGGTCAGCATAAGAAATCCTTAATGTTGGTAAGGATAAGTTTAGTTTTTTTTTCCCGAGCGAAGCGCAGCTTAGCTTGGGCCAGTCACGGAAAGGGGGAGCGGCATAAGACTGCTGTTCAGAATGATATAAGTTGTAGACTGATTTAGAAATATTTGCTGACCATAAGTTGCTGCCCAACTAGCTGTTTTAGTTAACCGATTTTTTTTGCTAACAAAAATACGAATACTTTGCTAACCGATTAAATAACACCAGATGTTTATTTATGAGAAACAAAATATAAAAATCTGGTGTGAGCAAAGAACAGACGCCTGTTTAATTAAAAATAAAACAAAATTACAAGAAATCGCGCGACCTTCTTTAAACAGTACCTACACTCGTGAGGAGAAGATAATACGAGTAACACCGATTGTAGCAGGATGTAGCCAGGCGGTTTAAGTAGATAATAATATATTATAAATTGACAAAGAATAATGTTTGGTTATTTATATAACTTGTAAGAAAAATTACTTTGACACACAATAATATAATAACCTAAAGTAACTACAAACTACAAAGTACTAAAAACTATTACAAAACTAAAATATGGCGTCAAAAAATTCCTCCGCGTCGCTGTCGACTGGTAATGTACCCAAGAGACTGGCGGCATTGCCACGTTGTATGGCAATGCTAAGCCTCTGGCCAAGGTAAAAGCCAGCCCTTGGGTCATGGGAAGTGTCAACCAGCCGTTTGGAGATGTCAGTAAATAAAACATGAGCACTCGGACCCCATGGCCTGAGGGTTTCAACCCCAAACGGCTCGAAAATATATTTGCCGATAAGGTTATTATACTTTCGCCGCTTGAGGTTCTCTGCAGCCGCAGCAGCAGCACCAGCACAGCACGCTGTGCTAGGAAGATGGGATAACGCAAGAGTTAAAATATAGCGTTATTGTGTTCCAGCAGCTAGATAGATAAGATAGCCAGTGCCTCGGTACTTTAAGATCTCGGGTGAAGTGCGCTTCACTATCGGCCTCATCATCACTTAACATCAGATGAGCTAAAGACACTGTGCTTACACGCTGGAATTTAAAAAAACTGACAAATAATAACAATATATGGTAACGGTCAAAACCAGCATTTTGGGTACCCTACTATATACTTGTATTAAACTTTAAACAATACATTTGTTTTAGTTGATTTTTAGTTTGTTTAGATAAGAACAATACGTCAATTATTGTACTTAGTTAAATACAAATAACAATGATGACAAGGCTATGCGAAAAAAAAGGTAAGAAATATAAACATTTCAAATATTAATTTTATGTAAGTTTTTACGTCTTATATTCCTGTTAAATATTTTAGATATAAAACCAAAAGTCATTATTATAGCAACAAATAACGGATACGATCAAAATTTATTTTGATTGCAAAGTCTTACAATTTGGAGAGGCCCGCCATCAGATTTAAACGCCCGTAACAATTGAGGGTCCAAGACAAACTCAAAAAGCTACTAAGCTGCTCGAACCACATCGGTGCACAGAAAAGACTTCCAATTAAAGATTTCCCGTTGGAGTGCAGACGAGATCACGACTAAAGTAATTGTGTTTGTTGAACGGCCGAGGTACTTCGGGCGTCCCCTACACCCTTTCGTGGTCCCTAGCCGCCCCATTCTCCGTAGAAATCTCTCTTAATTCGATGTAAGCCTTAAATCCCCGCTGCAAATCATCCATCCATCGGGATATTACGTAGCGTCTTTTATTTCGTGACTCGTAAAAAGTGGAACCGCATTATAAACTCTGACCGGGCCGCCTACGAGCTGTCGTAAAATATTTTCATTTTCAGGTCATTTCGCTCGACTCATTCCGTACCGCTGCCGTCTTTGAGAAAGGCACTTACGTTGCAATAATAAAAATTTTGCATTTAGATACTAAAATTCCAAATGTCTCGGTGGCCGAGCGGCAAAAGCGCTGGGCCCGATTCCCGGGTTCAATTCCCAGGTCGGGAAAAGCGTATTTCGCTCTTTCGATTTGGCATGCGGGTTTGTGATCACCAACCCGCATTTGGCAAGCATGGTGATTAACCGTAACCCATCAACTGTAGTGATAACTTGATTTCAATTATGGATGCCTTTGCCCAGCAGTGGGATAGTTATAGGCTTTTTACTTTACTTACTAACTAAAATTCCTGGAGAGTTTGCTGTTAGATCCGCAACCCGTGCAGCTTGAAGTTTGATTTTTATAGTAGCGAGCGGTAATTACGGTGGTGGCATCGCGTCTCCTTCATATGTATTTGGGTAAGCCGACGAATTTGCCGCACGAAGTAAACAGCTGCCGATAATGATCTGATATTTAACGCGAGCCGCAATGTGAGTGAAGGTTGAGCTATGGCCTGCTAATAATACGACTGTACCCAAACGCGGATATACAGAAATATTTACGACGCTCATTCTAGGAACGGAAAGGAAAATTAGTAGAAGAGCCGCAATGCTGCACAGTTATGTACCTGTGAAACGTGGGACATATGGATTGACTAACAATAATCACATATTACATAAATGTGCTGCCATTTGTATAAGGCAGCGTTACTTGCTTCTAAATAGGTAAGATAGAAATCAGTGCTTAGCCTTAGTGATTATCAATTCCACTCAGTTTAGAAAGTTTAGGGGCACCCTGCATTTTGTCATCTTGTCAACTTTAAAAATTTATACTTTCATTAAATTTATTTTCCTGCCAATTGCAATTGTTTTTGAATACAAACGAAAAAAAAAATATTTTTTTTACAAAAATGTTATATTCTTGTAATGTCCTCTGTGTTTCTGTATGGTGTACAAATAAAGTATATTCACATTTTCATTTTACTTTATTTTCTTGCATAGGTAATGACAACTTCAAAAGATTAGTAATAATGAGTCGTTTTAATTCTAACAGTCATTAGCGCTAAGTGCACTAGTGATCATCATGTCTGTCTGGATTACATTTAAAATTCAACTAAAAATAAAGTAACATGATTTCGAATGCCCTAGGCAGCAAATCCATTTAGATCCATTTGGATAGGCAACCCTAACAAAACTCACGACTACACACTCCATGAAAACATAATATAAGTACCTGTATTTTTTTTGGTAAATCGTATTTTATGGAAATCATATTTAGATACGGATTACGTTCTGTTGAAATATGAATAATATTTTTCGATCTTACCGACAAAATAATAAAAACATGTTATTAATCTACATAAATAAAAAAGAAATCGCTAAATGTGTTGCTAGTCGCAAAACTCGAGTACAGCTGAACGGATTTGGCTGATTTATTTTTTGTTGTGTTCGTTGAAGTTTGAGGAAGGTTCTTATGAAGAGAAAAAACTTAAAAAATACGAGGAAAATAGTAAAAACAACAATTTTCTTTTCCCATACAAACCACTCTACAGGACCGATAAAAAAAATATTTTACCAATAGAGTACTACATTAGCGCTGAGTAACATAGGCTATATCAAACAAAAAAAAAGGTCCACCCATGCAAAGCAGGGATGGGCCGCTAGTAAAAAACAAAACAATACAGTATAATAATAAAATAATCATTTGGATTCGAACCGGGGTCTTTTGGTTTCGGGACCGCCCGATTTCCCACCTGAGCTATTATAACCTTGTAGATGGTGGCGAAATTTACCTTCGTATTCTATAGATATTTTAGCAGTTTTATATTGCATAAAAACATGGATAAAACAACGTTTCCTAAAAATTAGACCTAGCTAGATCGATTTATCCCTTCCGGGACTTGACTGATCGTCTAAATGGTCCGATTACATGTGTGCCAAATAATATAAGAGTCAAAATGCATAACAGACATTTAGTACGATTGTTAAGAAGAACGATTGTCGCCCCCGAAACCCCCTGCATACTAAATTTCATGAAAAGCCGTTTCCGAATTCAGATTATATAATTATACATATATACAAGAAATGCTCGTTTAAAGGTATTAGATATAAAAATGGAGGGTGCGATTCATTTTGTGAAAAGAATCTCTGTGTGCAATCCTCGTAAGCTCAATATGGCGGATGCACTACAAATATTAGATCAAAACCCAATATCGCAAACTCGAATACCCCGACCGACAGAGTGCATAATTATTTTATATTTGACGGCGAATATTGTGGAATGAATGTGTGTACAAAGTTCGTTTTTACTACTTTTGTTTAGCACGGTATTTCTCTTAGAGGCTGGAGCAGTATTTTCACGCAAAAATTGTGGCAACAGCGGTCTTCCCTTGCACAGTTTCAAGCTTGATGGAGGCGTTAACGTTCCTGCAGCGGGTTAATGCATTACTTTCGTTATTTACTGGGATGTAAAAAGCATTGTTCTTTTTTCTCGAGGTGGCTGAAAGCGCGTTGAAAGTAAGTTGTGTTTTGTTTTTGCCGGTCAGATATAGTCGTTGTTAGAAATTTTGCTCGTTGCGTCAGCGTTTTGTTTGATTTGATTTTGTAAATACTGCAATAACTATGCATGATTATTTTTTATTTCTTAAATTTAACATTTACACCTTTAAAACATAGAAAAAAATATGAATGGGCTTGAAAGTCGTCAAATTATTTTTCAAAGTGAAATTTAATATATAAATTGACATTGAATAAATTTGAGCCGTTTAAACGCCACCATTTAGCGCGCGCTTTTGATAACGTCATTGGTTATGTCCCGTGTTTGTTTAAAATAGCGTTTCAGTTACTTCGTACTTGTTTTCAGTTTTAATTGCTATACAAATCATGGAAGAAGTTAAAAAACTTTCTTACAAGTATTGTGTGGTGCCGAAGTGCAAAAACACTATTATTAGTACACCCGATAAAGTGTTTTTTCGTATTCCACGCGATGCTAAAGTACGAAAAAAATGGTGTAAGATGATGAGAAGGCATAATATATCTTCAATATCGGTTGTATTTTGTTGTGAAAATCATTTTAACGGAAGTATGCTATATTTACTTACAGCTTAGTGTGAATTAGCTATTAAGCGGTAGAAAAAATTAAGTTCATTAAAAATTGACATATTTAGGTATAGGTTATGTTTTGTTGTAAGTAATAAACATTTATGAATAAAAATCTATGTTATGGACTAAAATATACTATGTAACATAATAATTACCATGCAGCTTTCACTCCTTGGATCTCTGCGCTCGTAAAATCGTGATTTGATGCAAAATATACTGACATCATAAATGCATCTATTTTCGGTAGATTATCCGATTGTGCTTCAACAAAACCAGTTTCTGTCATCGTCCTAGATAGACTATTATATATTCACAAGAACTCACACAGAAATACAGTTTTAATTTTTTTTTCTCACAAACACTAACACAGTATGAACACAGTATGTATAACTTGACCATTGACGTCACATTTCGTTTCGACCAATGGTGACGCGTTTTGTAAGTTTGAATTTCCTTCCCTTATTTTTTACTTTTTATATAATATTTTCTGGGCATAAATAATAACTAAATAAAAAAAAATACCTTTTAAGTATAATGTAAAGAGAATCTAGAAAAAATATTTGAGACTAATTTTAATTATGCATATTCCCTATTGTTTTACAAAGTTGTCTTTATTTTTTATAGTCTCTCACGATAGGTATTAAAAGTAGCAAAGCTCATAAAACCTTTTTGAGGAATAGCACGATACTTAAAATGTTTTACAGCTTTAAGAAGCAATTACATTCTGAAAAAATCCCATTCAGTTGTTTATGACCCCAAAGATTGACTAATTTGTCTCCAGTTTTCTACGACTGATATCTCAAGACCTAGATTGGAAATCAGGGTTCTTTTAACGGCTCCGAATTGCTTAATCAATATAAAACTCCACCCACGAACGGTCACAGGCTAACGAGCTAGTAATGGCGGTAATACATTTGGAGTCGAAAGCTTTACGTTTGTTCCCTGCGGCATAATAATCACATTAGCATTTTTTTTCTATCTATTAAAACAGTTAGTACAAATACGGGCTGAATCTATATAAACCGCTAACCGTATTGAATAGCCTGGTCAAATTAAGTCTAACCAAAATTGATTGTGACCGCATAGATGTTATTTCCAAACTAATGAATGCTTAATAAATCATAATTCAATTTAATATTATTGTACTGTTTGCTTATGCGAACACTTATACCTACTCGTATACTTCTATATCGAGCTACGCGCGAGTCTGCCTGTGTCTACGAAACGTTATCACTTTGGGTAAAAATTTAAAATAAACGTGAGTATCTACGTATAAAGTATTTATTACGAAACATAAAATTTATGAGCCTTACCAATAAACAGATAATTAGCTTCGAATAGTTATTCCGTGTTTTGTCTCTTCTACATTAATTTGAAACGAGGTTGACATTAACGGGAACAAGACACGGAATATCTTTTAGAAGATTCGAAGCGAATCATATTTTTTTTAATAGTAAGACCATATAAAGTTTTTATTTAAGTATAAATATTATCTTTCAAAAAGATCAGATTCTTTGAGGTTCCAATTCAACCAATAAGTTGTACCTCAAAGCGAATACGCTCTTTAGAAAAATATATATTTGCTTTATTATTATTAAATATATATTTATTTATATAGTAATACGGGTCCACACGGAGTCTTTTGCTAAATAAATCACCTACCCTCAGTAGCTCGTATTCATTGATACATTCGTAGAAAAAGAAAAAATCCACAACACTTTATTCCGTTTCAAATGTGAAGCGGTGCAATATTATTGAATTTCTAAAATGCAAGGGCACGGACACTTAAGATCCTCTCTCCTATAATGCAAAATCAGATAGAGAAAATGAAAATAGTATTCTCGAGACTGGAAAATGCTATTTGTCTGTGTTCCGAGCGCAAGAGAATAAAATAAAACATACAATTTCAAACAGTGGGGCCGGCCGGCGTAATTGAATCATGTCAATACATTTGCGTTCCGCTTTGCAAAGGAGCATCCGATGCAGTAATTACCTGAAATCGAGTCCAATAAATAGAAACATTAGTTAAACATTGTACTATTCTATAAAAGTAAGGTATTTTAAGCGCAGTGACGATCTGGTTAAGATCGCGGGAAGCCGCTGGATGCGAGCAGCACAAAACCAGTCGTTGTGGAGATCCTTGGAGGAGGCCTTTGTCCAGCAGTGGACGTCTTTTGCCTGAGATGATGATGATGGTATTTAAATGTCTTGTGATGGAGCTGGGGAATGGCTTCTCCTTGCGTCGGAGGGTACGTAAAACCGTTAGTCCCGGCAGCATTGGCAGTCGTTAACAACCACCAATCCGCACTGGGCCCGCGCCGCGTAGTGGTTTATGGCCTGTTTTCCTTATCATAGAGAGGCTCGTGCTCCAGTAGTGGGGATATAAAAATGACCTGGTGATGATGGTGATGAGGAGCTTTTTTTTTAACTTGGAACGCTTGGTCTATTAATCTATTAAACTTTAGCTTCTCCGATGGGCTTTAACTCCTTCACCTCGGGTGAAGGTGATCGGTGATGATGTTATATGGGCAAATTTCTATATATACGAGTATTAAGGCGGTGACCAGCACTATAGGCTAGGCCTTCCGAACATAGTCCAACTAGCGTCCGACCGCCGCCGTCTTCGCCCGCGTAAACACCCGAATCTCGTGATCCAAGTGGTTTCAATGACAACAAAACAAACAAATAATAATTGGTCCGCTTAAGAACACCCGTATCCCATGATGGACCCCTATAGCAGCGCCACCTACCGGGTCCAATTGTAAAATTTCATCCAAATCGGTCCAGCCGATTATTAGAAGGAGTTCAGTGACATACAGACGCACAGAAGATTTTATAGTTCGAGGTTTGGTGTTGGGCGTTGGTGTGGCGAGACTTATTTTTTCTTATAATAATTATTAAATATATGATAGAAAAGCACACGTGTGTTTTGGAGGGCGAGATACTGAACCCTTTCAGTATCTCGCCGCTACCAATAAAGGCCGGTGACGATGAAAATGCCACCTGAGGCAATAAGCAAACTTCTAGATGGAATGGCTGAAACACAAGTCAATAATAAGTACTACTAAATTAGAAATGCTCACGACAATGTTATACCATTCAGTCTACAGCTTAGCTCTACGTAAACGGCGTTACTAAACTTCTGCAAAATGTGCAAAACGGCATGTCATATTATTAAAAAAGTTTTGTTTTGTACCTACCCTCCTTTGAGAGCGGACTCATAAGCCGGTAAAATTGGCATTAAGGAGGGGGAGGGGGGCAGCGTACTTTCACAACAATTAAGATTGCCCCTCGTGTAATCAGGATTTGCATTTGTTACGCACGGTTGTCAATTTTGATCTCAAATTGCATAGGGATGAAACGAGTGTGCAAGATTAAAGCTCAGCGTACGTCGAGATTGAAGAGTGCAGCTTTGTGAGGCAGATTAGCCGTATTTTCTGCTCGTGTTCAGTATGATATCTAAATCTATAATGGTTTTGTTATATCTTTGGTAGAGATCACAGATGGCTGAATATATTTACTTTATTAGTAGGTGTTTATATCTTTTCACAAATGTAAATCACCTACAAACGAAGTTATTCAGCTTAAAAGCTGACGCTATGTATAACTAAGTATGATAATGTATTAAGTTTTTCTTCTTATATCGGATTAGATATTGGAGAGATTTCAGACAAAAGCAATCAGACACATTCAACATCCCAAAATGTTTAAGCAATAACTTCATCCTACAAGACCAGTAGGCTTAGCCAAAGTAACATTAAGAAAACGATAGCGAAGTTCGTAAAGAATAAAATGTATGGGATTGACATATGCCGCGCTAAATCACGTGGTCAATCTTATGTCAATCCCATACATTTCATTCTTTACGAACTTCGCTATCGTTTTCATAATGTTACTTTGGCTACCGCCCCTGAACCTACCAAGTGTAAAGCAGGAAATAATAAGAGAAGTCTCAAATGTCAGGATAAATTATCTAACCATGTCAACACCTTGGCTACAGAGCTAAAAGGCTTTGGCAGTGTCTTTTTCTCAAGACTAAGGAGGAACAGTGTCCCAACCCTCAAAAATCGATTCCAATAATAAGTGAGTGAGGTTAGTGGACCATCCTCACAGTTCAAGACACAGCAGACACATGTCAAACACCTACACAATAGTAGCAACTAAATGTGGAAAAACAGATTACTGTGGCGAGCAGGATACAAAAAAAAATCGGCTTAGTTGTATTTTCAGTACGTAAATGATATAACAAGAATTAATAAATTATGTGACTAAGTATATTAATGATAGAAAATTATATTATTTTGTTAGCTCATGTCGTGAATTCTAAATTAAATATTTATAAAATACTCCATAAAGTAATTTTGAATTAAATGTGATTTTAAAACTCTGCCCAATTTTATTTTCTATATTTAACGGTTAAGCACAGTACCTTGATCACAGCTGATGTTAAATGATGACAAGGCCAATTGATGGAAGCGCACTTCACCCGGAATCCTCAACTACTAAGGCACTGGCTATCTTATCTCTAGCTGCCGAAACACAACAATGCTACAAACATTGATGTTATGGCGAATTATTTAGATAAGATGGTGATAGCTAGCCAGGCGGACAAACAAGCACAACCACCAACCAAACCGAGTACACAAACATACAAACATGGGTACATGTTTACGCACTGGGAATTGAACTTGGGACCTCTGGGTCTTATCCGGTGGTCTTAACCACTAGACCACAGAGGCTGTTTAAATTTTAAACGTTATTTATTAACATTATTATTTGTTATCGCACCGTGTCACAGCTACATTTTAAATATAATTCTGGATCTATTGAGTTTCTATGAATCAGTTGGCTCATAACAATAAAGTAAACAATAATTAGAGTCGGAACAGGGTCCGTTTGTTGCACGTTCACTCGTGCCGTGTACACACACTAAGAGGATGCACGAAATTCAGATATGACTTCCTATGTAAGGTGCTTGTACGGTGTCAGGTGACTACACAATTATGAAAATACTATTAATATTTTTATATGATTCTATTTTTATTTTGGGTTATCATTAATGTTTTATTTTCTCTTTTTCGTAGCAATGCAAGTACATACATACATACACGTTCCGATATTTTCATTTTTTGACGTACTCACCTAAAGAAAGTATACCTCTTTTTTAGAGTCCCGTACCCAAAGGGTAAAACGGGACCCTATTACTATCTCTCTGTCTGTCTGTCCGTCTGTCACCAGGCTGTATCTCATGAACCGTGATAGTTAGACAGTTAAAATTTTCACTGATGATGTATTTTTATTGCCACTATAACATCAAATACTAAAAAACAGAATGAAATAAATATTTAAGGGACTCCCATACTACAATCGTGATTTTTTTTGCTCGTTTTTGCTCGATATTGATAACGGCAACAGGTAGACGCTTGAAATATTAACAGAATTTTGAGTTATATTATTCACTTTAAAAATAAATATTTAAATTAAAATAAAATAAATATATAAGGGGGGCTCTTAATAATTAAGTGGAGCTCCCATACTATATACATGATTTTTTTGCCGTTTTTATAGATAATGGTACGGAAAACTTCGTGCGCGAGTCCGACTCGCACTTGGCCGGTTTTTTTATTACTGGCTTGACTTACTATTTTACATTAATTGTTAGTCTGGTAAGTTATACTGACCGAAGTTATTTTGACTTAGCACTTATGACGGAAGCTAATATTTAATTTAGTACGAGTATACAACCTTCGCACTTCATAATGCTCAAACAACATTCTACGAGCATTTTTTGCATTATTTCGGCACTAGAACGCTTGGGCAGCTCTAATTGTACAGTATTACACGTTAGTTCGTATCCGCTTGCTTCGTATATGCATTATGCAGGCTTCCGGAGCTCGGACTCTGATGGAGTTACTGTATCTACTGTACTCGCGTATAGACGCCTGCACGTCAACCTATCAAAAACTTAGATACGTTTTCAACTATATACCTTAGTAACAAAGTTCAAAGTCTGTTGAGCAAATTTGACAGTTTGTGGTAGGTTGATTTGTAGGCGTGTGTACGTATACGCCATACGTGCGATATAAAGCTTATTTTCGCTAGACTAATCATACAATACTGATACATTTAAAATAAATTTACATGTAAGTGGTTTCACGTAGTTACCGACTTTTCTATTAAACTGTCCATTTGTCAAAGCGTTCACGCCTCGAGTGACATTATAAAATTTCAAAACCGATTTTTTTTTTATGTATATTATACATACATTCATAACGAGAGCAGTCAGTAAACGTGGCTTTGTTTGCAATCTTCTGCTCGTATCGCAAAGAAAACTAAAAATAACAAATTCGCAATAACGTTATTCTTTAATGTCAAAAAAGTATTATCAACTTGTACAAAGTTGAGATTTATTTCTCTGCCGGTAGGTAAGGCTATATTTCTATTCAGGCACGAATAACTTACAAAAGAGATAAAGCTTAAAATAAGGCATTTAATTTGCATTACCTACCTTTTAATATATTTTCCGACAATAGTAAGAACTCCTTTTCAGGTTATCTGTGTTTCTTTGCCTTTACTATATTCTAAAGAAAAGGTTAGCATTACGCATTATCCTAATACCGTTACAGGCTAAGCTCTTCCCTGAGCATTCTGTAAAGTATCACAAGAGAAGATGGCCCAATAATAATATTAGCATAAATTGATAGACAGATCTAAATAGATAGGTAGATATTTAACACGTGGACAGATATATAAACACTTTATACCGATCCGTACCGAACCCCTAGGAAAATCTAGTAGGGCACGGGGACACGCACTAGTGCGTGATGCCGGCCGTTATCTCTACAAAACATCTGAAGGTGGTTTGTTTCACACGGCTTGAGGAACCCTTTAAGTTTCTCGTCGCCCCCAAAAAAGCCCGGTGAAGCTGAAAATGCCGTCTGAGGCAATCAGCAAACTCTGTCAAAAAAAAACACTTTATTTATTTATTTACTTATTTATTTCAAAAAAGGTAATAACGGTATTGGCTTAGGAGTAAGTGCACTTTATAACTCCGATACCAAAGAGGAAATTTGGCAGTCAGCATAAGTCTCGACGATCCGAGCAGTGGACTTCTTCTTAGTCGGGCATTCTTGGCAGAGTGGTCGTAATTATGAGTGGCTCCTGGTGAATGACGACTCTTGCAATGCGTCTCCATTCGGCTCTATTAGACGCTTTGTGATACGAATCGGATATCGTGGATTGAGTGAGGGAGATAATGGGATCTGTCCATTTGGAGGGCGAGCTACCACGGGATCTCTTGTCCTCCATTTTGTGCTGGACTACAATACCAATATATTGTGAATATCTATGTACAATGAGCCAATGAGTCAATAGTAATACACACTAGTTTTATTAGTACTGAATGAAGATAGCACTTCGGCGGGTTTAAATCTGGCGTTTAATCTTATAAACATTTGATGGCAGGACTGAAAATCCTGAATAGTTATTTAACACGACTGCTGTTTAAGGTAACGATGCTGACTCTTTATAGTAATATGGCAAACCATAAAAGGAGATGTGGCGAAGGATTATTATGTTTCTGAAGCGGTATCTGTGCGGAAGAGTTTATAGCTAAACCTGCCACTAAAAAAATGATTTGACGCGTCGCATCTTATCTAAACTGAATGAACTGAATAGGATGAAAATCTTTATTAAGTAACAGTGTACGTGTGTCTTTAGTACCTACTTACACAACGTCCGTTGTAAAAGGTACACAGGGTAATTGGTAAAAAAAAGTTACGCCTCTGAAATGGCTTTAAAAAGTTTATATTGTCATTACAAAAACACAATGTTGAAAAAATCTCCACGAGCAGGATTTGAACCTGCACCCTTCTGACATACCGGGTCAGGTGCTCTTCCAATTGAGCTATCGTGGTTCTAACCAGCCCGCTGAAATTATTCAACACTATTTACTTTTTTACTTTGAAAGCCAAAGGCGCCAATTCAATGTCAACAACTACCGTCATTAACATTTAATCATATTTTTACAAATACTAAAGATCAGTTAAGAAGTAGGCTAGCTATTTATAAAATGTTTTTGATTTGTTTATATAATTTTACCGCAAATTTTGTTGCGAAACAAATTACAAAAACACAATGTAATGTAATGTAATTGGTTGTAATTTGTTTCGCAACAAAATTTGCGTTAAAATTATATAAACAAATCGAAAACATTTTATATTGTCATGTATTCATAAAGAATAAAGCCGCTAACTTTATTTATACTTTAGTTACTAATAAGTAATTATTAACGGGATTATTACCATTAGTAAACCTACCTACTTTATTTTGTTACCGTTGGTTTCAATACCTACGTATTGAGTTTCGACCTACGTCATTCAACCTACTTTTTGCACTTACCATACCATACCATTAGCATACCATTTCATGTGTCATTGGGCGTTCTAGCAAAACAATATTTGCCACAAGTAAGCCATAAGGGGGAAAACAGTAAAAGTAGACTTTATCTTATTACAATATCGGAAAGTTTCGAGAGTAGCCCACATCGTGTGTACCCGCGATGCAAATATCGAACGATATTGGTGCGGCCTCGAGATCCTCGCCTCGGAACCCTGTGAAATTGGCAAGTACCAACAATTTACGGAACTTATGATACAGAACTAAATGTTCGTTGGATTACGTCGAGCAATAAGTTTGGTAAGCAATAAAATTCAGTTTGTAGAAATGAATCTTCACTATTTGAGAAAACACAACATTTACACAAAACTGATTTTGTGCAGACTTCATCCCCATTGTGGGGGATTGCTCCCATAATTGCTTCTCTAAAATAAAAAGTAAAGTAAGTAGTCTATAACTGTCCCACTGCTGGGCAAAGGCTACCATCATTGGGATGGGTTAATACCCAAGCTAATGCTTAATTACCACGCTTTCCAAATGCGGGTTGGTGATCACAAACCCGGGCTATGAACCGAATAAATCCGAAGCACACTTTGCCCGACCTGCGAATTGAACCTGGTACCTTTGGGTGGCGGGCCGAGCTTTGCCACTCGGTTACCGAGGCGTTAAACACGCTTTTCCTGACTTGGGAATTGAAAATCAAAAACTGAGTTATAATTATAATTGGGTTATAATTTTCTCAAATGGATCCTTTTAGCTACGTACCTAATTAGTTCCTCAAGTTAACACTGCATAACTCTAATTAAAGAGCATTAAAAAAATATTCTGTAAAGAAAATTCAAGACGGAAGTGTGAACATGACCGCAAAGAAATAGCAGAAGAAAAAACTTTAACTTAATAATTAACGACTTCACTGTTTTCAATTTCTTTATAAAAACCTTAACTGGCGTTACGTCAATTAAAAAGGTAGCTAGTGCTCCCCGCTCTCTTTACGCAGTGGCCTATGATAGTGTGTAATTGAATTATTAAATCAACATAACGTCACCAGTACAGTCAGCATCGGAAGTAGCCGACCACTTTAGCACCATTTCATAATGGCTGTACTGGAAGTACACAAGCGGAATGTTACATAATTTAGTTGGTTTGACAAAAACGAGTTGGTTTGACAAAGTAGCTAGTGCTACTGTAGGTAACTGTTACTAGCCTAGTGTTAAGTGACTTTCACTGCTGATTTTACCGTCACCATAAAGTTTAATTTAATTGTTCTACTTTATTGAGTTCTACTTTTTTCATCAAACGTTATTTGCGTCTAACAGACAAATTTTAATACTCCTAAATGTTTACAAAAAGTTTGTATAAAAAAAGGCTGAAAATCTTGTTCATGAGCGTCAGCTCTTTGACCGTTTAATAGGTTAGTGTTTATTAGAATCTAGGTGATTAAGTATAAAACACGCCCGTGTAAGGCCGCCACACGGGCAGCTTGAAGCAGAATCGACAATTTTTTCTTTTTTTTAGAGACTTTGCTGATTGCCACTGGGAATTTTCAGCTTACCGGGCTTTTTTGGAGGCAGCGAGAAACTTAAAGGGTTCCTCAAGCGGTATGAAAAAGCGGTGTGTAAGGATCGACTGCTTCAAGTTACTACAGTCTTCTATTTACATACATGGAACCGCACAAGCAGTTGCGACTGCTCCGGAGCATTGGAAACTGTGAGTTGTACTCTTAGTGCAACGAGAAGTAAGCGAGCAGCCACATACATACAGCATACAGCCTATAAACTATCTGGATATAAGGAAGTGGACTATACGTGTGCACGGGGCAACTCGCTCGAGACACTAGTCTTAAGAACTCCGGACGAAGAATGCGCTTCGGCGCGTCCTGATCTGGCGCTATGACCTGACGCAGATGGTCCCTTATGCTTGCGCGAGGTTGTCTGACAGCTACTTTATGACCTGACGGTTAGTGGGGGGTGTCAGTATAAACTTTAAAGTCGTGTGTAGGGGTTGCTCCGGGCGGTCAGCAGCTCGGTGAAATGGCAACTTCACTACGACTGCTCAAGCGGTCCGAGTATTTTCATCACTGCGGCTAACTATTACTCGAGCAGCCCGTGTATGTAGACCCTTCTTAAAACTTTAAATGTTACATCAAAATTATTTGAAAGGATTGTTAATTAACATGTGGTAAACAACCTAAAACAAGTTACGTTAAACTATCTGACATACACAGTACAACCCTTTGTTAATAGAAATGTTAAAGCGAAAACGTTTTCTAGGATTAGTGAAATTAATTTATACACGCTTGACTTTGTGCACTTTAAGAGGTAATTAGGGGATGTTTTTTTTTTAGTTACATTCACTTAGGTAGGATTGTAAACATACAAATAATAGTCTAACATAGTACCTATTTATTCTTGTTTCATTGTACATTGCTTGTAAGTTACAGTGTTGGTTTGTGAATCTTAAACTTTGTGTGTACGTGTACACATGTACCTTCTGATTAAGTAGATACATAAACAGATAACGTAAGCACTTTTGAAAATACTTTTTGAAAAAAGTCCACAAACGGGATTCAAACTAACATGGGGTGCGCCATGACATGCCGGGTCAGGTGCACCCTATGTACCAACTATGCTATCGTTGCTTTGTCCAACCCGTTTGTCAAATTGTATTCTAATAAAACTATACATAACATTGTTTTGATAGTTTCTTCAGATAGTTGTGACTAAGATAGCAATTGGCCTGAAAGCAGGGCAAATAACAGAGTAGGCGGCTCTATCTTGTTAGACACAAGTTGTTTGACCGACAAACAATTGAATTTCTATTGAGTCTGGGCCCGGCAGCGTTCAACCTGTTAAGATATTATAAATATGTTCTAGAAATATATCCCAATTTATGTCTTAAAACTATTCCGAAAGACAAAGTTTCCTACTACTTTGTTGAAGTATGAATGAAGAGGTACTTTACCTAAAATCCTCAACTATTGAGGAGCTGGTTATCTTATCGCTGTCGGCACAAAACGATGCTACTATTAATGTTGTTATGACGACAGTTGTATAGTATAAGATGGTGATAACTAGCGACATGGACAAACATAGAAGGGCATGAAATAAGTCCTACTATCATACTATAAACCAAAAACAATAATACACCTAGGTACTTCAGGTTCATGTTCGAACTACGGGATCTGAGACACCAGACTCAAACCAACAGGTATACTAACAAATATTTAAATATAACTCTGTTTCTCTATTCGTGCTTTCCAATTTTTTTTTATAAAAAACGGGTTTCATTCTTATTCAAATAAATGTTCAAATATGTAATACTAGCTGAACCCGCGAACTTCGTACCGCCTAACAGTCAATAAATGTCGTGTTACAGATTAGGTGAACTTTATTTACGATTTTATGAAATTAATACAATGAATACAAAATAAATTAAGTTCACTACTTTATTAAGATAATAAAACAAAAAGGTATAGAAAAGTACAAAAATTTAGTATATCAATCGCGTGTCGGCAAGACATGATTGAATTAAACTATTACATATTGTGCAGCATGGGATGCACTCGGTTTAATTCTCTTCATTGAAGCACCTTGTGTTATACGACATTTTTTGATTTTGTTATCAGGCGCAAGAACAAATAAAGCGGATGATTTGCCGACACGTGAACATGCCACGTACAACTGACCATGAGAAAAACATGGTCTAAGTTGAGTCCACAAACAGTCAAGGATTGACATTGTGATTTGTTAATCGTCATGGCGAAAGCAATTAATTAATTAAATAAATTAATTAATTTAATTAATTAATTCAATCGGGAACTGAATTCGTTTAAACTCAAAGGGCATATCCGTTGGGATCATTGTAATCCTCGGAATGAGAACTACGAGTAACTCATCTATAAATTTTATTTTGAGTATCCTCGCGTGAATCACATTTCTCATCAGTTTTGTTATCACCAAGCGCGTTCCATTGCATAGTTTTGGTTGGTTTAGATTTCGAAGCATGATGACTACCGAGCCCACCTTCAATTGTAAATTGTGCGGTGGTAAACCAGGCACATCCAAGGAGTTTTAAATTCAGTTGGGTAATTAGTGGCTTCATCTTCGTTTGTTACACAGTCAATATATTTGAATGAATGCAGAGCACCAACGATTAGATTCTGAACTATAAAGTTTAGATCATTCACATCTTTATTCTTAGACGAAAAATGAAATGAAATCAATCCGCTCGATTCATCGACAGGAACGCGGCCATTACCGATAGTCAGCAATTGCTCGAAGAAATCTTCAGCAGATGGGTCGTTCAACAATGCAACTCTCATATTTGCTGCCAGTTGAAGTTTCACATGGCACCACAGATTTGATGATTTGAGGCAAGCGTTTATTTCAACGGCAGCAGTCGATCGTGGAATGACTGGCAGTGTTTGGTGGAAATCGCCAGATAGTAAAATCATTGCGCCACCAAAAGTTCTCGAGTCATTGCGCAGATCTTTTAAGGTTCGTTCAAAAGGTTCCAATGCGCGTTTGTGCGCCATTGTGCATTCATCCCAGATGATTGAGACCGGAAGATTGATTTTTGAAGCTACTAAAACTTTTGCCATTGCAGAGTGTTTTGCAATGTTACATGTCGTTTGTTCAGTAGTTTGTAGATTAAATGGCAATTTTAACGCTGAATGAGCCGTACGGCATCTTTCTAACAACGTGACCGCTATTCCAGAAGAAGCAACTGCTACCGCAATTTCGGATCTCGCACGAATAGTGGCCAAAATCAATGACATGAGTAAGGTCTTTCCTGTGCCACCAGGAGCATCCAGGAACAATAAGCCACCATTTCCATCGTCAATGTATCATCATGTAATCTGCTATTCGGGACGGAGACAAATACAACAACCCAACTTTGTTTTATATATTAAGATTAATGTACATTATATGATTTCTTCCACTTTATATAACAAAACTAAAAATTAACATTATTAAAAACAAAATAATTATCAACAAAAGTGTAAACAATAAAAATAATAATAACATGCAAATTAATCAACTGACCACCTCCATTCATCTGCGAAAATATAATGTTAGTTGTTGAACGTAGCCTTTTTATAACTCTTATTGAATTTGAATGGTTGCTCAGTTACAGACTTTGTAGCGGCAACGTGAACTTGTGGGTGAATATCAGTTTATTCCGCCCACGTTTGTATTCTATTAGATCTTATTTATTTCGCTTGAGATAAAATCTATTTGATATTGTAATAATGTGTTCGCTGAAATGCGGGGGCCTATCAAGAAAATTGAAGTATCCAAATCGAACTATGTCATAAATTGCTATTATTAAATGGCTGATACATCGACTATGTAAGCTATTTGTTATTATACGTGGATTGTGTATATATAATTAAAATTTCTGAGTTAACGTAAGTATTGTTCATGAGATTGAGTATGTATTTGCTAAAAAGGTATCTATATTTTACGTTATTTGTGTTCGAAAACAGGGTGCAAAGTGCGAGTTTCATTCGCCATTCGATCACGTTAACGAAACCGAGAATTTGTATGGCAAAATATTAACTCTTCTCGTATGTCGCCAGGAGGCGCTGCTTCAATGCCATACTAATTTTCGTTTTCGTAAACGTAATCGAATGATGGGGCTAGTAAACAAAACTCACACTAGGTACCCAGTTATCAATAGGGCACTTGGTTCGGGAAACAATCCGACATAACACTTGATAGATGTTTCCTCTTTGTGTGTCGGTTGCGGCGTCACGAACCCAGTTATTTTTAGTTATAAAATGGTGAAACGACAGCACACTTTTCCCGTCCAAATATATAAAAGGACCCAGCCATTACGCGATTGTTCGGATGAAAAGGTGATAAAGAAATCTCGCAGCGAACTTATTTCACGCAGCCTGAGGAGTACTTACCTACCGAAAAACCATTTATACATAATGATACTTCGTTATCTGGCGGAATGATAAATTTTGCGACATATTATCGTGTTGATGTTCACGAGTATCTTTGGACTCTGGTTTCACTTCATTGTATGTTTGAATGTGTATTTAGCAAGTGGAAAGAAGTGGTCTCTGCCTACCCCTACGGGAAAGAGGCGTGATTATATGTACGTATGTATGTATTTTTAAAATATTGGGCGATGACACTTGTGCAAAATAACCATTCGGTAACAACTTGCACAATCATGTTTCCACTAGAATGCAACATATTTTTAACCGACTTCAAAAAAGGAGGAGGTTCTGTGTTCGACGCGTATATTTTTTTTAAATGTACGTCCAGCGATTTCTCCTTCATTTGTAAACCGATTTTAATTTTTTTTATACTTCATATAATTCATATAATTTTTCATAAGTATTTTAAATCACTACGATTTAATGAAGGTCTGGAGTCGATCTGATGATGGAGCCGAAAGACAGTCGAGGGAACTCCTCAACGATTTACAGCAATTACCTGGTGTTTGGACTTGATTAATTTGTATTGATGAGAACTTTACACCTAGATGGGTTGTGACTGTCATTAGGGGTCTGATGATGAAGACGAAGGACAGTCAAGGGAATTCCTCAACGTTTTACAGTACCTACCTTGTGTTTAGATTTCATTCATTTCTATTGATGACAATTTTGCATATGGGTGCAAAAATGTCATTACAGGTCTGATGATGGAGACCATAGACAGTCGAGGGAATTCCTCAACGATTAACAGCAGTTAACTTTTGTTGGGCTTACTTCATATGGTTCAATATGCCAAAATGTTCAGTTCGTACAAAAATAATACCTAATTAAGATTTAAGTTTTACATAGGAATACCACTACCTACTAGGCCGTCATTTCCTCATCCAAGAAACATCCTTGTTAGGTCTACCCATCACTAAATAAATCAATGTAGTTTGACTTTGTTTTTCTTAAACAATTTTTGAGAGTACTGTAGTGGTACTGTATGTCGTTGTGGAAATTGAAACTTTTACCTGATGTTAATTTGTTAACTTAGTATTTTTTTATTTTGTGTTTTTTTTACATGTTGTGGTTGTCTTCTATAATTTTGTGTTACCGTTTTAAATTTGTACAATCAATTGTATTCATATAGTCGTATATTGACGCCCAAACACGATATACGTGGAGCTGTTATGTTTGTATAGATTACTTAACACGATATACGTGAAGTAAGTACAAAATAACCTCACACGATTTATGTGGAGCTTAGCAGAACTCACACGATTTAAGCGGTGTTAAGCAAAAAATCTTCAATACGATTTACGTGGTGTTTAGGAGACAATCCTCAACACAATTTACCTGGAGTTTAGCAGACAATCGTCAACTCGATTTACGTTAGGTAAAATGCATGTCAGTAAGTGGTGCAAAAGCCAATAAGGCAGTAATATGGCATCAAGCAGAATTTGAATACACCTAGAACAAAATCCGTCGCGACATGATGGCGCCGCCGGCCGGCGCCGCCGCCGCCGCCGCCGGCGCAACGCCACGCTGGCGCCTACGCAATGTCGGTGTCTCCGAGCGTGTGACTTTTTAGACAATCTTTAGCTAACAAAGCAATGTTACGTACAGCGTATTCCTTAATCATTGTCAAAAACCAAAAAGTGAGATGACTCGTCGTTTCAAGATTCACTTTCTGAAGTTAATTTTTGTCGACATGACGTGACGCCGTGATTTATTTTCACTTTTTCTACTAATCTTCTTATTTTGTTCTCAATTATGATCGTTATCGTCGTCTTTTCTCCGTTTTTTCCACTTATAAATGCACTAAAGATCGCGATTGAACTATTTCAACACGGACGTGTGACTTGGACCGCACAAATAAACGTAACGTTAGACAGAGATATTTTTTCTTTAGTAGCTTTAAAATATGTGACAAGGGTGGCACCAGACTACGTACTGCTGCAAGTAAATAAATTGGTAATCATCTTCGAAGATTTACTAAGTATAATGAATTAATGATTCTATAAAACTATTTTTAAAACTATAGTTTTTACTTGATACATAAGTATTACAAACCTTTACCAAACTGCTCCTTAAGTGTTTTTATACCGAAGAAGTGAGAAGATTAGTATTGAAAAAAAAACAAATAGATTATTAATATATATTTTCAGTGTTTATAAAGGGAGAATTGATAATCTTCAAGAAATTAAACTCTATCTACGTTTATTTAGATTTTATTTTATGTCAGCATAAAATAAAATCTACGCCCGTTAAATTATTTGCAGAGTCAAACGTTGTTGCTTTATTAGAATTATTATATTATATTAGGATACAATTAACGTTCCATGGCTGGATATTCCTGTTTTGCGAAGCAAATGGAGACACCGCACCTTCCACGTCGATCCAATGATTGGTAGGTGAGTAATAAAGCAATGCAACGATTTATATGTCAATTGTTAACTAGATCCTTAACAAATTTTAAGAAATTTTAAATATCTGAAAGATAAACGTTATTAAAAAGTGGAAGAAAAGGTGAAAAACTCATACAAGAATATGATACAGGTTTACATACACAATAAATTATTCATATGAATTTCGAAACAAAATTTGTATCTTGTATCGCAACACGGAACCGGTAAAAGGAAAAACCTTTTCCTGGCACAGGGGCTCCCCGTAGGACTTATGATGCCATGATGCCATGGCTCAGATTTTGACGTTAAAAAGCATCGGCCTGGTAATGTTGACACTGGCCCAATTCGGGTTGACGGGAGTAATGTGTCCCCTTCTACGAGATAATTATATTACCGTCCGGTGAATCGGTAAAAGCTTTCTGCAGCCG
The DNA here is from genome assembly GCA_949315975.1 of Eudonia truncicolella. Taxonomy (NCBI): domain Eukaryota; kingdom Metazoa; phylum Arthropoda; class Insecta; order Lepidoptera; family Crambidae; genus Eudonia; species Eudonia truncicolella. The sequence goes on along the minus strand of OX438825.1, from coordinate 19,066,287 downwards.
ACAGGAAAAATAATATCATTTATAAGCAAATTTTTTATGAGATAGAAGTAAGTATGGCGACTTTTTTTCTTTCAGTCTGTGGTATGGTAAACAGGAGTTAATTTTGAATCCATTGTAACATTCCTAATCTTTTTATGACTTTCATATGCATGCGGTGGCATTTGAAGCATTTAAATCGGCTTCTGAATGAAGTGTAACATTGATAGTATTTCTTTGGTAGGAGATAACCAAAATGTGTCGTGTGTCATGCCACTTCTCTTATGCCCAGCTCCAACATCAACCATGGTATAACGTGTAGAAGTTGTCTTTAAAGAGTAGAATCTGTGATAAATATTACAGTCGTTTCAAAAGTAATCCCAGTTTATTGTAGTTAAAAATCTACTACTAAGTACTATCAATGTTCCCTTGATTGTAACATACCTAACTCGTTACGGTAGCTATCCAAAATTACCTTTTTTTTTAGGTAAAATGATGCCGGATGTTGCGACAAATTGCCATGAACGCTTACAAACGGAATTAATTGAAGTGTTCACCGTAATGTGTTCACAGTCCATGCTAGTTTTCCCCAATAACCGTTTGACAATCTGTAATAGAATCAAAATCATTATATTGTTTAAATGTGTGCGACGACGTTGATATTTATTTGCTTTATGGGTTTTTATAACTATGTCAACAATATCAATTTAACTATAATGTTATTATAATGATAATAATCATTGTTTTTTTAAACTCCATTTTACAGATGTGTTTGTACTTATTTTTATAACTTAAAACCAAAAAGTAAGACTTAAGACCAAATAACATCTATCATTTAAATAAATAGGAAATATATCAATTTTATTTATTTATTTATTTATTGTAGTAGTTATTTTTTTAACACTTTTTTAATTTAATGAAGTTTATCGCATTTCTCGATGCGTATCTCGGGTTTGTAATCTCCAAGCCGCATTTGTCATGCGTGCTGATTAATCCAATACCCGTTATTTGTAGTGATGACTAGATTTCAATGATGGTGCTTTTATCCAGCAATACAACTATATAATTATGGTATCTTTAGAGGCTTAATTACTTTGATAGAATAAGATAACAAAAACTTAAGCCTTGATACGAAGTGTCACGATACTAGTATTCTGCGTTTGATATGCCCCCCGATTCCCATAACAAAAACCGTAACGATATCGTAGCGACTTAGTCATCCAAACCATTTTCATACTAACATCGGATTATAAAGTCTTTTGAACGAAGTTCCAACTAACCGTATACGGTAGGTATAAATGCGGTTGGTTGGAACTTCGTTCGAACGAGTTTAAAATCGTCTCGATTGACGGATGGGAATAATAAAATGGTTTCAACGGTCGCTATTATATCGTTACGGTTTTTATTACGAGAATCTGTAAGATACAAGATCGTTGCTTTTTTTAGAGAGTGTGCTGATTGCCTCTGACGGCCATTTTTAGCTTGACCGGGCGAGAAACTTAAAGGGTTCCTCAAGCCGTGTGAAACAAATCACCTTTGGAGGTTTTCTAGAGGTTTCCCTACTAGATCCTCCAAAGGGTTCGGATCGGATCGGGTACAAGTTCGTACATAGTTTATTGTGTTCTACAAAGGTTCTACAAGATTTTTTACAACTATCTGGTTAAATATTCTTGAGCATTATAATCGTGTTATAGGTAAGTTATAAAATGTTGTAGTTGAACTGGCGAATTAATACTTTAGCAATATTCATTGTTAACGCTTTGGTTGCCTAACTTCATCGCTGCATTCATAAATATTGAAAACTGTAAACTTTTACCCGGTCCAGGAAGTTTTTCATAGATTGCAGTGAAATTCTGGAGATTGCAAACGGAACGTGTACTGCCCTTAAAGTTTTTAATATAATATTCAAAGAGATTTAAATTCAAAGTGTTTTTACAAGAGTTACTTACATGCGTTTTAAATTTTATAATGTTTTGAACGATGGAAGCATAGTTCGTACTTATAATAATGATAATGGCTAATAAATGTTTTTATAAAACAAAACACAGACATTGAACTCTGTGAATTTGTTTTTTTTTTTATTTTAAAGCTGTTTTTGTACTACAAAGTGAATAATAATAAAAAACATGATAGGCACAAACTGACGTAGATTAGAAATTTATAGCTTTCGGAACTACCTATTATTTCAATTGAGGTTGACTCTTATTTTGTATCTATGAGTAACTCTAGAGATTAGGGTGCGAATGAGAAATGAACCGGTTAGATTGCGAAAAATCGTACGTTAGTTTCAGTGAATCCCACATTTATAAAGCGACCTAACAACGGAGCCCATTTACAAAAAGCTGGATATAAATGTACAAGAATGTCTCTTCGTTACATTTGAATGGACAGGATAATTTTATCGTCCCCCGGGGACTATCACTCAAACACATACTGGTTAAGTCCAGTGTTTTGGTAGAATAAATTAACTTGTAGGTGGCCTAAATATGTTCATATCTATGTTTAACCTTTCATTAATATTTTTACTACGGAGAAATCCTTGATATTTCATGTGATGTAAAGTCATCACTTTACATCAGATGAAAGGCCTAAGTTCATCAGTTCTTGAGTATGGTGTGAAGGCGCACTTCACGTGAAATCTTCAAGATCCTGTGGCTATCTTATCTCTAACTGTTATTATACCAACCTTAAGATTTATGTTAGATAGTGACGGCTATCCAGGTGGGCTTAACAAGCCCTACTACCAACCAAACTGAGTTTTATAATAAATATATACAAAGCTTATATTTTCTTATTGTCTCTCGCTAATCATCGCATTTCCGAATGCAACCGAATATTAATTTCCATGTCCATTCATTATTAGATTTGTCATGTTTAATAATTTGAGTTCAGAACAACACGTACTTTATTTTTGTTTTATTTATGAGTTTCGTGTGAACTATCTAATGTTCAAATCACAGCGTTCGTTATTAAGAACGAATTTTATTTATTAGAAAAGGTTTCCCAACTATATACATTCGTAATGAAATATAAACTTATATAAACATAAAACAGGTTTATATGCATTTAAATTATGCGCACACGAACCACTTTGGTTTATCTTTCAATTATATTTATGAAAGTACTATGAATATTGTAAAAGTTAGGTACAACTTCTCTCCGCTCCATTGAAACCTTTTTTTTAAAATAACCTTATAACTTTAAATAAACAAAAAATAAAGTAAGCCGAGCCGTGCTGAACTACAAACTAATACTGCTGCAAAATAATAAACAAATATTTTTTGGTTTTTAGTTTCTTAACACGTTACAACCTCTAAAGCCTCTGTTAATAATTATTTTTTACAAACATCACGCCTCCCGTTTTAAAAGATCATTGTTTGAAAGCTTGCATAGTACGTTTCGGTTTGGCTGAGAGTTCCATTATAGGTCATTATAGGTGGAAAAGCAGCTTAATAGTGGACTTTAAGGCTAGTTTTCTACTAAGAGCTGTGCGAGATAGCTATGCGGTGCGCGAGAAAACCATTCACCAATAGGATTCCTTCATTTTGCAAAGCAAGGAAAAGAAAGCAATCCTACTAGTGGACTTTTATAATGTGGCTAGTGGTGGCTTAGCTCCGCTAGAATGGAGGCTTCTTTTGAATGAAATGCAACATTAATTACAGCTCCAGTTTTCTAAAGTGATTCTTCCACATATAGTTCTTGAGATTCTTGAGTTCATTACAGAGACGCCTAGAACGCAAACGATACCCATTTTAGCAGCTATTTAGGGGTCTATTTATTAATTAATTATTTTTTTATTTTTAAAATGTCACTGTTTTAAAACCGGCAGAATACGTTTTGATTTATTAGTCGGTTTGCTTGGGAGTTTCAATATAGATCAATGTTACACTAGCTTTAAAAGTAACCCCATTCTACGGTACATCGCACAGCTCTGGTGGAAAACCAGCCTTATTCCGTGAAAAGCCTCATTCTCCCGGAAATTTGCCACAGACCAAATATTGCAGAGCGAAGCCGCCGACGGAAGCTAGTGCACACTTCTATGAAAAATGGAGGCGTGTATTCAATTTAGGCCAATTGTAACGAAAAGTGCTTCAGCTTCGAGCCAGAACAGTTATGTTGCAACTGAACATTCATTTTAATATTTACTCCTTTCTGTTATTCAAATGCAGTAAGTAGTGTGGAGAGCACGTGCAGTCACACTTTATATTTTAGCAATAAGAATTTTTCCAACTTGAAAGTGAACAAAGAAAATTTTAATTAAATAACACCAACACGAGTAATATGTAATTGAAACTGGTTATCATTTCCTTGTCTATGTTAGGTATTCTCATGTTATCTGTGTCAACTTAACCTTATTATCTTCATAGCAACATCTTTATTAATTTGAAGGCCTTAGTAGAGAAATTATTGTGTAAGCATTCAGCTTGCATATTCTACCGGGTTCGATCATCGATAAACAGAACAGAGAACTCGCAAAGAAAGACCAACAGGGAGTTGGTTGGTAGTGTGCACATTTGTAGTAAAAAGAAAGAAAGAAAGAAAGAAAGAAAGAAAGAAAGAAAGAAAGAAAGAAAGAAAGAAAGAAAGAAAAACATTTATTGACACACACACACACACACACACACACACACACACACACACACACACACACAAAATACAATACAGTCAAAACAAAACAAGAACACAAACAACAACAAAAAACAATTAAATGAAAATATAAACAAAAAGCAGTGTGTGAGGCTAACACGGACCCTGTCAAAAAGGACGATCATTTGCTTAAGTTCAAAATCATATGCCTATAAGCAACCTAATGCCATATGCCACGTGGTTATGTTGGTAAAAGACCACGGTGGATCCATTTTGGTCGGTGGGTTTTCACGACTGCTATCACGACCACGAGCACGACGACCGTCACCAAGATCAAAATAAAGCAATGGACTCAATTAGTATTTCAAACCCTTATAAAGCTTTTTAGGGTTAAATGCAAGGTCAGCTTGCTCGTTCGCCGACCGACATATTGAGAACTTTACTGCAATACCAAAAAGTATGGACGCATTAGGTAATTGTGTGATTAAAATGAACATTTGTATCTGAGTCTTCAATGTCTATAATACTAAAACATGTTAACTCCTTATCTAGTACCCGTGTTTTGATTGGTCTAAGTATCTCGGTAAATTGATTTATTTAACGTGTAACAGAAAGGTGTGGTCAAAATGAAAAGATCCAAAGTGCATCCGATCTAGATCTTGTATGTGTTGTTGCTGATACATAATTGTTAACTTTAATTTGTCATGCAATTGTAAATTAAATATGTTTATTAGTGAAGTCATGCGCGTCAGGCGCGCATAAGCAAGCAGCAATCATAAAAGTAAGTACCTACACAGAGGTTACTAAACCACTAGGGCTGTGACTTGTTTATTTTGATGTGACGTCACAACAGAAATATTTTATGAAAAATTGCATAAGAAAATTAAAGTTAATAATATTGTCTAAGTAACTCTGCACACAAGATCTAGATAAAAAATTAAGATAACTAAAGACAAAATAAAACCTATAGATAAAAAATGTCCTCTAGCTGTGGGCTCATGGGAACGGTCCCAAGAATGCTGGCAACATTACCTCTTTGGATTGCCAAGCTAATACGTTGGCAGCGGCAGCTGCCAGCCTTCTTGTCACCGGAGGCTTCAATAAGGCGAGCACTCAACTCTTTAACAAGCTGCTTGGCCTCCGGCCCCCATGGACCCAATGTCTCCACCGCAAACGCAACAAATAAATAATTTGGACCCAGGTTTGCGTATTTATGCCGTTTGAGTTTTTCAGCACTTACCGCAGCAGCCTCAACATGAAGAGAGGTGGCGCGTACATGTGAGGGAGCCACGGTGTCAGCACAGGTTGCATCCCACACCAACGGCCTGCCAAGCTTTCAGGGCCCAATGGTCATCCCGTCAGGTCTCTTGCCATCGCTGCGAGTTATACCAGCTGGCTCTAAGACAGCCGGTATACCAACGGTGGCAAAAGCACTGCGGATGATGCTGTTTATAGTGGAGTGACGCAGCATACGCCCAGCACTGCGAGCGCATGATAGGCCGTGGTGGCCAAGCTCGTCAACAGCTTCTCCACACACGCAGCGGTGAGGGTTAGCATTGGCAGATGGTAATAAACAATATAATAATAATAATAAAACTATATGGCTTGTGTGACGGAACGTATTGACTTTCTGAAGCAAAAAGTCTATGCGTGGGCAAACCGTATACGTCGCTACAGAGTGCGTGTGGACCGATACCAACAAAATCGCCTCTTTCAAAGTGACCAAAGAAAAGTATACAGACGTTGGGAAGGAGCTGATCAACGTGTGAGCGACGGGCAGCTACCAAATGTTGATGCCATGACTAATTTCTGGCGCAGCATTTGGTCGGTGCCCGTCGAGCACACGGAAGGTGACTGGATGAGTGTTGTCAGGGAGGCGTGTGAACCTATCGAGACCATGCAGGCTATACATATTAGTACAGCTGACGTAAGTTGTGCTATCCGTACGGCCCAAAATTGGAAATGCCCAGGACCGGACGGATTGCACAACTTTTGGATCAAGTGGTTTCGATGTTCACACGAGTTACTGGCAACGCAATTCCAAGAAGCCATAGAGCTCGGCTCACTCCCAAGTTTGTTGACTACTGGTGTCACTTTTCTGCTCCATAAATCAGGTAGTACCACGGAACCGAAAAATTATAGACCCATCACGTGCTTACCAACATTATATAAGCTCCTTACATCCATTTTGAGAACAAAAATTAACTCGCACATTGTTGCAAACAATATTTTGGACATGACTCAGAATGGATGTAGGGTTGGGTCCCGTGGTACTAAGGAGCTTCTCCTCATTGACATGACCATATGCCAGAAGATTCGGCGAGGCAGAGGGACTCTCTCCACAGCCTGGATTGACTATAAGAAGGCCTATGATTCGGTGCCGCACTCATGGCTGGTAAGGATTTTAGAGTTATATAAAATTGATATAACTCTAAAATCATTTTTGATGTCATGTATGCGGCAGTGGACCACGGTCTTGTGTCAACCAGGATGTCGAGATAGAGTTTCTGCCACGCAGGATTTTATAAGGATAGAGCGTGGCATATTCCAGGGCGACAGTCTGAGTCCTTTATGGTTTTGTCTAGCTTTGAATTCTCTTAGTACTTTATTAAGAAATTCAAGGTTAGGCTGTCGACTGCGGAGAGGGGGTGAAGTTTTGTCGCATTTGTTGTACATGGATGACCTCAAGTTATTCGCACCAAACAGCCAAGACTTGATAAAACTGCTAAAAATTACTGAGACTTTTAGCAGTGCCATCAAGATGGAGTTTGGGGTGGATAAGTGTGCGGTTATGCATGTACAGCATGGGACAGTAGTAAATTCAACCAATTTACAACTCTCCGATGCGATAGACTTCAGATCTCTCTCTGAAGTTGAAACATATAAATATCTTGGTATGTCACAGTCTTTGGGTGTTGATGACGGGGACATAAAACAGTCATTACGGGAGCGATTCTTTTGCCGCTTGAGAAAAGTATTTAACAGTCTTTTATCGGGTGGCAATAAGACACGTGCCTTTAATGGCTGGGTTATGCCTCTGCTCACATACTCCTTTGGCATACTAAGATGGACTCAGACCGAATTGGACGCCTTGGATAGGAGAGTCCGTCAAATGCTCACGACTTTCAGAATGCTGCACCCGCGCTCATCTGTTATGAGGCTGTACATCCCGCGGAAATGTGGGGGTCGCGGCTTTTTAAATGTCAAGGACCTACATAACCGTGAGGTGTGCAGTCTCAGGGATTATTTACTTAACAGTGAGTGCGGGATGCATTTGGATGTCGTGGCAATTGATAGACACTTTACGCCGCTCTCCTTGGCAACAGAAAACTGGCGCAAACCAGTGGTGCTAAGCACTCTCGATCGCAAGGACATATGGAAGAGCAAGGTGTTACACGGGCGCTACTATCGGGCTCTAACTGGGCCTGATGTAGATTTAACTGCCTCGGTGAACTGGCTACGTTTTGGTGACCTCTTTGGGGAAACCGAAGGTTTTGTCTGTGCCATTGAAGATGAAGTTATCAAGACGAATAACTACCGGAAATATATTATGAGGGACGGTACGGTCGACATCTGTCGGGCATGCCGCCGTCCAGGAGAATCACTCCGACATATTATTTCTGGTTGTTCTCATCTTGCTAACGGAGAGTATTTGCACAGACACAACCAAGTAGCCAGAATAATTCACCAGCAACTTGCTCTTGGATATGGCCTTGTTGAATCGGAGGTGCCGTACTATAAATATGCACCTGCGCCAGTACTCGAAAATGGTCATGCAACGCTCTACTGGGATCGCTCTATCATTACGGACAGGACTATTGTCGCCAATAAGCCTGATATCGTGGTGGTTGACCGATCCCAGCGCCGGGCAATACTGGTTGATATCACCATACCTCATGATGAGAACCTCGTGAAAGCCGAGAAGGACAAGCTCAGTAAGTACCTTGACTTAGCTCACGAGGTGACCGCCATGTGGGATGTTGATTCAACCATTATTGTCCCGATAGTCGTTTCAGCGAACGGTCTGATAGCGAAGAGCCTCGACCAACATCTTAAGAGGCTCTCGCTTGATGGTTGGATCAAGGGTCAGATTCAGAAGGCAGTACTCCTTGACACGGCACGTATTGTCAGGAGGTTCCTCACTCTGCAGCCCTGATCACCGGTAGCTTGGGCCCTGCCCCGCTGCTGGTGGTACTCTAGAATTAGTTTTTTATAATGTTTTATTGTTTTTTTATTAAAATATTGTAAAAATCTAGTTTTAAGAAAGAAAATAAATAAAGAGTATAATAATAGATCTAGATCAGATACACTTTGGATCTTTTCATTTTGACAACACTTTTTTGTTACACGTTGTATAAACTAAGTTACCAAATCCAGCCAGTTCACCAAGACATACCGAATATAGTAGTGCTTTAGAGTATTTCTTAACTAATGTTTGGCCTTGCGAAAACAAGCTATTAAAACGTAATAAATTGTGTTTAAAGCCTCCATTATAGAGAATCGGAAACGTGGGGCGATGTAAATGACTTTAAGCGGGAAGCTACAGCCTGCCATGTTAATAATGTCCAGGCTTACAGAGAAAAATGTTATGGCAACTTTTAAGAGTTGCCATTTTTATGTGTATCATTTTTAAATTGTTCATTAGGAGAAGGAAATTCTACTGCAGGAAAGGTCACTAGTGCGAGCGAGAGAACACGATCTAACGCTATACGGCAAAGTTAGAGACGCTGTTTTAAGTGTATAACTAAAACTGTTCATTATAAAAAGGAATTTCACCTAGAGGGAAGGTCACTAGTGCGAGCGAGAGAACACGACCTATTGCTGTACGGTAAAGTTAGAGTAGCCATTATATGCGTTTAAATAAAACTATAAAATCAACTGGAAGAAAGGCCACTAAGACGAGCGAGTGAACACGAACTATTGCTATAGGGCAAAATTAGAGTTGCCATTTTATGCGTATAAAAATCTGTTTATATTAAAAAGGAATTGCTATTGGAGGAACACGATCTATTGCTATACGGCAAGGTTCTCAGTCATTCTTTTTGACATGATAAATACTTTGACTAACTGGGACTGTAAGACGGCTTATGAGAGTCCCACCGACGACGCATTTTCGCGACTTCATAGAATTTATTATCATAAACCTAACTGACGGTGAATGAAATTTTATATTAAAATAGGTACCTACATATAATAGTGATCAATAAAGAACAAAGTAAGCACATTTTCGATCATTCTAGGTCTATAAATAGCCTTACAATAGATTCCAGCATAATATCTTTTCATAGGAAACCTTCTGGAAACGTTCTGCTAGGTTCCGAAAGTTTGCGGATTCGAGTACTGCCTGAGGCAATGTCTTTCTACACGGCCAGCAGGGATAACTTTTAATTTCCACGAAATCATTGCGAGCCAAATTCAATGTAATATAAAACAGAACCACACCTTTTTTCGCTTGACATCCTTATTTGATTCCGATCTTGTTTACACTTGGGCTTCTTGAACTCTTATCTAACTTGATAACTTTATCAATTCCGATTGGATGTTGTTCAACAAACGGTCCTGTTTACCAGGCGACTCTAAAAATACACCACCAATCCAACATTTGTATATACAGCGACTATTGGAGAAACTCTAACTTTTACTTGTGTGGATTTTGTTATATATCACTAATTTTGTTACGGACGATGGACTATATTACTATCCCACTGAATCTGTGGTATTATGTTAAATAACAAAAAGCGCTGGTCGGTGGAAATAAACTAATTTATACACGAAAAATATGATATGAAAAATACTATAACGTTAAAGAAAAGATTATAATCGAACATTTTTTTAACAGCTTACGGGTTAATACGGGGTAATCACCTGTCCTTCATCTCACCTGATGTTAAGTGATGATAAGGCCGAAGGTGAAAACACACTTCATCCGGATTCCTCAACTACTGCGGCCCTGGCTATCTTATCTCTAGCTGCCGGAACACAACAATGCTACAAATATTGACGTTATGGCGACATATTTATATAAGATGGTGGTAGCTAGCCAGGCGGGCAAACAAGCCGTACAGCCAAATCGAGTACACAAACATGTACCCCTCGCTGGGAATCGAACCCGGGACCACTGGGTCTAAACTGGTGGTCTTAACCACAAGACCAAAGTGGCGAATACATTTTATTAGCCTATTTTAGCATCCCACTGCTGAGGAAAAACCTCCCCCAAACCTTTTCACGCTTCTCTATTCTTGGCAGTTTACCACCAGTCTCAGTCCAATCAAACAAATTCGTAATAGATTGGATAATGTTTAAATTTACTTCGACAGTTTTTTTAGTAAAACAGCATTTTCTCGAACAGACCCCGAAACAAACTAATAGACTAATTAAAAGGTCTTCAATTATTAACATTTGAAAAGTTAAACAATATCAATCAAATCAAAAAATAATTTTGTACACTGTTACATAGAGAAGGGTTACAAAAAAAAGCATATATATATTAAGGTGAGCAGTGAAACAGTGGCGAAAATGTCCAGGCTCAGCATGTGGCACGCACGGCATTAGCAAAGCCATCGCCACCACCATGACGCTGATTTTAAGCTAAGCACCGCTAAACATACATGTGAGTGTCCTATAATACAACACTACATCACACTCACAACTTGCAATTTCCAAGATAAGCAACCAGAGCCGTTACAATGATTGAAGAAGGTCATTCGCAGCGATCTGTGGGTTTGCAATTGGGATTTTCTCGAAGAGCTATTCAAAATCTATGGAATCGTTTCCAAGAGACCGGCAGTGTTAGAAGAAGACCTGGTTCGGGCAGAGTTCGCATTACAACAGCTCAAGAGGATCGTTACATTCGATTAAGTGCGCGCCGAGATCGCACAACGACGGCCCGCAAGCTGCAAAATCGTTTACGGCTCACAACGGGTACTCGTGTCAGTGACCAAACTATTCGTAATCGATTGCATGAAAAACCAGCAGGCATCAAGAAGGCGAGTTGTCCGTATTCCATTAACCAGAAATCATCGTGCAAATCGTTTAAGATTTTCCCGTCAACATTTGGACTGGGACATAAACCAATGGGGCATGGTGCTCTTCACAGACGAATGCAAAGTTAAATTTTTTAACGACGATCGGCGTATTAGAGTATGGAGAAGACGCGGCGAGAGATTTTCAGAAGCCTGCATCCATGAAGTCGATCGTTTTGGTGATCCAAATGTAATGATTTGGGGCGGGATAAGCTTACACGGCAAAACTGAGCGCGCTATTTTAAATGAGGGTACTGTTACTGCTCAGCGGTATGTTGAGGAAGTCGTCAGACCACATGTGATCCCATTTGCCCAGCGAGCGGGTCCTGGATTCATCTTGATGTAAGACAATGCTCGTGCACACACGGCTCAAGCGACTCGGTTTATACTGGAAGCGTCTCAAATTCAAGTCTTGCCGTGGCCGGCGAACAGTCCGGACTTAAATCCAATAGAGCACATGTGGGATCAGTTGAAACGAAGAGTTAGAGACGGTGATCAGGAAATCCACAACCAACAGCAACTCATCAACGCTGTTAAAAGGGCCTGGGAAGAGATTCCAATGGAAAATGTCAGGCATTTGATTGAGAGCATGCACTCCAGGCTTCAGGAGTGCATAACGAAACGAGGGGGGCATACCCGTTACTAAAAGATGAGCATGGTGTATTTTCTTTTGTTTTCAGTAACTTTACATTGTTTTTATTTTTAACCTTAAATGTGTTTTTTCTTTCAAAAGCAAATAAACTTTTTAATCATTATTATTGGAATAAATTTATTGGTCTACACGGTAAAAACAACATTAGTTTTCGTTATGGAGACAAAAAAATTAATATTGGTTTTATTATTTTCATGGTACAGACAATACCTCGTGGCCCTTATTTTGTTTTGAGTAGTATATATTAACAGCATTATCTAAAATCATTGAAAAATTCTAAATAAGACATTATTGGCTTACCTAAATTCCCGACAAATCATTTCCCCAAATCAATTTGGTTTCATTGCTGAGGATGCTATTTTAAAATTGATGTGTACGATAGTAAAAAACTTAAACGCAAAGAATAAAACAATAGGCTTGTTCCTTGATCTCTCCAAGGCCTATGAAACTGTTTCGGTCCCCGTTCTTCTTAAAAAACTAGAGCATGAAGGTATCAGGGGGTTAACTCTTGATATCTTCAGGGGTTACCTTACTGATAGAACACAGAGTGTTGTTTTGAATGGTTTGGTTAGTGGGGAGGAGATCCTTAACTATGGTGTTCTGTGGAACACCACAGTGGCACAGTGGTTTGGCAGTGTCCTTGGACCAATCCTCTTTTTGATTTACATCAACCATTTATGTAATATTTCACTCCCAAAGACTCAGATAGTTTCATACGCTGATGACAAAGCTATAATTATTCATGGCGAAGCCTGGATAGAAACACATAAAAATACTGGAAATTTCCTATTAACTGTTATGCAATGGCTCTCTAACAATAAACTTACTCTTAACTTAACTAAAACCAAATTCCTAATGTTTTCGACTAATAAAAACTTACAACCTGCTTCCGATTTCTCTGTCAAGGACATGTAGCCAAATTGAAAACATCTCATGTGCATGCACAAAAATATCTTGGGCCAAGGATATTAAATACCTTGGAGTCATTGAAGACTGTAACTTATCTTGGAAATTGCAAATTGAGACTCTCGTTACACGGGTGAGAAAACTGATCTTCATATTTAAAAACATTCGATCAAATGCAGATGTATCTACTCTTAAAACGGTTTATTTTGCCCTAGCCCAATCGATAATTTCCTATTGCAATACTGTTTGGGGTGGCTGCGGTAAAACTAAATTACTGCGGCTCGAAAGGGCAGTTTTAAAAGTAATGACGTACCAAAAGGGATCATAATTAAAAAAAAAATGTAAGTAGAAAATAAGTTAGAAAGAAGCAAAACTCTGTTTGGAATATCTCCCATGTATAAATAAAAGACCAACTGAAAAATGTATTAACCCGCTACCTTAAGTACATAGGAAATAAACAGAATAGGACAGAATAGGACAGAATAGGTTAGAATAGGCAGAACACCCACTGCCATGGAATGAAAGGAGATGTATGGATGTGAAGTATGTGGAATTAAAGTGCGAGAGGAAAAAATGATAGAACTGGCATGAAAGAGAAATAGCTAAGACTAGCTCCGATTCTGTTGGAGGAGGAAGTAAAAAAAAAAAAACAAAAAAAACACTTGCAACTTCCATTTGATTTAAACCGCATTAAAAACAACCGTAACAGTTTTAAAGTTTGCAATATAGACCGATGTCGACTTTCCACTGCAGGTCACTGCACTCACTATGTTTATCTCAGCGGAAAAATTTACAACACGATCAACAAAATATTAAATATTTACCCTCTTACGTCGTGCAACCAAGCACAAAGTAATGGAATGGCTTTTTTCACTAAATTATAACAAGACTGAAAATTTATTTATTTAAACAAATTCTAATCATGATTGCTTACACACACACACACACACGCACCCTCCCTCACACACACCCTCTCACACACACTCTCTCTCACACCCTCACTCACACGCACACACACACACACATTTATTTATAAATAGTAATTAAGTTTATAAATATTGTTACATTTGGAGCACTGTCGCCTCTTAAGCCTGGTGAAGCTGAAAATGCCGTCAGAGGCAATCGGCAATCTCTCTCCAAAAAAAAAAACTGTCACTTCACAATACTGGAGGTTCGGGTGTTAAGAACTGCAACTGCAGTTTTTATCGCACTCTCTTTAATTTTAATGTACTTACCTTGTTTTTGTTCCAAATAAATAAATTTTAATTTTCAGACGGCGACTCGGACGAGTCGACTCGGACTCGACGACTCGGAAGGCCGAGTTGCATTCGTAGGTACAGCAGACGCCGCTCATCAGCCTAACCAAAACTGTCAAACTTTTTCAATAAATGTTCAACCATATGCCAATAAACCTAAGTGCCTTACAAATAAAAAAAGAATAAGGTCCGAATAGTTATTCCGTGTTTTGTCTGTTTTAGGGTTTTAAGGGGAATAGGGGATAGGAACCAAACACGGAACAACTACATAATTGGACCTTATTCTTTGTCATAAATTTAAAGTCTGTTGAAAGACAGTTTGTGATAATCTGATGTGAAGGCGAATCTACCGCTGTCATGGTTGTAATATTTAAAACGTATACAAGAACAAATACAATGTAAGTAAGTAACATCAGGATTGTAAAAAAATAAATAAATGCGGGTACGTAGAATAAACAACAAATATATTTTGGCCTCAAAACCGAAATTGCCTTCACCGGAGAGAATCCCCAACGAAAAAAGGAGATATTCTATTTTTATAAATTATGATTACTTCTTAGAAAATTCAGCGCGACCTTAGCATAATTACAAACACTTTTCAAACTCCTAATTAGATTTACAGGACCGCCTCAAATTTTCGCTTCTTAACTTGAAATGTTTTTTTTTTTCAACAAAGCACTTTCCACTCTTACAATGTACGAGTACCGCCGAAGGACTTGTTATGCATAAACCATTACAAAAAAATATTAAACGAAACAAATGCTAAATTAAATTAAGTGTTAAGTAAGTAAATATAGATTTGCCACTGCCGGGCGAAGGTCTCTATCAGCCTCCATTATTGAAATCAAGTTATCAATAAGCGTTGGCTTAATCACCACGCTTGCCAAATGCGGGTTGGTGATCACAAACCCAGACCTTGCATCAACAAACCCGAAATAAATGTTGCCCGACCGGGGAATTGAACCCTGATACTCCAAATGTTATGCTGGGCAATTTGCCACTCTGCCACCGAAGTTCAATATATTACGATCCAGTTCAAATGGGTTTCGATTCCTTTAACGTTATTATTCAACTGACACATTAACATTCAAACATTCGAAAGGCAATCCCGAAACTGACAACAAAACAATTTAGCACTCGATGAATATACAACAAACTTTTCGGGGCGGATTAACAACCGGATATTTGAAAGGAAAGGAGATGGCCGTTTCCTGGACGTAACCGGTGACAGCTGACGAGCCGCAAATCATTTTTATTACCTACATAGAAAACGATGATCCCATCAAAAACATAAATGTGAAATGAGAGCCAAGTTCAATATTAAGTTATATGCCTTGGTTGTTTACTTCACGACAAAAGAAGTGATATCTAAATGGGTGCCAAGTTCAAAGCCTAAGGTCTGACTTGGCTAGTTCTCATACGCGAATTATTATTAAGTACCTGCTAAAACAGTCATGGAAGAGCCCTATGTTCGATGGCTAGTGTCTACCAGCCAGCTAAATTTCCGGAAGAATAAAATAAGAACTTACAGGTTTAGAACTTGCGAAGGCTATAATATAATTCGTTGCTATATGAAAACTAGCCAAGTCAGACCTTAGGCTTTGAACTTGGCACCCATTTAGATATCACTTCTTTTGTCGTGAAGTCAACAACCAAGGCATATAACATATTATTGAACTTGGCTCTCATTTCACATTTATGTTTTTGATGGGATATCATTACTTTTTTTACAGAAATTATTAGAAAGTATTAATACTAAATCCCAGTTATTAATAACGTAATAAATACGAAAGTCGTCTGCACTCTTAGTTATAAGTAGTTTTAGGTAGGTATGAAAACAGATATGTTTGGATGAAATAAAATAAGGGTGGTATTCCACTTAGATTCACGTGAAGACCTTAAAATCCACTTAAAGACCGGCTGACATTAATTTTGATTGCTGATTCTTACATTACAGGCATATATTAAAGTAAGTGTTCCTATAAAATCAATTTATTTGAAAAATATAATATATTGATAAAAATTTACTAGTTTCTGATTTATTCCTTTGTATTCGCCAAACTACCTATCTGGATGCCATTTGAACTTTCTAGGTCGTCTGGAACTGGGTTAGTTTTGATCTATCTTAAAGATCAGTCAGTCAGTGATAAAAATGACTATTTTTGGACGTTAATATTTAAATAACCATTTGAGGTGTTTTTATAAAATTTTGAGCACATATGTGTCTCGCAAGTCTCAATATATGAACTAAATTTGACATGTTTATGTGAAATAGTTTTTGAGTTATAAGGGGTCAAAAGTGGTTCCAAATGGTTCGTATAATATTACATACGGTGCAGCTCGCCAGTTCTGTTAACTTGAACTTGGATTGACCCGCTACCGCGTGTCTTGATGTAACATCTCTTTTGTTTTGTGTGTAGTATGCCGTGTGTACTGTGGGGGGTTTGTACCTGGTTGTACCTATACGGCACGAGTTTTATCTTTTCAATAGCAAAAATCGCAAATAGATCCCAATAATGTATTACAAAGATTTTAATATTATAAATGGTGAATAGTGTTATATTATTTAATCTTTCATGACGCCAAACCGAGGAGCTTGATGGCGCAGTGGTTAACGCGCCTGGTCTGCGATTGCTAAGATTAAGCAACTTTCGCAAAGGCCGGTGATCGGATGGGTGACCAAAAACGTATAATCTGGAGCTCTTACGTGCACGTAAAGCCGTCGGCCCTGGCTGCATTAGCAGTCGTTAACAACCATCAATCCGCTGGGCCTACGTGGTGGTTCATACCTATAAAGGCTTGTGCCCCAGCAGTGGGGTCATAAAATGAGCTGTTGATGGTGATAAATATGTGACGTGACGCAAACCGTATCATTGATATGGGTTTTGGCACATAGTTTCGTTTCGTTTTGAGGTACTTTAAAGCTCCTATACAGCTTGCAGTACTTTATTTTTTGTCCCGGGATAACATCTAATTCCTTCAGAGTTGTAAATTAGTTTCTCTTTATTTCACGTCAAAAAGTAGCAAAGGTCGACGTGACTTTTTACATGGACATAGAAAGTTGCAATGCCGAGTTGTGACAGTTCAGACACAACGTTGCCGGGTACAATGAAACGTGAGTAACTAGCTACTAGTTTTTGTACTCTTTTAGCGAATAATTTCGGGATACGGCAAATTGGAGGTGAAATTTCTAACGACCGACGAACCTTACGCAAGCTAGTCGACAAATCTACAATCAGAACCTAGTTAACAAGTTCATTTTCCAATTTCCAGTTGACAATTTAAAAATGTTGACAGCTACGGACGCGTTCATGGCCTCGGGTGCGTGCATTTTTAGCCATCCAGAAAATTCCCAGAATGAGTTATGTTCACTATTCAATAAATAAGACACTTTGGCTCTTATCGTTTATACCATGCCTCTCTGTTACACGTTGTATACACCACCGTGCAATAAAACATTATCCACCACCCAAATAGATACTTCATAAACACATTACCGATATTTTGTCAGAGCGCGGGCGCTAAATCGCGGGTGCTTTTAAGATTTGCCGAGTGAGTGGCTCCACCAGCGGCGGCGGGCGGCGTGACACGCCAATCAATCATCGATGACTATCGCCGGGAGCGGTCGCTTGACGCCGGCGGCGTCGAAAAGTGGGCGAAATACACGTCCCTTAAACGAGCATTCGAGATTATTTGATATACGTAATTTATGGGTGAGGTCTAGGTTCCCGTGTACGTGTTTTTTTTTTATTCCTTACTAACGACTTTCCTTCTTCCTTCCTTCAGTGCAGCCGCCCGGATTGCGGAAGACCCAGGTTCGATTCCTGGCTAGGTCAGATAGGCATAAAATTTTCTCAATGTATTTTATAATTGTTTCCTTCTGATGTTAGATGTGCGACCGAAGGTAGAAGCGCAGTTCACCCAAAACCCTCAACTAATGAGGCACTGGTTATCAACTCATATCTTAAGTACCGGAACACAACAATGCTACAAACATTGATCTTATGGCGACATAATGAGGTAAAACGTGGTGGTAGCTAACCAGGCGGACAAACAAGCCATGCGCAAACATGTTCCCCGCTGGGAATCAAACCCGGGACCTCTGTGTCTGAGACCGGTCTTGATCACTAGACCACAGAGGCAGTAGGCATCGTTGGAGGAGCAGAAACAAGAGATCAAAAAAGAGCCACTATTCTAGTCTAAGCCTTAGCTAGTTCTAAATTACCCTTTAGGGCATACATCTCTACATGCATCATTAACATGTCTATACTTCAACGGTCACGATTTCGCAACACCCACGTTATTTGGATAATAACTAAATTTCAATGGCATATTCCATAAGCCTCCATAATTCACTTGTTCATTTACTGCGTAATGAAGTTATCTTCACAAACCCAAAATAAACTATTGGCGGGATTCATTGTCCCAATCAACTGCGCAAACATTTGTGTTTCACTTGCAAATCTATTGGCTAATTAATTTGCATTGATTATTGTTATCTCATAAGCTATTATTAACTGATAAGGCCACCAATCCACTGCGGCGTAAGCTGAGATGACGATACTAAGCCACTACGGAGCTACGTTTGCAAGTCATAAGTGAACGAAAAGAAAAGTACAACTATTTGAATTGTTTGGGTATTCTTACCAACAGGTGGCGCATTGTCTAAAATGATGTATTATTCTCTGAATCGCGCTATATAAGTGTTTTGGTGCGTACTATATATGCTGCCCTATGTTTTAAACCTGGTGAACCCCACCCGATCCTCTAAAGGCTCAAGACACCGTACTCGTAGAACAAGTATACGAAGAACCGGTTCACACGCGTTCTACACCAGGTACAGACATGTACCTGGGCGCTTCTCTCCTCCACCACGGATCGGTCAACCCGAGCCAAGGCCTAGGTTTCACACGGCTTGAGGGACCATTTACGTTCCTCGCCGCCCCCAAAAAGCTCGGTGAAGCTGAAAATGCCGTATGAGGATATCAGCAATCTCTCTCCAAAAAAAAACCCGGTGAAGCTGAAAATGCCGTCTGAGCCAATCAGCAACCTCTCTCCAAATATAAAGGGCTTTTTTGGTGGCGGCGAGAAACTTAAAGGGTTCCTCAAGCCGTGTGAAACGAATCATATTCGGAGGTTTTCTAGAAGGAACGGCATCACGCACTAAGGCGTGTCCCCGTGCCCTACTAGATTCTCCGAAGGGTTCCGATCGGGTCGGGAATTAGTACCTACATAGTACAAACATGGTTACTACAGAGGTGAACAAAGGATATTATAGTACATGGTTATGGTTACTACTACAGTGAGACCTCTCTTTTCACTACGTTTTCTAATCAAACGAAAAATATAAACAAATTAGGCGTGACTGTAATACCGATCATAGATCTTACTAGTAGTTTAAAGTTAAAATACACTTTTTTGTACTTTTTGTGTGGGAATTACTAAAGGCTTTTTATATATTTCTAAATTTACGCAAATTTAGTCCTGCCCTATTGAACGTTACGTAAGATTCTTGCAAGCGTATGTTTAAACTCAAATTCAGTAGAAATTCAAATCCAAATTCAAAATAATTTATTTAGTTTAGGCTACAAACAGCTTTTATGAATGTGACATTCACATCATGCCATCGGTTCGAAAATCTACAGACGGCGGGAGACCTTGTACTGAGAAGAACCGGCAAGAAACGGCATTTCTTTTCTCCCTTACAGCGTCAAAATATTGGAAATTTGCACAAGCTTATTGTCAGAATTGTTGGCAGCATAACCGATTTCTAAGTAAAATCAGCAAGAAGGCAAATCCAACAACACAGTGGATTCGCGCCTTACGCAAATATTTACCATGAAATCAATACAGAAAACACGGGTAGCAAACATAATAATGAAATATGATGTCACGCAAAACTAATTAAAAGATACAACTGTTTCTCTTGATAACCACTATTGGTGGCATATTATGAAAAGTTTTTTGATAATAGTTAATATAAAAACATGTAGACTAATTAACTGAAATCTTATTAATCATCACAATTATGTTTGGGATTTTTTATACAATATAATACTTTTATATAAATACGTATAACATAACTAATAATTACGCTCTTTGGATACCTGAGGACAGACAGTAGCGTAGAGAATAGCCGAAAAAGCGTCGTAGGGCGATCTCGACTACTATAGAAGATAAAGGTGAACGGCCTTTGCTCAGCAGTGGGACAGAATAGGTTAAGTATAAGAATATATATTAATAATAATCAATTGCAACATGTATGTCAGAAAAATCGAAATCGACCGATTTGGCTGTTTTATTTTTATTGTGTTCGTAACTGTTAGGACAAGCATTGTATGTATAAAAAAAATATTATAGAGGTGGTAAAAGCATCACGGGATATATATATAAGGACTTGTCCTAACTGATTCATCATCGCCGAGCCGAAACCGCTGAAGCTAATCAGATGACATTTGGACTGTAGGTTAATTGAGTGATGAAACCAGCCACTAAGAAAGGATTTTACGGTAATCATACCCTAACTAAGGAGCTCAAATAGGGGGTTTGTATGAAAGTCCGTTAGTTAATACAAGAAAAATAGGTATTTAGCTTTTTAAAAAGAAATAATTGTTTATTTTCCTTTGAAGGAGTAAAAAAAGGAAAGAAGGTTTTTTTAGGTAAATAAAAATTGATTATTTAATCGATCTTTAGATTTTTCAAAAAAAATAAAGAATTATATGTTTAGCATTTTACAAAAATCGTCCCTTAGAACTGTGAAATAGGGGTGGAAAGTTTGTATGGAAATTAACCTTTCCTTTAAAAAGTTTGGCTTTTATTAAAAACAATTACTAGTCGTGTAGCCCATGTGAGCAAAGCCGCGATCAAAAGCTAGTTAACAATAGATACAGATGCCAGTATTAATTTGTGACTCGATAACCTCGTTGAACTACTGAAGGCGGAAGCGGGATTGTAAATCCTATTCACGTAATTGCATGCAGTCTTCACCTATAATTGTGTTAACATTAAGCTAAAATCTATTTTTAAAATGTTTTGTTTACGATATCAATGATGTTAAATATGTTGGTGATCATTTAAATAAATAAATAAATAAATAAATAAAAGTGAGCTACTTGCAGAAGCGTGTTAGCGACGCTCGCGGGAGTATTATTAACAGTACCAATCGATAACAATTTCTTATTCAATAGCTGTCTGTTGTCTGTATTTAAAACAAGGTGTTCCGTTCGCTTAACTTCCTTTGTGAATTGATTTAAAGTTTAAAACTATACCTTTTGCTTTGATTTTAACAAGAGTCATAATTTATATGTATGTACAGACGCCTGCAATAAACCTAACCAAAACTGACAAATTTCTTCAAAACATTTTCAACCATATTGCTTAGCACTAAAGTTCAAAGTCTATTGAGGAAATTTGACAGTTTGTGTAGGTTGATGTGCAGGCGTGTGTACCATGCCCATTTCATAATAATAGATTTATAATAATAATAATAAATGAGGATTTCAGAATCTTGTACTTGTATTTGTGAAAATTAAAATATCGTTATGAAAGATTTTTATTAGTTGAAAAAAACATAACTTTAATTAATACCAAATAATAGTTTATTATATGTGAAATAGAAATCAAAAGCAAATGATTTAAGTAATTTACATATTGTAAAATAAATAAAATTATCTCAAAAACGCTGCCTTAAGGAACTCCTATTGCATTTCTCTAAAACCTAGAGAATAATGCTCCAAAATTTAGCTTTACAGCGTAACTAGATGGCTTAAAGCTGTACGAAAGAAAAATTATAACACCACTTCAGACAGATTTGTTACAAATGCTGTGTCAAGTATCTATTTTAGAAGATCAAGCAACAAAATAATACAACAGCTCAGTACTACTACTATGTACAAACGTGAGAGTTATTTTAGTTTCTAATCTTTTGAAAAATAAAAAAGGTATCCGTAACGAAAAGTCAAACTATTTATAAGGTACTTTTTTTTTCTTTAGTTGATGGCTTTGTGCGATTAGCACATTTAGCCAGTGTCAAAGTAATTTTTCTTACAAGTAATACATAAATATACATAATTTCCTTCCAGTATGATGATGATGAATGATAATAAAAAGGAGAAGTGAGAAATTATATACCCCCAAACCCCTCGAGTTTCTCAGTAAAGATGTGGGGCTTTACTAATTCCTCGGGCGGACTTCTTGAGAGAATTTGAAAAGTGAAGTTGCACTGTTTTTTTTCATTTGCCAACACTCATGCGCACTTACGAACACTTAACGGTTAATAAATCCACCACTATTTCACATTAATATTCGACATAACACAAATTTTAGAAAATAAAACAATACACGTATTCATGACTCTTCACTTTCCTGCTAAGAAGTCCTACAAGGTACTTTTTGGATGCCGCATTACAGCAAAAACTTTTGTTGAGCGCAAATTACAGAAAAGCTTTCGAATGTTAGAAAGTGCAGCCGGTATACACAAGAGCGCTGGGAGTACGTTTCGCATCTAAGTAAATTCAAATTAGTTGGGGGTTAGTGGTGCCGCTTTTCGGTAACTCTTTCCAATCCTACTTTATTCCTTTTAAAAATATGCTCTGATTGAGTTTGTGTAGGTTATATTTTATTTTCTATTGTTTTTGTTGATCCATTACATCACTTTTATTTGAATTATTTATTAAAGGGCTAAAATAATCTTAACTCATTTAAATACTTCCTCAAGCAGTTATTGGTAAATTAGACTATAATTAATGTGTTGAAATTGTAATATACAAAAAAAAGTTATACCTATTGATATTTATTACATAAGTAAAATACTATATAAATATTTTTCGTCGGAACAATATCTTTATTTATACTGATGGTGTAACTATATAAATCAGACAAAACAATATGATTATTATTTAGTCTGAGTGGTTTTCTTACCCTCATATAGTATATGTGGGTATGGAACAGATATAATTAGACTTATAAAAGATTCAATAATAAAAAATAGGACAAAAATCAGTAGAAATCGAAAATTGGTCTTCAAGCCTCCGTCTTTTGTAGCACCCCGAATATATTTCATATATTTTATATTTTCTTTAAAGGATCATTAAAATTTTCCACAAAATAAGTATTGAAGATATGTGAATTCCCTTAGCAACAATCTTAAATTATTTGTTAAATCATTATCTACTCCCCAACCGTAATTCTTGCGCGTAGCAACAAATAAAAGAATTATCAGCTATTGTATTTGTTGGCGAATTATTCATTGTTATTGGTGAGGACAGCGAAATCCAAGGAGAATTGCGGAAGCGACAAGAACAAAAGGCGATGCGAAATTATATTTTTGAAGACAAATCTCTTAAGCCCGCCTCAGCCCCGCAACAACGCAATCGGCTCGCATCGACAGATATATTCGCACAATTGACATCTCAGAATTTGTAGATGAAAGAGCAACAAATAAAATGTAAATGTTTGGTGTTTCTAATAGATTTTTATATATAGAATAGAATGTATTATTATTATTATTCATATAATGATTGTTTTATTAAAAGTATTGTATTACAATATTAGTCTTTAATGTATGATACTTTAAAGTAAAAAAAAAATCAAAAAATAATATTGGGTCGTATTTTATTTAAGTCTTTACGTTTTGATATAATTCAACTATAGAAGTAACATAAATATGTTCTGATTCAGTAATAATGATCCGTTTACAAGCAGGGGGCCACACGCCGTAGTTAAAAATTGTCCTTTGTTAGACGTAAATATTAGTATTCTGTTTTTTGGCATATGGGTGAATGTCTTAAACCATAATTTTGTTGTCATATCTTTTTAATATAATTAGCTGTGTTTATAGTAATTTGGAAACTTTGTTGTTGTTGTTTATGTTGGCTGTATTATAAAACTTACTTTTTCAATTTATCTATATAGGTATTCAAAAATATTAGATCAGAGGACCTCATTGTACTTTGCAGAGCGTGCGGTTACTAGTTGTGAAGTTTTTCTACGAGTATATTCATTCATCGTCACATCTTTATAACGTATGTAACAGAAAGGTATGGTAAAAATTATAAGATACAAAGTGTATCCGATCTAGAACCGAACCTTCAACCGCCTCTGTGGTCTAGTGGTTAAGACCACCGGTTTAGACCCAGAGGTCCCGGGTTCAATTCCCAGCGGGGGGGGTACATGTTTATGTACTCGGTTTGGTTGGTGGTAGGACTTGTTTGTCCGCCTGGCTAGCTACCACCATCTTATCTAAATATATCGCCATAACATCAATGTTTGTAGCATTGTTGTGTTCCGGCAGCTAGAGATAAGATAGCCAGTGCCTCAGTAGTTGAGGGTTCCGGGTGAAGTGCGCTTCCACCTTCAGCCTTGTCATCACTTAACATCAAGAGAGATGAAGGCCAAGTGCTTACTCATAGGAAAAAACAAAGAAGATCTTGTATGTGTTGTCACTAAAACATAATTATTAACTTTAATTTGTCATTCAATTGTATATTAAATATTGATATTACTATTAGAGAAGTTAGGTATGCAGAAGCAAACAACAGTGATCATAAATGTAAGTACACAGAGGTGACTAAACCCTAGTGGTTTCAGTGGTTTCAGCCACCAATATTTTGAGGTTATTTTTTTATTAGACAACAGAAAGCAAAAACTACCAAATTCGAGGCATAAAATATTGGTATTATCTATTTGGTGACAATATAACATATTTGGTCTAAAATGCAGTTAAAAGGTATTCATATATGTTTAAGGCATTTAACAAAAATATAAATTGTATCCTTTTTTATAATATTTTAGGAAACACAATTTGGTGATCATTTATCCGTTTTGGTAAGCGTTTCGAATTTTGTTGGTAGTAAAATTGATACATTTTTGGTAGGCGTTTAAACACAAGCTTATCTGATATTATACTTTGGTTCTTTTCTATCCACACCTTTTTGTTTCACGTTGTATATCGATGACAGCTATCGATAATCGAATGTTTGATTTACGGAGTGGCCTGTGGCATTTTGGAGAGTAGCATGTCACGGATGACAGCTATAACTGTCGACATAACTGCTAGGTGAGAGCTGTACAAACATTGTGTACAGTAACTTCAGTTCTGTGTTTGTGAGCCAACTTTGTAGTTTCATAATTAAGTATGCATAGCTAATTATGTACTAACAACGGTCTCCGGTTCCTAATAATTTAATAAATTCTTCATTAATCAGACTCAGGAGAACTAATCGAGCCTTCCCTATGGATGGATAGGGAGAATGGATCGTTGACCACGCGGGCCTAGTGGGGATTAGTGGTTGTTAGCGAATAGACAGATTTGTCACCTAATAAAGATGATATTTGCCAAAACAAGAAAACAAACAAATTAATGATTTTCAAAACAGGAATAGCAATTGTGAAACCGGCCTACAATGTTTTAAATGGCTTTTATTGAACTGGCGATGTGGCGGTCGGAATTTAAATAGAATGGTATTGTTAATAACAGCTAACTGTTGACATATCAATTGCCAATAACGGCCAATGAATGATGGGCCTCGAGCCAATCAGGCGGCCGACTACCGGGCCCGGTGACCGAAACTCAATATAGTTCCCATTACACTAATATCTCCCCGAGCGAAACGGTTCACTCCGCCGACACACCTACAAGGTATAGTGCAAAAACCTTTTAACAGTCGTATTAACAGTAATGCAGACTAAAAGCTTTTTTAAATCGAATCAAATTTGTGTAATTCACCTATTCGACCAACGCAACAGTCGTGGCTACAAAATGCAGAAATGAACAATGGAATTCAGGTCACTAAATCTTTTCCTGAGCAGCACACAGGGTACCGCAGCTAGTCAAAATTACCATTGAACTGGATATTCTAACGAAATCATGTAAAAACAGGCAACTTTACTACGTACAAAATCATTATCTTATAAACATCCTATAATATGATTTAACATAATAAGTAATTGCTTTAATTTCGGCGAAGAAACGAAATAAAACGATCACTCGACTCAGGTAACAAAAACACTGAAATAATAAATTCTAAATCAATGTTATAAATATTTTAATTAATTTTAATATCATCATCGTTATCAAATGTATTAAAGCCTGCCTTTACGAGAACTAATAAATAGTACATGAGGAGTTCGGGCATAACACGGTTCAATACTGGTTGGTTGACATTATTTTTAATTATTAATTGCTGTGTGTTGCTAAGCGAGTCAACTTCGGCTTAAAAATGTCACTTAACTACAAAGCATAAAGCTTAACGCCACTCGTGATAGACGTTTTAATTTTTATAGAATTTGTTTAATAACAACAAGTATAATAAAATTGGGAATTTATAACAAAATAAATACATTGTCTGTTGCGGCACTGTTTGTTGTAGCTGCAGGGAGAGTTGACCGTCTATGTTTAATCTTTGTACGTGTACCTAGAGTACAAATGGGCTGGTAGAGCTCAGCAGGTCCGGAGTCGACTGTCAAATGCACTGATGCAATCAACTGTTGTTACGGTGATTGTATTCCTATGCAAATGCATAGGAATTCTCTAGAATTCTCTATTAATTGGATCCAATAATAGATAACTAGGTATATGTGATGGTTTGACACCACTGTGGCAGACCACTCACCTACAACTACCCAACACCTACTACAGATAGTTGACACGTAATGTAAATAGTCGTAAAGATAAAAATATGATATTGTCGAGAAGAGTTTTTATTTTAGATTTAAGAAAAAATACTCCACAAAGTGATCCGTTGTTTAAGACAGATACATTATTATATTTTAAGAGATCCCCTTTCCCTTTCCCCTTTGGGCTAAATCTTTTCATGAGCAGCATGCAGGTACCGCAGCTGGTCAAAGTTGTCTTATAAGAATGAACTTACTGAAATAAAATAAAATTATATCCATATTTACTACTTATTATCACAATTCGAATTTGACACCAAACATTTCACGTTCACTATGTTACGTGGTAAGGGTGCCAGCGTGTTTGCTAAGCAATTCAGAAGCCGCGTATAAATCTAAGGATTGTGAAGTTTAAATTATTTTCTCCGATTATTAAACTAGCTAGCGATGCTACTAACTGATTCGTTAGAGTAAGACCGTTCTTTATGCTACAAGTACAATTAATTTAGACAAGTAAACAGAATTATGAGAAAATATCACGATTTATGATCTGTGTTTCGTGATAAAGTACTAGTTGAATTTATAGTCAATGAACCAGGTCCATATTATGAGATACAGCTTCGATTTTGTGAACGTTGGATCGTGCAGCGTCTTGCTGAATCTCGTTATATATCTAGTTATATATATATGTCTTTTGCAATATGCTTTTAACCCGTACACTGTGATCGCAGTAGAATGGCTTTCTAATGTCGCAAAATCAATGCAGACGCTCCATAGATAAAAGTAACTATAGATGATGATTAATTTTCGGAGGCTTGGACAGGGCCAGGGTAGCATAGTTGGTAGTGCACCTGACACGCTATGTCATGGAGTGCTAGTTCGAATCCTGCACTTTTTCAAATTGTAACAACAGAATTTGCTTAAACTTTTATACGAGTAAATAATTATTTAAATGGGTAAGTTTGAACAACTAAAAAGTTTTCAATAACATAAAATATTATTTAGATAGTTTTTACTTAACCCTATAGTTTTTTTTTTGTGGAATTATATATATTTTTTTTATAAAATGTGTTCTTAACTCATTTGAGTTAACACCTTTAAACAGGAAGGAAGGTTTTTGTTAAGTTATGCCCCTCAAAAGTGATTTTTTAACTAACTAACGAAAATCAAGAACAATTTACCTTATCGCCTGTGCTAGGCCAGTATGCAGTGTTTCTATAGGTATTTATAGGCAAGATGCCATTAGAAACGCTCGAAGGAGGATTAACATTTTATTCTTACATTATAGTAATAATTTTGACCACAATGATGATGTTAAGGTTGATTTGTGGACTACGGTGGAACATGCTTACTGTCAAAGAGCCTATTGATTTTGAAGGAGCTCGATGGTGCAATTGCTGAAGTTTAACAATTTCGCAAAACCCGGTCATTGGATGGGTGACCAAAAGTTTATCATCTTTAGCTCTTCCGTGCTTTGGAAACCTTAAAGTCGTTGGTCCCGGCTGCATTAGCAGTCGTTAACAACCAACAATCCGCACTGGGAACGCGTGGTGGTTTATGGCCCGTTCTACGTATCCATCCATAGGGAAGGCTCGTACTCCAGCTGTGGGGGCATAAAATGAGCTGGTAATGATGATGACTTTGAAGAGGCCCATCTTATATTGTACACGTCCGCAGGCAGCAAGTTATTATATCAGTATCAGTAAGATAATATTATATCAGTAAGACAACACCACCACACATTACACCGAAATATATATAGGACGAGCTGTGCATAGTAGCGATTGAATTTAATTTTGTATATAAAACTTGTAAGTTAAATTTCATTTCATTAAGCTATAAAATATATTTATTACCACAGAGAAATGACAATAAAGTGCGTTCGTCTTTTTGCCACACCTAACTACTAAGTAATATCTTTGCGGCTCCATGCCTAATGTTGCCGGCTGATATCATACTGTAGTATGCAATACATGCGTTTGTGGTGGATCTGTGTGTGCTCCAAAGTACCTACACACCTACACTTATACACATTGATATGGGACTAGTGATGCAAGAAACTCAGTCTTAGGCTTGTAAGAAGGATTACATTCATTTTGGAAGCTTGGCGACTACAATAGTTGTTTAACCCTCAAGACTTGGCGTCTTTAGACTAAAACTATTTGAGTCGAAGTTCCTTTACCTCAAACCAGAAAACTAAACCGTAACTGAAAAGGCTTATATAACCATAAAGGACTCGCGCTTTAAAAGCGTCGGGAGTCATGAACCTCGCAAGGCGTGTGTAGGTATTGTATAGTTTTTCTTTATATACAGGTAAAAGTAATTAAAACAATTCAAATTGGGACACATGCTCCATTAAGTGTTTTCTTGTTTGAATTCACATCCTAACACAGGATTTATAAGACACAAACCACACCCAACCATAAATTTATCGCATTTGCTGTATTGAATATCGAGAACGACTCAGGCGCTAGTCCTTTTAAAACAGCTCGAGTCGAAAGACTTAAACGTCTTTTAGTTTTTTAAAACTGGAAACTCTAGTCTTCTTTTTAGACTTGAATTGTCTATAATGAAATCTAATCGTTTTTAAAAGCCTTCAAGGACTAAAACCTGGAAACGTTTAAAATGTTTACACCCGTTTACTCAAGTCTAAAAAGAAGAGTAGAGTTTCCAGTCTTAACTAAACTTATGAATCGCCTAAGTATTTGCCTAACTTAATAGTTATTCTTTACCGGGTAATCCCGGTCAAGTTAACTAGGCACTTGAGTGTAAGCGACGTTTTCGAGCCAAGTGCTGAGTGAACTTGACCGGGTAGTAGTTAAGCCAAGACTTAGGCGATTCATAAGTTTAGTTAAGACTGGAAACTACTCTTCTTTTTAGACTTGAGTTGTGTAAAATTAAGTCTAGTCGTTTTTAAAAGCCTTAAAGGACTAAGTCTTTTGCATCCCTAAATGTGGCTCTGGTCGCGCGGCACATCAAATACACTTTGTACGAGTGTTGCAGCGAAGCGCAGACC
Source organism: Eudonia truncicolella (assembly GCA_949315975.1). NCBI lineage: Eukaryota > Metazoa > Arthropoda > Insecta > Lepidoptera > Crambidae > Eudonia > Eudonia truncicolella. The sequence continues at coordinate 19,036,260 of OX438825.1, read as the reverse complement.
GGCCGCCGCGTCCTACTTACACAAACTTACTTGTTTGCCAAAACGTCTCGGAAACTTTTCTGTCCTGCTTTTAAAATCCACAGTCTAGTTGGCGCGATTCACGAAGGTAGCCAGCCGTCCCACTCCACTAATTTGCGATTTTGCGAATGCATTCCGCTAAACCACTGCAATAAAATAGTGGCAAAAGTTAACTCAAAATGTTCAACTGCCCGTTGCATCGGGTCTGATTCGATGTTTTATTTCTGTAGCGAGTCTCGAGCGTTGCTGTTGGCAGAGTCTACTATTTTTGTTTGTGTAAAAAAATCTATGACCGCCCGACACTGTTCGCCTCCCGATACCCATATCGACGTGGTCGAGTGCAATCGATTATCAACGAAGTGCCATTCGACGACAAATGCAGGCGGCAGTGGTATTTTTAGCACACTCGTAACAGTTTATATCTGTTATAATTCATGATAGATACTTATCTTTTACAACATCTTTCGTGCGTTTTAAAAGCTTTCTTATCTGTGAAGATGTTGAATAGGACTATATTGTGGTGACGACGGTTGTGGCTAAGTATATAAATGTATTCAAAATGTTTTGACAGACAAACAGTTCTAGTTTGTCTAACTATATTCTAATACTTATCGGTTTTTATTTTATTGAACATTATAATTTACCATTGTGACAGAACATAGCTGAACAACATAGTTTGTAGGCTGACATCCTATTTGCATCTATGTTTCACGATCAATGTTCATTATAATTATGATTTATTATTTTACTTTTTTGCCAAGGTATGTCTATTTCATTAGCTGTTTGTAGCAAGCTGGGAGTTTATGCATGGGCCAGAAGCGGCCGTGATCCCGATATTTATGGCCGGCAACACACACTAAGCTTCCCTAGTCGTTGACATTTTTCTTGTCTGTTATCTGATGCTTGTCTCTTCTAGTGTGGAAGTAAATGTACAAGGAAATAGGTAATTAGTGAAACATATTATTATATTATTACAATGGGCAAGTAACGAAATATTCACTCACGCCAAGTCAAGTCACTTTTTGACTTGACACGTTTCGTAGATTAATTGAAAATGTGGACTAATAAACAAGTTGTTATTTTATACTTGCCCAGTATCTGTTGTTTTGGAATATAAACGTACTCTTGGATGAACATATAGTATAAAACAGATCTAAATTATTGAGTAATAAATAAATAAAAAATAAAAGTCATTATGTCAAGCCCTTTTACCTCATAGACATAGACATGTTAGTAACAAATTCCTTAACCTATTGTTAGTATTAAAATATTACTTTTTTACATACACAAAACGAAACAATATAAAAGAAAAAAAAGACAAAAAGACGAGGACTCTCCCCGCTCGGTCTGCTCATTCAACGTGTAGTTTGGTGAAGTTACCGAGCAAAGCAAAATTCAATCTTTCTTCTATCATACTAGCCAGAAGTTATGCTATCTGGCATTTTATTTAGCACAGGACCATATTAAAGTTGAAAAAAAAATCGGTACTGGAGCTTCCTAGCTTATATCTGTAGACACATTTTTATCACTTGGTTACAAAATGACAATAAAATAATAATAAAAAATTGAGGTTGTAATGTACACACGGCGGCAGATCAACCTACCCAAACCTGTCAAATTTCTCCAATGAATATTGATCCTTATAACCGAACAATAAAGTTCAAAATTGATTGTAGAAATTTGACAGTTTTGGGTAGGTTGATCTGCCGCCCTGTGTACTTTTTAATAAAGTTACTTTTAATTAAATATTATTAAATTACCGGCCACCGCTGTATTTCCAAATGTCCTCTTCAACCCTGTAACACATTGACTTATGGATTACTTATCCACTCGACGCGATGTCGTTATTAGTCGCAACCTATTCCGACTTCCAGATCAGTGGCGATGAATACCCGCACATCAATCCTGACTACATAAAAGGAATAGCTTCGTATTGGACCTTGCTTTTCCAAAAAAATATATTCTATCAACGCTGCATCGATTCTACGATACGATTGGAGTTTTGTGAGTGCATTATTTTTATATGTGATAAATTTAGCAAACTTTCTATAAATCTTAGTTCATCGTCGTCATTACCAGCTCATTGTTATGTCTCCACTTCTGGGGCACGAGCCTTACAGTACAAGGAGAACGGAAATTATCATCACAACCAAAAAATAATGTACAATTTCATTGAATTCTTACTGGATGACCGCTAGAAAGCAGCTGGTGGTCTGTATTCAATTGGCGCTTAAATCACAGATGATGCTGACCCCTACGCCTACGCCTGTCCAATGCTGGACGTAGACCTCCTTAACAATGCCAATGAGTCTGATATTTTGAAATCAGCATCCCGAGCTCGTTGAACTGTAATAACTACTGACACAAATTCTTACATACATACATGCACTCCACATTCGCGCATTGCACCGTCCAATAATTTATTTATTTATTACTAGCGGCCCGTCTCTGCTTTGCACGGGTGGGTGCTTTTGTTAGTCAGCACTAGTGTAGCATTCTAATGGTGAAAGAATTTTTTAAATCGGTCCAGTATTCTTTGAGTTTATTTGTTGTAAACATACATACATACATACAAAGATATAAAGGTTTCCTCTTTATAATATGAGTATAGATTTGTTATTGTCAGTTATAGTTGTGACGAATAACCATATGGCTAACCCTAGAAAATTTACCCCCACGAGCCAGGCCTAGCATAGTGAGGGAATCATTGTACATTCCTTTAACACGGATTACTATTAATTTTGGTATATAAACATATATTTTTCTTAATTTTTCTTTTTTAATTGAACAACGGAAAGTGCGCCGCAATCAATTAACGGTTTTATCTATAACGTTAAAATACCTATCTACCTATATTTTAAAATATTTATTTGTCATTAGCGGCCCGTCCCTGCTTCGCACGGGTGGATTTTTTTTTATATAGCCTATGTTACTCAGCGCTAAAGTAGCATTCTAATGGTCCAAGAATTTTTAAATCGGTACAGTAGAGAGTGGTTTGTATGGGAAAAGGAAATTGTTGTTTTTACTATTGTCCTCGTATTTTTTACGTTTTTTCTCTCCATAAGAACCTTTCTCAGACTTCATCTAATACAACAACAAAAAAATCAGCCATGTCGGTTCAGCCGTTCTCGTGTTGTGCGATTAGCAACACATTAAGCGATAAATTTTTATTTATATAGATAGATTACTGTGAATTAAATTACATAATAATATACAAAATGCCCCATGATCATTAGATAATCTTCTACGAGTTATTATAAACGTCTACAATTTTATTTTAAACCTAAATTATAAATGCTTTGCAACCTAAATTATAATTGCTTTGCAAAGTGTTTTGCATTTTTTTTTAAATTATTTGTATTTTATTTGGGTATCTAAGCTCACATGTAGGTACCTACTTAGCGCACATACTAAAGCAATTGACACTAAATCCCCACAGAGATCACAGAGTACCGAATTAGAACTAGCCACAGCGGACTGCCCCATTAACAATTAAAAGCCTTTTAAATTTTTTAACATCTAAATCTCACCGCACACTGACCACGGGCTAGCTGCCGGCCGGCTATGGGGCCGCGCGACAATCAGGGGACTTCAGTTTTCATGTAGTTTTTTCTTAGAGCATTAAACCAAGTTTTTTGAATGGACACACGTGATTGCAATCATACGCTAAACTTTTTGCCTTAACTGGTTTACGCTTATTCCTATAAAGTACTTTTTTCATTTCTGTATTATTTCATTCTTGTTTTTATCTTGTTCTTTCATCTTTCTTTGGTCTGAGTCTAAACAATTTTATTTTTCCGCTTTTAATACATTTCTTAGTTTATTATTTTCTTTTCTTCTTTCTTCACCTTTTCTATAAGCACATGGCCGTTCACATGAATATTTTGGCATACTTTATTTTTATACATTTATAAGTACAGACGCCTGCACATCAACCTACCACAAACTGTCAAATTTCCTCAATAGACTTTGAACTTTATGTTTATGGCATATAGTTGACAATGTATTGAAGAAATTTGACAGTTTTGGGTAGATTGACGTGCAGGCGTGTGTACATTTGTGTTACATTCGACGCTGAAAATGCACAAAGTTATTAATAGATTTTTGTCTGCCCTATCTTACGATTTTATTATTGAGGTTTAAAAATAAACAATTAATCAACTCTGTCAGAGTCTAGTAAAAATTTGTCTAATAATTTTTTTTTACTAACCATAATAATTGCTATAGCGGTATGTATGCGTCGAGCCTTACCACAAGCTTGTAGTCTGAGCCAAAGGGTTGTCACGTGCCGACACAAAGTTGCATCGCCATTTGCAAGTATCGATTCGGACGGATCGGCATCGGCAGTCTGTGATTCGGCGGCGATAAATGCCCAGACATTAATCGTCGCTCTACATACTCGCACTGCGTCTCCGCACCTTCACCGTGTCTTATTGTGTTGGGCGCCGGCGGCGTTACAAATTGCGCTATAACTCATTGAGTTGCGGCCTGGAACTTAGCCGAAATAAATGTGCGAAGAACGTCTGATTGCCCGGAGCTGCGAGGAGAATTTGTTCACATCATTCATTTATCCAACTCCATCGTGAGCTTTGGAAAGAAGTTGGAAAGGTAGATCGCTTTTTGTCATACGTTCTTTTTAGTTCAGATAATTAACTTTGTTTTTATTTATTTATCGTACCTACAATCTTTGTAGGGTAGCTTCGTGTTATTGGTTAGAATTTTCTTTATTTTTTAATATTTAACAAGTGTACCTTTAACTAATGCTAAAACTAAATCTATGACTTTCGTAAAATTTCGTAAAATTCTTGTAGGAACACTCAAGTTCAGTAGTGACAGAAGCTCATGACAGTCAGTAGAGTTCGAGGCAATTTTAAATAAATACACAATGTATGTTATATTCCGTCGATTTTCTAGTGTCACAGTAGACGATGCTTTAAACACAGTTGGACATAGGTAGCGGAGCTATCACGGGTACCGGTGCGTAACACAAATAGCGAATAAACTTTTTTTGGATATTCTCTAGTCTGTTAATATACGTGTCATATCTTGGGTTCCATATTTGAGAGGCATATTCCAAATTACTACGGACGAGCGAACAATAAAGTATCTTAAAAGTAATAGGGTTATTAAAATCTTTAGCATTACGAATAAAAAAACCAAGAGCTTTGGTAGCTTTAGCTTTTACAACATTTATATGTTCATCAAACAGCAATTTACAATCATGTGTCACCCCAAGATCACGCATCGAATGGACTCGTTGAAAATATTGATGACGTAAAGTATAGATTAAAATAAATAAGTATCTTTTGTGACTTAAAGTCATAACTGTGCACTTAGTTGGATTCAGTTTGTTTACGTCACAGTATTCTTCAAGCCGCATTAGTTCACCCTGTAACAATCTAGCTGCATCATAAGACGATACTTTCGCAAATATCTTCATATCATCTGCAAAGCAGAGAAGCTTAGATAATTGAATGCACAGTTTTATGTCATTCACAAAAATACTAAACATCAATGGGCCAAGCAAGGAGCCTTGGGGTACACCGCTAGGAATTTCGACCCAGCTGAAAATGTATTATTTGATAATGACAGCCTGACAGCGATTGTCAATATACGAGACAAACCAACGAAGCAAATCTCCACATTATGCCAACCATCTTCAGCTTCTTAATAAGCCTATAGTGTTGAATTCAATCGAAAGCCTTACTGTAGTCTGTGTATATGACGTCAAGCTATTGTTAAAAAAATTTCAATAGAACCAAATTCAACCACCGTTGAGCGGCCTCTTACAAAGCCGTGTTGACATGAACTTAGAGAATGAGACAGCGCCGGATACATCTGAAAGACCTTAGCAATTAAGCAAAGTTTTGAGATTGGCCTATAATTTGAATCTCTGATTTAGAACCTTTCTTATATACTGGCGTAATTAAGGCACGTTTCCATATGCTGGACATATAGCACTCAGCAAGAGAGCTTTTAAATAAGATTGAGATAGGCTTGACTATCGTTTGCGAACAGCTTATAAGAAAGCGAGATGGAAGCTGGTCAGGACCTGCTGATTTTAATGGATCTAAACTTATTAATAACTATAACTCATAGACATCGGTTTTATGCACCTCAATAAAAGATATAAAGGAGTAACTCTTGTGATGATGTGTCAGACTAATCCAGCGACTGTGACGAAGAGGTTATATCGGAATGACGAAAAAACTAATTTAAAAAAGAAAATAATTTGAAAAAGCGTTGCATATTGCCTCGCCAGTGCAGAATTCCAGAGTTCCATGTTTAATTTTACACGGTATCTGTGTTGATTTTGACTTAGACTTGATATGAGCCCAATCTTTAGGATTTTTTTAAATTGAAGATTAGAACAGATGTTATATACATTTTGTAGCATTTATCTTATGTCTTTATTATATTACGCAATTAACTAAATGATTTATGATCAGCCCTGTTACCATATTTTTTGAACTTACGTGAATTTTTTTTTTCCTTAATGTGCTTTTTTAACGGTGCAGTTATACAAGGCAGGGTAAGTAGTGTTATTGATTTCTTTGGATGGTACAAAGATAGTGATAAGGTTCTTCATTGTCACATAAAAGAAATTAACGGAATCCTCTAAACTACGAACCGCGAACTCAACTTCCCAGTTGATTTCATTCATCATTAATTTCTCGACCATACTATTTAAATACCTACCCGTTATATTGACGCAAATTTAACATGTTATTTTCGTATATGAACAACAACTCATTTGGTGAGCTATAATGATTAGGCTCAAAAGACAAATCATCAGTCGAACCAGGTGACCAAGTTATACTACTTAAGTTAAAATAAGTTATATATAAGTAAAGATATTTGTTTTACTGGCCTGCACATCAGCCTATTCAAAACTGTAAAATTTCTTTAATTCATTTTCAACCTTAAACTAAAGGTATAAAGTTCATAGTCTATTAAAGAAATTTGACAGTTTGTGGTAGGTTGATGTGCAGGCGTGTGTACCTACAAATTGAAGAGAAAAATACTGAAAACTTTAATATTAGATTTTATACAACAAAATGTAACAAAAATACTGATAACAAAATGAAAATTAATCCACTAATAATTGATATGCATTAACATTGATATCACACAAAAAAAAATCAAAATTACACTGTTATATTATATTTGGATTTTTTTTTTATATTTTCAATTTGTTATTAGTCACCTGTTGTGATTTCGAATACGAGGTAATGCTTTTATAGTGTAATTGTCACCGGTTCAAAGGTTGAATAGAGACAAAAGGCATAACAAAGAACGAAAAAAATATTTACAAACAAAGACAATAACAAGTAAATTAAGCTACTTTAAATTAAACATATAAAAAACTATAAACCATAACTAATACTAACTACAAATAAAAAAATTGCCCCAAATCATCCCCATCAGGCAGAGTGCCCATAACAAAGGCATTTCCATACATACATGAAATGTTTGAAATATACTAAAATATAACGTTAAAAATAACATGTTACTTTTTACTGCGAACCATACTAAGACTCCTTAAATAAACCCTGTTTGTGATAGCTATCCATTACTCTCGAACGGTACGTACTTTATGGAACGATTATAAGCAGATAATGAGGATGACGAATCGAATTAACAACTTAAACGCAGTTTTCTCACTAGCAAATTCGCTTCAATTGTTATGCAAAACTACACCAATTAGTATGAGAACAATGCAACACGACACACTCTAATTATATGTACCGGAGAGACAGTCGGGGATACGGATTCGGTTACGTCACAGTACACCCTGAGTATAACACAACATGAAGAACCTGTCTACGGAACCGCAGAACTTTGAATGTATTTGTCATGATATCGTCCGTGCTTTGCAAATGTATTTAATTATTAGTATCTCGTGATTGTGAATGAAATTCTGTTAGAGTTATTTGCTAGAGTAATCGGCCGGTTTTAAAATAACTGACGCGTTTAATAACATCATGAGAATCAATTACACCACACCATTTGAAAGTAATCTAACGTAGTGGTATATTGATGGTATTTGGGTTAGAACTAGGTTTTCATCACCAGCTCATTTTATGGAATGGCTTCGCTTCCCTATGGATGGAAACACCACAGGGGGAAATGACCATAAACCACAACGCGGGTCTAGTGCGGGCCGGTAGTTGTTAACGACCGCTAATGCAAGCCCTATCTACTGAGCCTGATAGATATGGTATGGCAGCTGGAAGGACGATTCCGGCTGTCTTTTCAAGGAAGTTCACGGGAGTTCGGATCCTAAGCCTTATGCTGGTTATGCCTTCGCGGACGTCTCTGGCAGGGCCCGGACATGGGAAGGTTTAGCCAGCTGCATAGGATTTTGGAACTGGCGAGGTATCTGGATGGCTACTGAGAAGTAGGGGCTTACAACTCCGCCACAAAAAAGGATATTTGGTAGTCGACTTTAGATTTGACGACCTGAGCAGTGGAACCTGCAAGTTGTATTGGTAGATTTGGTTTGGTTATCTGGATATAAGGTAGTGGACTATACGTGTCCACGGGGCAACTCGCTCGAGACACTAGTCTTAAGAGTTCCAGATGAAGAATTCGCTTCGATGCGTCCTGATCTGACGCAGATGGTCCCTTGTGCTTGCGCAATGTTGTCTGACACCTACTTTATGACATTATGACCTAACGGTTGGTGGGGGGTGTCCGTATAAACTTTAAAGTCGTGTGTAGCGGGGTTTACTGCTAATGCAGCCGGGATCAACGGCTTTACGTGCCTTCCGAAGCACGGATGGAACGAGGTATAAACTGATAAATAAGAAAACTGTTAAATATGTATATTTGGTATTCAACTATCCACAAACCCGGGCTAAGCATCGAAAGACCCGAACACACACTTTGCCCAACCTGGGAATTGAACCCAGGACTTTCGGGTATCGGACCGAGTGCTTCGCCGCTCAGCCACCGAGGTGTTCAAGGCGTTGTTTGAATCGGTGCTTTAAACAAATTCGAATTACAGTAAAATTGAATCTCCTCTCTGGCAGATAAATCATTACTGTTAGAATTATTCAAGCAAAGGTATTGCCACCTCAACACCTACGAAATGTGCTCGTTTTAGATTTTTCTCTGTAAATGATGCGGTCCAGTCCGGAATGTAGATAAACTTGATAAATGATCAACCCCCTTGCGGTACCCATCCGTCTTTGATTTTGATGGACGTTTCTCAATTTTCGTGTTTGTTTGCAACGACCGACGGTGTCTGCGAACTGTGCTGTTAAGTTACACTCAAATTGATAACAACTATTAATAATACTGCTGATGTTATATACATTAATATAGAGATATATAGGGGAAGATTGTGAAAACACATAAGAGTATCACATGAAGTAGTAAAGCAGTACCATAATCTTTCAACCGAAAAGGAAAATAAACTGTAGTTCGTATATTAAATAGTAAAGTAGCCTTAATCTGCTTATATTGAAGCATTAAACAGTATTATACGGAGATATCATAAGGCAATTGAAAAATATATGATAATTTCGATATTGAAAGACTACACTCTTCTGTTATTAGTTTAGTGTAAAGTTTTATAATGTCTTCTATTTTTATTTTGTTTTGTGTGTTTGATTCTAATTTTTCTGCTATTTTATTTTTTAATATTTATTTGTACTTGTTGTTTAAATTATTGCCAATTTGCTTTTTAGTGTTGTAAATGCGTGTAGTCCTTTCTTTACCGTCCTTTGGTCTTTTGAGTGGTGATTGTGAAGGAAATGCCATTGTGGTCGGAGCTGGTCATCCCTTCGTCTACGTACCACTTTTCGACGTGTTGAAGTAGGCTGTCAGAGCACGCCGTCACATCTACGTAACTCGAGCATCTCTTGCCTCCACGGATGGTGTCAAATGTAGGAGTTCTGCCTCTGTTTACGATGTTGAGACCCAACTCGTGTATCGTGCTTGCCAGATCATCTCCTTCGTGGTCGACCACTGTGCTGCCCTACCATATACTTTTGGCGAATGCATAAACCCCCTATTAGGATTTTGTTTGTGCCTAGGAGTTCTATTTTTGTAAGTTGGGCTAGATAGGGGTCGATGGGTTGGTCGGGCTCGAAATAGAGGCTGGCCAGTGCGATGGTGCCGTTGCCGGTCTTGATTTCCACTACCACGATGTCCCTGGTGGTGAGGTCGGGATGTTGACCATGTTTGGGTCAAAGACGGCAATAGTTGCCTTGACCGTGTCATGACCGTCACACTGGTAACTTCGCGTCGCTGAGAGAACAGTATATTAGGCTATGCATCATCATTATCATCAGCTCTTTTTATGTCTCCACTGCTGGGGCACCAGCCTTCCCAACTATATATAGTATGTATAGGGAGAACGGGTCACAAACCACCACGCGGGGCCAGTGCAGATTGGTGGTTGTTAACGACTGCTAATGCAGCCGGGACTAACGGCTTTACGTGCCTTCCGAAGCACGGAATATAGGCTATTTCTAACTTTTTATTCCTTTTTTTATTTTCAACTTTAAAGAATTCAAAATGACTCATATAAGTGGATGAAGTCAGAATAACCTGGTATCGAGGTCAGCTCAAACGTTAAACACGTACGTTAAGTAAAACTTGCCGTAGAAGAAAATAAAGCAGTCCAGCTGCTAGCCTCTACCTAGAAATGTTTGCATTATGAGTTTGAACAGAAAATATTTGCACTTTCTGTTCAAATTCATAAGGCAAATCTTTTGAGGGTGGGAGTTATTGTAATTTGTTGACTTAAATTTTACTTTAAAGTCAACTATGAAAAATTTCAAATCGCATAACCTTTGTTAGATAAATAAAAAGTAACATCAAAGTTGGCTTATTGGTTTGTAAATAATTGCATCTTCGAAGTTTGTATGGGACATCCAAATTGCTCTTAGCTTATAAATTGACATATTTATGGTCCCCCAAGAACTATAAGGATGCTTTTCTACCAGTGCTGTCCGTGGTAGCTAAGCGGTACTCGAGCGAAAAATACTCCAATAAGATTAATTAATTTTCTTTGCGATGTAAAATGGAGTAATGCTATTGGTGGATTTTATTCATCGAGCACCGCTTAGCCACCTTTGACAGTTGGGGTGAAAAAGGCGCGGTCAGCCTTAGGCTTACAGACCCACCCTGTATATAGACAGGTTGTTTGATAATACCGGCATAATCCCGAATATGGCAGATAAGTTCCCGCGTAGCGCTTTGAAAAATTGTAAACATGCCCGGAAAGCACGATATGGCCGAGATATTGAGGTTGTTTGTTACAAAGGAAAATTGCCAACCCTAGGTCCAGGTAATACATTGTCCTTGGACGTCAACTTCATGGTCCAAAAAAAATAGAAGTCAAAACTGGTCGGGTGTAACAAAAATAATCGAATAAAATAAATTTCAGATTTTGTATGGAAAAATAATACGTTATGATTATGCGTATTATCACGGTGTTTTTTATACTTAGCTGCATGGTGATGGCTATATTTCGGAATTATACACTTATTATATATATATAATACTAGCGGCCCGTCGCTGCTTCGCACGGGTGGACATTTTTGATATTGCCTATGTTACTCAGCGCTAATGTAGCATTATAATGGTAAAAGAATTTTCTAAATCGGTCCAGTTAGAGAGTGGTTTGTATGGAAAAAGAGAATTGTTGTTTTGACTTATTACCTCGTATTTTTTACGTTTTTTCTCTCCATAAGAACCTTCCTCAGACTTCATCAAACACAACCAAAAAGAATACAAATCCGGTCAGCTACTCCTGCGTGATGAAGAATAAACAAACAAACAAACATCTATATACTAACATAAGTACTACAAAAATTCACAAACATATTTGTTAATTCGTATAGTAGATTAGTGAGTAGGAAAAATATTTTTCAACAAAAAACAAAACCGACTTCAAAGAGGAAAAATAAAAAAGTAAAAATTAAATTTACTTAGTACAAAGTAATTCGTATTTTGATTTAGTTAATCAGAAATGATTAAATGAGTATGAGTACAAAAACAGCTCTAAAAAGCAAGAAATAATATTGAAATCATATTATTAATTACCTAGATACGCATATCAGTTTTAAAGGATGTCCATTGAAGTCGACAAAGTGGCGAAAAGCTAAAAACTACAAAGCAAAAATTAAAATAGCATTTCTGTATTTTCGCTCTTCAAACGGCACGGCGGCGGCGGCGCGGCGCCGCCGGCGCCTTCGGGTCGCAATTCTACTATGCTATGAACTATTGTCATTTTAAACCTTCAGTTCGGGCATATTTCGTTCGGTAGCATAGTTCGTTCATAGTTTCGGATTTTTCGTTGACCCCGACGATTCCATAACGGTTGCGAACGCCCCCCCGCCCGATCCTCTAAATGACAGCACACATTTACAGAATACACTAAACATGCACACCAGTTTAGGCCCAAGACACCGTACTCGTAGAACAAGGGTACGAAGAACCGGTTCACACTCGCTCTACACCAGGTACAGACATGCACCTGGTCGGTTCTCTCCTCCTCCACGGCCCGGTCAACCCGAGCCGAGGTCCGTGCCTTTAGAGGCGCCCTCGGGTTGCTCCGCTCCCCGATCCGATCCGAACCCTTCGGAGAATCTAGTAGGGCACGGGGACGCGCACTTGTGCGCGATGCCGTTCCCTCTAGATAACCTCTGAAGGTGATTCGTTTCACACGGCTTGAGGGACCCTTTACGTTCCTCGCCGCCCCCAAAAAAGCCCGGTGAAGCTGAAAATGCCGCAGCGGCAATCAGCAATCTCTCTCCAAAAAAAAAAAAAAAAAGGATTTTTCGATTCGATCACCAACCCGCATTCCGATAGCGTGGTGATTAAGCTATCATCAATTCATAATAACTACCAATCCGCACTGGGCCCGCGTGGTGGTTTATGGCCCGTTCTTCGTATCCATCCATAAGGAAGGCTCGTGCCCCAGCAGTGGGGAAGTTGATGAGCTGGTGGTGATGATGATGATGGCCATCAATTGTAGTGATGACTTAACTTCAATGAGGCCTTTAAAGATACAATTATAGGTATTTACTTTACTTTATTTGTTAACAGACAGACTGAGAAGTGAGGCCACCACCACCGCCACCACCAATGAGGACATTTGGTTGTCGACTTTAAAGTTGACGACCCGAGCAGTGGAACTGCGAGTTGTGCTTTTGGTGCAACGAGAGGTGAGCGAGCTTACAGCTCCACTAACCTAACTGGATGGCCCGAGACACAAGTGTTGATCTCAAGGGGATCTTGGAGTGAAAAGCGGACTGTATTTGAAGAGATATAATATTATTTGGTACAAGCAATTCGTGTGTCCGTGCAAAAGTAAAATCGGCCGGTGCCTAAGCTGTCGCGAGGCTAAGTGCGGCGGTGTGCGGCGGGCTAGGGGTCCGAATCTATTCCCACCGCCCGCCGCTACGCCGCCGGCGCCGTCGTGTCGCTGAGAGCGGCCGAACGCCATTCGCGCGCCGACACTAGTCTTAAAAGTACCGGTTGAAGAATGCGCTTCAGCGCGTCCTGATCCGGCGTTATGACCTGACGCAGATGGTCCCTTGTGCTTGCGCAAGGATGTCTGACACCTAACTTTATAACCGTAAGGTCGGTGGGATGTGTCAGTATAAACTTTAAAATCGTGTGTAGCGGGGTGTTAACAGACAGAATGTAGATACAGATGATGAAGATATATTAATAATAAAAAGAAAATACATAAATTTTACGATATATGACTCCTTCTTCATCAACGCCATGTAGTTTTCTCTTCATATATATATTATGACCCTATTATCCTTCTATAAATATTATAGAAGGATAATAGGGTCAAAACTTAATTGACATTAATTGCACCAAGCAAGTTTAAAATAATTTCTGTAGGTATATATATATATTCTGTATAAACAGTTCTTTCATCTACTTATACGTTTTTTAAGTGTTTTATCTATCTATCCTTTATTTATCTAATTTTTATTTTTTATTTAAGTATTTCTTTTTTCTTTTTTAATTCTTGCTGGAAGAATATATAACAGCTTGACACAAAAACAATTGTCGGGACAACTTGTTCATATCGTTCATACCTACTCGTATATCGAAAACTCGTAGTAACATAATTTATATTTTAACCGTTTTAACCTCATAGAAGGAAGATAATAATTTCGTATGTGCTACACACGGTACACCTCTATGCCCCATATTGTATGTGCATTCAAAAGGTTCGACGCTGCAAATAAATTCTGATATTCACCAATTGAGTTGGATAATCGCGTAAGTCTAAAACCGGGCGTTGTGTTCGTAAATTTTGTATATGTATTTTCCGGCAGTTGGAAAATCCCTGGATGTTCCCGTAAAAGCTTGTACCAAAACGGTATGTCGTGTTACGTTTTGCGAGTTAAGCTCCGAATCGCTACAAACGAGTACGGTTAAGCGATATGAAATAATATGAAATTAGTTGGTTTGAAATATGGTTGTAAAGCACTCGTTTCCATCTCTGACTGGTTTGAAACTCAATTTAGTATTATGTAATTAATTCAAAGCCACGTTTTAAGTTTGAACATGTTAATTCTATATTCATTATTTCATTCATTATTACTCAAAGGCTTACCATGGACTTTTTTATCATAAAATTATTTACAATATCCGCCTCTGTGGTCTAGTGGCTAAGACCACCGGTTTAGACCCAGAGGTCCCGGGTTCGATTCCCAGCGGGGGGTACATGTTTGTGTACTCGGTTTGGTTGGTGGTAGGGCTTGTTTGTCCGCCTGGCTAGCTCTCTATGTCGCCATAACATCAATGTTTGTAGCATTGTTGTGTTCCGGCAGCTAGAGATAAGATAGCCAGTACCTCACTAGTTGAGGATCCCGGGTGAAGTGCGCTTCCATCATTGGCCTTATCATCACTTAACATCAGGTGAGATCAAGGCACTGTGCTTACCCGTTAATATAAAAAAAACTTCTTTTGGAATCCTCAACTACGGACGCACTGACGGGTGGGGCAAAAGTGAATGAATTGGCTGCCATTTTGTCGAAATGAAAAAATGCGCACTGTTTTTACAAAAAAGTTTAAAGTCATTTAAAGGTGTAAAATTGATGTCATTAAGTTTTAAAAATTAAATCGGTCAAATGACCACCTCCAGAGTTCATGAACATTCGTGCTCGTTTTACGGCATTTTGCATAGTTGCTCGCAAGACATCTGGCCCCAAATTGGTAATTTCTTCTTCGATGTTGGTTTTTAAAATTTGCAATGTTTGTGGCTTGTTGCGTTAAACGCGAGATTTCAAAAAGCCTCAAAGTAGAAGTCTGGCGCCGTCAGATCTGGCGATCTGGACGGCCAGTTCAAATCGCCAAAGCGGGAGATCACATGGCCCGCAAATTGGTCAAATAGGCAGTAACAATAATTCCGCGTTCTTCATTATGCCATTACTTTTGCCCCACTCGTTATATATATATAAGTTATATATCTACTGACAAAAATTGTTTTATATTGTATATATGTTAGTCTGTAAGGTATTTATTATATGGGCCCATTTGTGTTTTTACCATCTTGTACATTGTGTTTTGCCGGAAATAAATGATTTATTATTATTATACCCTTTATTTATACTTTTTATTTTCTTTCTTAAAACTAGATTTTTACAATATTCTAATATAAAAACAATAAAACATTATAAAACCTAATTCTAGAGTGCCTATTATTATTATTATTAGCTCTTATTTTTTGAATACAACATAAATAAATAAAATATTATATTCAATAATGAAAATAATAAAAAATAAAAATAGGAACAAAAGAGAATGACGAAATACCGCATACAATTAAAACATTTGAACTGGTGTAATATTACAGATGAGATCCATTACTTACGGGCTTCAGCAGAGTAGTTCTGTGTTTGTTCAATGAGAGATCACGCACGAGATAAGGCGACTGATATTGATTGTCGGTGGGTCAGTACCGAGATAAAACAAACAAGGGTAGTGGCTTGGCTATATGGATACATGCCTATGGCACAAGGAGACTGTACGAGTAGAAGGTAAGCTTCATACAAACGCGCTCGAGCAACGCACACATAGGCAACCCCACACGGACACGGAATCGCGCAACAGCTGCGCTCGGACTGGTTCAAGATGGTCGTCGGTGAGAGAGTCGGTGTAAGCGGTGTTCGAGTCAGGAGCTTGATGGCGCAGTGGTTAACACGCCCGGTCTGTTAAGCAACTTTCGTTCAGGCCAGTCATTGGATGGGTGCCCAAAAATGTACCATCTCGAGCTCCTCCAAGCTTCGGAAGGCGCGTAAATCCATTGGCCCCGGCTGCATTAGCAGTCGTGAACAACCACCAATCCGCACTGGGCCCGCGTGGTGATTTATGACCCGTTCTCCCTATCCACCCATAAGGAAGGCTCGTGCCCCAGCAGCGGGGACATAACAATGAGCTGATGATGATGTTTTAAGCTTAGTTTCTGAGTCTCCTTATTTTGAAGTCAGAACACATGTCAGCTCTAGCACATTATGTTATTAAACAGTTCACTTCGCATGCCCTGGGGCCCGACCGCCTAACTCGATTGCTTTGACTACGTGTATAGTTTATGACGTCATCTTGTCATCTAGCTAATAGGTATAGGCATATATCGAACGCTATGGCCTATAGCATTCGATATTGCTTTCATAGGCGGTACGAAATGACAAGATGACGTCATAAACTGTACACGTAGCCAAAGCAATCGGTTAGGCGGTCGGGGGGCTGGCTGTTGGCTGTCCATAATTGAAAATTGTAGGGTCCTTGGGGGGGAAAGTGAAGCATCGTGATTGAAGTTTTGATTCGTTTATTGGAATTTATATTTTGGCGATATTAATCTGATATAATGATAGGTAATTTATCACTGAGCATTCGTGAACGTGCATCAGTATTGGCTAATTAAGCAAAACAGTGCACCGTCATTTCTAAAATTTCCTTAATGATTCCGTGTGAGGTCTCACGCGGAATATAGCGCGTAATATACGCGGAGGTGTAACGGCTCCTGCCCACGACCAACTTTTTGTAGGACCGATAATCGGAGCGATTTCTTTGCCGAGGTTCTAGTACCGACTTTGTGACCGGCTCTTTGTAGGCCGTGTGCGTTGCAAAATAGAATTCCATACCTACGTTTAATTTTCACCGACTAAAAAGTCGATCACCGATTATGAGTGGATCGGACGTGGGCGAGGGCTCTGAAAGTGGTACAATAAATATTTGAAAAGTTAAACATTAACCCTGTAAAGGTAATGCCTTAAACCTTAAATCACCACTCCTCATTATGCATCACCGAAAATAATGAAGACATGCATGAGCTATACATCCTTGCTTTTCGTTTATCAATAAGAAAAGCACAAACCAAATTATAATTGAGAACTACTCGTACTATTTAATTTTACTCAACACCTTCTACGAGTATTTCATTGGTACATTTTCTTTGTTGACTGCTCAATACAATAGGAATATTGACGTATGTAAGTAATAGCCTATAACTGTCCCACTGCTGGGCCAAGACCTTCATTATTGAAATCAAGTCATCACTACGATTGATAGGCAATGGCTTTATCACCACGCTTGCCAAATGCGGGTTAGTGATCACAAACCATATAAAATGTATCGAAAAATCCGAAACACCCATTTCTCCGACCTGTTAATTGAACCCGGGACCTTCGGATGTCGGACCGAGCGTTATTGCCACTCGACCATCGAGAGCTTTGTAATATTGACGTGAAAAACTAATGAAAATATATTTACAAAATATTAATAATACAAAATTAAATCTCGTAGCAGCTCCACGAAACATTACCATTTTCACTATTATGGGGGGATACAAACACGAGTTTTTGTATCCCCCATAATAGTGAAGCCACAGTTCAAAGCCGCTACACCCATAAATTTCTATGAAAGAATATCCTTTTGACAGGTGCTAAAAGTTTCTCTGTTTATCTACTATACGATACGAACCAACCAGTCAACCCTATTTAAAACAACAATAGTTTATGCATCGATCTATGTGATATAGATATTTTAAGTTTTAAGTTGAAACTTATATAGGTATTTTAAAAACCAAATTAAAAAGTACCGTTCCCAATCCCACCCAAAATAAAGAAACTCAAAGAACTCTCTCATGGTCACACTACACTACTGACACGCTGTCCCTCATGTTTAATTGTCTAGTCAAGTTTTTATATTGATAATTTCACGTTATAGATTATTTTATTAGGTAAAGTTATCCATTAATGTGTAGTGCGTGGTTGTGGAAGTACATGGTATCCAGGATGTGCAATAAGATATCAATTCTTAGTGATAAATAACGATTTTATTAAAAAAAATACTACATAAAGAATATCAAACGGTTTTCAACAAACTATTGGGCTATATCCTCATAAAGTGTTGAGTTAAAGTGTATTGAGGTCCCTCAATACACTTGCACACTATGATAATTGGCTTGAAATAAGAATAAACATCCGTTTTATCGTTACCGTTAATATTACGTTTACTAATAGTGGTAATTTTATTTTAGTTTACAAACCCACTTGTCGGCAGATTTGATTTTTGACTATGAATACCACTCACCAACAAGAGAATTACAAGGCTGGTTCAATAACAGGCCTCTCCAGTTATATCTACAGCTTCATGGTAGGAATTTAGATAAGCGGATGACAATAGGTTTCCATAATTGATAAATAAACAATTGAACAAAATGTGTTATAGATATGACAGAACTCAAATTCGTCTGTCTCTACTACAATTACCTGAATAAATACAATTATACAACTATTTCCTGAATAACATACGTTACTAAACTAATAATCATGGCTCGAAGCTATGAACAATTGCTGCGTGACACGTGGGAGATATTTGGGGAAGACGATGTAATTATAGACAATGATACTTCTACGGAATCAGAGCATGACTTGAACCCAAGATCTGGAACTGATAAAGAATCTTTTCCAGGGAGCTCCGAATCTGAATTCAGGTAATTAGAACTTCTCAATCATCTTTTTAGGTTTCCGTAATCAACTAGGGATCCTTATAGTTTCGCAATGTCCGTCCGTCCGTCCGTCTGTCTTTCCCCAGCTTAGCTCAGTGATCGTTAGTACTAGGAAGCTGAAGTTTGGCATGAGTATCTATCAAAATTACACCGACAAAGATCTGAAAACATCTGATACAATGTCTGCAAACAGTTCATCTCATAGTAAAAACCTCCGGTCCTCAAATAATCTTCTCCTTCTCTGTCCCTTTCATACATCTACTAAACCACTAGGGCGGTTACTTGTTTATTTTGATGTAACGTCACAATAGAAATATTTAATTAAAAATGACATAACTAATTTGAGTTAATGATTATGTCTTAGTTACTCTGCATACAAGATCCAGATCGGATACACTTTGGTTCTTTTCATTTCTACCACACCTTTCTGTTACACGATGTATTAAACTTTTTTTTCCTATTATGCTTTTCAAAATCATTGCATTTTAGATATCTATTAATGAAGGGCAGTTACGAGATAGACAATAAATATATAAATAAATTTATTATTTATACTACTATTATCTATACCTATAATTTAATATATCGATACATCAAATCGTACCTGAAAATGAAGGATATCCTAAATACGGCCATTTAAGGCAATGCCAAGCCCAGCACACGATGCGGGCGTAATGACGGCGCTCTGATAAACCATATTGTTATCGGAGACGTATCTAGAGCATTAGAAACCATTTAGAGCCTATGCACACATTTCGAAGGAGCTCGATGGCGCAGTTGTGCACGCGCCCGGTCTACGATTCCTAAGTCAAGCAACTTTCGCAAAGGCCAGTCATCGGATGGATGACCAAAAATTTGTCATCTCGAGCTCCTCCATGCTTCGGAAGGCACGTAAAGCCGTTCGTTCCTGCTGCATTAGCAGTCGTTAACAAACCACCAATCCGCAATGGCCCGCGTGATGGTTTATGGCCCTTTAGAATGCAAATGCTCTAAAGATGAGTAAAACACAAACTCTTTGGTAAGTTATATCCTCTTAAAATACCGTTTAAACATTAACAATTTTTTTTTCTAAGCATGATTTTCTATAATTTAAATAGTTATTAAACACTTCTTTGACGGAACAAAAAGTTTTGACAGATACTCAAAAGTTTCTATATTGACTTACCAGTCAACTACCCAATTGTAGTTTCGTTGCTTTTGTCACGTTTACGGGCGTGAACTTACGCAATAGCTGGTTGACTTTCGTGATCTCTCCGGGCGAGCCAATTTAGTTACAAGAGTGTGGACCGAACTACCGATCGTACGCTGGTGTGTCTTATAAAGTTTCTGGTGTGAGCGTGTTCGAACCCATTTTATTGCAGGGTTCACTTTATGCTTATTACTGTCCGCGGTTTTGGCTGTCGGCCCGTTTCGGGAGCCATTTTGCAATAGTGTACGAGTGTATAACGGCCACTAATCTTGCACAAATCTGGCGTTATAATTATAACGGTTTTCGTGAACGTTGGGAATTGTTTTTTGAGTGCATTTCATTTTGTTTGTTGTATGCGAGACTACCGCATTGATTATTAGATAGTTTCCTACCGAAGCTATACCCGTGTGACTTTCAATTTGTCAAAAAAGGTCTTTATTGCATTTGCCCTTGATAAGAAAACTTTTGGCGGAATTGTGGAAAAGCACATAGAGTCCATAAAACGAACAAAAATAAAGATAAAGAAGACTTAAGCCTAAGGTACTAGATGCCTCTCAAACTGTCTTTATGCAAATACACATTAATACGGAGAGCGAGATTTGCAGTGCAGGCAATCAAGATTTTAAAAAGAGGTAGCAATTTTAAATAAACAATTTTTTATTAATTTCATTTTGCACATGTTCCTCCATTTTGGAAATAGACGTTGGTACCTACATTTAGTGCCCCCGCCCCACGTCCGATAATCAGATGGAGTTCTATGTTGCAACGCACACGTCCTACAAATAGTCGGTGACAAAATCGGTACTAAAACCTCGGCGAAAACATCGGTCCGATTATCGGTTTTACAAAAAGACTTTTCTTCATAATGGTAATCTAAACTGCCACACGCAGATACGTCAATTACCTGCCTTAACTTTAACTTCCAAAATGTTTCATTCCAAAAAGGGCTTACGACCTGTTTAAAATAAATAATTATAGGTGCTAAAAAGACTACTCTTTAGCGTTTGAAATTCCATGTATAGTATACAAATACAACCACTAATCAAGCTTAACCGCTCATATGGGGCGACCGTTTAAACGCGGCGAGCACTGAGCAGTGTCTTAACTAAACAATTACAACTTTATTGTGTCAGCATTCACAGTAGACGACGGATTAAATCGTGAACGATATGTGAATGTTATCTTTGTATTTCCATGGCGTTGACATAAAAGTTAATGATCAAACATTGAACACTTTACGGCTTTTATCCGAGACATTCCACGTGAAACAACTACCAATATTTATGCCAGTTGCTCCACGCGGAACAATAAAATATTAAATTGTATTCCTCGTACAGCAACTTTAGAGTTAGAGCATGTCGTTATGAAATAAAACATATCAAGAGAATCACCGGTTTTATTTTTCAAATAACAGAAAGCACTTGAGATAGGAAACAATATTATATGGGTTAATATGTTAATAAAACGATAGAATCGAACACTGAGTCAGGAGTGATCGAATAAGAAAAGATATTATTTAAAGGTTTGGCGCTCGGCCCGAAACCCAAGGTCCCGGGTTCAATTCCCAGATCGGGCAAAGTGTGATTCGGATCTTTTCGCTACATAGCCCGGGCTTGTGATCACCAACCCGCATATGGCAAGCGTGGTGATTATGCCTTTACTCATCAATTGTGGTGATGACTTGATTTCAATGATGGAGGCTATTACCCAGCAGTGGGACAATCATAGGCTATTTACTTAGGTATAGTCATTTACGCCATTTGTCAAATTGCTAATCCAATATTAAAGTAATTCACAGACAACAAACAACTTATTGCTGAGTTCACGATTTTCCACAAGAAAATAGGTCATGGACAGATCCGGCAATAACCTGCCGCACTAGGCCAGTGCGTGTTTTAACAACCAATTTACGTCCGCAACCGGGACCTAGGGCTTTACGTGACTGCGCGGAAGCTCGAGGTATTTTGATTTGAACCCATTCGCTCTCCCTGAAGTGCGACAGTTGTTTAACTTGCAAGATCTCCACCCGACTCAATGCGGCATCGAGCTTTTACATTAAAAGGTACCTACAAGTGTTCGACAGAAACCATTGATCGACATATATTTTGTTTTGTCTTCAAAAATATCCATCTGACACAACAATGTGCATACATATTGATGTGGTTGACTGTACCTGATGTTGAGATGGTCTGTTTGTCATAGCATTAGGTATGGATGCATTATTTTTTTATATATAGGTATATTTTTATAGTATAAAAAAGTAGGTGCATGTATAGCACCACTTAAATAAGCTCCTCAATTATAAATTGTGACCAGCGATGTTGGGCTTACAATAAATAATATATATATTATAGTCATATTAAAAATCAAACATTGTAAACCGGTTTTTGGGTTAAAATAAATTTAAAAAAGGGGTCTGCAAATCCAGTTAATTTTAAATTAAAATCTATGTTATATTTTGGCGACGAAAACTGTGTTGAACACTGGGCTTAAAGTGTCGGAAATTGGTGCCAATACTATACAGCGTGTGTATTCCATACGATCCTATACTTTAAGGGCAGTTAGATAAGACCCTAATTACTGTAATGTACGTAAATTGGTGCATAAGGTTAACAAAAAAAAAAAAATTTTTTCATACAAATTAATTCGGCACACAATGTATTCAAATAACCAAGTCATCTACGTAAGCACTTTAATAAAAGTGTCAAAATGGTCAACTCAATATTTGCATTACATTTCTGGCCAAGAAAACTTAAAAAAATCATTACGCTTAATTATTGAAAGTATTTGTTAAAATTTATTACTGTACCTCTTAATACTGCTTAAATCTATCGTATATTAAAATTTAGGATCGTATGGAATACACACGCTGTATATAACTTGAGAAAATATTTGTGATGACAATATACTAAATAAAGATTTTTTCTATTTCTATTTATATTTCTAAAACATAACAATGCTATTCTAATTAGTGTACGTTAAGCCCAGTTAAATTCTTTAGTTATAATGGAAAACTAAAATGTATGTATGTGTATGTAGTGTATTGTAGGCTTATTTTAAAAATATGTTTTGCTTATATCCATTGTATCTTTGTTTTATGTGTGTGTGTCTGTGGTTTTTGTATCGAATATTTTATCTATCTATCTATCTAAAGGGGGTCCATGAATACATATTAGTCGGTATACGTAGCTAGATAAGCCTAGATAATACTGTGGCCATAAACGAAGTGCTAGATCAAATGGAGGTCAGCATTACTAGTGATATCAATGGCGCCGCACTCGAGCCATTTCCTTCGCCTAAAGGATCATTTGTGACACCCAATTCTTACCTTTTCCTGTCGGAAAGATGGCGTTCTCGTATTTTAAAACGATCTCAAAGAGACGGTAGGTAGTTACCTTACTTTGGTAGGTCTGTGTAATTGCGTATAGAAGTCGTCTAAATTTTTTATTTTGCATCTAGTCTTCTTACACTTCGTTTTTAGTAAAAACTAAAGAAAGATAACAGGTATTATAAGAACAATAATGATAAGAATATTAACAAACAATTTCTACAGTTTCTACATATCTTTCTACAGTGGCTCTAAAATTGAATAAATTAAGACAACCAAAAAAAATTAACAACGTAAAGAGAAGCTCGATGGCGCAGTGGTCAACGCGCCCGGTCTGCGAGTGCTGAGGTTGAGCAACTTTCACAAAGGCCGGTCATCGGATGGGTGACCAAAAATGTATCATCTCAAGCTCCTCCATGCTTCGGAAGGCACGTAAAGCCGTTGGTCCCGGCTGCATTAGCAGTCATTTACAACAACCAATCCGCACTGGGCTCAGCGTGATGGTTTATGGCCCGTTCTCACAGAGATAAGATACCAGTACGTCATTAGTTGAGGATTCCGGGTGAAGTGCGCTTCCATCATTGGCCTTATCATCACTTAACATCAGGTGAGATCAAGGCACTGTGCTTACCCGTTAATATAAAAAAAATCCATCCAGGGAAGTCTCGTGCCCCAGCAGTGGGGACATAAAAATGAGATGTTGATGATGATTGATGATAGAATGTTTAAGTCTGCTGCAATGATTGTTATCAATCATTACTTCGTCCGCGGCTTTACCCAAGTGAAATTCACTCTGCCAAAAATGTATTTATTGTGTGCGCCCGTGGTTACAAAGTAGTCTATAATACTTCGGGTCTTCTGGGAAAGTATCTCTATGCAAATATCATACACGTCGATACGTTTCTTCATTTTGACGCGAGGAAAAAAGACCAACACGCTTTCTCATAATAAATATGAGAAAGCGTGTTGGTTAGTACGCTAAGTAAAAGAGAACTCAGAAACTTTAGTTAACGATAATAATTACTAACTACCTATTTGTTTTCAATTCAAAAACGTATTATATAATGTACAGTCACGAACATTAACATGACTGTATACACTTTTGCCTCTTATTCCATTGTTTTATTTATTTATTTATTGCACTTATGTATACAGTATCACTTTCACACAGTAATATGTTCATATACTACTGTATAATGGCATATGATGGCCTGTTACAAACCCTGTTAGGGCGGGCATCGCAAAATTATAACTATTCTTATATAAAAATAGTAAATATAAACAAAAAATAAAATATAAAATAAAAATGCTGATTTTACTTTTTATTTTCAAGTGCTAATTGCTGCACTGAAGCTAAATTAAATATTTATAAAATTTATAAAATACAGTGAAAAAATTAAACGCCCACCCGACCCAGCCAGGAATCGAACCTGGGTCTTCCGCAGTCCGAGCGACTGCACCGACGTGCTAATTGCTGCACTTGAAAATAAAAAGTAAAATTCACTATAGCGTTTGTTATGAAATTTGTGGTATTTCATCTGCAAAGGTGAATCTGCATGGCCATCGGTTGCATTGACCGTTGGTTAGATGGCGCACTGTGCCGCTATTAGCACTCAAAAATTAAAAAGCAGTGACAAAATTCAGCGCTTACGTCAGCCTTCCCGGTAGCATAGCGGTCAGTGCAGTCGCCCGGATTGCGGAAGACCCAGGTTCGATTACTGGCTGGGTCGGGTGGGCGTTTAATTTTTTCACTGTATTTTATAAATTTTATAAATATTTGAAAATGTTGCTTAAAAATTAAAAGTGTGAGCTTTCCGTGGACATGTTTATGAACTTATATACTGTCTTTGATAAGAGTTACATGTTAATGCTCGTGACCACTTACTTATACAATGAAAATTCATAGGTGTATAGTGTATGTTTTAACCGCCTCTGTGGTCTAGTGGTTAAGCCCACCGGTTTAGACCCAGAGGCCCGGGTTCGATTCCCAGCGGAGGGTACATGTTTGTGTACTCGGTTTGGTTGGTGGTAGGGCTTGTTTGTCCGCCTGGCTAGCTACCACCATCTTATCTAAATATGTCGCCATAACAATGTTTGTAGCATTGTTGTGTTCCGGCAGCTAGAGATAAGATAGCCAGTGCCTCACTAATTTAACGCTATTACTTCACTGTCCCATGAGTCACATGTGATACATATATAACAATAGGTTTTTGTATTGTTTTAATTATTAAACAGTTAAGTGTTTAAATGAGGTCACCGAGTGCGGCACATGCGGCAATATGATAATTTCGGCATTCCTTGCAGTTATTTAACGTCAAACTTTCAAAAATCCATTATAACAGCTCAAACACGCAGCTTTAGGCTTGCGATGCCATAAAGTGGCTCTCTTCCCTGTGAATAATTTAGAGGTGTGATGGGATCACGAAATGATGGAGTGTATTTCGCGCCGATGCAGAGGCAAATTACTCCAATTAAAGCAGCCTATAGCACGAGCTAAAATAGCAGAATTATCTACTCAAGGTAGATAAATAACAAAGTGATGTTATCATTGCAGAATTCAACAACATTTATTTTGAAGAGTGGTTAGACTATCAACCAATCCGGTAGAAAGATTTGTTTTAAGTCCGCCTGGCTAGCTGCCAGTTCACCTAGGTGTATGGGTCTGTAACAACAACGTGAGTAACATTGTTGTGTCGAAGATAGTGATTCCATCGGAACTTTTCATAATCTCGTGAGGCAATAGCAATAAAAAATGTGATTAATTATTAATCGAATTGAACGCGAATTTTACTTTTTATTTTTAAGTGCTCATTGCTGCACTGAAGCTTAATTAAATATTCATAAAATACAGTGAACAAAATTAAACGCCATTAGTAAAAATTTTGTGCTTACGTCAGCCTTCCCGGTAGCATAATGGTCAGTGCAGCCGCCTGGATTGCGGAAGACCCAGGTTCGATTCCTGGCTGGGTCAGGTAGGCATTAAATTTGTTTACTGTATTTTATGAATACTGAATTGAACACGATTTACATTAATGAGTAGCATTTTATGAAAATAGGAGGAATTTCTAAGGGTTTGCAATAATTGTTATGAATTATTTCTGTATTAGTAGGAATACTCAATTTCGTATTTTTAGATCTACAGAGAGGTAAGTTCAAGGCCAAGCGTTTTCCCTCTGGAGAATAAAAATAACAGAAGAATTTAAAATACATAATAATGAACAACCAACTGTAATTAACGGAATTACCGTTTCTTGATTACATATTAAATGAGTGTTTACGCGTAAACTTTAGAAAACAATTAAGTACATATTTTTGTAACGTAAAGTGTTCATTTTTATTATTTTTGAATGTTGCATTCACAATGCAATATTAACAAGATAAAATGTTACTAGAAAAAAATTCCTCGCTTCCCATATGAGCTTTTTGAAGCTGGTTGGTTTTTGTAAACGGTTTTATTTAGCTTGCCCTGTAACGTTAGGTCAAAATTAAATCTAATAATTGAAATTTGACTCTTTTCCTGTAGACGGATTGATCTGAAATTTGGTACACATCTTTATTTCTGATGACAATATAATTCAATACATTCGGTATCATTGTAAATCCAAGATGGCTGCCGCTACATAATGGCGGCTTACAATTATTTTATCACTACTTCCTCAATAGGGGTATCAAATGAAAGGGCTTCATTAGTAGAATAATTCTTTATGAAAATAAAATGAAAAACTAAAAACTTGAAAATAAAAAAAAATAAGTTTAACGGTTTTATTGAAAATTGTACTAAAAGCTAAAAAATATATTATTAAAATATTCGGTAGGTCCTAGATACAGGTAAAAATAAAATCGTTGGGCGTGTGAAATTTCTATCAAGTCAACCGCTACTATATCATAATAAAAAGTTCTATTACATATTTACGCAGGTTAAGTGCGCTCAACGATATAATTTTTTACCTACACCTGTACTAAGGACCCACTAAATTATTTTTTAGTTTTGTTACAATTTTCAATAAAACCGTTTAACTAAAAAAAATACAATGACTTTAAAATATTGTATACAAGTACTCGACCACAAGACGGAGAACTACGCATACTCACAAGTATTACAAAGTACTGTCACGAGCGTTTGACTCATACATATTAAAGCTCATAACTGCAGCTAGTACATTCATCATTATAGAACTTTACGGAAGTATCATTTGTTTCTATGTGCAGTCATACTTTCATGGTCTACAGCATACTCTTTTGTCAATCGTCTGTTGTTTCGCGATACTGCAGTAACATATCACTCACTAAGTCCCGTTAAGCTGATAGCATTGCTCAATGTCCTGAACTAATCTTTGAGTACTGTGACCACACAAATAAGGCGACAGCTAACGAGTCACTGAACTAAGTTTAAGATTTATTGTAATCATCAGCCTATTTGGTCTGCTTTAGTGACCTTTCTACATTTTTTTTATTACTTACGGGTAAACACTTGGCCTTCATTTCACGTGGTGTTAAATGATGATAAACCGAAGCGCATACTTCACCCGGAATCCTCAACTACTAAGGCATGACAATGGTATTCACATTGATGTTATGGTAGCTACCCAAACGGACAAACAAGCGAAACCAAGTTCACAAACATGACCTCCCATTATAAGATTGGTGGTATTTACCACTAGAAATATGAAGTATTTGAAGATATTGAGCTACAAAGTAAGTAGTTAGAATTTTTCTCTTTAATGATAAAGGTGTCTGTGAACTGCGATGGGTAATTAATTATGTACTTTCTTATTTTTTGTCAGTTTTAAAATAATAATTCTATGTTATGTTCGTTTATTATAATTATAATATTAATGTATTTAGTTTTTCACACTTGATCCCTTTTACTGATAACGTGGAAGGATATTATTGTAAGGTATACTACACACAAACCCAAGGGGCTTAAGTAAGTACCATGTATTATAAAAAAAATTGTATATTAAGATTCCGATAATAAAAATTAAATTAAATAATAAATGGCGAGCTCTGGATGACTCCACCTCAGACTCAGGTTTCTATGATTGGCTTACCAACAAATAGAGCGAAGTCTCTAGAGACAGCTGACCCGTAAGGCTGTTTTTTGAAAGCTATTGAGACTAAGGGCTTCACGTACTTATTGGCGAACTATGATGCTCATAAAAACATGCTTTTGAGCATACGAGAAACTAGTTTATTCCTTATCATTTTTTGTATGTTAATTACAAAGATGCTATTTTAGCTCTTGAGGTCCATCTCAGTCGTTGGTAATCGACGATAATGCCGATGTTGGAAGTGCAGTTTACCTAAGATCCTCAACTACAAAATAAACTGCTTATTTCAACTCTATCTAATATTATAACAAGCAATGCTGAGAAATGTACCAAACTTTGATAAAGTTAAAAGTTCCACACAAACAGAAACATGGGACGAGTTGCAGAATGAAAATATTATTTTTATTTTTTCTAACCCGTCCGAAATGGGCCGTAGGCATGCAGGACGAGTTGATGGATTACTCGAGTATCACGCACCCGTTGTGGACCCTGAAGCTTCATATCCCTTTTCAAGAGCCCATTTCGTATAAAACTAGTATTGCCTTCCCTATGGATGTATATGGCCCAGTGTGGATTGGTGGTTTTTAACGACTGGTAATGCAGCCGGCACCAACGGTTTAACGTGCCTTCCGAAGCACGGAGGAGCTCGAGGTGATACAGTTTTGGTCACCCATCCAGTGACCGGCCGTTGTGGAAGTTGCTTAACCTCAGCACTCGCAGAGCGGGCGCGTTAACCACTGCACCATCGAGCTCCTCGAAAAACTATATACTAAATAATAAAATAAATTAGCTACTGTCACGCGCGCTCTATTAAAAATGCCGTTGTCTATAGCATGAAACGTCAACAACATCCAAAATCGACACCCCTCGTTTCTCGTCGCTGATTGGTCGCCCACGTTTCCTCCACATCCAACGTCAAAAACAGAACAAAATAATTAAAAGCAAATTTATTTTTAAAAATCTACCGGATTTTTTAGTGTTTTTTCGATGGCGAGTTTACAATAACCTTCAAACCCACTAGGCCTTAGTGACGGTAGAAATTTTCCCGCGCTGAATGGTTTTCTCCACTCCCGTGTTTAAATTAATTTTTACCCATTGCTACTACAGATTTCTAATAAAACATTTGTAACAAAATGTAACAGTGCATTTTAGTGTCGTAAATGTAAATTGTTAATTTAAAGTAAATACTTTTATTGGCTGGCTTAACAAAAAGTTGCACCGTGATCCGATGCAATCTTATTTTATTCAGCTGTCGCATTCATGCGCCTGTATTTTAACGATACAATAAATTTCTGTCTGGTGTTTAGTATTTTCTACGTACGACGATGTTACATACTCGTGTGCTTTATTCTTTTGTACTTTTGCTACAATGACATGTAGCTTTCAAGGATTACTTTTGCTGTATTCTTCCTTCTCCTTCTTTTCTCCTTTCGTATTCTTGTATTTCCAAGATGCGGTAACAAAGTAGTAACATTATCGATGGCACGGCGGCTTGCCCGTTTGAGATGTGATCTTAAAAATATAGCAACATTCGCTATACCGGGTAACGGATGGGTAAGCAAATTAAAATAACTATAGCTTCTCCATGCTTCTGAAGAAACGCTAAGTCGTTACGCCCGAATCTTATAGTAGGATGACAATCTGTAAAATCCACCAACGTGGCGAGTTATGTCTCCCCGCCACCTATGGTCATGTGGCCTATGGTCATATGGCCTGAATCCAACAGTTCAACGTTTATAAGCTGATGATGGTGACACATCGTTTGGGAAAACCATTAAGACTATAGTTCCTGGAACGGAATCAGCAGTCCAATCTTCTCTCAATACTCAATTGAAGAGAGACTTACACAAACGACTGCATCTAATAGCAACGCATCGAATTTAAAATATTGAAAAATACTTCACCTTACCAATAGGTAACATAAAAGAAATATGGAATGACCAAACAAATTTAAAATGGAGATAAAAATATATCACTTTTCTTAAACACAAAACAGTGATTAATTTAAAAAATATTTTTTTTTTTAACTCACCGATTTTTTATTACAAGCTGGCTCAAATAAATGGAAAGATTTGGATATGAAAAAAACAAATCGAAGAGCACAAAATAGAGAAATATAAGTTTTTACTCGAAATTCTCTGAAGTTATCAAAATTCTCGCGATCCCTTCAAATAACCATCCATAACTCTACTAAAAAGTAACGCAAACGAATAATAAAAAATATTTTCAAATTAGGTATTTTTTTTTTGCGAACCCATCGAACACTTTTGCTCATCAATAGAACAATACATTAATTAACTGCATTTAAGTCATTGGTCGTTATTGGTAATATTGCAACAGTGGCATCTATCATTTTCATACTGTAATGTTGTGTTATTATTTATTAGGTACTAAGCTCACAAGGGAGCATGGATATAAGTAAATGTAATATAGACGTAAATATATTATTGGTTGCTTGCGATTGTGCGTGGACTATTACAGATAAAACCTCTTTTGCACATCAAAGTGATGAATGTTTTGCAATATTAAAAAAAAAAGTTGTTTCATGGTGTTTCAATCATTCCATTTTCTTCTATTCCTGGGCTAAACTAAACTTGTGAACCACTTATGCAACAATACGTAATTATTCAACATAGCTACTAGTTTTATTTTATTAGATAATGTGTACTAATTTTTTATTCTTACTTCATCATTACTCTTACTTAAACTTTTGACTTGTTTCAGATAATCAAAGATTCAACACAGCCTTAGCATCAAAATGACAATTACCTATGAATACTATTAAAGTACGTCTTTTAATAAATGGGTGTTATTTAAACGGTTAGCAAATTATTCGTATTTTTGTTAGCAAAAACATGCTAGTTGGGCAGCAAAAAAGCTAGTTGGGCAGCAACTTATGGTCAGCAAATATTTCTAAATCAGTCTGCAACTTACATAATTTCGAACAGCAGTCTTATGCCGCTCCCCCCTTCCGTGACTGGCCCTCGCTACGCTGCGCTTCGCTCGGGAAAAAAAAATTACTTAACCTAACCAACAGTAAGGATTTTTTATGCTGACCGATTGTATAATTTTGCTGACCAAATATTTATTTTGTAATACTAATAAATTATTTCCTTGATAAATTACCTAAATTTTTAAGTAGGTGCCAAAGTCTCCTTTGTCACGAAGAATTTTTTCTCATTGTCATCTTAT
Organism: Eudonia truncicolella; assembly: GCA_949315975.1. Taxonomy (NCBI): domain Eukaryota; kingdom Metazoa; phylum Arthropoda; class Insecta; order Lepidoptera; family Crambidae; genus Eudonia; species Eudonia truncicolella. The sequence goes on along the minus strand of OX438825.1, from coordinate 19,004,485 downwards.
GAAAATCTTTAATGAAAATATTTATAATACTTTTAATTTTAAAATTAATTTTAATTTTCAAAAAAATTAAAATTTTTGAGGATATTAGAACTAAACTATCGTTGGAGCCATACTGTGGCGTGCTAGCTTCCGTTATTGTCAATCGAGTGTAAAATATATGGCGGCCATTTTGTCCATCTATAACGGCTTTCGACTCACCGTGCGACGTGCGGCGACGTAACAAGTCCTAATCGCTGCCACTAGCTATTTCATAACGCGACGAACGAACATCAATACAGCATGTGCGACATAACACATACGGATCTTTATTAATGAATAGGATCACGTATTCGGCATGGCGAATGCAAAATTCAGTGATCGGATCATGATAATGAGTATTCGATTGCAGTTTCACATACTACAGGTGGATGGCGGAGGTCATATTAAAATGTGCATGGATTTGAATAAGTTGGGCCGGGGCGGGACGGGTAGGTGGGTGCGGGGGGAGGGCAATCAGGCTGCGCTCGAGAGCTCGGCCAACTGCTTTTCATCCTTTCCTGAATTCGATATTAGGTGCCGAACTGTGGCTCGCAGGCTCACTTTCCTTTTTATTACACTTGACGTCTGTTTTAAAATTACGTTTTAAATAGTTCTTCAACCTTAATTTTTTTTGCAGAGGTATTGATGTTTGCCTCCTTTTGGAGCGGCGAGAAACTAGAAACTCGTAAAGCCTACAAATAAACAAAGAATAACGTCCGAATAGATAATCCGTGTTTTTTTCCTGTCATGTAAACGTCATTTCAAATTAGAGCAAAAGAGATAAAACACGGAATACTATTCGGAGCTTATTTTGAGCTTTGTTTATTTTAAGTCCCTTAGTGATCGAACATCCTCAGATTTCTAGAGGGATGGCATCACGCTTTCCCTCACGCGTCCCTTTCCAAATTCTCCGAGGCGTTCAGGGTGCCTAGTGTGAGTTTTGTTTACTATCCGTATTCATTCGATTACGTTTACGAAAACGAAAATTACTATGGCATTGAAGCAGCGCCTCCTGGCGACATACGAGAAGAGTTAACATTTTGCCATACAAATTCTCGTTTTCGTTAACGTTATCGAATGGCGAATGAAACTCGCACTAGGCACCCTGATGGGTATCGAGAGCGGAATAATCCGCGGGCGCCTCTAAAGGCTAGAACTACGGCTTGAGTTGAACAAGTCGTGGAGAAAGAAGTGTCTGTGCCAGGTACAGGTTAAGGAGGATCTCGATAGCGCAGTGGTTAACGCGCCCAGTCTGCGAGTGCTGAGGTTAAGCAACTTTCGCAAAGGCCGGTCATCGGTGGTTGACCATAGTTTTTCCATCTCGATCTCTTCCGTGCTTCGGAAGGCACGTAAAGCCGTTGGTCCCGGCTGTATTAGCAGATGTAAATAACCACCAATCCGCACTGGGCCCGCGTGGTGGTTTATGGCCCGTTCTTCCTATCCATCCATAGGGAAAGCTCGTGCCCCAGTAGTGGGGACATAAAATGAGCTGATGATGATACTCGTAGGGCAGAACGCAACACGCAAATCGAACAACAAAAAAATATGTTAAATTGACTGAATATCGAGCAGAATATTGAGCACATTATCGTGCCTTAGTCAATTATATTTTTTATTGCACAAGTTAACCACGGAAACACTAATAATCAAAATGTGATTTATTCGTTAAAGGAGTACCTGTTCCACGTGGGTATAGCTAACTATTTTAATGTTATGTTGGCTTCCCAACAGAAATTGCTTGTTTTTATTGATAGCAAATATGGTGATGTTTCTAGAATGCTTATTATTTCCTAGAACTTATGGCAGGCATCTATCTATAGGAAGTTATGGGGTTGTAGAAATGATGCTGATGGGTCGAAGTGCCACTGAGACGGAAACCTCGGCAGGCTCCTTAAAGATATGATAAATCTTGTCGTTCTTTTTTAATAGAGGTACGGGTATGCATTTACAATTTAATATCATCCAAACTCGACTTAATGTTGTTATATATTATTATGCCATCTATGTTTCATGATTACTTTAAAAGATAAGAAACATAGTACTAGTTATTATTTTTAATTTTATTCTACACTTAAAAGGTTTGCGACTATCATGACTATTTTCAGCCCTCGCCCACCTCCGATAATCGGTGACCGATTTTTTCATGTTCTACAAAAAGTCGGTCACAAAATCGGTACTAAAACTTCGGCGAAAAAATCGGTCCTATTATCTGTCCTACAAAAAGTCGGTCGAACATGCATGGCTGCATGGCTGCATGGAAGCTTTTCTATTTTGAAACGAATTTAAAGTCATAATTGGTTGTCATAACTCATAATAATAGACTAGATTGGCATTGGTGTACTGTGCTAGCCATCTATCCTTTTTGTTGCAAAGCATATTATAATTCCAGTACAATCAACACATTGTTTGTACCGAAATTGTATGATAACAATCCTACTAAGCCAATGTACAAAATCAGAATCTTTCTATAAGCTAAGACCGACCGCACTAATTCGATTAACTGCTTAATATGGGTGACCGTGTCAAGAGTATTGAGGACGACAGCAATAGGGGGAAAAACAAAAGAACGACTGTTATTTCATTAAGATTGTCTCGGTAAGATGGAAAACAGCTTTTTAATATTTTACCCTACTGCTGCCGGCAATATCAAGTCCTCTCAACAACAAAGCTTTTTGCATTGCATCGCTGCTGCTCCACAAACTAAGTTCCAACTCGAACCGGAATTAATCTAAATACAATTTGTTGCATGCCCTATAGTTTTGTAATACCACTGATGTTTTTACATAACATTACAGTCGCTTTTTATCAACACTTTTTGAAGGAGTCTGAAGGGAAGACCACAAACAAAATAAGGTGACTCGTGGAGATCTCGTGTCTGTGAGAGGTTATGTGTGCGTTGCTCGGGCTTATTTTGTGGTAAGACTGCCTGTTGATGGCCGCCAATGGTACATGACGCCGGAGCCGCACCGACGCCGGACCGCATGTTAGTGTATATTTTATTTTTTATTTTATTTTTTTAGGTGAATCAACAGTAACAAAACAAGAGTAGCTATGCTGTTATACTTAGAATTTTCTAAGAATTATAATATTAATGTAGATAAGTGTTTTTTATATATTTTAGCGTTTTATTAACGCTTAAATATACTTAAGTAAAATTTAAACACTGAAAAAAGACGACAACCTCAGGCGGAAATCGAACCACGCACCTTCCGCATAAGGCAGCCGCCCGGAATGCGGAAGGTGCGTGGTTCGATTCCCGCCTGAGGTTGTCGTCTTTTTTCAGTGTTTAAATTTTAATTAATGTAGATATTCAGTTTTTAACATTTGATCCCATTTTACTGATAACGTGGAAGAATATTTTTGTTAGGTACTACATACAAACCCAAGAGCCTTAAGTAATAACACATAATATAAAATAAATTGTACGTTTTTGATTCCGACAAGTAAAATAAAAAAATACATCAGAAAACCAATGACGGATTCCCACCAGTACACTTAAAATAGCAAAACTATTGAGCAAACTAAATACAACATGTTTGTTTAGCTAGGATCTAAACTGCGATTGAACCGCTTACAATACAATAGTAGCTGTGACAGTAACAAGGACATTTCACTACAAAAATACTATAGTAGATAGCGATATATATTTATATATATATTTTAAATATGTTTATACAAATGAGTATCGCGCATGCGCCGCACCTTCGCGTTGCCGTCACCGCACCGAAACTGCGTGTACAGCAATATTCTCAGAACAATAACTCTTTTGTTACTTAGGGCATACTGAAAGTTCCTGGATTCTGATAAATACTAAAGACTAACTATAAGGCTAACGATACATTTATTGTTTTTCAAAGTATATTCCCTCGCAATTAAGGCATTTTTGCATTCGCTGAAACCACTGTACATAGCAGTTGGACCAGTTTTCCTTAGGGACCTCTTCAATGGCTTAATGGAACGCATTCACCGCCGATTCAGGGCTCGTAAAACGTGTGCCTCTAAGTTTATCTTTAATTTTTGGAAACAAAAAAAACTCGCAGGGTGCGTGGTCCGGGCCGTAAGGCAGATGCGTCATCAGTTCCACATGTGAAGCCTTCAAATAGGCTTCTGTTACCTTAGCGGAATGTGAGGATGCGTTATCGTGGTGAAGGACAACATTGCTTCGAGGACGCTTTTCGCGAACTCTTTCTAAGACAAAGCAAGCAAGTGTTTATGTACCAATCTGCAGTCACTGTTCTTTGATCTTAAAGCGATACTGTAGTGTAATGTCCTGATTTTCCAAAGAAAGAAGCAACCATTATTTTACCAATGCTTCGACTCTTCTTATCTATCGTCTGCAAATCTTCAAAAGGAAAGACCCACTCTGCCGATTGACTTTTCCTTTCGGGTTCAAAGCATTACATCCAGGTTTCGTCACCTGTCACGATATTGTAGATAGCCAATGACTGTCCTCCGTTAAACTTTTTTATCATTTTACGGCACCACTGGACACGCAGTCATTTCTGGTCCTCTGTTAAGTCATGCGGTATCCATCGAATGCAAAGCTTCCAAACCTTCAAATTCCAATGCTTAACAAAGCACGAATTTGCTCGCAAGTAATTTTTTGTCAGTTTCAATAAGTTGTCGTACAGTGTCAACATTAGAGTCTGTAACTGCAGTCGCCAGCCGACCTTCACGTACCTCGTCATGTACATGATCTCGTCCACGTCTAAATTCTCCAAACCACGAATACACAGTGCTGCGACATGGTGCTTCATCACCAAATGCCAATTGATTTCTCTGGCAACTCTCTTGTTGACTTAAGCCACAACGAAAATCATAAAAAATCATTAAACAAAAATGTTCACGAGTTAAATTCATTTTGATAGCGACACACAATTTTCGATACGTCACGATTAAAAAACAAATGACAGTCTCGCAAAATATAAAGTAACACGTTCCCAAAGAGTTCCATTTTCGAATTCGACATTAGTGTAATGAGATAAGAAACACAAACGATATAAGTGTTTACATAAATCTGCATGTGATGTGTCGCCATTGTGCCAATTGTCGCGAATGGCAATCCACTCTTCTTAATGTCTTGAGGATTACTGTTGACAGTTTAGATTTTGCTTTGCCATTATTTAGATGCGTATATTTCTTTAATGCTTGATAAAAGAAAGCCCCGGTCTCCTTAAGTTCTAGCATACGAGTTTTACAGTGCCAACTTCTTAAGTACTTCTTGAGAGAATTCGAATAGTGAAGTGATGTCTCACACTTTGGCTTCATTCATTTATTCATTTTCTCATTAATCTTGGTATCGTGGTTTTTTTAAGACGGACAATAATATTTGTATAGTCATTTCCTAACGCTTGGGTTTCGGTAAGAGTTTGGATTTTACTGAGACCTCACGCGGGCTTGAGAGAACTTCAAATGTGACGTTGCATACTTCAGTTCACCATCACCTATAAATAGTTTCAGATTGTTTTTAATTATTATTTTATTTTTTCCTTTACCTATGTGATGTATATTGCAATAACATTTAAAAATAGTCTTAACCTTAAATGGAATTGGACATCAGAACCGTAAATAATAGCGGCTTTTGGTGATCTAACGTATTCAGAATATAATGATGAAATAGGTTACGTACATAAAAGTGACTGTTATGTGTTGAAAAGAAGTTCGAAGAAAAGTTGAATAGAATCTGCGAAAGGCAATATTATTATGGCGAAGAAAACAGTTAAAAAAATGGCCGTCGAAAGCACTTGGCCTAACTTTGAGTGACGTGGGAGTTTAGTGTGCTAAGACATGGTTCTTGTTGACCTCGTACAACCTATTTTATGTTATTATTTTGTTTTTTTTTTATTTGTTTTAATCTAATTTTGCTATGTTTTTTCCATTTCTGTTATTGTGTTTAATATGTTACCTTTTTATATTTTTAAATGTTTATATTAGAACCGTCAAATTATATGAACTTGCCAATAAATGTTTTGTATTTATTCTTCGAGGAGAATGGAAGAGGAAGACACATTGCGCCTACCCCAAATAAGATCGAGTATAGAGCAGACGAATTTTCACAAACCTATATTCTCATTTCGACCGATGTAAATTCATTATGACTTATTTGTTGTCATGTTGACAGTACTCCGGGTAGCTTTAGAGCTTTCTATTGAAGAAATGGTATTAAAACAGCGGCAACATAGAACCTGCTTTTGACGTTTTAGTTAATTAAAAGTCCATTCCGCTCCCTGATCTACTCGTTTAGCTCGTTTTCTGACTCTGCTGGGCAATTTGCATTTCGTAGCATACACTTTGTTTATTCTGGGACTGGTGTGATAGATGAATCAAGAATTAATTAAGAATTAAGTTTTTATTTGCGTTGACCAACAAATAATATTGTATCATTTTCAGATGACTTTTTTGGATCATCATCGTCATCATCAGCAACCTACACACGTCCACTGCTGGACATAGGCCTCTTCAAGTGCACGCCACTGACTTTTTTGGATACTACTTTGCTGAACTGTTACTATGTAGAGCGCGTCACTTCTCTATAAGCGTGGGTGGAAATTAAATGATAAGTCTGGGGTTAAATGTTCAATTACATATATTGTCACTTTACAATAGGCTTATTATCGCCAATAAACGTTTCACAATTACACAGTTCTAATTTCTATATTGACTCCAAAATATTACGAATTACTAACTAATGAACCTGACGGTACCCGGTATAAAGTGCGACTGGGCTCCCGACCGCGCCGCAACGTGCGCTACACAAAATGTGTGGTCAGCATTCATGTGACGCTAAATCACACCCACCCTTTTTTAAAAAAAATTACAATACCAAAATACATAATAAAATATTTTACTGAACCCTAAAAATTAACAATTTCAATTTACATACTGTTTATCATTATCATTGTGCAACAAAGTAACTAAGTATTTCAATACAGAGCTCTCTTATCAAAGTGCAAGGTCTCAATTTACAGTGTTTGCGTATGGCTCGATGGTGGCGTTCGTCGCGTCACATACCAACGTTTAAGGCGAATACATTGAATTCTATTTATAGAACAGTTAAGGCGAAGTTTTAACAAATGTAGAGCGCGTCGCTTTTCTGTAAGCGTGTGTGGAAACTATTAAATGATAAGTCTAGGGTTAAATGTTCAATAACATAATATTGTCACTTCACAATAGTCTTGTTATCGCCAATAAATGTTTCACAATTACACAGTTCTAATTTCTATAACTGACTCCAAAATATTACGAATTACTAACTAATGAACCTGACGGGGCCTGGTATAAAGTGCGACTGGGGGCTCCCGACCGCGCCGCAACGCGCGCTACACAAAATGTGTGGTCAGCATTCATGTGACGCTACACTACCGTAATTTCCAGCCATTTCCACGGATTATATTAGTGTTAACACTGAAGCTACTGACTACTACGGCTTTCAACGTGAATCGTCGGTAACTTTTTAAAGTAGAATAGAATAGAATAGAATAGAAAAGTTTCATTAACTTACACACTTAATTATAATACAACATAAATATAATAATACAACAATAAACGAAAAAAAAAAAAAAAATATTAGAACAGGCAGTGTGAAGTTAAAGGGCCCTGTCTCAGCATAAGCTGCTGTGTCATTCATGGATGTTCAGAATGACACAGTAGCGCTGTTATTCGTTTCGTGTTTGTTAGTAAAAAAAGTAAGTGAGAGAGAACCGTCCTTATCGAGGCAGAGTCGTTCAGACGCACACACGTTAAGTCATACTGACTAACGTCATGTCAGCCAACTGCTTTCAAGCAGCTGGCGTGGAGGAACTCAACACTAGCGTGGCGTAGGTCAACGCTAACGTGGCGGAATTCGACGGTAGCGTGGCATAGTTCGACGATAACGTGGCGGAGCTCGACACTAGCGTGGCGAGCAGACTGACACGGATTTCACCACACAATGATCAGACGTTCCCAACGGGGCTGAGACCGATACTGAGTGCAAACTGAAGTGTTTAAATGCGGCTCTCTACCAGCAACGATTGGCTGAATGGCTACCGGTCCGACATCTGAAAATCGTGTGTTCAATTCCTTACAGGGTGAAGTGTATTTCTGATTTTTCAACGAGTGCCCAGGTCTGGTCAGCGTGGAGAAGCCAATCCTTATCAATTGTAGATATGATTTGACCTCAATGATGTTCCAGCAATGGGGAATTATTAAGGCTATTAACTCTCTGACGCGTAATGAGTATGCGCTACGCTCAAGCCCCGACAGCATCGCGCTCTGACAGCGCCCAGCCCTCAGAATAATAACTAAAGCTTTTATTGTAAGGCCCAGCCAACGTTCATCCCGCCAACTGTCTGAGGAAAACCGCATTGTGCTTATTATTCAGCTGTCTTGGATTATGCCAGCAGTTAATAAATCTTATGAGCATATGCTTGTCGTGGGCCTCAAGTCTGCTTATTCAATAATGTGTCAATAGTATGTTGACATTTAGTAAGTTAGTTGTATGACATTAGTCAAAATCAAAATACCAACTATCCCAACAGCTATGAGAAAATTGACATAATCAGGCCACCGACAGACTCACAAATGTGGAAGTTTAAAATTCTTAGCAGAATCGAGGACTAAACTGTGATTTTGTTTTTTACATATATTATTTTTGATAGCGCAATGCCGTTGATGACCATTATTTAAAACTGTTTTTATTGCCAACTGACTTCGAGAAAGTATTCATGTTTGGTTAAGTAGAGACGTCTAGGTAACTTATTTAAGAAGATTTCCCTCTGATCTTGCCTAGAGAAATAAAAAATGCGAGACATCAAAGGAGTACCGATAATGGCAGTACCTACGCTTTGATTTACATATTTCATTCGTATGATATATTCAGACATTTTATTTCGGTCGACATAAAACGAAAAATGAAGAGAACAAATTAGGAATACACTTACGCAATCAATGGCGTTGCGCATAATAGGTATGCGCACACCAATGATCCTATAATAGACACTAATGACTTAAATTTACACGCTTAACAACCTTAACAACCTATCATAATTGAGGTAAGGTCCACACAAAAATTGTCGGGACAGAAACTGAATTTTATAGTTTTTGGGACTCTGAGATCTCGCATTAAGATCTCAGAGTCTCTCATTAAGTGTTAAAACAAAAGTTTCTGCAAACGAGCTTCGAACCCGTACATGTTGGATGCGGAATCGAATTAAATGGTGACCAATCCTATACCTGCCTCTACACAGCACTGATTTGTATTGTTGTGTTCCGATTTGAAGGGTAATATTACAAGCCATAGAAGTATATGAACTGGATCTTTTGAGTCAGGTGACGAAGGCGCAATATGCAACGGAAGGAGGCGAAAGGGTGGATGGACTGTATTATGGAATAACAAGATAAAATACCTACAGGTATATACACATATAATCAAAAGAATGAGATAATACAATATACCAACATACAGCAATGACGGTGACAAGACAAAAGAGAGAAAAACAAAACAAAAGAAGATTGACAATCAGAAAAGTAGAAAATTATTAAAAGTACCTACCCTATATAATTTAAAAAGGAGTATTTACCCCGTAACTGCCTTGGTAACCTTCGATCAATTATGTACTAGATTCCCAGAAAGCACTTTAAAAACGGTACGCGACTTTGGTACCACGGACCCACTATGACGTTTGTGGCGATGACTTTTAACCTTAATTAACCTTTATGTTGAAGATTTAAGGTTCGCAGTAAGCTGAAGTTGTTGATACTATCCAATGTTTTTTCAGATTTTGTGATTTGAAATTTAAATGTATAGGTATAGGTATCAGCAAACAAGACCTCTTCGAAATGCTTTTTTGTTTCGGATCCTTTATCTAGTACATTATTGATCGAAGTTGTTAGCTGAGCTCGATAGCGCAGTGGTTCGCGCTCCCGGTCTGCGGTCATTGGATGGGTCCCGGCTGCATTGGCATTTGTTTAGAACCACCAATCCGCACTTTATGGCTCGATCTTCCTATCCATCCATTGGAAAGGCACGTGCCCCAGCAGTGGGACCATAAATATGAGCTAGTGATGGTGATGACCTTGATAACTGCAGTTGTCCATAGATGGCCGCTTTCCATCAGGCGGGCAGAATAGGTTGCCTGCTTTGACTTATAAAAAAAACGAGCGAGCCTTACAGTAGTCGCATATGATTGTAACATTTGACATCTCACCTTAGTAATAAGCAATTTTAACATTATATTTTGAAAAAAATGGGTCGGGTATACACCATTTTATAACTATAAATTAAATGGAGTTAATACTCATTAGAAGACATTTGACATATCAAAATAACCCTTGATAGTCAAATGACATAATATGTCATATAATAATAATATGTTATGTTCATAATATCGACTTTAAATTTACAAAATGCACAAAAAAAAACAAAATTTAAAAATTCCCCGACTTACTGTTACACACTTGTTACACTGTTACACATTTCACGCACGAAATCACTCCCACAAATGCTAGAAAGCGAGCGGAAAGATGTTACACATCAAAAACATTATATACTGCTCAAAACAAAATAAGGGCCACGAGGTATTTTTTCATTTTGGTGTAAATTATTAAACATTTACATATTGAAAGTAGTAAAATATTGAGTATACAAACTCTTTGATACCTAAACTTTTTAATATTGTAGTATTCATCTAATGCTGGCAACAATTTTAAATAAAATTTGATTTAAAATTATTTTTGAAAATTTTGATTCCATTTTCTTTGACGTTTTGCTTTCCTTAGCTTCTTGGTTTATTAGAAATTATCAGAGTTCATTGATATCTCGAGTCAGAAACAGCTTTTGCAATATGCCACAAGCACGCAGGCGTCATATGGACTCCCTGACAGCAACCAGAGCCGTTACAATGATTGAAGAAGGTCATTCGCAGCGATCTGTGGGTTTGCAATTGGGATTTTCTCGAAGAGCTATTCAAAATCTATGGAATCGTTTCCAAGAGACCGGCAGTGTTAGAAGAAGACCTGGTTCGGGCAGAGTTCGCATTACAACAGCTCAAGAGGATCGTTACATACGATTAAGTGCGCGCCGAGATCGCACAACGACGGCCCGCAAGCTGCAAAATCGTTTACGGCTCACAACGGGTACTCGTGTCAGTGACCAAACTATTCGTAATCGATTGCATGAAGACCAGCAGGCATCAAGAAGGCGAGTTGTCCGTATTCCATTAACCAGAAATCATCGTGCAAATCGTTTAAGATTTTCCCGTCAACATTTGGACTGGGACATAAACCAATGGGGCATGGTGCTCTTCACAGACGAATGCAAAGTTAATTTTTTTAACGACGATCGGCGTATTAGAGTATGGAGAAGACGCGGCGAGAGATTTTCAGAAGCCTGCATCCATGAAGTCGATCGTTTCGGTGGTCCAAATGTAATGATTTGGGGCGGAATAAGCTTACACGGCAAAACTGAGCTCGCTATTTTAAATGAGGGTACTGTTACTGCTCAGCGGTATATTGAGGAAGTCGTCAGACCACATGTGATCCCATTTGCCCAGCGAGCGGGTCCTGGATTCATCATGATGAAAGACAATGCTCGTGCACACACGGCTCAAGCGACTCGGTTTGTACTGGAAGCGTCTCAAATTCAAGTCTTGCCGTGGCCGGCGAACAGTCCGGACTTAAATCCAATAGAGCACATGTGGGATCAGTTGAAACGAAGAGTTAGAGACGGTGATCAGGAAATCCACAACCAACAGCAACTCATCAACGCTGTTAAAAGGGCCTGGGAAGAGATTCCAATGGAAAATGTCAGGCATTTCATTGAGAGCATGCACTCCAGGCTTCAGGAGTGCGTAACGAAACGAGGGGGGCATACCCGTTACTAAAGATGAGCATGGAGTATTTTCTTTTGTTTTCAGTAACTTTACATTGTTTTTATTTTTAACCTTAAATGTGTTTTTTCTTTCAAAAGCAAATAAACTTTTTAATCATTATTATTGGAATAAATTTATTGGTCTACACGGTAAAAACAACATTAGTTTTCGTTATGGAGACAAAAAAATTAATATTGGTTTTATTATTTTCATGGTACAGACAAAATACCTCGTGGCCCTTATTTTGTTTTGAGTAGTATAATATAACTGACATTGCGAGTAACAGTTTTCTTCTAGATAGATATTAAAACCCAGTTAAAAAGAAAGTAAGGAACTTAATGGAGTGAACGCTAAGAGGACTTAGCAAGAGAGTGGAAATAAATCAGTGAATAAAAATGGTCAGTGTTATTTGAAACCGTAAATGGAATGCACCGAGGAGATAAAAGAATATATTAGTTATATCTTTATCTATATAAAAGATAAAGCTTTTTAGGAATATTATTGCGAACAAATTCATCAGAAAAGAATGATGAATAATGTTTTGAATAATTTTTCTATACTTAATTCAAAATTCAAAACACTTTTCTTGCCTCCTAAAGGTTATCTTTTGATTAAATAAATTTCATACGCCATTTTAAATATATGAAGGTAATATTAAAAAAAAAAAATGTATATACAGAGCAGACTTTATTTTAGACGTACAAACTGCTTGGTTAGATAGATATTTGCAAAAATACAAAAAGGTAACGTAATGAAAACTAAATGAATCACGGTCTTCCTTTGACCACTTGCCAAGAGATGAGGCTCTTCCTTGTAATTAATTAAAAAGTAGACTTAATTAATTTTATATAATAGCAATTTATAAAAGTTTAAAAATTAGTCTGATCAATTTGGTATTTAAACGAAATATATTTTACAGCACATAATATAAGTTTCTGAAATTCCAATGCAAATAAAATAAAATTTCATGTTTATTCTATCAATATACGTGGCAATTTAAAATAAAATTGTAAAAGTTTGACGGCGGAACATTCCGTTCATACACAACTTTTCTTTTGTTTCTTAACTTGCTATGTATATTCTTAGCCATTGAGCAGTCTGTTACTTAACAGCCTTCCCAAATTTTTTGAATGATGGATTACGCACATTAGTCCAAGTAAGCCAGGTAAATCTTGAAGCATACATTGTGCGAGTGACCGTCAGCCCAAAACAGACGTTCAAACATTTTATTTTTCGTTAGTTATATAGCTTAGTATTTACACATGAGCCAGTGTTAAAAGGAGAGTTAGGTATTCATCATCATCACTATCATCTCAGGCACTCATCCACTGCTGGACAAAAGCCATAACAAAGGATTGTTTTTTAAATCATTAAAATATGATACAAATTTTAAAAAAAATTCCACGAGCAGGATTTGAACCTGCACCCTTCAGACATACCGGGTCAGGTGCTCTTCCAATTGAGCTATCGTGGTTCTAACCAGCCCGCCGAAATTATTCAGCACTATTTTTTACTTTGAAAGCCAAAGGCTCCAATTCAATGTCAACAACTACCATCATTAACATCTGATCATAATATATTTACAAATACTAAAGATTAGTTAAGAAATAAGCAAGCTATTTATAAAATGTTTTTGTTTTGTTTATATAATTTTTACGCAAATTTTGTTGCGAAACAAATTACAAAACACTGTTACAAATGTTTTCAACATTTGTGTTTTGTAATTTATTTCGCAACAAAATTTGCGTAAAAGTTATATAAACAAAACAAAAACATTTTAAAATATGATAATTATAGCGATGATGATAAGTAGGTAAGTTCCAAGATGCAACTCCTTTGAGTTCTAGTAAGGATGTTGGAGTTTATTAAAATACCTTACTCGAATTTCTTGAGATAAATCGGAAAGTATTGAAAAATTTCTACAAACGGGTTTAAACTTTAGATAATGATAATGATGTTGCTCTGTTATTTTTCATTGACCAACACTTATGCACAGTCCGATCACTGTGGTCTATGATGCCATTATTTGGACAACCTTCTTCGAGATAAACCGTAACTGTACTGGCCAAATACACGCGAGCAACGGCCAGCAATGTAAGTAGGTAAGAAAGAACACACAAAGGAATTACATAGAATGAAGTACCATACCTAGCGTATTATTTAAAAATGGAACTATTTTACTCAGTAACATAGCAAACAAAAAGGTAACTAATAGTTCCAAATTTAAATATTTTATTTTAATTTCGAATTGGCTGCTGTTCTGAAAGCTGTTCTTGGTAAAAGAAACAAATGAATGAAATTAATATTGGTGTGTGCAAAAATGTTGTTCAACTCCAGCGACTTGGTCTATTACCAGTATTTAGTTTTAATTTCCGCGCATTATTTTGAGAAAATTTCTATACAAGCTTTGGCCTAGGTCCAAGCCTTGCTATAGAAAAACTATACAACATTGGGGTCCTATAAACGTAGTGTGAAAATGCAACTTACTGGTTGGCGGTAAGGATGACAAGTGAGGCGCAATCCTGCTCCACTAGCTGTCTTCGCATAAATATGTTCATTGTAATGTATTATTTTCATAGTGTTGCTATTTAGTATCATCTATTTATCTTATCATGTAAAAAATTCTATTCAGCGCAGGTGATCTGTAGAGTGCTGTACATTCCACTTGGCCCTTGACCACTAACCGCTCTATAGTCTTCATTTCTAGAAATATGCACAAATGACGTTTTGTCTTTAATATGTGTGGTGTTAGTCCAGAATGGCATCGGCGAGATTTATATTAAGTACCTATCTTCGATACTAATTTACATTTAAGTATTTTATCTAATACTTTCTTCTTTTTCCATCGCAATGAGTAATGGTCGAATCTTCCCCTACTTTTGTTCACGTGGAACGGCCTGAATTCAGAAGTTTGAAGTAAAAGGCAGGAGATGATGTTTAGAAAAAAGTTTAAAATGTTATCTTTATTACTGTTTTGGAAAAGCTAAAACTATACATCGTTACTACTACTAACATAATTTTGAGAAATGAGACCACCTTCCGCTGGTTAAATTACCTATTAAAAAGCATTCATTCGTAGCTAAGCTTTACCAGAAAATCCTAACAGATACTTTGCACAAAGAGCTAAAAAGTGTATTTCATTCTCCAAAACGTACACGAGAAAACTCACTTTAAAATATTCCGCTTTTCAGCCGGCCCTGTTGCATGCGCTTACTCGTACAAATAGCGAGCGCTTAAAGGCGTAGAAATAAGAAATAAGAGCTACCGGAATTCGGCGAAATGCCGGATTGGCGTCGCCCGAATTAATGACGTCCATTATCAAACCGTTCCGGTAAAAACAAATAAAAATTGTGAATGCGAATGTTTCGCGACCCGCCGCTTCGGTACCAATAAATATTCGCTTTGGAATGCCGGAAAATGGACGGGCACTGTTAACAAATTGCCAAAATTATATCGGGGCACTTTACCTTACAAGCCTCCATACTATTGTTTGGAGATATGTATCGTTTGATGCCTGTTTCAGTTGTGTTAAGTTTCAATATCGAAGTTTTTTTTTATTTAGCCAGTGTCAAAGTTATGAAAACATATAAGTACAATATATTCTTTTAATAGTAACACATAATGACTAATGATGAGAAACCCCTTGAGTGTCGGTTAAAGATGTGGGACTTTAATGAGACCTCACACGGTCTTCTTGAGAGAATTTGTAAAGTGACGTTTCACTGTTTTGTTTCATTTGCCAACAATCATGCACGCTCACGGACACTTTACGTTTAATTAATTACCAATTTACCATTATTTTACATTAATATTTGACAGCACACAAACTTTAGACAACTATACTCTCCCGCCAAGAAGGTCTAAAATACAGAACTTTTAAATAAGACAAATCACTAAAATCAATTCAAATAAGAGCACTTAGCATGAGCCGAACTCTCCCGCGTTGTTTTAAAAGACTATTTTACCTTGAACTGTGTATACAACAATATGACATGAACGATTTGTTAGTATAGTAATCGGAACGCACTCTAAATTGATTTAGTATGTATGAAATGTTTTTGTTTTGTTTATATAATTTTAACGCAATTTTTATTGCGAAACAAATTACAAAAACACAAATGTTGAAAAAATTTCCACGAGCAGGATTTGAACCTGCACCCTTCTGACATACCGGGTCAGGTGCTCTCCCAATTGAGCTATCGTGGTTCTATCCAGCTCGCCGAAATTATTCAACACTATTTACTTTTTACTTTGAAAGCCAAAGGCGCCCATTCAATGTCAACAACTACAGACATTAACATCCAATCATAATATTTTTACAAATACTAAAGATCAGTTTAGGAGTATGGCAAGCTATTTATAAAATGTTTTTGTTTTATTTATATAATTTAAACGCAAATTTTGTTGCTGTTGGCTATCAAAGTAAATAGTGTTGAATAATTTCGCGGGCTGGTTAGAACCACGATAGCTCAATTGGGAGAGCACCTGACCCGGTATGTCAGAAGGGTGCAGATTCAAATCCTGCTCGTGGAAAATTTTTCAACATTTGTGTTTTTGTAATTAGTATCCTCTCTCTCTCTTCTAAGCTGCATTTGTATCAACATGGCCTATGGTGCCTGTTATAATTAATAAAATACTGATTCTTTGTTAATTAAAGTGTATTATTTCATACGATTAACGTCCGGTGGGTGTAAAAGGGTCCAACAGCAAACTCTCTCAAAAAAAAACCATGAACGACAATTATCAATACGGAGTCGAAAAACCAGCCTACTATCCCATCAAACTGAGTACAATATGTTTGTTCCTTTTCTAGGGAAAACTCATTGTCGAGTACCACCCCGTGTCCACCACCATCACCACGCGGATGGCTATGTAAGGCTCAATAAAATATGTACGTACCGTGGTAGGTATCCTGAGTGTCAAACCCGTTCAAGCCACGCAACTTTTTTTTTACATCAATATTTTGGCATCGAAGTATTCGAATAATTGTATGATGATAATGATGCGGACGTAGTTATTAATTAATGAAATTAAATTGTACAATTAATTTCGTCGGCCAATAGCTTTAAAAGTAACAATAAAACACAGAAAATACATTTCCGATAAATTATTGGGTGTTAATTCCCCACCACGACAATCGTATACATCGTTAAAATTGTCGTTAATTAATGTAACGTGTAATAATTGTCCGGAAACACAAAGACGCGATAATTAATTTAAAAGCAGTTAAAATGCCAAAATAATATTATTAATTACTTCCATGATGTTGTTATTATATATACATATACATATATCAATATCAATATTGTAATTGGTATATATTTATTTACTAAATTAAATTGTTACAATGCATTCGCAATGCTTAGATTTACCAAAAAGTTTTATAGTACTTTAAAAAAGACCTGTCTTAGGACTGAAACATAACGACATTTTAAAATCCGAGTGATTTTAAGGCCGCACATCACCGTACAGCGATTGTTGCGGGTGCTGGGTATTCATTGAGTCCCATTCATTCTAGAAATAGCCAGTCGGAACCTGGGAACCTAGAAACTGGGGTACTGTTAGTGTAATAGACAGTTAAATTCGTTGGACCACCCAATCATCTCCCCACTCGACTACACGGAGTAGCTACTCAGTCTCAATCCAATTCTAGAAACTTTCTCGTTGAGGGTATTTCAGTTGCTTATTACAAACAAACAGCTATCTGGATTGTGTTTAAGTTTGACGTGCCCGGTGCAATGGACCCAGCACCAGCCTTATTATGAAAATCGTAGTATTGACCTTAGATTCTTTACAGCACGTTGCGTCACAAACATATTACATATTACATGTCGCAGTGATATTGACAAAAACTTTTTTTTATTTATTTATTTATTAGAAAACAAACGGTCATACAGTTTTCATCATAGATTACATATAAAATGGTTATAAACCTTTTTAAAAAAACGTGATTTAAAAAGGTAACTGGGAAAATTTTACCCTATAAAACAAGTTTCAGCGTTTTGAAGTTTTCCTTAAAGAAAAGAACGGTCACCGGACGCTGATACTTTGTGCGGATAAGAACGGTCACCTGCTGTTGATACTTCGCGTTTCACTCTGATGAGAACGGTAACAGGACGTTAATACTTCGTGTTGATGAAAGCGGTCACCGGACGCTGATTTTTCGTGAGGATGAGAACGTTCACCTGATGTTGATACTTCGCGTTGATAAGACCGATCACCGGAAGTTGATAGTTCACGCTGATGAAAACGGTCACTTCGCGCTATCCCGCCCCCCGGTTGAAGCATCTCGAGTAGAAATTCCTCTGAGTTCGCAAGACGTAACAATGTTAATCTAGATTTCTGTACACGACTAACTTACAGATAAGATTTATGTAAAAGCGACTCTCATAGTGCTAACTTTAAAGTACTAATTGTATACACAGAGTGTTTTTTTGACAGGCAGGAGCGGTATAAGGGATTCCGATACCATAAGAGATACAGGGAATCTGTCTTAGGAATCATAGGGCTTGTCACATCAGTGTAAGGAAGTGAAGAAACAGAATATCACTGTTGTACCAAAAACTGCAGGTCGTCGGAATGCTTTAAAAATAATCTTTATGATAATATATGTTATTTAGAGTATAATTAACACTCAAATGAATTTTATAATGATTTCTTTCATAAATATTGTTTAGAATCTAATTAAACTTTTATTCCAAAGATGATCTCGGTTAGTGGTACTGTTACTTTTAATCAATGGGCTACAATTGGTATCCACAAAAGTAGAAAGCTACTTTATGAGCTATATGATGAACGCAACTATAACGCCAGTGAAGATTTCAAATTGTATGTCAAAAAATATTCTAAGTTCAAAGATTAAGCTAAGTGATAACAAAATATAATAATAATATTTTAGAGAATTAAAATTTTTAGTACTGTTAACAAAAAGAAGATTGCTGATATGTGGAGTAATTCCGTAGACGTCACTAAATCCGTTATTAAGACAATAGCTCCAGTTTTAGCTTGCATAATGAACAAATGCATTGACTGTGATATTTTTCCTGACTTATGAAGCACAGTAAAGTAATTTCATTATTCAAACCAGGTAGCACATCTGACCCTACTAACTTTATGTATACTGTATACTGACGCATGAAAAATGAAGTCGGGTACAGGGGCAGGCGTCTGTAATAACGACTTCAAGCATAGTCAAAGCATGGGAAAATTTGCTACTGTTTACCAAGCAGAAACTTTCGCAATTCTCCTATGCGCAAAGCATTCCGCTTTACTAAATATATACACAAGAATTGCTCGTTTAAAGGTATTAGATAGATAGTATCAATATTAAAACAGTTTGCAAAGTAAGTAAGTAAGTTTGTATAGCTTGGAATATCGCAACTTTGTATCATTCTTGATAATTAGTCCTAATTAGTAATTAGTTCAGCAACCCTAACCGAACATTGTCATTAGTAAACGAGCGCGTCATTATCATTGATGACAGTAGAGTCGCGAGCGCATCATTCACATTGTCTTAATTAGAGGTATTGGAGGCTATCTCTGCTTAGCCGGAGTGAGACACGTTGGTGGATGTTGGTGAAGCAGAGCCGATAGGCGTGTATTTGATTACAGACACGAGCTACACCTACATCAAAAAACCAAAACGCACTTTCCTCGACCACTTTACGACCTCGACTGTCGAACGCGAAGTCGGTTCAATTATCCATACTCGCGCAAACAATTCGTTGCGATTGTGGTGTAAGCCCCAATTCCCCTAAGGGAATAATAATATTTTCACTACCAACGTCTAACCAAATATCTTCGGTAAATAGCGCCGCCCGCTGGCGGTGGTAAAAGAAACAACAGTCAATAAAAACCACGATTTTCAAAACCTATAATAAACTTTTCTGTGTAAAATTACAGTTATCTCTCATTGTAACACTATTCATAATATGTTAGCTTTATCAGATTATAAAGGGCTACGCTCACAATTTCAAAGTTAATAACAGTCAAAGTTGGACGCGTTCAAAAGTCAGATAGCGTATCTAAGTTGGGCCGAGGTGGCGCGATTCTGTCGTCGACGTGTAAAATACTTTGGTGAGCGAGTGTTGCAGTGTTTCAATGCCTGCTTACTGTATTTCATTACATCAGAAGTCATGTGTTTAATCTGCATGGTATAACCGATTCTGTTTGACAATTAATCATGCAAATAATGTTTGGTAGTGTAATGGTAATGTACTATTATGTATTCTGTGGTAATGGCAAGGCGTAGTATCTGTTGATATAAAAAATTATGCCTTACAAATAAACAAAGAATAAGGTTGGAATGGTTTTTGTGTTTTGTTCCCGTCATGTAAACGTCATTTCAAATTAAAGTAAAAGAGACCAAACACGGAATAACTATTCGAAGCTTATTCTTTGTTTATTTGTAAGACCCTTAAAGTATTAATGTAAATATTTTCGTAACACAACGAAAGGGAAGCCTTTGGACGTCATCTCGATGACAAGTAACGTTATTGCCGAAAGTGAAAGTTCACTGGTTATCTTCATCATCATGATCATCATCTCAATTAAAAGGCGTCCACTGCTGGAGAAAGGCCTCCCCCAAAGATCTTCCCATTCAAGTCACCGACTGAGAAACGAACTTGGGAACCTCGGGCCTGGGACCGGTTGTTTAACTACTAGACCGCAGGCGCGTGTGCTGATCGCAAGTGAGTTGTAACTGTTACCACTGACGGTAACACATAGTAGGCGAAAGGCCAAACCCAAACTTTGGTAATTAATAGTTTTGTCTAGTCGACCCTAGTTTTGTCTTAAATTGGGTTTCGATTGTAACAATAATCATTTAGGAAACTAGAATGGATGATGGGTAGGTAGAGACGGCAGCCCTGTCACCGAAAGCAATCAAAATGTTTGAGAGATGATAGATAGCTGGTTAAACCTATTAGAAATTGGTTAGTTGATTGTATTGGGGTGGGGATGAGAACACGTGTGCGTGATGCTATCCCCTCTAGAAACTCTCAGGCGGTGTTCGAGTCCGGTTACACTATAGAGGCTATTTTAGGCCAGTGATTTTCTATGTGTGACATCTTTCCGTTCGCTCCGAGAAATGGGACGGAAGTATGTGTAACAGTGTAACAGGAAGTCGGGGAAGCGCGCAAGCGCGCGTCATTTTATAAATTTAAAATCGATATTATGAACATGACATATTATTATTATATGTGACATATTGTGTCATTTGACTATCAAAGGTCATTTTGATATGTTAAATATGAAATGAGTAAAAATGAGTAAACATGTAATGAGTATTTACTGTATTTATTTTATTAGTTATAAAATTATGTCCCACTTTCAGAATATAATGTTAAAATTGTATATTACTAAGGTGAGATGTCAAATGTTACACATCATATTGGTTAAGGTTTGGAAAATAGTTAATGTAAGTTAAAAATTTTCATTTCATATTAAAACAGGTTTTTTTAATACACAGGTTTGGCGTTAAATAATTAATAGTGTTAGTACACTTATTATATTTCATTTTATTTCCATATAATTTTCAAGAATGCCCTTCATAACTCTTAAGGTTATGGCCAAACAAGAGGCGATTGCGATCATAAAACAGAAATAAAAGTGATTACCACTTGGCAAAAATTTGTGGATGTTTATAAATGCCTTTATATAATGTCCCCCTATGAATTTAATTTGAAAAATGAGAATTTATAGTATCTACCAATCAGTTATTATGAAAATACATTTTTTTTATTAAACATACAAGCTACTATTAGATCTATCCCAACGTATTTTTCTTCATATATGAGTTGGTTTAATGAATAGAGATCTGCAACACGAACAATAATGTTATGATTATGACACTTATGACAAGTTAGCTAGAAACTATAATTTTACAGAGATACGAGTCAGAGTACGAGTGAATATTTGAAGTAATTAACTGATTTTACTAACAAAAAAAATTAAATAAGCCCATTCCTTTCACACACATTTTCATTTCATATTACTTTAGAGAATTTTGTTCTCAATAACAAAACGATTGGCTTGAGTGTTTCTGGAGTAATAAACAAAGTGTTTCTTTTTTAAACAGGTTCGATTTCTGGACAGAATTTTTTTTTTTTCTAAAATCTAGTCATGTATTTTTATGCTTTATCAAAATCGGCCCAGGGACTTCATTGAGTATTTTTTATAGTTTCTTATTTTCGGATTCGAAACGCTTTGTTCACCAAATGCGCCTATTGTCCTTTAGGAAAACCTAATTTATACTATCTCTTTCGCCGCTTGCCACCAAGCCCAGGCCGGCCGCGGCGTAAGGGATGAAAAAAGATTCTTTAAGAAGGAGAAAATAGGCTTACATTAAAAAGTCACCGCCTCATCACAACAAGGCAATTTGGGTAAGTCAACAACGCATGTAGCGATGACGTGGCATGACGTGCCGGGGCATGACGCGCCGGGGCTGACGTGACGTGGCGTACAATGACAACGCACGACATGTATTTATCGAGGCGACCGTCACCGATGGCATGTCGACAAGCCAGCTCACGACAAGCAAACTCTTAGTAGTTACACGAAAACCGTTAATGTGGAAACAATTTTATGAAACGTTGTCTTAGACTTAGTATACATAAGGGTAAGTGTTCACTGCTCAAGCGTTTTGAAAAGAGTGTCATTATTATTAGCCAACAGGCTACTGCTGGTAAGCGTGCTCCGGAAAACGCAGTGTAGGCAGCCCTGCATCAAGGTGGACCGACGATCTGGTGAAGGTCGCGGGTAACCGCCAGATGCGAGCAGCGCAACCAGCAGTGGACGTGTTTTGGCTGAGATGATGAAGATGATGCTACTGCTGGGCTGGCTTTCCCTATCAAAGCACAGTAAAAGATCGGGCCATAGCCCACCACGCTGGGCAATGCCGGTTCTAACGACTGATATCTTTAGATCCTAACCGCCTCTGTGGTCTAGTGGCTAAGACCACCGGTTTAGACCCAGAGGTCCCGGGTTCGATATATAATTCCCAGCGGGGGTACATGTTTGTGTACTCGGTTTGGTTGGTGGTAGGGCTTGTTTGTCCGCCTGGCTAGCTACCACCATCTTATCTAAATATGTCGCCATAACATCAATGTTTGTAGCATTGTTGTGTTCCGGCAGCTAGAGATAAGATAGCCAGTACCTCACTAGTTGAGGATCCCGGGTGAAGTGCGCTTCCATCATTGGCCTTATCATCAGGTGAGATCATGGCACTATGCTTACCCGTTAATATAAAAAAAAATACTAAATGGGACCAACAACTGCTTAACGTACCTTCATAAGCAAGTCGAGATTAATTAGCCATGGCAAAAGCTGTTTAACTTGCAAGTGCGGAACCCAAACGCGCCGCGCTATACACTCTCTGAAACGAAATTTACAATAAATATAAGAGTGGCATGCATGCATATGCAAACTCGTCTCCGTACCGTACATTCCTTTGAAATTTAATAAAGCTTCTGTCTTACTTCGCTTTACGTTATGCTCTAAAACCGCTATGCATTGTTTTAGTGATTTCGTGCATTATTGGCTTTACTTGGTATAACGCAACAAAGGTAAATGTTAAAATAATTTCGCTTCAAAATTAATATTCTACGTAGTATCTAAAGTAGATCTAGGCTTTTCCTTCCGTCACGAAATACAAAACCTTTATTTTGGTCGCTTGTGTGAACGACGGGTGGACGACCTGTGATTGAATTTTGTGTTCAGTCCGAACGAAAACTGCCAATAAAATGCTTACTATCACAAGAGGTGGTTAACTCAACCCTATATTAGCTAGTTAGTTTTATAACCGTTTGAAATAATAAAAACTAATGAACTTTTTTATAATTGGCCTTTTGACGTCAATACTGTCGCAGTCGTAACAGTCAGTACCTAGTTCTTACGTCGCATAGTTTTTACAGTAAAATTTAATTTTCCTACAAACGACGACAGATTTTTTTTTAAAGTAGCTGTTTCATAATCTTCGTCAGCCTATATACTAGTCCACTGCTGGACATAGGTCTCTCCAAGTGCACGCCACCGAGCACGATCTGCGGAAAAGAAAAAGAAAGCTTATGTCATACTTAATTAACATACATAGGGATATTGCTAGTTACAGCTTTAAACAATAATTTCATTCTTTACAAATCAGTATTCTTATCCAAAAAATAAAATTATAAATACTAATAATTAATTGCTATGCGTCATTAAAACCAGCCTTTTCTAATTACTCTTCAACTGGAGGCAGGTATTTCTAACCACCACCGTAAAAGTTAATATAACTTAATAGAAGAAACATAAAAACAAAACAATTTCAGTATTTTGCTCGGCAATTGGTACTCCCATTTTTACTTTCTTCTGGCGTCTACCTAATGCCGGTGTTTCCACGTTAAACTTTCAAAAATAAAATAAACAATTTAAGAAGGAAAAGCGTCCGTTCGCAATTTCGCTCCTGTCCGTTAGTGCCTACGGCGAAATGTTTGACTTTACAATTTCACGTTTTAAGGTTCTCTTAGATTTGTTTATTTATTTGCTTTTTGGAAGATTTGAAGACAAATATTCTTTTATTTTTATTTTAGTGTCATTGATGGGCTCGATGGCGCAGTGGTTAACGCGCCCGTTGTGCTGAGTTTAAGCAACTTTCGCATCAAATGCGTGACCAAAAATTTATCATCTCGAGCTCCTCCGTGCTTCGGAAGGCACGTAAAGCCGTTGGTCCCGGCTGCATTAGCAGTCGTTAACAACCACCAATCCGCGCTAGGCCCGCGTGGTGGTTTAGGGCCCGTTCTCCCTATCCATCCATAGAGAAGTCTCGTGCCCCAGCAGTGGGGACATAAAAATGAGCCGATGATGATGATGATCATAGTTTAGCATTGAAGCAGTGCCTCCTGGTGGTGAACGAGGTGAGATTCAATTTCGCAATTCTGGTTTCCATTGACGTGATCGAATGGTGAACAAAACGCGCACTATGCACTATAGAACTGCGATCAGTGTTGGGCGCTCTGCAGACAGAGCCACTTTAGTTGCTCATTTCTAAATAAACTTTTCAAATCCCTAGTCTATAGTCAGTGATTGCCAGTTGGGGAAACCAGCAACTGTACACTTGATAGTTGCTAGTGGCGGCAATTTAAAACTGATTCAATTCGATTGCAGCACCAGAAAACTGTTGTCGATCATCGAAACTCGCAAGTAGAATTGCTATGTCTACGCAGTTTTGTTAGGTTATATGGCAACAGTTATAGGTGGACCGCTTAACTCAGTCCTCGCCTGCGGTAAGTACGCGGGGCGGGAGGTACGTATTGCCTCTGCCACGAACACGAGCGACTTGCGACGCGGCGAACGGTTTCTAGTTCATTGCGCGCTATACCACGGCAGTCATAGTCAACGGTTATAGAAATAACGCAATGAACTAGAAATCGCTCGCCTCATCACAAGACGTCAGTAGTCTTGGCCGGTCGGTAAGGTGGCACACACGTGATAATTTTAACAAGATTCATCTGAAGATAAGCAATTATAAATATAGGTGCTACTTTTAAACCGCCCGAACATTTTTTTTTACCTACTACCCATTCAAAGCGTCTATATTTGAACTGTGGAGAAGAATGGGCGCAAGGATCTGCACAGCTTTTATATAAGTAACGACATTTATAATAAAAAAATACCTATAGTTACGAGTTGCCTGTTGCCGCAATCGGAAATCAAAGTTGCTCTGTGTGCGGAGCGCCTTAGAGCGGACACACGTAAAGGCGCCGAAATCGGTGACACCGCCCGTACCAATGTAGATTACGTGCAGCATCACTCAAAATGTTTCATATATTCAGGATACCTACTACTGACTTTCATTCGCTTTTCGATTACGTCGAAACGAAAATTGGATTCGCAAAATTTTGATTTTTCATGTTTGTCACCAGGCTCTCCTTTTATGCCATAAAAATTCTCGTTTTCGATAATGTCATATGGTATTTGAATGACTTTGAACTATATATATACTATGCCATATGGTTGAACATTTATTAGAGAAATTTTACAGTTTTGGATAGGTTGACGTGCAGGCGTCTGTACCTCGTAGTTAATAATAATATGAGCACTAGGCACTCAGAAGATACAGAACCCTTTGCGTTCGAGCTCAAATTGCACTTAGCAGAGTTGTCAATTTGCCTAAAATATGCCTTTGTACGCGTATGATACTGTAAATAAAATATTTTACGATATTTCCTGCGTACAACGTACCTGCGACCATTCTTAACGCGACGGTGGCCGAGTGGTAAAGAGTTAGGCCCGATACTCGAAGGTCCTAAGTTCAATTTCAGGTCGGATTTCATTTCGGATTTTTCGATTGCAATAATTTTGTAAGCATGGTGATTAAGCCAATACCCATCAATTGTAGTGACTTGATTTCAATGATGGATTCTTTGCCTAGCAGTGGGACAGTAAATAGGCTATTATGACATAAATGGAAAAATTATAATATATTTGCAAAAAATAAAATTATAATACGACTAACCACACCAAACTATTGCTACATTTTAACCACGTCACAATAGTAAGATCGACTGCCGCTTCGCCTGGAAGACTTTCAAAATTCTCGAAACACGATTTACATCACATTTTATAGGTTTTCAAATACTGTTGAAAAGTTGGTAGTGCACTTGACCCATGGGGTGATGGGGTGTGGGTTCACGCGGAAATGATTTAAACACTTTTTCGAATATTTCTCTGTTCGCTACAAAATTGGCGTAAAACTATATATAACCATTTACCTATAAATTTCTAAGTGTTTATTTATAGACTATCCCTGCGACTTTTGCGGGGGCTTCAGGTAATGTACAGGGCGTGTCTACGTAGTATAGTTATTCAAGTTCAATTTATTTATAACACGATTAGCTAACTTTGTTTCATAATTGTATAGGTAAGTTCACCTTGCATATCCGAAAGTGACATTTATACAAAAGTTTAACGTTCGGTAAGATAAAAGCCCGTTCTCGCAAACGACCCTTAACTTTCATTAAACCTTTAAGCTACGTTAGGTGACTGCTTAAAGTTTAATGCCTGGTCTTCTAATTATTGTTAAAGATGTATGTTACACTAAACTTGAATATTTTTCGCAATCGCGATCAACACCTATGTCGGTTTTGTTAGTGGGTTTACAAATATCAATTTCATTACCGAAGTTTTGACGAACAAATATATAATCATAGATATTATAATATAATATAAACTTTTCTAAGAGATATTCTCTCGCCAAAGTTTCTTGAAAGGACTTCTTGACGGGAAGTGGAGAGTCATAGCTGCGGTTTTGTTTTATTTTGTAAAATTTGTGTTCTGTCGAATATTTATGAGAAATAATGGTGAATTATTAACCGTTAAGTGTTCGTGAGTGTGCATGAGTGTTGGCAAATGAAACAAAAAAGTGCAACGTCACTTTTCAAATTCTCTCAAGAAGTACTTCCTCACGCGGACTTTAGTAAAGCCCCACATCTTTACTGAGATACTCGAAGGTTTGGGACCCCCCAATATCATTTCTCACTTTTCATTTCTATTATCATTTACCATCATCATACAGGAAGGAAATATCGTTTATTTATATGTATAACTTGTAACAAAAATTACTTTGGCATTGGCTAATTGTGCTAATCGCTCGAAGTCATCAACTAAAGGGAAAATAAAACAGTATGCCAGATTGATTAAATATTTTTATTGCTAGGGTTTGACAGTTTGAGTCATATCCTACTAATATTATAAACGCGAAAGTTTGTGAGTATGGATGCATTTTTGTTACTCTTTCACGTAAAAACTACTGAATGGATTTTAATGAAACTTTCATACAGATCATGACCCAGACCAGCATATAGGATATTTTTTATTATTTTTTGTACTGTAGTCTTCGCGAACGAAGTCGCGGGCAACAACTAGTTATAAATAATATTGAAGACCAAAAACCACAATAAACTTAAGAAAAACAATTAAAGCAACCAAACAACATACGCAAATGCGCCGCAATATCAGATACGGCAGAAAATATTAAGGCCTACATTGTAGAAACTGCGATTACAATAATTGTTCGGTTTAAAAGTTTAGGAAAAAATATGCGAAGGTAGGGCACTAATAAAATGCTTAAATTCAAACTGCACCGAGCAAAAACAATGTTTCCAGATTACCTGACCATTCGGGCGGACGTAACAAAAAAAGAGATTCGACTAAATCGTCCGGATTTCTGTAGTAGCCCTACCAAGAGTCCACGAGTATTGTACTCGCTGAGCGTTAATGCTATTCACACCAAAATAAAATATGACACAGACGCAAAGTGTTGATATGACAGCTCACAGTGTCCTTAGTTCATAACACAGTTCAAATGTTATTTTTCTGAAGTGTTAACTTTGGGCATGCTTTGGGTAATATAAAGTGCGGAATCGACGTCATCGATGAAGATTAAAGAAATCAGCAAACCATTTATTTACATAGCTCATTGACGATCAATTTGTTAAAATCTTTAGGTGTTCTAAGTTCAAAGAACAGTTCAAACGTGACTTATCTGAAGTGTTAACTTTGAACATGCTTGCTTTGGGTGATGTGAAGTGCGGAAACGACGTCATCGGTGAAAGCATACTGTCATATGAGAGCTCTCCGTGTTGAATACCATATCTATATGTTGTCAAGAACAACAATTAATTCCATAAAAATATAAATTACATCAAATACTTAGTACAACATAACCTGAGCTCGTGATTATAATTATAATCGATTAATAAAGGATGATATTTTCCCCAATATTTTCAGTAAATGTTTGTGACATTGCTGACACCTCACGAGGACAATTTGAGAGAATTTTAAAATTTTTGTTAGGTACTCTTTTTTGTTACATGTCAACACATATGCACGTTAACGGGCAATTAACGATAATAATCTACCACCATTTTAGTTTTAAAACAAAACACTAATCTAAAAATAAAAGAAAAATGTAAACACGATACTTCACTTTCTCGCAACAATGTCCCTACTCTATAAATCAAATAGATAGAATAGTCTTGATGTGTGCGAGTGCGGACTCGCTTATGAACTTTCACAATCGTCAAGCAAACCCGTGGTAGGGCTGAGCGTAAAATTAACGATAGCCATTATAACGCTCTCACCGCTGAAAACAAATAAAAATTGCAGCGTCGGCTTCCCCACGAATAATTACTAACGTTTTATATTTCTGCCTCTTCATAAATTCACTGAATATATTATCGGCGGACATGTTGTGACGTTCCGTTGATCGGGTTGATTTGGGCTCTGTAACGTTATTTGTGTTGGTCACATGTCGATATTTCACACCTTAGGACGTGGAATGCGCATTGCGGGGGTGGCAGTAATTTTCTGTCACATAATATTTGTGTAAAACAAAGTTATACTATTTGAATTTGTATAAAGAGAAACTGATTGATCGATCAACGCCCAAATCGTTAGGTCAATAAACATGTATTTTTGCATAGAATACAGTTAAAAAAAACAGCCAAGTGCGTGTCGAACCACGCGCAGTATAGGGTTCCGTAGCCCATCTCAATAATGCGGACTCTGAGAAGAGGGCTTTTATGAACATTAATTAACGATGGCTCAATACTTAAATGTAGATATTACCGGTTTTACACACCTGATAACGTTATATAAGTAGTTCCCAATGAGGAATTTGTACTGCGCCAAGTACATTTTATAAGTTGGTCGACTGTTACTCGTAAACTTGTAAAGCCTACTTAGCTGTGATAGTTTCCCTTTTAACTTCGTCATATATACAACTACCGTGAATTTTTTCACGTATCCAAAAACAACCATTTGGCTGGCAGGGGAGGGGGACACTCGACTCTAACAACATTTTGCACATTAAAACTTAATAGTTCAATCAAAAAACTGTTTTCAGAAACCCACAATATTTTTGAAATTGATATCCAACGACACTTTACACTATGGTGTAGACAAGTTTCTCATAAGATCAAATTGTTATTATATCAAAAACTCAATAAATCGTATGCTTTTTTTTTCAAATTTGATATGAACTATTCATTACAGAAATTTTGTTAGTAGTTTTAAATAAACATCTGGAAGAAATTAATGTAAATCTCAGTGATTTAATAAAATTTTATATTATAACAATTAGATCTTATGAACGTTCGATCATTTCGACACCCAATATGAATAACATTGTAACTCAATAAGACATAGTTTACAGCACAGCCATTTAAAAATTTTTACAATGTTTATTATTTATTTGTAGCTGAACCCATAAGTTGTTTTGTACAATTGTAGGTTTCATTATACTAATTTTCATTGCTCTTTCAATTGGTTTAGATGCCGTTTTGATAAATCTACTGCAAGTATGATTTTTGCAATGTTACAATGTACAGGTTTTAAGCATTCTTAATATGAAAAGCATTGTAACTACCGCTACAATTGGATCACGAAAACATTTGAAAGTTTTTTTCTATGATTATTATTGTAACTTATTTTAGAATTATTGACTAAATTAGACAAACAGGATATATTGGATGAATTTCATTGTAGGCAACAGTTACAATGGGAATCAATGTTACATTCGGATAGAATGACATGGTAAGTATTAGGGAAGAGATAATAGAAATCAATTTAAGTAATAATATATTATAAACATATTAATTATTATTTATATAGATAAAGATGTTTTCTTAATTTGGTCACCCATAGGGCGCCAGCACAAATTACAAATT
The DNA here is from genome assembly GCA_949315975.1 of Eudonia truncicolella. NCBI lineage: Eukaryota > Metazoa > Arthropoda > Insecta > Lepidoptera > Crambidae > Eudonia > Eudonia truncicolella. Next base: position 18,973,911 of record OX438825.1, on the reverse strand, counting down.
TTAGTCTTTAACTAACAACTTGCTCTCGATGTCAATACCGCAACTTTTTTTACAATGATAACATTTTAAATAAAGTGTTTAGATTTCAGAAGAAAAACATTGTAATTTTAAGTTACAATATGGTCAAAGTATAAACAGTCTAATAATTTGAATGAATATCATTGTATGTCAATTTGCAAAGGCTTTAATACAAACAAACCATTGTTACCAATTTTTTTTCCATATTGTAACTTCATCTACAATTATACTTCAATAGAAACACAGTACATTTTCAATTACAATGAAGTTATTCCATTTCACAAAAGTAGTTCTTATTGTCATAGAGATACGGTTCAAAGAGAGAAATAAAAGTCTGCTCTTGCTGAATTCATATCACATAAAGTAGTACCAACGTGTAACTAGAGTTACAATGTTATTCATATTGGGTGTCGATTTGTAAATTCGATGTTTTGTAATTTGATATTGTTTTCTAATGATTACGCGAACATTACACATTGAAATTAAACAACTTTTACGGATCTACTCGCGTTTATTTTACAATAATTTGATGTAATAACAATTCGATAATTTGACTTCTCGATTAATCGTTGTTGATCATTTGATTTTCGACCAATTGGTGTTCGATATGGTGTAGGTAACCCAAGCGAAGGGGGTAGCAAATTGCATTATACGGCAGGCTAGCGCGTTGTTTGTTTTTGTTGTCTGGGTTGAAAGGATAGCCAGCTTTTCAGCAAATTTGGAAACACAAATTGAAAGTTCCTTGTAGTAATTGGTGCCAGATCCAAAGTGCAGGACTGCAGGATAGAAATAAGAAAGAGATTATTTTAGAAATTCCTGTTGTAAGAGGTTTGAAATAGGGTTTGAAATTTTTCGGACTGATGCGTTAATAGGATTATTTTAAGACTGGAACATGAATGTTTAGTGCCCCATCATTATATTTACGAGTAGGTATAAAGTTTGATAAGCATTTTATAAACGTTTTTAAAAATTTGTAAATTTTTAATAGAAGTTTCACACACAAAGTTAAACAGTAAATAGAAATAGATTTAGACTTCAATTAAAATAATAACTACATACATAAACATTATAATATTTGTTATAACAGAAGTAACATTATCATACCCCAAAGCCACAGAACTTACCGTAATTAGCTTACATTTTAAATTCATACGTCACGGGTAAACCTCACACATCCGCTTAGTGAAGCGGCTACAAGATTAGTTGGTAGCTGAGCGGCAGGCTCTAGAAAATGCATGCGATTCAAACGGGTTAACCGACGGGCTACGGCTGAGGCCCATTACGTGCGCGTCGGGTCACAGGGCTCTCGTATTATCATAAGAGGTAAAGTAATTAACGTTATACCCATCGCTGAACGTCGCTGAATATAACGTCCCATTGCTGAACTAAAGCGTCCACACGCTTCAGTCAATGGATATTGACTCTCACCACGCTTGCCAAATGCAGGAGTACTTATTATTATATTTTTTATTTTTTATTTTACGGGTAAGCACAGCACCTGATGATAAGTGATGCCAACGATGGAAGCGCACTTCACCCGGGAACCTCAACTAGCGAGGCACTGGCTATCTTATCTCTAGCTGCCGAAACACAACAATACTACAAACATTGATGTTATGGCGACATATTTAGATAAGACGGTGGTAGCTATCCAGGCGGACTAACAAGTCCTACTACCAACCAAACCGAGTACACAAGCGTGTACTCGCTGGGAATTGAACCCGGGACCTCTGGGTCTAAACCGGTGGTCTTAGCCACTAGACCACAGAGGCGGTTAAAACTTATAATTGTATTACTACAGTTGTGAAAACGAGACGCGTGTATTACGCCGCTACAAGCGTCTCGCTTTCACAAATTTTAATGCAATAATACTTCTTTAACTGCCGTACTCAGAGACGTCAATTAAGTTTTAATGACAATTAAGTCTCTTGCTGTCACATTTTTAAGTATAGTGCTAAATAGAGAAGGAAAGACATTTAATTGTCATTAAAACTTAATTGACGTTTCTGAGTACGGCAGTAAGAGCTGGCTGATCACAAACCCGGGAAAATTCATCGAAAAAGCTGGATATTGGTCGGGCGTTGTAACTCGTTACTCAGACCACAAGGTAATTTCATATAATTTCATAAAATTAACTTACACAAGTTTAAAAAGGATTGACTGAAAAGTATATTAATGGTCTCATATATTTAAACGAAAATTTATTATCTCTTTTCAGTTCCAATATAAATAAAGATAGGTAGACTTAAGGTAGATTTGGACTACCTAACTATTGCTAAAGGCTGCGGGTGTATCCCACTATTTCCATTAGGTATTTCTATTGATAGAAATACTGTAACTGATTCTCCCACTATATCCATTGCTGGCGCCGGCGGCAAAATCTGCATCTGCGTAGTGACGAGGTGGCTTTGGGTAGTTTGTACGGTTTGTGTAGTTGTATGTGGTGGAGAATTATTTAGCAAAATGGAAGATGACTTATTTGTTCTCCATTTATTTATTTTTGTTTAACGAGAAGTCGTGTTTTTATTATATTCTATTCATTTATAAATCCTCAATATATCTTTAGAATTTCATTTATCTGTAATTTATCAGGCCGTCATAAATATTAAAGTGGAAACAGATTCTCAAATAACACAACTGCGTTTTTTTGCCGCACTAGAAATAATGGGATATAATTTGGAAAAAAACGCTAGTCCCACTTTTTCTATTTTGTATTTCCATGGAAATAGTGGCATACACCCAAGTCTACCGTAGCGCACGCAAAACTATGTAGTAGATAGGAGACTCTGGTGTGTATTCGTATCACTGTTATGTTGATACTGTTATGTTGTTAATTAACAAAATTTTGAACTAAAAAATACCTACTTTGAACTTAACAAGATTTTGTCTATTATTGTTTTATTATGTTATGTTTTAAGTGAATTGTTTGAGAAAAATAAATTAATTTTTATTTTACTTATTATTTATTGCTTAAATTAAAACGGTATGTATTTTGAATACTTTTACAGCACAGTACAGTGCCAATATATCAAAATGATCATACCATTCAGGTTATATTATGGTCGTACCCCCTTCACAAAAGAGCCAACCTCGAAATTTCGACAGTCACGGCACACCCTTATTGCTTTCCTAAATTAATTTACGTTGACTTCTAAACCGAATATCAGCAATTTGAAATTAATCAAGAACATAATTTCATATTTGATTATGTAGTTTTACTGAAAGGGATTCATATTATTAAATAGTTTCTGATAAAGGGGTGTGCCTGTTATGTACCTTCTTTTGATTCGAACTCTGATATTCAAATACAAATACAAATACAAATAAGTTTATTTGCTTTAAATAGGGTGTTTACAATTTGATGTTCTAAATTTAATATTGCAGGCGAATCTGATTTTCTGAATAATAAGTAACATAAATATTTCAATAAATAGGTAGATAACAATAATTTAATGTGTTAGTTATATAATACAATTCATTTTATTAAAATTTATTTAAATAGATTTTTTGAAGAATTATTTTGAACTGACTGGTTGGAAAGACCTACAAGGACAACAACGGGAAATCATAATTTGTCAGAAAAAGAAAAATTAACTACTATCCAAGCGATTATCATTAACAATTCGTATAGATTTACTCATGTATTTTATAAGATTTATAAACAACATAAATTTTCTACTTCAATACCAATGCCTTGAAATGAACGCTCTGTATCGCGGTTCGTATATATGCGTCATTCGCAGCGCATAACGCATCGCGTTGGACCTGCATGATTCGATAGATACAAAGTTATGACTACACATTGACTGCGCATGGATACCGCATAAACGGATTGAGTGCTATAACTACAACTGCGAACAGCGAGAGTACAGTGCTTCTATTTTCATAACGCATTTCCGAATGCAATCGATTTCCATGTTCATTAATTATTAAAGTCATTCTAACTTATCATTTTATAAATGCGAAATGAATTTGTTTGTTTGTTGTTTGTTACGCTTTCACGAGTAAACTATTCGACCGATCATCATGAAATACACATATTCTCAAGAGTATATTCAAAGTAAAAGGATACTTATTATTATTTTTTATGTTTGTTTGTTTGATACTCTTTCACGCGTAAACTATTTAACGATTTGTTTGTTTTGTTGTTATAGAAACCGTCAACGCGGTACGAAGTCCGAACTCAGAACAACGTACTTTATTGTTGTTTTGTTTTGATCTTTCGTGTGAACTATATACTCGCAAAATAGAATATCAATATAGAGCTGTGAAACTATAAATCGTAAATCAATTACATATGAAACAATAGTATTGACCCTTATTTTAAACTACCTTAATAATAAGTAAAAGGAGAGAACAGAAAGTAGCAACTGAATGGACTCTATAACTTATAGAAATCCAACGACAGCCGATACACGAAGTTTGCCGAGAGACATTGAGTAAATAGATGCACTGTACGTACCATCATACGCTGGATCAATAAGAGTATATGGCTCGTAAAATAATTATCATAACTTATCATATTTAAATCTCTTTTTGGATCTTAAATTACCTCTTGTGAAAGGATATCATCATCAGCCTATAAACGCTTTCCCACATGATCAATAAAAGCGTATGAGTGAATTGAGGAGTTGGATTGCCAAAGCAACTTTCACAAAGACCAGTCAGTGATAATGTATCATCTCGAGCTCTTCCATGCTTTGTTATAACATAAAACCGTTGGTTCCGGCTGCATTAGCAGTCGTTAACAACGATCACTCGGCTCCGGGCTCACAATGGGCTCGCGGCCGTGTGGTGGTTTATAGCCCTTTCTGCCTGTGGTGTTCCCATCCACAGGAAAGGCTAGTTCGTGCCCCAGCAGTGGGGACATAAAATGAGATGGTGATGGAATCGGGCCACTCTGGCCGAATGCTGGCAATGACTTTAATTCAATGATGGAGGCCCAGCAAGTTTTACCCAGCAGTGGCACAGAATATAAGGTCACAACAAATCAAGCGCAAATATTTGAAGGGCCGATAGAGTTAATAATAAACAATTTAGAATGTTCAATACATCAATTAAACAATTATTATTAGGAATAATAGGTCGAATAAAAAATCGATCATCCATACTAAATAAACAGCCTCAATGTACACGCACTCATAAGTGCCTCCACACTACGTACTAATAAAAAAGGAAACTTTAGATTAAAATAAAAGATTTCCTGGCTGCTTAGACAAACATGTCATAAATAAATGTCACATGTCATTAAAAATTATTTCAATCATTTATTTGTAAGATTTGGAAACTAGAATTTCTTATTGATTGATATAACATCTCCATGTGAGTAATAGTGTTCTGTGGATAACATGCCGTATCGGTACTCCAATCAGGATTACCTAAGCATGGAACTTTGCTACCATGATTGCGGGTAAATCTTATCCCGAGCCCGAAATCTGTACCTGGAAAGACACAGAGTTCAGCTGAACCTACGGATCATACTCGGGGCGGTTGAGCGGCACCGAGAATAGGGAAATTTTCAACCGAGAATGGATGCTGGTAGACCTCGATTTCCAGTCCATGTCTAGGAAAATACGGAGTTCGGCGGCCGGTGGATAGACCGCGGCGGGCCCATTGCCTGGCCGCCACGCTCATCCGATCTGACGCTCTTAGATTTCCACCTATGGGGCAGGGCTAAAGATCTGATGTACGGGAACGATGGTCACACCATAAGGACTATCGATTATATCTCCGGATCGTCAATGCGTTTGCGGTGATGGCAAGTGAAAGAGACACTTTAAGCCGCGTCAAAAGACATGTGATCAAACGTGCTACCATGTGCATTCGACGTCGAGGGAGACACATTCAATAACTTATGTGAACTTGTGACACTTGAGTGCATGTGTAATACCGAAAGCGTAAGCTCCTCAACATAATTAATGTAAGTTAGTGTATGTATTAACATTCACTCGTACATTTCTACTCTAAATGATAAGATTGTTAAGTTTTTACTCATTTGGTTTCTGATTAAACACTCCAAATGAGTGAAAAACTATCAATCTTATCATTCAGAGTAGAAACCTGTGAGTAGAAATGACGTTTAAGTTCCGAACTAAAGAGAAAGTTAATCGGCTTGTTTCGGCTTTGTAGAGCGTTGTCTCTGTGCTGCGGAGTTCCCGCTCTAACGAACTACGAGTGACGACAGCGACAAAACCTCACATAATGTTTCTTTCTCGTTTCTTCTTAACCAATTCTGCTGAGAACAAAGAGCATATGTCTGAGGATAATGTACTGAGTGACAGAGACGCTCTACGAAGCCGATGATCTTCCTCTTCAGTTCGATGTGCATTGTTTACCGCCAGATACGTCAATCGTGTGTGTGTGTGTGTGCATGAAAATAGGATGATATAAAATTAATTTGTTTAGAAGTTTTAATTTTTGTTGTAGAAAAAAATTAAGCAAATCCTTTCATGATCTTATGCTTTTTTTTTTGCTCTAAAATATTATTACACTATATATGACTACCCCTTAAAATATTTGCGCTTGATTTGTTAGGACCTTATATTATAGGCTATTTACTTTTCATAAAATGACAATTGTTAAAACACAAAAACCGGTTCCCGGTTTGACCGGTTTTTGTGTTAAGATAACTGCGACCAACAACTTAACGCACGGAAGACCGCCAGATATTTTAATTTGTTAACCCATTGTATAACCCGGCATTTCGAAAGTTGCTAAACTGGCATAATCGCTCACCCAACGAAAAAGTCAAGCCGTTACGCCAAAGCTTTTAAAGGCTGCGAAAACATTAAGGGATACGGAGATATGGGGATTAGGGATACGCTAATCTATGTAACCATTAATGAGCTGCTTCCCCATCACCATGAAAACATCTAGTTTCCATTAATCCCGGGGTAAGAAAAACAAAGGCTACCCGCATTGCCGACATTGATTCCCGTGTTCCCATCTACGAGGGGCACAACAATACAATTGTCTTGCCACCGGGCCGTCCACACCGTTATTATGCCTGCAAACCCACTACTACCCAAAGAGCAACCATGATTTGGAACATTTCCGGGACACAATTATTTTATTTTTTTAAACATGGGGGCATGCACCGAATGGCTTAACATCGACAGATTTGTTTAGCGTTGCTGTGTCAGATTCCACTTATTCATTCATAAATGTTTTACAAAATTGAAAGAGTCTGATTGTAAATTACGAATAAAAGAGTTAGGTAACCGTAAAATGTCTTCTCTACGCGGATGAGAGTTATACTTGCGTTGTTAGGCGATGAGTATTAGAAGAAGGTGAAAATATGCGTGAAATTAAACTTTGGTGGAAAAAGGAATGAAAGGCAACGTAAGCAAGAGAAAGGTGATGGTTTTTGATAGAGACGAATGCATAGGTTGAACAAGTGAAAGATAATGTGTATTTAGGATCTACTATGTTTACGATAAATGGAACGCCTCTGTAGTCTAGTTTTTAAGACCACCGGTCTCAGACCCAGAGGTCCTGGGCTCAGTAACCGGCGGGGGGTACATGTTTGTGTACTCGGTTTGGTTGATAATAGGGCTTGTTGGTCCACCTGGCTAGATACCACTTTCCTAACTAAATATGACGCCATAACTTCAATGTTATAAACATTGCTGTGTTCCGGAAGCTAGAAATGAGAGTGCCAGTGCCTCAGTAGTTGAGGATTCCTGGTGAAGCGCGCTTTTACCTTCGGCATTATCATCAATTAACATCAGGTGAGATGAAGGGCAAGTGTTTACCCGCAAGAAAATTATTAAAAAAAAAATTATTGTGGTGAGCTACATTTTTTTTGCAAGCAAGTAGATGGATATAACTTAAGATTTCGGTAAGTCTTAGTAGGTACGTTTCCAAATAGTGGAGACGCTACGAATTTCTACTATGAGTTCTGTGTAGGGAGGGACGCGTGAGACCACCTTAGTCCACACACACTCCAGCAGAACACAGTGCAAGTGCCACTATGCAACGGATTTAATCGGGACAATGTTGCTATCAAGGCAGATGAGATCACCCTACGGTCACTACCAAGCAAATTCGGTAGCAGTTCTGGCACTACACAGGTTTCGTAAAAACTAAGGTTTACTCTAGGTTTTAACCTGCAAAGCGTCTTTTTTATAATACAGCAGAGAATCGCTGCCATAAGCGTTTTATATGTTGTAATACCCCGTCTAATTCAAAGCGGGACGGCTATAAATTGTATTATCTTCGTATTCGAATCTTGTAACAAAGGCATAAGAAATACAAACGTGTAGGTACTATATAAAAAGGAGGAATAAAACAAAATAAAACTTTCAATGAATAAAGATGAAACATAATCAAGATAACATACCAAGACAAATTAGTCGCCCAAGAACGACGACCTGCTTTTTGTCTTTCATGGTGTCTCTCAAACTCCAGTATCTCTTCCAGCTGTTTGCAATTCTTCTCTCCACTTCTTTTCGCATATATTATTTTTGAGTAAAAGAAAAAACAAAAGAGCGTCTTCTTGACAGTTGCTAGAAAAATGTAAAAAGTATAAACTAACAAAAAGTATTTACTCCGTAAGTTGCTATCAAGCGTGGACGTCCTCGTCAGCTCGCTACGAATCGAGTACCTACGGCTTAACAGCTGAATCTACGTAATATCAGCCAAAGGGTGGGCTTATAATTGAAATGACTGCAGCATTTGATTATTGCTGCTAAATAGTTATTTGTTATGTAAAAAAAATAACTCTAATTTTCGAAGTATCCATCTTTCTTGTCTAAGTCTAAGCTGAATAAAAAAACAACTGAAAGTCAATAATCAAATGTTGCACATTTTTTAAAAGAAGAACTTCATAGGTACCATGTGAAAAAGTTTCACTCAAAAATCTCAAACCATGAAGTTTTTTTGTCAATTCGTAGTACCTAATACAATAAAACGACAATTTCATACTTTAACCCCTACTATTTGAACTCGAGTTTCAATAAAAACTCGAGCTCGAATATTCGAGCTTGAGCTTTTTTTAGATTCGAGTCAGTGATTGGCAGTTTTACGCTTTGTTGAGTTTACAAAACTTAAACTCCGAAAGTCAAATTATTTTTAAACACCAATTTCTTAAATTTTTTTTTTGTCCCCACTTCCTTTTAGGAAAATATACGAATACGTGATGTCTGTATATTTATTTAGAATGTGATATTCCAAATGTAATTATTGTGATAAAAGCGTAGATAAGAACCATTTATTAAGCAGCTAGTCACGCGTAAGACTTGAAACTTAAGATTTTATAAAATTATGTAAAGTGATATTTTTTTATTCGCTTCTCAAGACTACCATAATTATCAGCTGCATCAGACTATAAACTTCTACTTCTTGGTTCGGGTATGCCCATGTTACCTATATAATAGAGCATACAGAAGGGATAATACGACGTAACGTTGAGTTACAAAATATAACTATAACCCTTGAGTGACTGCCATCTTACGACAACTATCAACCAACGGCTCAACGTGCCTTCCGAAGCACAGAGGAGTTTGATCTATTTTTAATTAGTCACAAATCCAGTGACCCAGCGTTGCAATAGTTGCTTAACCTGCAAGTTCGCAACCTAAAAGTGCCATCCAGCTCCTGATTCTCAAGATTGTAGCTACTATCAATGATACATTTTATTTAAAAGAATCTACAGATCACTCTACATACTTAACTAAACACTGTAATTATAAAGGAATTTAATGGCAGGCTTACAGACTGTAAGCAATAATTATACGCATCAAAAACATTTGCGTCAAGTACATTTTTAGCTATAAAAATTTTTTCTAATAATATTTACCGAATCTGGTTTTCCAGACTAGCTTCTTGCTCTATTTTTTATGTTTGAGTAAACAATTTTATCCCTATTATGTTGAAGAAATAAAGGAAAAATTCAATTTTAACAAATTGGGAAAAAATTGCCAACGTTAAGGTAGTCACCTAATTGACAAAAAAATCAAGCAAAATAAAAAATGATTTTTTAAAATTTTGTTGTAAAAATAAAAATAACAATAATCTGTATTTCTACTATTCACACGAATCACACAAGCACAGCGATTTGGCATGCTTAGAATCAGTTCATCCAAATGACTTTGATGAATAGCGGCCCACGTTCTATCTCACAAGTCAAAAAGTTGTGTGGGGTGTGCACGGCATCCATACTCGCCAGAGCTCTTCTTTGGAGCATGTCCCATGCATGCTCAATTGGGTTGAGGTCTGGTGATTGTGCAAGCCACGGCAGGACGTTGATATGAGATTCGGCAAGAGTGCGTGTTACAACTCTTGCCATGTGGGGACGTGCATTGTCATGCTAATGCAAAAAAATATTGTCAAAACGAATCACCCAATCGGCCTCGCAAGGGGATGATCACATCTAAAACAATCCTCTCTGCGTAGATTTGAGCATTGAGGTTGCCATATGAGATCGGTTCTTCCACCGATCCAAATACTGGCCCTAACCATGGCCCTCCATATGGATGAACTTCCTGACAAAATCTCAAGCGTTCTTGACGTCCAGAGGTCCTCCAATCTCGAGTGCGTCTTGTATTGGGCCTCATACCGAAACGTGATTCATCATAGAAGCAAACACAGCGCCAGTCTTCTTCCTCCCAATTTCGGTGTTCGCGAGCCCATTGTAAACGGCCCCTACGATTGTGGGGTGCTATGGGTGGAACCCTCAGCGGCCTTCGGGAACGCAGACGCACTTCGCGTATACAATTCCGGATGGTTTGGCAGCAAGCCTGAAGCGCTGTGGAGCCTTGTGGCCAACATCATAGCGGTCATTGTACGATTCCGTCGAGCAATATTTTGAATGTACCGGTTTTGTCTTCGATCAAAATCACGCCGTCGCTCCATATCGTTGCAATTTTTTTCACTTCCAGTGCAGAAATTGTACTGTTTTTGTAAAATTGCCATTACACTCTTTTATAGGAATTCAGATTGATTGATTTTCCATATTTTAACAATTTAAACAATGTAAAAAAAACATATCGTGAAATTCACTAAAAAGAATCAATAACGATCCAAAAAACTTAAAATAATAATTCTATAACGCAACGATACTTTAAATTGATCCCTAGACATTTTTGATCCTATCTATTAATGTTAATATGTTATTATTGCACTATCTTTATTGTAAGTACTCCTAACAAATTGAGAAGATAGTAAAGACAGGATACAAATTGGGGACCCAAAACCCATGGAGCGCTGTGAACGATGACGGAATATAAAAATAACAAAACACCAAACTTTTATTTTTTTTATTTAATATAATTTATTCATAGAACTAATTGAATTACATAATGATAAAAAACATTATAGAAATAATGTATTTATTCTTTGATTGCACAGACATACATACTATACATGTAAATATTAGACTGTTTCAAAAAAGCGAAAAAAATTTTTTTTCTTAATTATATCGCAAATATTTATATTGAAAATGGTTAAAAAAATACTGTGGAAGTTAGAGCTCTTAAAATTAATATTAATATAAACGTTGAATCTGGATTGATTTTAAAATTATACGTTTTGTTTTATTTTCCGTATAAGAACATTTTATAAGATATTTTTTGTATGGATTTTTTTGAAACAGTCCGTTAAATATACATTTACATTTACTTAGTGTCGTTCAATAATAAACAAATTAATAAATAATACAATTGACGCGACTGCCCAAGCTGCGTTGCCAAATTAGTAATCGCTCAATGTATGTAAACTATTATATTATACATTTTAATCGCACATACGATAATGTGTAATACCAATTTTTCAACCGCAACTAGAGCAGTCGCGTTGCAATTGTACAATGTGGTTGCTTTTTTCGGTGATAAGCCTGCTGGGTTGTGCCTCAAAAATTCATCTTCTCCATGTTCCATCATGAAATATGACACACAAATTACCCGACCTGGGAATTGAATCCAAGCCACGAGGCGACAACACCAGACAACAACACAACAACAACAACAACAACAACAACAACAACAACAGCAACAGACAAACCATAATATAGACTAAATGTAGGTATTGACACTGGAGTGTCTGCCGAAGCAGGAACTAAATGAATTTAATTAATTGATTGCTTCAATTGTCTTGGCACTGAACTATCACAATCAGGTGCCTTTTCATCTTAGGCGCATCTAATTGCTTGCTTCATTATTCATGAAACAGTTACAGTGCGGATAATATGTTATGTATGTGCTGTATTTATTTTATTTGTTTGATATAATTCAGAAAACTTTCATATTATATACAGCGCCGTAATTTTCATAAAAGTGAATTTTTTTGATTGTTTTTTTTTTTTTTTTGGAAAATCCTTTATGTCATCCGATGGTAAGTGACGATAAGGCAAGATGGAAGATCAATATTATCAGAGTCCTCAAATAATGAGGAAATTGCTACCTTCTGTGTGAGTGAAATTAAAGAAAAAAAAGTTAAATGTTATCTTATAATTTATAAAATTAAAATTCTAGTACTTTGTCCACGACTTCGTCCGCATTGATTTCGTATTTATCCGTACAAAAATTAATACTTATTTTTTATCCTAATAAAATATAGTCTATGTTATCCGCAAGGACTGTATCATTCTATTACTAAAAGAATTTTTGGAATTGGAGTATTTCCAGAGCTTACCTCAAATAAATAACGTCACCAACTTTACCTGTTTAATAAGAGTTAATAATATTATTAAAATATGAGTTATTAATAATACCTAAGTAAAGGGAAAACATTCAGCTCTGAATATTTTTAAATAAACACTGCCTCGTCCCGTGGGCTTTCCGACAATTATGTTCTAAGAGGATTATCGATTCCAAGAGAAACTGCTTTATCCAGAACCGCCAACGCAAGAATATTGTTATTACCTAATTCTTTCTACATTTTACATCAAATAAATTATGCTGTGAAAGGATAGCTACATTAAATCAATATACTATTAATAAAGAGATAAAGTTTGTGACTGTGTTTGTTCGTTTATTTGAGGTGGGTAATCTCCGGAACTAATGGTCCAAATCCAAAAAATATTTCACTGATAGAATGCTCAATTCCTTACGGGTAACATAGCCTATATTTTATTTTAAAAAGAGGTTCTTTTGCCAATCTCAAATTCACGCGGACAAAGTCACGAATAAGGTGCTTGTGTTAAATCCTACTAATAAGTATTATAAACGCGAAATTTTGTAAGTATGGATGGATGTTTGTTACACTTTCATGTAAAAACTACTGAATGGATTTTAATGTAACTTTCCTCGTATACAGACCATGACCCAGACCAGCATATAGAATACTTTTTTTTACTTTTTTTTTGTCTTCTCCGAACGAAGTCGCGGGCAACAACTAGTATACTTATAAATGTAGTTAGTAGTTACAGTTAATTTTAATGATTTTTCTTAAATTAGCCGCAATGCTGCCGCACTTCTGCCGCGCGCCTCATAAAAATAGTAAGTAATAAAAATATCAATAACAATTAAACAGTTTACAATTATCCGTTACGCAAAATAAGATAGGTAGAATTAGAAATAGCTACTATTAATATCGATAATATTAGCGTCCACAAGTAGGTATGTGAAATATTGTTATTTTTCAAAATTTGTTTAAAATAATTATGTTCACGGGTTTTTTATGCTTAAAAGATAGCCTCATCAACAATATAGTGAACGTATGGTACCGAAATAAACGTTTTCAAAATGTCATTGTACGCATATTTATGTCAAGGTCGATGGCGTATAGTTCGGGCTGCAGTTTTATAGAAATTAAGCAATTATTGCAATTCCCAGCCACCGGATGACCGGGAATTGCACCTGATGACGAAATAGAAATCGCTGTCTGGAAACTAAGAGATTGAAGCAAAATTTTTAATTACCTATTCACGAAGTAGCAGAGGTGTATGTACAAAAGCCTGCACATCAGACTATCCAAACTGTCCAATTTCTTTAATAAATGTTCAACCATATGACAAATTTGACAGTTCGTGGTAGTCTAATGTACAGGCGTGTATACAATTGGCAAAATCAATAGCATAAAATAAAGCAACCTAATTCATTTTTAGTTTCCATCGACAAAGTTGCGAATAGGAGCTAGTCCATTATGTACAACCTTCCGTTCGTGCCGCCAGCCATCCTCATACTTCCTGTTACCGCCTGCCGTATTTGTACATCCCAAATGTAGCGGATCAAACAAGTAAAAATAAAAATAAATGGCGGTTCAAAATTCAAAACCCTTTCCTATTTTTTTACGTGACGGGATATTTTTGTTTGGGACGATTCCCTTTTACTGCTTAAGATTATAGGCATATAATATTAAATGAACTAGGTACCTGATAAACTAAAAGATTAGGGTAAAATATAGTATATTTATTTGTAAAGCAGTTCATTTGTTGCAAATAAAATCAGATAATAAGTTAACTAACTGAGTAGCGTTGGCGTAGACTTTTTATCGAGATAAATACCTCTAAGCTTCTTGTATCAAGTATATTTTATAAATATAAGTAATATAATTTTAAATATAATTATAAATATATAAAATGCTTTGCCCTGAATGACTGACGGATCAACGCACAGCCTAAACCGCTGATCGTAGAGACCTGAAACTTGGACGGTATGTTCTTTGTATGACGTAGGCATCCGCTAAGAAAGGATTTTCCGAAATTCTACCCTTAAGGGGTGAAAAAGTTTGTATGGGACAACGTGATTCCTTGGTTCAATCTACTTCAAATTTTGCATAAATCTTTTTTAACAGAATTGATGGAAGACGTGTTACGTATTTTATTGAAATTCATCTCCTAACTGGGTTAGAAAGGGGTAGAAAGTTATTTCGGCGGTGATTTGCTTCGAAGTTGATATTAGTGCTTTAAATTTATTTATTTTGATACATGTTTGAAAACTCAATCCGATTTTATTCAAAAAAGGTTAAACTCACTTAAAAACGCAAATACTCTTCAAAATTAGAATGTCTCGAAAGTCACCGTACTATATTTGTACCTCATTTGAAGGTTTTAGGCTTATGCACTTTTAGGGCACGACCTCATAGGGACGTAGAGTTCAAAATTTGAAATGGTAAGGATAGAATTTCGGAAAATCCTTTCATAACGGATTAAGCTTAAAAACCTTCAAATGAGAATGAATTTCAATAAAACGTTTTGTTTGTCTCGCTAAAACTCGAGAATGGCTGGACTGATTTGACTAATTTTGATTTTGAAATATTTGTGGAAGTTCAGGGAAGGTTTAAACTGTCAGAAACATAATTAACAAGTAACGGAAAATACTAAAAACGATTTTTCAATTTAAAATGATTTGTTTGTTTTGTTGTCATGGAAACTGTCAAAGCGGTACGAAGTCCGCCGGGTCAGCTAGTCCTATTATAACGAGTATCTCGATGGCGCGAAGGTTAACGCGCCACATTCGCATAAGCCGGTCATCGGATGGGTGGCCAAAAATGTATCATCTCCAGCTCCTCCGTGCTTCGAAAGACCCATAAAGACGTTAAAAGTACGAGACCGAGTGATATTCCAGTATAAAATCAATCAGTATAGAGTCAGCTACGTGTGCGTAATGCCTTTGGTGTCCCCAGCGTCCATGGTTTGGGTGGCTGCTTTTCACCAAGTGGGCTATGCAACCCCGATCCGATCCGAACCCCTCGGAGACTGTAGTAGGGCACGGGGACACGCACTAGTGCGGTGCGTGATGCCGTTCCCTCTAGAATACCTCTAACGGTGATTCGTTTCACACGGCTTGAGGAACCCTTTAAGTTTCTCACCGCCCCCAAAAATCCCGGTGTAGCTGAAAACGCACAGTGGCAATCAGCAAACTATCTCAAAAAAAAAGGAATATGCAATGCAACAACATGCATATGCTCTAATAAAAAGATACATTGCACAGTTTTTAAGACAAGGCGAACGATGTCAGCGCATAATATCCTTCTCTAAATTATTATTTATCTAACAATAAATGAGGCCATTAGCTAAGTGTGTTATTAAAAATCTTAGTTAACGCACAACGATTAAGGTGTTACCCGATAGGTACCGACATGTTTTTTTTTTTTTAGAGAGATTGCTGATTGCCGCTGCGGCATTTTCAGCTTCACCGGGCTTTAACACCGATATGTCCTGTGAAAGGAACATTTTATACTCAAACTCACTGATTACAATTCAGATTTTTATTCTCATTAAGAATTACTAATAAATTCACTTACATGAATTTAAAACTTACTAGGGTCCTTATTATATAAAAGTAAACGGTAGCTCAGCATTTTTAATTATAACACTACCAAGTCCCAGTCCCAGTTGCAGACAAAGCAAGCAATTGACTACTGATAGAGACTGAAGAAATATATACTACTACGTGTAGAACTGTAGATCAATAGTCACCTAATGAAACCAACCATCGACGAAAACAACTAACATAAAACTTCAATTCTTCATTCCCATTGTGTCCAAAAAACAAAGGGGCCAAAAAGCTAGGATAGGCGGTTCTCTTACACCAGGACAGTTTCTAAACGTTAATGAAACACAAGTCCGGTCGACTAGGAACTTCTTGCTACCTGTGATGAAATGGGCCCGCTAATATTAGCATGCTGCTCTTGATTGAGAGAACCGTGCAGAACGGCTTATTGGTGACGAACCGCTGTTGATGCCTATGGGTACTTTACAGGATTTTTACATCTCTGTAACTCTGGTGATTGCATGGTGGTCTTAGATCACCCCGGCGGCACGTGAGGGGAGGTATAGGACTTTTTAGTGTGCCATTTCTTTTGGGGGATCAGTGGAAGACTCCCACATAACCATCTGCGTCATCCCGAGCGCAGTGTTATGTCTAATGAATTCTTTCCAGTGTAAAATGAGGATACATTTCGGTAAACTTGCGAACTCCTGCGTCGCATTTCCACCCGGAACACCAGACGTCGATAGGGATTTCATCTTTATGTCGTCGATATTTCACCTATCCGTACAAAGCGATTGGTTTTAGATTCGTAATGCGAACGACGAAGGAATGGAATGAATGCCTTGCCGGCAGCCGTGTTTCCCGTATCATACAACATTGGTTTGGGTTTTAAAGCCAAAGTGAAAAGGTATTTACACTAAGTCTGCGTACTCCATTTTTGGCTTCATCTTCACTTACTATCAGGTGACAAAGAAATCAAAAGATGGTTAAATTTAAAAATAAAAATATTTTGTATTTATTATCACAATTTTCTTTAGTGGCTTTATCACTGCGACATTAATAAAAATGAACTTGGGCATTCTGTGAACTCTATGAAAAAAGATTGCGCGGGACAGGCAATATTGTTTGTCAGCGACAATGGGCGGATTTCATTTAAACTTCCGGGTGACAACACGCGAGTATAAAGACTAGATGCAGCCAGCATTGAAATTTTTTTTGAGAAAAAGCCTTAACAAACTATTAATTAACAGCAGCAGCCGAATACCTACGCTAAGATCTTGAATGCTTAAACTATTCGGTTACTGAGGGCTTTATTTAATACACACCTGAGGGGCAACTTATGAATCTCACCGATGATTTCGAAATTAAAAGTGACATTAATATAATATTTTTTGCATCATTTACAATTTGATAGATCCAAACCATTAAAAAATTGTTGGCGTGAAAAATAAGTTACGAGTAATTTTGTTTACCTCACCCATAGACATAATGTAATAGAAAAAAATTAACTAAATATCGAAGCACTAAAAGGGCTTCTATGCAATTAACAATGCATAAAAATTGGATACAAAATCTAGAAGACCGTTCCAAAACAACAACATCAAGGAAAGAAATATTAGACAGCGCAACACATTTTTATAGACAGCTATATGGAAAAGGAAGTGATGATGGACTAGAGAAATGTAAAAAAAACCGGACAAGTGCGAGTCGGACTCGCCCACCGAGGGTTCCGTACAATTTTATGAATGCATATTATTATATAGTTCAGGAATCGCGTCTCGAACTTTTTCCGAATATTAGGTACTACATTACAACAAAGTTATTCGGTACCTATACATATAAAAGAGGGAAAAGGTATTTATTTTATCAATCTTCGTAAAAAATCTGTTTAAGCTTGTGCAAATGAGGCCCTTTCATACTATACCCCACATGACATGGTTAACTTACTTCAAAATTTGGATCCCTGTTCTTTGCTTATAGACCCTGTTATGTATAGTTTTCAGACTTTTTCCTGTATTTATAGTATAAGACGATATTACTTGCCAAACTTCATAGTTCTAGGTCAACGGCAAGTACCCTATGAATTTTGATTCCCTTGAGAGTGTCAAAATATACGTTTTTTGCGACATAAACTACCGTATCTTAATTTTTCGTTAACTTAGAAGTGTGATTTTTTTACATCTTCAAGGAACCGCAAACCTGAGTACATGATTTTAATTTCATCTAGATACCTCTACGCGTTCCCGAGAAAAAGGGTCTTGACAGACAGACAGACGGACACCAAAGTGATCCTATAAGGGTTCCGTTTTTTTCTTTTGAGGTACGGAACTCTAAAAACACAAGAAAACCATGTTTGTTTCGAAAACGAAACCGATATGGAGCAAATACCTATATGAAAGTGAAGTAAAAATGCACATACAATTATTGAAAACAGAAAAGAGCTCTAGGCCAGATGCAATGGAATTAGCAATGAAGCTCTTAAACTGGAATCTGTCATTCTGAACCGTTCACTAACAGGCTTGGTTCTAGAAACAGAAACCGTGCCAGAACAATGGTGCAATTCCGATATCATACTACTTCTCTAAAAAAAAGGGAACCCCCTTGGCATAGCCAACTATAGACCAATCAGCCTACTGCCAAGCATTTACAAGCTCTTTACTTCAATTTTACTTCACCGAATAACCAAAAAAATCGATTCCCCCCAACCAGTAGAACAAGCAGGCTTCCGCTCGGGATTCTCAACTATAGACCAAATCGATACACTAGAGCTAGATAAGGACAAATATAAGAATTTGATAGACCACTCTGCATAGCATTTATAGACTACAGCAAAGCATTTGACTGTATAAGCCACATCTCCATCTGGGCAGCACTAAAACACGTGATATCAACCAAAAATACATTAATATCATCAGAAACATCTATCATAATAGCAAAAGTAGATTAAAACTGGAAAAAAGAGGCGAGATAATTGAGATAAAAAGAGGTGTCAGGTAGGGAGACCAAAATTATTTATTGCCGTTCTAGAACAAATATTTAAAAAACTCAATTGGAAAGGTAAAGGTATAAGGATATTTAATAGCTACTTGAATCACTTGAGATTGGCGGATGATATTGCAATATTCTCTGAAAACGCCAAAGATCTTGAAAGTGTGGTAGATACACTTGCTGAGGAAAGCTCAAAAGTAGGCTTAGAACTGAATGCAGACAACTGAAGACAATAACGAATAGCCAAAAAGAGACCAATAAATGTATAGGGTAAAGAGTTGGAATATGTAAATAACTATATCTATCTAGGAAAACAAGTGTCGTTTAAGAAAATAAGCAATGAAGAAGAATAGAAAGACGTATCAATATAACATGGAATAAATTTTGGTCACATAAAGAAATACTCAAAGTAGGAATCTTAATATGAAGAAAATAATAATGGACACCTGCCTTCTCCCTTGCGTCACTTAAGGCTGCCAAACGTGGGTCTATACCAATAAAATAACATCTAAGCTAAGGACTTGTCAGAGAGGAATGGAAAGAAGCATTTTGAAAATAAGAAAAATTAACAAAGTTAGAAGTGAAATGATTAGAAGTAAGACGAATGTAACTGATGCATTAAAATATGCGCTAAAATGAAATGCAATGGGCTGGTCATGTTTCTCGTCTCACCGATAATAGATGGACCATTAATGTTACAATGTGGGAAGGACCAGGCGGTATTAGGAAAGTTGGTAGACCCAATAAAAGGTCAGCCGATGATATTGCCCAAGTAATAAGTAGGGAATGGATGGAAGTCGGGAAAGATCGGAATTTATGAGTAAGCTTGGCAAATAAGGATTGGTGAACAAAAGGTTTATACGTTGAAAAATACAAAACACAGTTGGACCGACGACGTCTACCCATCACTAAAAATCGTAAAATAAAATAATTTTTAACAAAAAAAAACCGACTTCAAAAACTGGAAAAAGCAATTAATAATATTGAAATCATATTATTAATTACCTAGATACGCATATCAGTTTTAAAGAAGGTCTATTAAGGTTGGGTGGGGTGGGGCTTTCACAATAAAAAAGTGGAGATAATGGAATAAAAGTTTAAATGAAACAAAATTGCCCCCCAGCCCCAGCCGACAACCAACCACCCGACTTCAAATAGACCTTATTTAAAACTGCAATACGTATCTAGGTAATTAATAATATGATTTCAATATTATTAATTGCTTTTTCCAGTATTTGAAGTTGGTTTTTTTTATCTTTATATTAATTTTGTCCAATCACCAATCCGCACCGGGCCCGCGTGGTGGTATGTGGCCATTTGCCCATATCCATACATAGGGAAGGCTCGTGCCCCAGCAGTACATGGGGACATATAATGAGCTGATGATGCTTTTGATGATTTTGTACAAGAGTGAAAAGAAGAATTGTCATTGATATCATGCGTTATTCCCACGCTTAATATCAATGACAAGTCACTGGTTCAAAATGCGAGTTTTTCACATTTGATTACAAGAGCTTGTTTTAATTGAAGCCACATTAGATCTCGTTCTCGAATTGTGTTGATGTATGTAGTGTTATTGTTTATTTTATATTGGTTTTGTGTGCCTATCTTAGGAAACCGAGAAACCAGACCAGTACCGTTTCTGTGGTTTCAACTAAATAAATAACATTTTCAAAGCAAACGATGAGTTTGCTTTGAAACTAGCTGCGGCGCACTGTGGACAGAAGGCAATTTCTATGAAAAGCAATTTACCTGCCACGTCAGATAGGTATGCATTCATTTGATCTGTCTAGACTATCTAGGTCTAGTACATTTGTTGATAGAACTTTTCGTATAGTTCGGCGCTTACAGCATAACCTGCTTTATGGCTAAGATCTTTAAGACTATACTGATTTTCAGACTGAATGATTACGAAAGCATACATTTCAAAAAATTAAAATAAAACAAAGAGTTAGTTCTAAAATATTACAGATAAAAATATCCCTTTTCTACTGTCCCACTGCGGGGCAAAGGCCTCTATTTAATCCAAGACTTTGGGATATCGTGTCGAGTGCGCTCGGCCACCGACGCCTTAAAAGTTACATACATTTTATTTATAAAATAAAGAGACTGCAGAAAGTAAGCTTTATACAAACAACGCACACATACGTACTAGGCCCGCGTGGTGGTTTATGGCCCGTCCTTCTGGTGTTTCCATCCATTTGGCAGGCTCGTGACCAAGTGGGAATATATATATATAAATAAGCTGATGTTGTAGACAGCCTCTCAAGGGCCCGGAATCTCGAAACAGCTGCGTTCGAACTGGTTTGAGATGGTTCGAGATTTCGAATCTATGAGGGAGGGGCCATTTGTGTGTTTTAATGTTTTATTGTATGTGTGAATAGGCAAGTGACTCTGCTTTATCTGTTGTTAAACAGAAGCAACTAATAAACAGTTTACAAACATATCAGCACACTAAATATCACTAAGATTTTCTGGTTTGCTAGAAAAAAACTGGACTCTGCTTCTGCAAAGACAGCTAATGGAGCCAAAAAATAACTCCGTATCAAACAGTTTGGTGAAGATAAGAAAGACAATTCAAGATAGAGAATGCAGTTTCGCAGTAACGGTTAAAGGAAAGGCTATCTTGATAACGCTTCGTTCGCAACAACACAAGCTGAGGCAGAGTCCTGATTGACCTATTGTTGTTGTTTGTTTCTATTTTTATGTATATTAGTGCGTGTGGTCAATAAATGTTTCTCTCTGTCTCTCCCTCTCTCTCTCTCATAAACTTATTAATGAAGTTGAGCTCTAAGTCCGCACCAAGAACACAGATACTGACAACTGCCTTCGGTTTCTTAGCCAAAAACAAAGTTTCGAATAAAACATTGAACGAGTATCTCGAAATTGTTTCAAGGTGGCTTACGTTTAAGAAGTCTTTGAATACCCTAGTATTACCTGAAAATTGGTTAGGTTTGTTCTTTTAGGCAGTTACCACATAACTACGAGTAGAATGTCAGCTCTATTCTAAGCTTAAACATTAGTCATAGTCAAATAGTATTTTAAAAATTCCTTTAATGAATAAAACCATTGCTCTATCAAATACTCTTTTATATTTTTATTAAACTCTGTTTTTTTAGTAAAACCTGGATTTTTTTGGTATTCTTTATTTTTATTGACATGTGTTAAGTTCCTGAGCTTACCATACGTAATGGAGTGAAAGGTAATTTCTATGTCTTAAATTACGAGGTTGACGGTAAAAATTTAGCTTGATACATATGCATATGTTACTGTAAAAGCCCGAACCACGGCAAATTCTAAGATTTTAGAGTAAGTCTTAGGATATACCGACCCGAGTTGGTAAATGTAAGT
Organism: Eudonia truncicolella; assembly: GCA_949315975.1. Classification (NCBI taxonomy): domain Eukaryota; kingdom Metazoa; phylum Arthropoda; class Insecta; order Lepidoptera; family Crambidae; genus Eudonia; species Eudonia truncicolella. The sequence goes on along the minus strand of OX438825.1, from coordinate 18,951,400 downwards.
ATTTCTGAAAATGGGATTATCTTTTCGGGCTTTTACCATTCGAATTCAGTATATGCTAAGATTTACCACTGCCAGCTGGTAGATGTTGGTTTTTATGAATACTAACCTTTTTTTTTTTTTTTTTTTTTTTTTTTTTTGACGGAGTGGAAATCTGTTAACAGACGCATCAGCGGGCAAAGAGGGGTCCCGCTGTCCCGCTGGCTGTACGAGGCTCTTGCTAAGACTCTGTTCCAGGGCCGAAGCCCTAGAGAAAGCGAGTATAGGCCGACTCGGTAAAACCACTCCGATGTCCTCTCGTCACCTTGGAACCAGCAAACCAGCGATCATCGCGTCGTCCTCATCTGAGGAGGACGCATCGAACGCCGGCATGCCGGAGCCTGACGAGGTCATGGGAACCCTTTCGGACACTTCCACAACCCCGTCGGTTTGCTCGCCCTGTAGATGGGCGAGCCCCTCTCCCGCCCCTGGTGGGGGGCGGGTGACCACCCTCGAAAACGATGGGCGGACACACCTGACCCGTCCTTACAGACGGGTCGCCGACGCGCCGGGACATACGGAGCGTCGGCCCTCAGTGGGGACCCGTGCAATGCACGGTCAAAGCCCCCCCTAGAGCTCGGACCGCGCTGGTTCCCCACAGGAGGCGTCTGCGGCGGCACGGATCTGCCAGAGGGCCATGCCCCCCGGCCCGCTCCGCGCCTTCCGCTGACCACCTCCCCAGGACCCCTCGCCACCAAGCATGGACAGAACCACGGTCGGCAGAGAGAGGTCCGCGCCAATCACAGCGACCAATGCGGAGCGCAGGACATCGAACGCAGAGCACACCACTAGGGCGCGCTGTGCCGCGTCCCCCGCCGCCCCGCAACGGTGGCACCGCGGGGTCAGCCCTCTCCCGATCCGGTGCAAACAGCGTCCGAACAAACCATGTCCAGACAGTATCCGCATCAGATGGTACGCGAGCGACCCATGGCGCCGCTCCGCCCATGCCCGGAGGACGGGACGCAAGGCCTCCAGACCACGCATTCGCGCAGCCGAGACCCCTTGCCCAGACCCCCAAACTATAGGCGGAACATCTCCTCTCGTGCTCCCTCAAGAGCAGAGCGCCTCCCTTGGGGGCCAGGCGACCGCCGCCGGCCCCCTTCTCCGCTCGCTGCCGCTGCTTTCGCTGGTAGACGAAAAGACACAACAAATCGCGAAGCCCGCCTGCCCTTCTTTGGTGACCCGGACCCCGACTCAGCTTCCGACTCCGACCACGAATCTGACCCGACTCGGACTCCGACCCTCACAAACACTTCCCAACCCTCGACACTCGGCACTCGATGCTCGACGTTCGATACCCGAAGTCGTGTCCTACAACAAAAAACCCACAAAGACGGCGCTCAGAAGGAGCGCCGCCGAGACTCCTCTCAAAGCTGCTCAGAAGATGCAGCGAGTTGAGCGGCCCAGAGTAGGCCGCACATAGGAGAGGCAGGGCCCCCAAAGGGGGCTCCTGCCTTGCCAGATGTTAGCCGACTGGGTCCAACTTTCTCCAACGGAGGCCGTTGGAACCACTCGTTGCCCAGGATGCACCACGTGGAGGTATCTGACTCGCACCCCATGAATACTAACCTTTTTTTTTTTTTTTTTTTTTTTGACGGAGTGGAAATCTGCTAACAGACGCATCAGCGGGCAAAAGGGGTCCCGCTGTCCCGCTGGCTGTACGAGGCTCTTGCTAAGACTCTGTTCCAGGGCCGAAGCCCTAGAGAAAGCGAGTATAGGCCGACTCGGTAAAACCACTCCGATGTCCTCTCGTCACCTTGGAACCAGCAAACCAGCGATCATCGCGTCGTCCTCATCTGAGGAGGACGCATCGAACGCCGGCATGCCGGATCCTGACGAGGTCATGGGAACCCTTTCGGACACTTCCACAACCCCGTCGGTTTGCTCGCCCAGATGGGCGAGCCCCTCTCCCGCCCCTGGTGGGGGGCGGGTGACCACCCTCGAAAACGATGGGCGGACACACCTGACCCGTCCTTACAGACGGGTCGCCGACGCGCCGGGACATACGGAGCGTCGGCCCTCAGTGGGGACCTGTGCAATGCACGGTCAAAGCCCCCCCTAGAGCTCGGACCGCGCTGGTTCCCCACAGGAGGCGTCTGCGGCGGCACGGATCTGCCAGAGGGCCATGCCCCCCGGCCCGCTCCGCGCCCTCCGCTGACCACCTCCCCAGGACCCCTAGCCACCGAGCATGGACAGAACCACGGTCGGCAGAGAGAGGTCCGCGCCAATCACAGCGACCAATGCGGAGCGCAGGACATCGAACGCAGAGCACACCACTAGGGCGCGCTGTGCCGCGTCCCCCGCCGCCCCGCAACGGTGGCACCGCGGGGTCAGCCCTCTCCCGATCCGGTGCAAACAGCGTCCGAACAAACCATGTCCAGACAGTATCCGCATCAGATGGTACGCGAGCGACCCATGGCGCCGCTCCGCCCATGCCCGGAGGACGGGACGCAAGGCCTCCAGACCACGCATTCGCGCAGCCGAGACCCCTTGCCCAGACCCCCAAACTATAGGCGGAACGTCTCCTCTCGTGCTCCCTCAAGAGCAGAGCGCCTCCCTTGGGGGCCAGGCGACCACCACCGGCCCCCTTCTCCGCTCTCTGCCGCTGCTTTCGCTGGTAGACGAAAAGACACAACAAATCGCGAAGCCCGCCTGCCCTTCTTTGGTGACCTGGACCCCGACTCAGCTTCCGACTCCGACCACGAATCTGACCCGACTCGGACTCCGACCCTCACAAACACTTCCCAACCCTCGACACTCGGCACTCGATGCTCGACACTCGACGCTCGACGTTCGTGGTCGATACCCGAGGTCGTGTCCTACAACAAAAAACCCACAAAGACGGCGCTCAGAAGGAGCGCCGCCGAGACTCCTCTCAAAGGTGCTCAGAAGGTGCAGCGAGTTGAGCGGCCCAGAGTAGGCACGCACACAGGAGAGGCAGGGCCCCAAAAGGGGGCTCCTGCCTTGCCAGATGTTAGCCGACTGGGTCCAACTTTCTCCACGGAGACCGTTGGAACCACTCGTTGCCCAGGATGCACCACGTGGAGGTATCTGACTCGCACCCCATGAATACTAACCTAACCTTTTTTTTTTTTTTTTTTTTACGAGCGGAATTTGCATCCAAACCTTCTCGACCGGGCTGTTGCAAGGCCCGGGAGGTGTGTGGGGTTGGTCACATGATGGGCTGTGACCGACCCACTAAACCGCCCGACATCCGTCTACCGCTTTTGCGGAACCCCGAGCACTCAATGGAGCCATTCGCAGTCCGCGCGGTCGCCCCCTAGGGCCCACCACTTTGGCCCGTCGGCCACTGAAGGCGCCATACCTCCCGGATGTGAGAGGGGCGCCTTCTCTCCTGGAGGCTAAGTTGCGGGGAGTGTGGGGAAGATGGTGACCCCCACCCCCGCGTTGGGCTACGATGGGTGCAACAACCCATGCAGCCGCCTCCGACGGCCCGTTCGCCTGCGTCTTGACGCAGCAGATAACGGGTCGTCCTCCCTCGCCCTCTCCGCCTCCTCTTTCCGCGAGATAACAGTCTCACAGAAGGAGGCGAAGGCGTCCCACGACCTTCTGCTGGTGAGAATGGCGTTGGCCACTGTCGCCAGCGTCAGGTCAGGTCCGTTGACAGCGAGCAGCTCCTGACGTTCGCTGCTGAACGCCGGGCACACCTCCAAAGTGTGTAGGGCCGTGTCTGCTGCGGCCCCGCACTGGTGGCATGCCTCAGACTCCTCACGTCCGATCCTCGACAGGTATCTGCCAAAACAGCCGTGCCCTGTCATAACCTGAGAGGTACGGAACGTGAGGGTCCCCTCCTTGATACTAACCTAACCTAACCTAACCTAACCTAACCTAACCTAACCTAACCTAACCTAACCTAACCTAACCTAACCTAACCTAACCTAACCTAACCTTTTTTTTTTTTTTTTTTTTTTTTTTTACCCAGGGAAGGTGTAACACCTACCCGGACCTTGAAGAGGCCCGTGGTTATGTGGGACTGCCCGTCCGCTTTTCCACACCCACTGACAGGGAGAGAAGCTCCAAGTCAGCTGCCAGGAAGAAGTCCCAGCTGGGAGGGCGAAACGGAGGGGATACCGCACTAAACCCTGGGGGTCGCAATCCGATCAGCATAAGGCTAAGGTGGCGGTCACGGGACCTAATCCACTAGGGAAATAACCTACGCGAAGGCCACCCTGTCGCCCATGCTCCAACCTGTAGTAACTAAGGTGCACCCATTCGAATATTTCGAATGTGTGCACGACAGCACCACGCGCCAGAGCATGGGCGAAAACGCGCACGCACATGAACATCGCACCTTAAAAATGGTGCGAAGAACCATCAAACCTAACCTAACCTAACCTAACCCAACCTAACCCAACCCAACCCAACCCAACCTAACCTAACCTAATTTTTTTTTCAACATTTACCGTGCCTTCAATGTAACTCCTAAGATTTACCAAGTGAGTGGTGGTAAAAGTTCGAATCGCAAACCTTTTTGGACATTTACCATTAAGAATTGGTAAATCTTAGGTTTTACTGGAAAATCTTAGAATTTGCCGTAGTTCGAGCTTTTACAGTAACACATATACACATATATACATATGTTGATTTTCCTGACTTTACATATTTCGAACAATGACGGAAGTGTAAGTAACTTTAGTTTTACAAAAAGATTTATTAAGAACGAACTAAGTGTAAGATAGTTATATTTTGCCATTTTTTTATTCAATAACTTTAAGTTGGCAATCAACGTCGTCGAAGATAATTGTAAAATACATAATTAAAAAAATGTAGTTTTTACCTACGAACACTGACGACTTTATTGACCAATCAAGTCTGGCATTTACCTACGGGTACGATCGAACTTTAATTGTGAACTTAATCAACTTCAGTTTCCGCCGAATAATTCAGTTGTCACAAAGTTAATACATTGATTAAATTAACTCGTTATAGTGGTTTGCCTTAATTGTCGGAGGTATTCAATAGAACTCGAAGAATTTCTCTCGTAAATTATTCGAAAACAATCATTGGCACCGGGTTCTGTGTGCATTTGCTTAGTCAACTTTTAACTACGTTTCATTTCACAAGCCGATTCCCCGTTTATTGTCAAAAGTATTAAATATTAATGAAATTCCAGGTCGGAAAGGGAATGTGATTGTTAACGTTTTGTTGGCACCGAATTGTAAGCATTACTCGTACCGATGTTTATTTAACTGTCATGGAAATTCATAATTGGTCACCGACTGACTGGTGAGAAATCCCGGAACAGCAGGAAATATAAAATTAAAAGGATGATCCGTATCTTTTACTTTAAAATTTACTTTTAATTACTTTGGTCCGCCGCAATCGTGCTTAGTGGCGTGCACTTGGAGAGGCCTATGTCCAGCAGCAGGCTGATGATTATGATATCATACTTCCGTATTTAATTTATTAAAAAAACCTTTTTTCAGGCATGCTCTCGCCCCAAACAGGAATCTGGCCAGGTGGCAAAGCTTTTTTTCAGCGGACAAATTCGAAAATATTTAAAATTCAACTTTTGAAAATGAAAAGATAAGCGATTAATTAATCGGAGCCAACTTAAGTCCAATGTACGCTAATCACTTTCCCATAAATAAGAGAAAAGCTTAATGGCCACAACAAACATATTCGGTTAAAATTTCGCTCCGACATTTTTAACGTAGGCAGAAGTAAATTTGAGCCGGCATAGGACGACTCATCAATTAATATTTTCGGAGCGGTGAAAGAAGGCCGCCGGCGTAAATCATTTATGCAAATAGCCAACAACAATGAACCCGAAATATAGAGAGTGCTCTATGGGGGCCCGCCGGACGTACTCGCGACTTCCCGCCAGTTTCTGACGGTTTTACCTCCTGTTTCCGTTGGCGGGAAAGGTAAGCCTATTCCACACGAACGGCTCTGACTTTCAGTTTGGTTTGTTTGCGTTAAGAAGCCACAGTTTTGGCTTGTTCGATTAGTCTTACACATACTGTAGATATAATTTTCAGCTCATTAAGTTTATTTATTTATTATTTATTTAATCATAATGGAGCTACATTAAAAGGTAGGTAGGTGGGGTAGGTAAATAATTAACTGCCACATGCATTGCATGTAAATGCATTTTATAGCAGTAAGTATATAGGGGCGTGCCTCCCATGAATCACGTTGCGCGCTAGCACGTTATAATGCGTTACTAAACTAACGCTTAACGAAATTCTGGGAGAGGACACTGTCTGACTTGTCTATGCATGAATATGTAAAGATTACTTTTGGCCACCGTTATGAGAACGTTTAGCGGGACAAGTACCTTTGTGCCTCTCAAGAAAAATAATCGTTAGTTATAGAATAAAATCTGTTATTTATTAACGACATAACTAATATTCAATTAAATTTAATAGTTTTTAAAATGATTGTACTTAAATTGTTGACTTATAAGCTTATTTAACTAGAAAAAAAAGTAGTGGGACAGCCACCGATTTGATAAAATTGGGAGTTTATGCCTTCATTTCTACTTTAAAATATGGGCTTAGACAAATTATATTTAAGCCTCAACCAGATAACCACCTACTCTATGCATAAATAAATAATGCAATACAATATTCTCGTTTTAAAATACGAATTTCATCGAAGGAAAAAAAAAACGGCGCCTGCGAAATTCACCCATAAGTAGGTACACCTCGGTGGCCGAATGGCAAAACGCTCGGCCCAATATCCGGTTTTTTTTTGGAGACAGTTTGCTGATTGCCTCAGACGGCATTTTCAGCTTCACCGGGCTTTTTCAGGGGCGGCGAAAAACTTAAAGGGTTCCTCAAGCCGTGTGAAACAAATCACCTGCGGAGGTTTTCTAGAGGAAACGGCATCACTCACTAGTGCGTGTCCCCGTGACCTACTAGATTCTCCGAGGGGTTCGGATCGGATCGGGGAGCGGAACAACCCGAGGGTGCCTCTAAAGGCTCGGACCTCGGCTCGGGTTGACCGGGCCGTGGGGGTGGGGAGAAGCGCCCAGGTACATGTCTGTACCTGGTATAGAGCGCGTGTGAACCGGCTCGTCGTACTCTTATTACTACGAGTACCACGAGTATGGTGTCTTGGGCCTAAACTAGTGTCCATGTTTAGTGTATTCTGTAAATTTGTAGTGGCATTTAGGGATTGGGCGGGGGGGCCAATATCCGGAGGTCTTAGATTTCGGGCTCAGGTCAGGGTTTGTGATCACCAACAGGCATTTGGCAGGCGCGATGAAACCAATGCCTATCGAAAGGCTGCACTGGGTGCCATTGCCTGTTAAGTCCTGGTAGATACTTTTGAATCATAGTACCTGATAATTAAGTATTAGGGGTTAGGGGTATGAAATTGCCGATTTGTACTGAAAAATTGAAATTCGTTTTTTTTTTAATTTAACATATTTATTTAATCAAAATAATTACCATTATTATCGATACATTGCTGCCATCTAATAGGAATGTCATTTATGCCTTTGCGATAGAACTCTCGTGATCTAGATTCGACAAACTGTGTGAAAGCATTTTGTACTGCCTCCTGAGAAGAAAACTTTTTATCACGTAGAAGATTGTCCAAATCAGGCAAAAAATGGTAGTCCGATCAACATTGATATTGCGAGCTGTTTCTGCCGCGTTAGTTCCGCGTCGGAACTTGTATTCAAAAATAACTCTAATTTTCGAAGTATCCATCTTTCTTGTCTAAGCTGAATAAAAAAACAACTGAAAGTCGATAATCGAATGTTGCACATTTTTTAAAAGAAGAATTTCATAGGTACCTTGTGAAAAAAGCTTCACTCAAAAATCTCAAACCATGAAGGTTCTACGTCAATTCGAAGTACCTAATACAATAAAACGGCAATTTCATACTTTAACCCCTATTATTAATATCATTTTAGCAACTGTTAACGAGACAATTACCAATTATATTATTATTTTTGTTACTTACGCCAACTATATACAAATTACAAAAAAAAAATCAAAAAGAGACATTTATATATTGTACTTAATATGTAATAATCCCGTTAACAAAAACACTTCTATATTAACCCTATAGATATTGGCAGAGTTTTTTTTTGTGGAATTATTTAATCATTTTTTTTTTTATTTATTAAAGAAACCAACAGCGTTACAGAATAATCATTAGTATAACTTCATACATAACGATAAGTAAAGCTAATAACAGATTTCTCTTAAATTTCTAAACATGTTCAATGACGGCTAATACAGAAGAAACAAAAACTATAATAGAATAATGAAACCAGCCAAGTGCGTGTCGGGCCACGCGCAGTGTAGGGTTCCTAGCCTATCTCAATAATGCGGACTCTGAGAAGAGGGCTTTTATGAACATTTATTTAACGATGGTTCATATACTTAAATGTAGATATTACCGGGTTCACACACCTGACAACGTTATTCAAGTAGTTTCCAATGAGGAATTTGTACTGCGCCAAGTACATTTTATAAGTTGGTCGACTGTTACTCGTAAACTTGTAAAGCCTACTTAGCTGTGATAGTTTTCCTTTTACCCATATAGACCTACCGTACCCTATTCGGTACGGTAATTTCATAAAATTATTTTGACGAACCTTTGGGTAGATCAAATTTTTTTTGATTGTGGCAATTAGGCTCATGTGTCAGTCTTACGATAAAAATATTACAAACAGGTTATGTATAGGTGCGTTCGAGTTCTAATTGACATTTTCTGGCAAAAAAGGAAACAATATTTACCATGTCTTCAAGAAGGTAAGTTCCACGTTATTTTTTATGAATTATATTATTTATCACTATTATTGTGAAGTTTAGAATAAAGTAGATGCTATTACAAAAAATAAAGTTTGGCTAAGATTTTTTTTTTTAGGTAAATTGAAACCTCAATTAGGTGTACCGTATATGGTATGGCAGGTCTATGCGTAAGGTAATTATACTATAAACTGTATTTATTTGTTGGATGCAGGTTGCTACCGACCGGTCCAAGTGGAAGTCAATGGGGGAGGCCTATGTTCAGCAGTGGACTTCCTATGGCTGATATGATAATGATGATGATGTAATTATTAAGATTTTTGTTGTTTTAGGCCATTGTCGCTTCATGATATTGCCTCGATTCTTGAGGAAAATGACAATTCTTACTCAGGATATTGATATTTTTTTTGCTCCCACCTGATACCGCCAATGATGAACAGACTGATGAAGATTCGGGGAACGAAGATGTCGTAGACATAAATAATTTGCCTGCAAGCTTGCTTCGAGCACCAGGAGAGCTTGCTGCTTCTACATCATCAGAAGAGCCAGAAGGTCCTCGTGAATGTAATGAACCCTTGCAAAAACGCGTCAAGAAGTATAATTGGAGAAAAGAAGATTTTCACCTGGCAACCACTTTATCATGTTCCTACTGAAAGAAGTCCGATGGGATGGTTTTCTTTGTTATTTCTGAAGATGTATTTGAGTTGCTTACTAATGAAACAAATAGGTATTTTAAAAATTGCTATCCAACGACATCCCACACTACGGGGTAGACAATAAAAAAATATTACATCCCCACTTCACGTGTAGGGGAGGTAATCTTAAAAAAATATTATTCAAAATTTTACTTCACTACTATGTAGGCGTGATTAATATGTATATGCCATGCCAAATTACATTTTTCTAGTACTAAGAGTCTATGAGCTAGACTGGGGACAGACAGACAGACATGGCGAAACTATAAGGGTTCCTTGTTGACTAGGGAACCCTAAAAACTAAGTAAATATTAAATTTAAACAAATAGTAAACAAAAAAGGCCTGTCTTGTTAGGCCACTACAAAAACTAATTAAAAAGAAATTAAATTAAAACTAGTTAAAGAAAAAACATAGAACAAATAAGACCAAATGCGTTGAACAGTTTAATGTACGTACAATGTTTTTGACAACTTTATCCCAGACATAACTTTAGGGTAAAATCTACAATATGTTAAAATGTAAATACGAAAACATGTAAATATATAAATATGTAAATAATTATGTAAGAATGCAAAAAATCATTTCATTTATATATTATTTTTAAATATTTAACATGTACACATACAAGCACGTAAAAATGTGTCACAATATGTAAATATACAAACATGCAAATATGGAAACACGTCAGTATGCAAACATGTATTTTAAAAGTTGTTTTACACGCAGTTTAATTGCGCCTTTGATATAAAAACTTTTTGTATAAAATGTGTTCTTTTTCACTACCTACTCGATTTTTTTTGTAAGTTAAGGTTTCAAATCATCCACTATGCCAAAAATAGGGTTAAGGACATAAAATAAAAAATTAAAGATAAAAATAAATGTTTCGTTATGGAAAGCAATTAGTCAATATTAGTCAAGACGACCTAATTCCAGCGACGAAGTACTTTTAAATACCCTGAAATACGCTTAAACTTTTCATTCATTCAGAGAATCTTTGCAAGAAACTTAATTCCGGCTGGGGCTGTTTTATACGTCATTTATCACTTCTAAACTTAAGATTGAGATTTGACATTGTTGACAGATCTCATTTAATCTTCCCGAGTGTCTGATACACGCTTCAGTGGGTTCGTCTCTGGAGCCAATTTAGCATTCGACTGGATACCTACACCGAAAATGGGAAATTCGTACTTACGCAATTTTGAATGGATCTTCATGACTCAGTGATTATTATCGATGGTTTTATATTAAACGGCTCGCCAGCGTAGCGTGACTGTAGTATAAAGGTGATTGCTCTTTTCGAAGCAAGCGAATCGAAAATAGCCTAGAAATAGATTTATTTTTGTAAGGCGCCGCCAACCATGAAATGAGCCTCGTCTATGTATGGATTATATAAAAAGTATACAACATACAACGTCAAGAAAAATATTTTTGTAAAGACTATATTTGCATCAATATTATTATTTCCAAAATGAAGTGTTACGAATTTCCTGGATAGAAAAAATATGCAGCAATGTTATAAAAGTACTTTGCCACTCGGCCAAAAAGGCATTTATTTAATTACAATATCAACCTATTATTTGTTCAAAATAAATAAAATAAAATAAAAAAGGTATTATTACCGAATGCGGTAAAACAGTTTAAGGGGCAATAAGAAAACTTAATAAAAGCCAAACGAAACCTTAGTTGGTATTCTGAACGTTCGTTTCAGACGAAGTAACAACAACCAATTTGCTTAACAATTTTGAACTTGATAACACAAACGTATGAAACCAAACAAGTTTCTGTACTTACGTAACTGGCTAATATTCACCACTGTCGTCTAGGGTACGAGTTTTAATTGCCATTAGATCACGTTAACGAAAACGAGGTTTTGTATACATAGTAATTTTCGAACATTCGATGGCATAATGACGTTCATAAGAGCGACTTGTAGCCTAAACTGAATAAATCATTTTGAATTTTATTTAATTTTTTGATGTGTAACATCTTTCCGCTCGCTTTCTATATATACAATTTGTGGAAGTCACTTCGTGAAATGTGACGGAAGTATGTGTAACAGTGTGACAAGAAGTCGGGAAAGCGCGCAAGCGCGCGCCATTTTGTAAATTTAAAATCGATACTGTGAACATGGCATATTATTATACTCTTTATTAATTGTCTTTCTTAGCCTAGGTTTGTTATAATATTAATATAAAAGTAAAATACAAAAGCACATACAAAACATAAAAATATTATAATAAACCTAGCCTAGGGTGCCGCCGGCAACGGGGCAGGGCTCAAGTTGCCGGTGGTTAGGGCTGCAGAGACTGGAACCTTCGGACTATCTGCGCCGTGTCCAAGAGTACCGCCTTCTGTATATGACCCTTGATCCAACCAAAACAAAATTTCTTCTAATGAGTATACTGCATTTGTTTTATAGTTATAAAATGATGTAATTAATACCTGACCCATTTTATTCAGAATATATTGTTGAAATTTCTTATTACTAAGGTGAGATGTCAAATGTTACACATCATATGCGACTACAGAAAGGCTCTCCCTCGTTTTTCAAATTCTGTAGAAGTTTTTCAGTGATTGAGGATACCTGGTGAACCACCTTGGTATTATCGTCAATAACCTAGATGATTGCTATAAAGATAAATAAAGTTCTTCAAACCGAAACAAAAATTTACATTTGCGATAGTTAAAATGGTTGATACAATAACTTCTAGATGGAAATTAAAATTTCTTTAAATATTCACTCAATTTTAATATTTCCGCAACATAAACGCTACCGCAAGCGTGACTGCGGCTTCCTATGTTTCAATTTTTAATAACTTTTAATGGTACATGAAGCAAAGGAACTAAAGAAGCCATTACCTACCAAGTGAACTGCCAAAACTGCATTATAAGAAAAAAACACAGAATAAAAATATTGCTTAATTCCTAATATTTGATTAATTAATTAAAAAATGAATGACCTAAAACGGAGACCAATATTTTAGCACGCGGGAGACATGGTCACCCTTCCATTGACAAGTTATTGGAAGAGTTGCTTAACTTGCAAAATCGCAACCAAAACGCGCTGCACTAACCAATTTGTAAAATCTTCATTTTCTACATTCATCAAAGTATTGATCCCTCATGATCGAACTCCTATACGACGAAGTACCGATCATACCCTATCCGATTCTAAAAGATGTTTAAAACCGAACAAAATAGAACTAACAACATTTTAATGCACGCAAAGAGATCCACGAGCATCTACTTGGTCTAGATCGAAGCTAAAGCACACGACTTAAGCTGTCTTGTGGAACTAGTAATATGTTAAGTCAAACGTAAAATCAGGGACAGAAAATGCAATTACGAACCAAGAGACAAATTGGGTAGTTTGTGAGCATTCCCCGTCTTTAGTTGAATTAATGGTATAGTTATTTTAAGGCGATTGATTTAATTAAAGCTAATCGCCACAGTACCTGGGCACGGTGCAGTTTTATTTTTAATCTGGTATTTAATGTCCGTTAATAGGATAGGATAGTGATACCAGTATTCGACACAGTTTTAGCCGTCAATAAAAAAAAGAACTAAAAAGTTAAAAATAATTTAATGTAATAGTAGTGTAATGTAATAGTTTTATTTGATTTTTGGCAATAAATACAGTTTTTTTTAAACTGCTTAACAGTGTGTTTAGTGTTATTCAGTGAATTTCTTTAACAATCCAACAATTAAGTAAAATAAAACCTTTAAATACATATATATTTTTACAGCGATTTGTGTTTGCGTAAAAGTTTGTGTATTCGATAGTCATTTGCATTGGTTATCGAATACGATAACCTGTACCAACCAGCTTTGTATCAGCCGGCAAAATCACAAACTTTGTTGTTACGTTTATCCGTTTAAATAGGTACCACTCGAAATAGTCTTATAGGTTTGAGTGTAGTCTAAAACATTATTTATTTATTTCATAGGTCTGACTCCGAGTATGAAGCGCCTTCCGTTATTTCGGAGGTACCTCCTCCAAAAGAAGAGCAAGCCTTCGTCAGCCACAACCAAACGCGAAACTGCTGCCGCCGCTGTCAATACCTGTGAGACTTCGCCTCCTCACGAGACTGTCGCCTCCCGCAGGTACCCGATCCGATCCGAACCCTTCGGAGAATCTAATAGGGCACGGGGACGCGCACTAGTGCGCGATGCCGTTCCCTCTAGATAACCTCTGAAGGTGATTCGTTTCACACGGCTTGAGGGACCCTTTACGTTCCTCGCCGCCCCCAAAAAAGCCCGGCGAAGCTGAAAATGCCGCAGCGGCAATCAGCAATCTCTCTCAAAAAAAAAAAAAATCCCGCAGGTTACATTTCTTATTACCTACTTACGATTATAAACTCCAAGTATGGTTTAGAAAAACTTAAGAAAACAACTCAACTGTGTTCTTTATAAACTTAAATAAGTCCAAATTATATATTTAGTACCTTGCCATAAGTGTTATAAAATTAAATGTTTTTAGAATAATGCTTTCATCAACGCATCAGGGGCCGAGTGGCAAAGCGCTCGGCTCGTTACCTGAAGGTTCCGGTTTCCGGGTGTGTTTCGGATTTTTCGATACATAGCTAGGTTTGTGATCACCAACCCCCATTTGACAAGCGTGATGATTAAGCCATTACCCATCAATTATAGTGATGACTTGAGTTTAATAATGGAGGCCTTTGCCCAGCTGTGGGTCATAGACCTCTCCAAGTGCATGCCCTGTGTCGCTGCTGCCTGACACCGGGTTGAACAATATTTTGTAGACCTGAATGATGGTCTACAAAACGAATGACTACGTGTCGAACCCCGTCGAAGTGCGATACAAGACCGCGCTAGCGTTGGTAAGGTTGCAGTGCGACGACACGTCCCCGTCCGGGAAGCACTGCACGGCTTCCTGGCGGCTGGGAGGTATTTGAGAATTAGAAGCCAGTTTACTGTTCCGATAAAATTAATTTTATTTAATTTTATATCGGAATTTTTATAGGTTATAGGTATTTCATTATTATTAGGTCCGGACTCCGAATGTATCACATACAGTTATATTTAAGTAGATAATATATGCATTTATATTTACAAGGCATTGATTTATCATTTAACTCATCCGTTAAAAAATTTTTTGATCGTAATTAAAATGCCTTTCTGTGCGACGTGTAACATATCAATATCAGTCCATAGTAAATCGTGTGTGGGTCATTTGAGAAGTAATTTACATAAGCAAAATTGTGAGTCAATAAAACAGTTGAAAATTGAAATAGTTACATCCGTATTTCGCAATCGTATCGTAACATATAAAATAGTAGTCATACATGATTAACAGTTATCGTCTGTGGATAGGTTTTTAGATGAAATAGTAACAAATTAAAATCGCTCTTAGATGAATTTCTCATAAAACATACATGCGCGAAAGTAAATTTTGAATTATATGCAACATTTTTACAATTTAAAGATAATTTACAATCGTTCGGAACGAAAAATAAAATATTATACTACAATTATGACTTTGAAAATATGTACTCTGACTGAGGTAGTTACCTAAGAAACGTACCTATTGAAGAATTTGAGAATCGTGATAGTGGATGGACATTTTTAAACAATTTGCATATTGAGGTCAATCTTAATAAATATCAGCCACTTGGAGGCTCAAGTTTCATTCCATTATCTAAATCAATTCAATTAAAAAAGGCAAAAGATCAGTGTTGTTTTTATGGTGTGTCACAGCTGATATCCACCCAGCTAAGACACATACAGAAAGAGTTTCATTTTATCCTCATTATCGTGATTTGTTTAATATTTCTGGAATGTGTTTTCCTGTTACTTTTCGCGATATAAAGATCTTTCCAAATATAAAGTTTATAATTTACGGCTTAAAAAATAATAAAACCATTATAGGTCCTCTATATAATTCCGGGATTATCAGATCTATTTAAATTTATTATAGCACACTCTATTTTTCTTGGTTACAAAGGTAATTAATTTATCTGTCATAAAAACTCCTCGAAAGTATGGAATGTCAGTAGAATGATCTAAAATATCTAAACGAGTGAGAGCTCGTTTAAGTAGCCCATGAATTAGTTTTTTGAAGGACTAAGGTATAAACCAGCTCTTTTTTTATGAGGCTTGATATACAGTCCTTTTCCGACAGCAACAGCTTCCATCATCTTTTTATGTCGTTCAGATTCTTGAAGGTTTTTTTGAGCAACCTTGTAATCATTGACAGCCTTTGCTATACCTGCCGCACCTCCAGCAAGTGAACCAAGAGCTGATAATCCAGCGAAAATTGGAATAAGAGGCAAAATGCCCTTTTCGAAATAGGAATACACCGCGGCAAGCGTATACTTTTTGTATTATTAAATAGATATTTTAAGTTTATAGCGATATGATTGTCTCTAGATTTATTTATTTTTAATTGTTTTTTTTTTTGACATAAACGACCGTACTTACCAGAACCAGCTTTAATATTTGCTTTCATCTTATTTATTACAATCCATGATGTAACTTTCTCTCCTTTTCCAGCTCTCTTCTTCTCCTTCTCCTTAACCATATTTGAAAGTTCTAAATCTGCTTTATGTCAAATGTTCAAATCGTTGTCATTGTAGGCAATGTCGTGGTGCATACAAAGCTTGATATCAATATGCCGATCTCTTGTTAGGTCTAGGCTTAACGCGAAATTGGCAGACTACGTTTTAGGTACTCAGCGACTAAAGGCTTACATTACATTTACACCTCGATCACCTCTCAGTAATCGTTTCTGAAGTTTTGTGCCAGGACCACAAAACTGGTATCCTGGTAGATGTAACTCAAACGGTAGATTATTTATGAGGTTATTAATAATACCACTTCCTTCCTTATTGTTTGTGCGTTTAGTAAATTTTTAGGCTTTCGAGATGAATAAGTTAGTATATTTTGCATTGCATTCGTAACACAATTCATCGCTTTTGATTTCAAAGGATAAACCCATAAATACTTTGACAATGAAAATGTACTTGTAACCTTTATTGAAATGTAAGTATTTTTAGAAATCCATAAGATCAGCTTGCCATATATCATCTATTCCTTTTATTATTGTACATCGACAACTAAAATTCTTTCTTGCCGCTCTGTGGAGTTCATCGACTATATCCTTTTTACTAATTTTTACTTTGTTTTTTCTTAGTCATATAATGTATTTCAGACTTAGTATTATAAAAAGTTTTAAAACGATCTGAAGTCACTTTTTCTAAGTTCTGTAAATAAAATGTTTTTGTTTTGTTTATATACTACTCAAAACAAAATAAGGGCCACGAGGTATTTTGTCTGTACCATGAAAATAATAAAACCAATATTAATTTTTTTGTCTCCATAACGAAAACTAATGTTGTTTTTACCGTGTAGACCAATAAATTTATTCCAATAATAATGATTAAAAAGTTTATTTGCTTTTGAAAGAAAAAACACATTTAAGGTTAAAAGTAAAAACAATGTAAAGTTACTGAAAACAAAAGAAAATACTCCATGCTCATCTTTTAGTAACGGGTATGCCCCCCTCGTTTCGTTACTCACTCCTGAAGCCTGGAGTGCATGCTCTCAATCAAATGCCTGACATTTTCCATTGGAATCTCTTCCCAGGCCCTTTTAACAGCGTTGATGAGTTGCTGTTGGTTGTGGATTTCCTGATCACCGTCTCTAACTCTTCGTTTCAACTGATCCCACATGTGCTCTATTGGATTTAAGTCCGGACTGTTCGCCGGCCACGGCAAGACTTGAATTTGAGACGCTTCCAGTACAAACCGAGTAGCTTGAGCCGTGTGTGCACGAGCATTGTCTTGCATCAAGATGAATCCAGGACCCGAAAATGAAAAAATACCTCGTGGCCCTTATTTTGTTTTGAGTAGTATATAATTTTGACACAAATTTTGTTGAACCAAAATTGTTGAATGTTGAAACAAATTACAAAAACACAAATGTTGAAAAAATTTTCACGAGCAGGATTTGAACCAGCACCTACCAGGTCAAAGTAAAAAGTAAATAGTGTTTAATAATTTCGGCGGGCTGGTTAGAACCACGATAGCTCAATTGGAAGAGCACCTGACCCGGTATGTCAGAAAGGTGCAGGTTCAAATCCTGCTCGTGGAAATTTTTTCAACATTTGTGTTTTTGTAATCTCCAATGTTATTTTGATTTTCACAGGCAACATCGTCGAATAAAATAATTGAGTTTGGCATAGCTTCGTGTGGACTCAAAATGTCATTGTTATTACTGTATTTGTTATAAGATGTGCCTGCAACCATACCCAACACCTTTTCTAGGTATATGTATTTAGGTTGATATAAAGATTTTAAACACACGTAAAGGTTACGAAAGCGCGGACTATCTTCATGTAATAGCAAACTTATAGCTTAGTTGGTCTTCCCACAGTTTGAAGGACCACAAACAATACAACGTTTAGTGTTTGGTAGATTACCATGACGCTTTTGGCTTATTTGAAACCGGAGGACATATGCACTCTAATGATTCCTTTTGTTTCACAAATTTCATTACAACGTAAGAACCAGACCGCAGTGTTTAGTATGTTTCAATAAAATGAGCTTAAAGTATATTTCTACAATATTTAAACAGTCCCGTTTATGAACTGGAAGGGATCACCAATATGAGTTATTGGGTATTCCCAATTCCATCCATTATTGCCCGAACCTTCAATCACTGCGCTGGGGTAGAATGCCCAATAACTTCCTACTCACCTGGTACGCAAAACCAGTCTCCTTGTCAGTTTATACATTTAAAAACGTTCTCAAAACTAGCATGACCAGTTTAAGCGACTCTGTGTTAACTAGCCCGATCGACCCTTCTGGATTGGTGTGTTGTGGTATACTTGTAATGGTATCTTAAATCTAATAATAAATGTTTGCTCACCCATCTGGCATGAGGACACATAAGTTTCTCGTCCTTTGTCAGTTTCACCATGAACGGCGGGATACTTCATCAGCATCATCATCAACCACGTCAGTCCACAGCTGGACTTAGGCCTCTCCAAGTGCTCGCCACTGAGCACGAACCGCGACTAACTAAGGTAACTACATGTAATTATTTCGAACAACACTAGAAGTAACATTGGTCAAAATAGACACGAAATACGTGTGATTAAAAATATATTCTCTGAGTTTACTGATCGCCCATTCGTAATCCACGTATTAAGGATTTCGCCCATCCGTCGAACACTTTGTATGCTGATGTAATGACGCTGTTGAACTTTACGCTCGACTTTTATCTAGTTCAAAAAATATTGCCGAATTGCCATTGGGCCCGCACTTGACTCCCGGTTTACCAAGCTTAATGGAGCTAGTCCTAAAACAGCAAAGGGATATTTACTCGGTGTGCCCGCGGATTTGGGCATGCACTATGTACAATGTGTGTACGTAATAAATAATATTCGGAATTACGCCCTTTGAAAGCCGAATATAAAAAAGTCAAAACATCACTTTGATCTCAACTTTCGCAAAGGCCTGTCATCGGATGGGTGACCAAAAATGTATCATCTCGAGCTCCTCCGTGCTTCGGAAGGCACGTAAAGCCGTTGGTCCCGGCTGCATTAACAGTCATTAACAACCACCAATCCGCACTGGGCCCGTGGGGTGGTTCACGCTCGTGAGCTCGTGTCCCAGCAGTGGGGACAGTGAATGAGTTTATGATGATCACTTCGATTATTGTATGCAGCGTTATGCGCTTCGCTAGCAAGTTTAAAAGATTGTGTGCATAATCACCACCTGAATAATACCACCACCACAAAATAAGCTTAAACTTAACTTATTAAAGGCAAAAGAAAAAATCGTGGAATTAAGTTTAATCTGGCTTGAAACGATGTTTTTTGTATTTAAAGGTGCCTTTATTACCAGAAATAAGACAGCATAATAGGTTTAACTGTAGGCCGTTTTTTTAAATAAAAGCGTCTATATCTATCGAACACCAAGGTAATAAAAATATCAAAAACATCAATCAATAACCGTTTCCGTGGTCTAATGGTTTTGATCACCGGTCTCAGACAAAGAAGTCCCAAATTCGATTCCAAGCGGGGGGAAGGCATCTGTTTGTACTCGTATTAGTTATTGGTAGGGCTTATTTTAAGTCTGCCTGGCTTGCTACCACCATCTTATCTAAATATGAAGCAATTGCAGCAAACATGCTAATAGCATTGTTGTGTTCCTTCCGACAATAGTCAGTTCCTTAGTTTCTCTTCTTCTTCTTTTCAGTTTTCAGGATTCCTGGTGAAGTGCGTTTGCACCTTGTAATTTAACACTTGGTGTTAAATTACAAGGTAAGTCGTAAGACAAAGGATTACTCGTAAGGCTAAAAAATTCGTTTCTTTAGAAAAGTGCTTTACTACCAAGGAATCAAAAATCAAAAAACCATAAAATCTTGTTTATATGTTTTTTTTCTTGTTAAGATGCTGTCGCCATATACATAGAGAAGATCGCTGTAACTATTCAGGCGAACCTAAAACAAGCCTGGGTTTGAACTGGGTTTAAAACCTGGGATATTTGAGTCTAAGGACCGGTGCCCTAATCATTAGACAACAGAGCAGTTGAATATTTCATTATGATGTCATAATCATTTACAATAAGTCACATTATGTTTTACGATTTCTATCAATGTATATTCAAACAATAGCCACAATCAATCTATGTATATTACTACTTTGTTAATTATAACGACAACAATATACATCCCTCAATACTATAATTAAGTATAGAACTATAGAAGTATAGAACAGAAGTATAGAACTGCCTTTTTATTTTAAACAAAGTATTTATTCGTTGATCATTATCTCGATATAGGCCTAGATTAGTGATTGAACTCTTATAATTTGGGGGTGTCCGTAGATTTGGCAGATCGAAGGGTGGTTATTTAGGGTGCGGGGCGGGAGGGCAGAGGGCGGATATTACAGGGGAAGTCCCGAAGCCATCGATCATCGTTACTGTCAGAAGAATGAAGCGCCTTTTAACGAGGTAGATGGTCACGACGTTACTGCCACCACAACTGTGTCGCTCATCACCCATTCGTGTCTAATGCGAGCTTCCTGTGACAGATAATAGTTGGGAGCACGTACGCCAAACATTGATCATGGGAGCAGTAGCTTCCACGGAATAGACTGTTCTGTGGCAGCTTCCGCCTTAACGCTGGGCGAGGGAAATATGGATACGAAACTGCATGGTCAAAATCGTAGCCTCAGTATATCTATTGACTAACTAGCCAGCTTCTCTATTTATAGCCGCGGATTCATGTATTACCA
Organism: Eudonia truncicolella; assembly: GCA_949315975.1. Lineage (NCBI taxonomy): Eukaryota > Metazoa > Arthropoda > Insecta > Lepidoptera > Crambidae > Eudonia > Eudonia truncicolella. The sequence goes on along the minus strand of OX438825.1, from coordinate 18,930,673 downwards.
AACATTAATAGATACATACCGCGCTCGAGCAACGCACACATAGACCCTCTCACGGCACTAACTATATTTTAAGAAACTTCTTTGCAGAAGGACTTCTTGGCGGGAAAGTGAAGAAACATGTCTGTGGTTTTGTTTTAATTTCTAAAATTTGTGTTAAGTCGAATATTAATGTGAAATAATGGTGGATTATTAACCGTTAAGTGTTCGTGTGCATGAATGTTGGCCAGTGAAACAAAACAGTGCAACGTTACTTTTCAAAGTCTCTCAAGAAGTCCGCGTGAGGACTTAGTAAAGCCTCACATTTTTACTGAGATACTCAAGGGGTTGGGGGGTATATCATATCTCACTTCTCATTTCTGTATTATTATTCATCATCATCATACAGGAAGGAAATATTGTTTATTTATGTATGTATTACTTGTATATTGACTCGCATTTAAATTGGAAGTCGCACATAACTAAAATTAATAATAAAATATCGAGCTACTGCTATGCCCTATCTATACTTGCGGAAACATCATCTGTAGAAGTAGCCAGAGCCGCCTATTTTGGCCAAGTTTATTCTCTTCTTACTTATGGAGTTATTTTCTGGGGAAACTCTGTTAATGTAAAATCTACCTTTATATTACAAAAGAAATGCTTGAGAACTCTTTACAGTATGTACTCTGATGAGACTCTGAGAAATGTTTTCAGAGAAAAGGGTTATTTGACACTGACGGGTATATATGTGTTGGAGATGGCTGTTTTTATAAAAAGCAATATTCAGTATTTTGAAAGTAAAAGCACAAATATTTGTAATTTGCGGAAGAGATATGCATATGACTTATATTTACCAAATATTAACAATGCCCTGTATCACAAGAGTGCCTATGTAACCGGAATCCAAATATTCAATCATCTGCCCACAGATCAAAAAGCCTCACTAAATTTAAGCTGTTTTAAAATTAAATTAAAGAGATGGCTTATAGATAAGGCGTTCTACAGTTTGACTGAATATTTCGGTACAAAAACAGCATAGTGGCTGTTTCTATGTAACATATACCTACCCACTAAAAATTGCATGCCCGACTAGGGTAAATTGTTTGTTCCCAATTATGCTTAACACCTGCTATGTATTTACACAATTTTATGGCAATAAAAATTTATCTTATCTTATCTTATCTTATCTGTAAGAAAAATTACTTTGACACTGGGTAAATGTGCTAATCGCACGAAGCCATTAACTAAAGGAAAAAAGCGGTCTTTTTTTCAATATGATTAAACCTAACCTAATTTAACCTACAGTTAGACAATAACAACTGTTGCCTGCAGTTTTTTGTTGTTAGTACCTTAAAAAATATTTAATAATGATTTTTTCTAAATCATTACAATAAGTACACTAAATTATTTTCTTAAACTGAAAATTAAGCAAAAACCAACTAATTAAGCTCTTTAGTACTCTGTTCCTGCGTGTGGTTGACAGGCCATTAGACATACTGAATAAAAAGGTTCAGGGGCCGATTAAGCAAGGCCTCAATACAGCTACTTTAAAAAATATTTAATAGACGTTTCAGCTGCTGGACTCGGCCATGCATATTCAAATTTTCATGGTTCTCAGCCTGATTCTGTAATTTTTCCCATAGTCAAGAATTTGAAACCATAAAATTACAAAAAATTAAAAACTCAACTTATTTTCATATTTTTAACCGACTTCTCGAAGGAGCTGGTTTGCGTAGTGGTTAACGCGCTCGGTCTGCGATTGCTGAGAATAAGCCACTTTCGCAAAGCCAGTCATCGGATGGATGACCAAAAATGTATAATATCGAGCTCCTCCTTGCTTCGAAAGTCGTTGGTCCCGGCTGCATTAGCAGTCATTAACAACCAACATTCCGCACTGGGCCCGCGTGGTGGTTTATGGCCCGTTCTCCCTACATCTATAGGGAAGGCTCGTTCCTGGTGACATAATGAGCTCCGTACTGCCCTATAGCGTAAGAGTTGTCCCCCAAGAAATGGGAAGAAATGTTTGGGTTATTGTATTGATAAAATAAAACAGTCCGTTGGGTAAATAATTAGTTCAAGCGTTCCTTTTTAGAAAATTATGACGGAAAATTATGATTTATCACATTCATCAATTAATAAATAAACCTACATTTAAAAAAATTGTAAATATAACAAATTAACTAGTTAATTCATTAATTAATTTAAGGTCACTAAATAGTTAAAAATAATAATAAACAACTAAACCAACTTAAAAAAATACAAAAAATACTAAAATCCTACTACTATTATAAAGGCGAAAGTTTGTAAGTATGGATGTATGGATGTTTGTTACTCTTTCACGTAAAAACTACTGAATGGATTTGAATGAAACTTTACCACAATATAGCTTATACATCAGAATAACACATAGGCTACAATTTTTGAGGTTTCTAATGTGAGGTCGTAAAAAAAACACATTTTTTGCGCTTACATTGCAAACGCTGACTGAATCCTACAAGATAGATCAAAACAATTTACTACAGTATTGTAAAACTTAAAAAGGTCTACAAAAAAGTCCGTGATGGTATATGTTTATCTCTTAGGAATAACCCACAATAACCATTATTTATCCTTTACTTTGTACGAGAAATAATGGCTTATTTACGAAGCGATTTTAAGCAATACAGTATTAATCCTTATCTAATTAAGTATCTTAAATACATTGTGCATTTAATAAAGATCAATATGGCTTTTTACAGCATGTAAATTAAATAAATATTTTTGAAGATATCACAGATTTAAAATGCAGAGTCATAGCAATTTCGGCGATAAATACCGTTTCGGTGATAAATACCGGCAGCGGTGCCAGGCGAACGGGGCGTGGGGGGAGCGGGGTAGGTGCGGTGGGGAAGAAGTGGCTCATCGCTGAGTGCGCGACCCGAACGCGGGCAGACGCGTGAGGGCAGACGTCGTTGACGGTTGTGTCCGTTTTGCGAATTTTCAAGGCACTAGCGATTTGATAAAAACGTATGGTCGCCTACTTCCTACTAATATTATAAACGCGAAAGTTTGTAAGTATGGATGGATGTTTGTTACTCTTTCACGTAAAAACTACAGAATGGATTTTAACGAAACTTTCCTCATATACAGACCATGACCCAGACCAGCATATAGGATACTTTTTTTTTTACTGTAGTCTTCGCGAACGAAGTCGCGGGCAACAACTAGTTTTAAAATAATTACCCTAAAATCAACCCGAGAGTACGAAATTCCTCATTGACTGTCATAAAAGTACAGATGCCTAGACGTCAAATTTCTTAAATAAATTTTCAACCATATCACAGAAGAAGACCTTAATGTAAAAGGCATAAAGTTCAAAGTTTATTGAGGAAATTTGACAGTTTGTGGTTGGTTGATGTGCAGGTATTTACAAAAGCTCACTGTGCAGGCGTGTGTACCATTTTCATTAAATTTAATATTTTTTTTGTCTGTCCAACAACAACAAATATTACTTATTATCATCATCATCAAAGCCTAAAAATCATCATCATCATCATCATCATCATCATCATCATCATCATCATCATCATCATCATCATCATCATCATCAACTCAGCCAAAAGACGTCAACTGCTGGACAAAGGCCTCTCCCAAAGATCTCCACAACGACCGGTTTTGTGCTGCTCGCATCCGGCGGCGGCTTCCCGCGACCTTCACCAGAACGTCGTCGGTGACCTGGTTGGAGGCCTGCCCACACTGCGCATTCCGGTACGCGGTCGCCACTCAAGGACTATTCCGCCTAAGCGGCCATCAGTCCTGCGAGCTATGTGCCCTGCCCACTGCCACTTAAGCTTAGCAACTTTTCGGGCTATGTCGGTTACCTTTGTTTTTTTGCGGATCACCTCATTTCTGATTCGATCACGCAGAGAAACTCCGAGCACAGCCCTCTCCATTGCTCTTGTGGCTAGACTAGTTTTAAAAGGCTATTCACAGCAAAAAGGAATCGATTACGACAAAACTTTTAGTCCTGTGGCTCGACTCAGTACTATACGAGCTATTGTCGCCATTGATGCTAAAGAAAATTTAAACCTACGCCAATTACGCCAACAATAACCACGCCTACGCCAAAAATAATATTTTTTTTAATAAAAACGCCATCTAGTGATATTAGTTTAAAACTTACACTAAACAAAATGTTTTCTGGTATTACCGACAGATGGCGCTATAATCAGAGCCATCTAGCTGTTGAATTGCGAACTCTGTGCTTTAACAAGAATGCTTTAAATATCACAATGCAACGAGCATACTTTAAATACCACGTCACCCCGGGTGTCACCAACAGATGGAGCGCTATAAGCAGTGCCATCTAGCGGTTTAATTGCGAACTATTACGAACTGCTGCTTTCAACAGCACGACGCAACAAGCACGCTTTCAATAGCACGACGCAAGCATGCTTTTAAAGCAGTAGAAACTGATGCTCTAATTATATCATAGATGGCGCAGCTAATTGGATGAGTTGTACATTTCTATAACAGATGGCGTTGAAACAACTTTCTCGTTTCTAATTGTCCATCCATATTATTTTACACAAATAAGCAAATAAAGAAAATTTAAACCTACGCCAATTACGCCAACAATAACCACGCCTACGCCAATAACAATATTTTTTTTAATAAAAACGCCATCTAGTGATATTAGTTTAAAACTTACACTAAACAAAATGTTTTCTGGCATTACCGACAGATGGCGCTATAATCAGAGCCATCTAGCTGTTGAATTGCGAACTCTGTGCTTTAACAAGAATGCTTTGAATATCACGACGCAACGAGCATACTTTAAATACCACGTCACCCCGGGTGTCACCAACAGATGGAGCGCTATAAGCAGTGCCATCTAGTGGTTTAATTGCGAACTATTACGAACTGCTGCTTTCAACAGCACGACGCAACAAGCACGCTTTCAATAGCACGACGCAAGTATGCTTTTAAAGCAGTGGAAACTAACGCTAAGATTATATCATAGATGGCGCAGCTAATTGGATGAGTTGTACATTTCTATAACAGATGGCGTTGAAACAACTTTCTCGTTTCTAATTGTCCATGCATATTATTTTACACAAATAAGCAAATAAAGAAAATTTAAACCTACGCCAATTACGCCAACAATAACCACGCCTACGCTAATAATAATATTTTTTTAAATAAAATCGCCATCTAGTGATATTAGTTGAAACTTATACTAAACAAAATGTTTTCTGGCATTACCGACAGATGGTGCTATAATCAGAGCCATCTAGCTGTTGAATTGCGAGCTCTGTGCTTTAACAAGAATGCTTTAAATATCACGACGCAACGAGCATGCTTTAAATACCACGTCACCCCGGGTGTCACCAACAGATGGAGCGCTATAAACAGTGCCATCTAGCGGTTTAATTGCGAACTATTATGAACGGCTGCTTTCAACAGCACGAAGCAACAAGCACGCTTTCAATAGCACGTCGCAAGTATGCTTTTAAAGCAGTGGAAACTAACGCTAAGATTATATCATAGATGGCGCAGCTAATTGGATGTGTTGTACATTTCTATAACAGATGGCGTTACTATCTTGAAAGTTCTGTCTTCACATCGAAATTTAAAGAATAATCATACTAAGTCATTTTATAAGGGCTGATTTCTTTCTACATAAGTACACTACTAAGTAACAACATTTGGCTAATAAAGACATTGGGCACGGGCAGTGGTAAGTCCGGCGCGGCTATGTAAAACACAACTTAGTTCCTAAAACATGTTTTTTATTTGGGATTAAGTTGTGTTTATATAAAATTGTGTTGAGATGTTTTTACTTTTGTACAGGGTGTCCTTATAACGGGGAGATGTAGAGAATACTTTCTTAATAAGGACCCTGGAAAGCAGTTTATTTTATTTTATTACCACACGGAATTAACTGTTCTGTGACCTGTCACTTACTTATTCTCTGTCATCCCTCTAGGAAACAACTTTCTCGTTTCTTATTGTCCATCCATATTATTTTACACAAATAAGCAAATAAAGAAAATTTTAACCTTCGTCAATTACGCCAACAATAACCACGCCTACCTACGCCAATAATAATATTTCTTTAAATAAAATCGCCATCTAGTGATGTTAGTTAAAACTTACACTAAACAAAATGTTTTCTGGCATTACCGACATATGGTGCTATAATCATCTAACTAAGGAACTAAGTTGTGTTTTACATATCCTCGCCGAACTCACCACTGCCCGTGCCCAATGTCTTTATTAGCCAAATGTTGTAACTTAGTAGTGTACTTACGTAGAAAAAAATCAGCCCTTATAAAATGACGTAGTATGATCATTCTTTAAATTTCGATGCGAAGACAGACCTTTCAAGATAGTAACGCCATCTGTCATAGAAATGTACAACACAGCCAACTAGAATGGCGCAACAACCCCAAAGTGAGTCTTGGCCTCCGATAATAAGAATCGCCATCTGGGTCTGTCCTACCTGCGCCACCTGGTGCCAGTCATCCGCGTTGAGCTCGCGCAAGTCCTTACAGACCTCGTCCACCCAGCGGTACCTAGGTCGTAAAGTAAGTACCAATTTGTAACTGATCTGAAGTCTACAAAGTCTGACGCTCTTAATGACACAGATTACTTAATAGTTACTACGTATAATGATTGATGAGTCACATCACACTTACTTACATGATGACTCTTATCTTTAGTATTATTGTGTTCTGTGCTCATATCACTCACGTCACGATCACGAGCACAAACTAGTTAGATAGAGATAAAACTAGGACGAACACTCGCAGGCGCGTCTCGGACGGAACGGCGGGCGGTGCTCGCTCGTCGCCGCGCGCCGCGTCCGCCCGATTGTCATTGTCAAAATGTGAAAAATGACATTCAGTACCTATCAGTTTCAGCTAATCAGGTTTAGTCATAAATAAAGTCGCGGATGCTGCCCTAAAACTATCTGACCCTAGACACTGGCTAAATCATAACGAGAGCCATCTTTCAAGAAATTGAATTGAATCGAGATCTGAAATATTTATATTAAACACATTAGATTTCTTGACCGTTTTCACCTTGATTAATTAACATTAGCATTTCTATCGGTACCGGCAGCAATCAGTATTCGAATATATTTTATTAACACCGTGTTTACTGGGTGATTTTCAATATGTTGTTTTCAGAACTTAATTATGAGGTTTCCGAAATCCTGTGACACTTTCGTCGTTCTGCCGCCGCTAACGAAGGATGGTAGAGTCATATTTGGGAAAAACTCGGACCGTCCCCAGAATGAAGTGCAAGAAATGGTGTTTTTCAAAAGTGGAGTACGGGACCCCAAGCTTAAGGTACGATATAAACATCGCTATTTTTAATAATCATTAAACATCAATATTTATATTTATTTAAGTAACAGTTTTGTTTCTTTTAAGTAATTTTTATATTTTTAATTTTAATTACCAATTACCTCCCTCTGAGTACTTATTATTTTAATCTTTCGTAATTTTATAACAGACACTTTATTGTAATGGAAAAGTATATGGAAATTAATTAAAAATGCAATTATATTACCTGAAAGAAACCTCTTTACTACTTACTCTGCGTGGAAGATTACCTTTTACATTATGACCATAATCCACTTTCCTAACGAGAGCCTCTTATGGTATTAGTTAAGTAGTTCATTGACTGGATTAACTCGCTATCACAAAAATTAAAGCTAAATCCACGCTCTATATGTCAACCTCCTTAGCTCAATCCAAACACATTTAGGCATTTATAAGATTCTAAGGCCTCTTCCACACCAGATCAGTGCGCTTTCGTTTCAGTACCGCCTCTGCACCAAATCTGTACAGATTGTTTATTGAGGCCTTTTGATTACAATGTGCTCGGTAAACATTTCGTACAGATTACAAAACGCACCGATCCAAGGTGTGGAAGAGGCCTTAGTAGATATTTTTAATGGTGGTGAAGTTTTAAAATTCATTCCTAAATATGATATATTTGCACGCAACAATATTTGCATAAAATTAAATGCAAATAACATTAGGTACCTACTCTATTAATAATTCTAAGTGTCACACATTTTAATTTCCTTTCATTTGTTTTTTCAATAGAACCATGGACTAATAATTACCATGTCCCTTACCACAAGCATTCTGTTATCTAAATCATTGTTTATGTGTAGTAATGTTGTCGAATAGGTAATTTAAATTCAATATTATAAGGTTTTGTATGTATTTTTTCTAAACACTCTAACCAAAATTTTGCTGAAACAAGAACCATTTTGTCTGTTGCGGTCACTCGGTCCGTTTTAATTTTTGTTGAATGTATTATATTCCGTTTAATAATAAAGTAAGGGATTCGGAATATACAGCCTATAATTATTTTTTTTATCAATCTATTCTATTTTTGATAAGGCTGCTATTTTTATTTTTATACTTTTATTTTTTTCATTTTTGTGTGTTATGTTTGTTTGCTATCGCAGCATCGCCTAAACCGGTTCGGACGGAAGATCAGCGCTAACCTCAAGGCTAGCATTTTGCTGAGTTGGAACCGTTTTGGGACACTCCTATGCTTTTTTCCATTCTTATCTGTATATTTGAACTGTTCTGACCGAAATAAATTTATTTTCATTTCATTTCATTTCAGATAGTTAGCTAGTATGAATGTAGAGTAGACATTTTTTCTGACGCCCCTTTTGACATCTCCTAAATGCGCTATGCAGAATACAATTTAGAACATTCATTTGTCCTCTGCATTGGTGTTTGTGACTAAGATGGGATGCAAATTTCTATTAGTCCATGGTAAAACTAATAACTCGTGAAGATGAGGCTAACATGTCATTGTTGCCAGCACATTTCCACAATGTGCATATTTATTTGTGTACTCTTTATATAATTAAATTTTTAATTTCAGTGCACTTACATTGCCATAGATGAAAATTCAGATCCCATCAATTCCGTGATATTGAGTAAGCCAGCATGGATGTGGGGAGCAGAAATGGGCGCCAATGATAAAAATGTTGTCATTGGGAATGAGGCTGTATGGACGAACAACAATGAAGGTGATGGAGATGCCAGGCAGAGACGCCTCTTAGGCATGGATCTAGTCCGGTAATTCTAATTAACATATTTTAACTAAAATAAGTTAATCAAGCCCTCGGGCTGTTCTGTTTTCTCATACTATGGGCACCCTTGCATGATGCTATCTCATTTTATAAACATTCTGACTATGATAAAGAATCTTTAATTTCCTGCTGCCCCTAAACATAATGGCTATATGCTGTAAAGATTAGCTGCAGACAACAGCAATAACTTTCGAATGTAAAACAATTTTTTTTTGATAAAATAGGAATTTTTTTTGATAAAATTGTATAAATGTGTTACAGTTTGTATAATTTCTTTATTTTTACCTGATTACTTTGGTTGGTTCATCATCATCAGCTAATTAAGGCATGGGCCTTCCCTATGGATGCCACCACACGGACCCAGCTCAGATTGGTGGTTGTTAACGACTGCTAATGCAGCCGCGACCAACGGCTTTATGTGCCTTCTGAAGCACGGAGGAGCTCGAGATAATACATTTTTGGTGACCCATCTGATGACCAGCCTTTGCGAAAGTTGCTTAACCTCGCGCGTTAACTACTGCACCATCGAGGTCTTCACTTGGTTGGTTAAATTTGTGCAATACAGAGCAATACTTTATATTTAGACAACTAAGCTGGCTGGACCTCTTGTTCAATCTCAATCTTTTTATTGCATCTATCTATCTATCTATCTATCTATCTATATAAAAATCAATTGCTGTTAGTTTGAGTGGCTAAAACCCGAGAATGGCTGGACTGATGTGGCTAATTTTGATTTTGAAATATTTGTGGCAGTTCAAGGAAGGTTTAAACGGTGAGAAACATAAATAATAAGTAACGGAAAATAGTAAAAACTCCTAAGCCTTTGATTGTAAGAGTATCAGTTTTTTTGCCCCATAAACTTGACATTGTTTTGAAAAAAATTTAATAACATGCAAAACGATTTGAAACTTTCCATAGTGGACATTAAATCGCGTAAATTCAGTTATACAAACTTTTTCTTTAAATTTCTACTATATTAATTGTTTAGGTCCATGTCCTACCAAAGAGAGGCCTATGCTCAGCTGTGGGTCGGATGGGGCTGATGATGATGACGATGATGATTTACCTACCAACTCGCAAACGTTAATTTTCTTCTTTTCAGACTAGGCCTGGAGAGAGGTAACACAGCAGCCGACGCATTGGATATTATAATCTCTCTTTTGGAGAAATATGGCCAAGGTGGACCATGCTCGGAACTGGACGACAGCCATTTCTATCATAACTCCTTCTTGATAGCTGACCCGAAGGAAGCGTGGGTGCTTGAAACCAGCGGCAAGCTGTGGGCTGCAGAGAAAGTGAAGTCCGGCTTCAGAAACATTTCTAACGGGCTGACGATAACAACAACAATAGATAAACACTCGGAGAATTTGCATGCGAAAGCTCAGGCCATGGGCTTGTGGGATGGCCAGGTATTAGCATTTTCTTCTTTGGTAAACATTTTTTCATGACCCACGACTCTTGGATTACCAGTACAGTGCTCTTTTCTTGGATGATCTATCTATCTTGTAAGCAGAGTTACTAAAACATAAATATTAACTTGAATTTTTCATGCATTTGTTAATTAGTGACATTGTATTAAAATAAACCAGTCCCATCACGAGGGTCAGTAAACTTTGTGTACTTACAATTATAATCACTCCTACTTCCCTATGCGGGCTATTACTTAGAACGCAGAATTGTAATAACTTGGAATTGGATAAGTCATATCATATCATATCAGCTGATTTTATGTCCCCACTGCTAGAGCACGAGCCTTCCCTATGGATGGATAGGGAGAACGGGCCATAAACCACCACGCGGGCCCGGTGCGGACTGGTGGTTGTTAACGACTGCGAATGCAGCCGGGACCAACGGCTCGGCTTTACGTGCCTTCCTAAGCACGGAGTAGCTTGAGGTGATAAAATGTTTTTGTTTTGTTTATATAATTTTTAACGCAAATTATGTTGCGAAACAAATTACAAAAACACAAATGTTGAAAAAATTTCCACGAACAAGATTTGAACCTGCACCCTTCTGACATACCGGGTCAGGTGCTCTTCCAATTGAGCTATCGTGGTTCTAACCAGCCCGCTGAAATTATTCAACACTATTTACTTTTTACTTTGAAAGCCAAAGGCGATTATATAAACAAAACAAAAACATTTTATAAATAGCTTGCCTACTTCTTAACTGATCTTTAGTATTTGTAAAAATATTATGATCGGGTGTTAATGACGGTAGTTGTTGACATTGAATGGGTGCCTTTGGCTTTCAAAATAAAAAGTAAATAGTGTTGAATAATTTCGGCGGGCTGGTTAGGACCACGACAGCTCAATTGGAAGAGCACCTGACCCGGTATGTCAGAAGGGTGCAGGTTCAAATCCTGCTCGTGGAAATTTTTTCAACATTTGTGTTTTTGTAATTTGTTTCGCAACAAAATTTGCGTTAAAAATTATATAAAGTAATTTGAGGTGATAAATTTTTTGTCACCCATCGAATGACCGGCCTTTGCGAAAGTTGCTTAACCTCAGCACTCGCAGACCGGGCGCAATAACCACTGCGCCATCGAGCTCCTCATTGGATAAGTGTTGAACATTTTCTACTTGTGGGATTTGAACCCGCTACCAAGGACGCTATCGACGCTCTGCCCAGCCCGTGCTATTTTATCAAAACTGATAACATATACTTTGTAAGCCAAAGAAGCCTTATTCAATGTCAGCAACTACGTCATCAACACGAAGAAAGAAAGTGCGCCTGACTAACCGATTGGGTATGAAGGTTTTGACACTTACCTACAAATTGTAATTTGTTCACAACAAAATTTGAACAAACCAAATTATTATATACCTACTAGCGGCTTGTCCCTGCTTCGCACGGGTGGACATTTAAAAAAAAATATAGCCTTTGTTACTCAGCGCTAATGTAGCATTCTAATGGTAAAACATTTTTTTAAATCGGTCCAGTGGTTTTTGAGTTCATTCTTTACAAACATACATACAAAAGTACAAAGCTTTTCTCTTTATTATAATATTAGTATAGACTAGCGGCCCGTCCCGGTTTCGCACGGGTGGATTTTTTTTAATATAGCCTATGTTACTCAGCGCTAATGTTGCATTCTAATGGTGAAAGAATTTTTTAAATCGGTCCAGTAGTTTTTGAGTTTATTTCGTTCGTTCGATATATGTATGTATGTACGTACATACAAAGATACAAATTTTTCCTCTTTATAGTATTAGTATATATTATTATAGTCACAGTATAATACGTGTATGGCCGCTCCCTGCCTCCCGCTGAATGCCCCAACCCGCGATCAATCACCTCACAGTTACCAATTGACAAAGACGCGGCATACAAAGTGATTTGTTTGTTTTTTTTTGTCATGGAAACTGTCAAAGCGGTACGAAGTCCGCCGGCTCAGCTAGTAACAAAATTTTTTGACGCGAACCCTAGCATGTCATCACACTCACACAAGCATGGTACGCGTTCACCTGCACGAGCTTATGACTGCGGACATTAAGGCTGGTCCGCCGGCGATGAGCGAGTAGCGAGTAGAGCTAGAAACTAGAAGCGAGTTGGCGAGCAGCGACAAGCTAGTTGTAGTTCCGATAGTTGTCGCTGGGCTATAAGCGAGTGTTCTTGTGCGATGGGCGATTACTCGCACTACTCGGTCGGGGGCGGCTAGTCCTGTAGACATGAGCAAAGTCGTTATTTTTCAATCACTGTGACTGTCGTTCCATTTAAACAAGAAAAATTATCGTGACTTTGTCACGTCGATATCGTAGGTACATTTAAGAAACACAGTTACGGTATATTTAAGAAAAACGTACAACTTATTGTTATTTTATGTTGTCTTGTCATTCTTAAATATGTACGAAAATCTTCACTCACTGTATTCTCTTCTGAAATAATTAAATTTTTTGCATCCGAATTCTTCTTTACAAGATATTCCTTTTTTCTTCCGTTTTTTCAGAACTGCCGTTGCTACTGCACAAATGCTATTATAACATACATCATCGTCGTCGTCTGAACTAGACAACAATAATAGTTCAAATAAATTCATTATGTATGTAAGCTATCCACTCAGCTTTAGCACTCAGGTCCGCACTCTAGGTAGAAATGACCACTGGTTGATCGCTCGGCGAGTACTCGCCGGCAGTGTGAACAGTCAGCGATTAACTATTAATTTATGCATCTCTTTTATTGACACAGTATCTGTATCTATTGTACGTTTCTTGAGCGAGAAATAGTCAATAGTTCGTCGCGTACACGCCGGGCGGTGGGACAAATTCAATTCAAATTCAAATTCAAAAATAATTTATTCAGCTACAAGTAGCTCTTGTGAATGTCACTATGCCATCGGTTCGTAAGTCTACTCTGGGCGGGAGATCTTGTACTGAGAAGAACCGGCAAGAAACTCAGCAAGTGTCCAGCTTTTCTCTCCCTTACAGCGTCAAAAATATCGGAAAATGCCCTATCATAGCAGGACATTTTCCATCACAAATAAACACAAAAAAATATAGAAGACAACCACATGTAAAAAAACAAAATTAACAAATTTACCTCAGGTAAAAGTCTGCGAGTGCTGAGGTTAAGCAACTTTCGCAAAGGCCGGATGGGTGACCAAAAAATTATCATCTCGAGCTCCTCCGTGCTTCGGAAGGCACGTAAAGCCGTTGGTCCCGGCTGCATTAGCAGTCGTTAACAACCACCAATCCGCACTGGGCCCGCGTGGTGGTTTATGGCCCGTTCTTCCTATCCATCCATAGGAAAGGCTCGTGCCCCAGCAGTGGGACATAAAAATGAGCTCATGATGATGATGATAATGACCGAGGTGTGTTATAGTATAGATGATTAGTATGATAATATTAGTATGACTAGCGGCCCGTCCCAGGTATTTTTTAGCTGTTAATGTAGCATTCTAATGGTTAAATATTTTTTTAAATCGGTCCATCCAGTAGTTTTTGAGTTTATTCGTTACAAACTAAAATACAAAAATACAAAGCTTTCCTCTTTATAATATTAGTATGACGTAATTGCGTAGGGTAGTCGCACCAGTGATCGACAGTTTTGTCCTTTTATGATAGAAAATAGGGGCCGCAACTGATTTCAGTCTTCAGAGGCCTTTGCCTTTGTCGTTTGGCGTAACACCACCCTCTCACAGAATATCGGCGTGAAACAATGGCACTCGTTGCTGTTGTGCTTCGTCCGGTGAGTAAAAGTACCGGTGGCTCATCTCTCACCCCACCCCCCTCCCAATTCCTACTCCCTCCTCAAGATCCAACTCGTTCCTCAAGGCCGGCAACGCATCTGCGATTACTTTGGTTTTGCGGGTGTCCATGGGCGGCGGTGATTACATCCATCAGGTGACCCGCCTGCTCGTTTGCCTCCTTTTAATATAAAAAAGTAACAATTAAATATAGACAAGCTGCTTCCTTGCTGTCATGTCATGTCATTTATATTTGTTTTCCTTAATAAGCCTTTACCCATCTATTGTAGTGACGACTTGATTTCAATGATGGAGGCATTTGCCCAGCTGTGGGACAGTCATGGGCATAGTTACTTTACTTTATTCAGGGTCCGTGGTGACAGGGAGACTGCCATAATATATTTACTATTACCTCGTTATTTCGTTCGCAGGAGGAATTTAATTTTACGAAATGTTTCTCGTCCGGCGGCGACGAGGTGCGGCAACGAGAAGGCGAGAAGCTCTTGAAGCTTGGGACTGCGTCTTCGAGCTTCGGCGTTAAAGACATGTTTAACATTTTGAGGCACAAGGAGAGTCGTATCTGCCGCGGCTGCGATGACACATTTCCAACGCAAGGCAGTCAGGTTGTATTCCAATTATTAAATCTATACTAATATAATAAAGTGGAAGAGTTTGTTTTTTGTTTGAACGTTCTAATCTCTAGAACTATCAGTCGGATTTGAAAAAATATTTTTGCATTGTTAGCCCAAATTTTGTGAAAGGCTATATATACGCTATTGAACATCACGCTATGGCCCTTACCAACATAAAAAGTCAGAAAAAACGAATACGAACTACTAGCGCAACGCTAAGCGAATACGAACTACTAGCGTATTCTGGCGACGCGGTGGATCGGTGATCAGCTAGGTACTTTAATTATACTATAAGTTAGTTGCGAGAGCTGTTGAACTCGTTTATGTCTAGATTAGGTATGTAATATCAACTTTTAAACCCGAGATGGATACAGTTACCAATTCCTACTTAAAGTTTCAGTAAGTAACTTTATTTCTGTAAAGGTAAGTATCGTAATTTTTTTCTTTACCTTAACGTCTTAACCCTTAACTTATTTTACCGGTAGATATATATTCGTAAATCAGAATTATCGTTACCAAAATTTTAACGGTATTCAAAGACCTAACCTAACCAATTCAGTACACATGCTGGACTCAGGCCTGTCCACATGAATAGCATGTGGGCCATAACTTACGCTTGCCCAATGCAGTTTAAAGTTTAGCGACTAAGCACACTACAAAATCCGGTAGCGTATCGTTTGTATAGTTTCTATAGTTTGGACCATAGCCCGCCGCTGCTGGTCTACTGTGTGGTAAACTGCAGTCTTACGATAACAATGACAAACGGCTTAACGCGCCTTCCGAAACACTTAAATATTTTGATTTGGTAACACAAAGTTATTCAGATTAATATCTATATAATGATTTATTTAAAAAAAAAACTTAAGACACACGAAGAGTCGTTAAAATTTCAATATTGGGTATCTTTTTTTAAATTTCATCATATGCGTTTCATATTCTAGTAATTTGATAATGTACCTAAGCCTAGATTGGCAATAGGACTACTCTAATACAAATTCTCATCTGCAGGTCTCAAGTCTCAAGTACTAGTCTAAATGTCCACTGGTTCACCGCTACGCCGGACCATAGGACCTAATCTAATACAAAATTTCGTCTGCAGGTCTCAAGTCTGTCAAGGACTTACTAGTATAAATGTCCACTGGTTCACCGCTTCGCCGGACCATAGGACGTAATCTAATACAAATTCTCATCTGCAGGTCTCAAGTCTGTCAAGTACTAGTCTAAATGTCCACTGGTTCACCGCTACGCCGGATCCCAGTGTGTCATACTTCAAGCCATTTGTTTTCTCACCTGACCCTCAAGTGTCTTCGTTCACCCAAAGTACTGAAGAGGTAAAATAGTATGTTTAATTTTATTATTATGTCAATGAATAATCTAAAGGTGCGCATTGCCTTAGGCGCTCCGCAGACAGAGCAACTTTGATTTCCGATTGCGGCAACAGGCAATTCGCAACTAGCTGTTTCCATATAACCTAAAGAAACTGCGCGGACAGAGCAACTCTAGTTGCAAGTTTCGATATTCGACAACAATTTTCTGTTGCTGCAATCGATGATATAGTTAGATAAGGTTTTTAAGGTAGGTATTTTAAATTTTTGCGAATGTGACGTTTTGCGAATGTGAGTTTTGCGATATAACATTTTGCGAAATTTCAATAAGTATGTCATTTTGCGAATTGTGCGCCTAAATCAAATTGCCGCAACTAGCTTTGTACTAATTGTGTGAAGTTGCTGATTTCCTCAACTGGCAATGACTGACAGTTGACTATGGATTTGAAAAGCTTATTTAGAATGACGGCAACCGTAAACTGTCACTGTAACTGGCAGCTTTAACGTATATATTCATATGTCACAGAAAATCTACATTTTAAGGGTGCGACTATATTACTATAAAATTCAAAGTTCAAAATAATTTATTCAGTTTAGGCTACAAGTAGCTCTTGTGAATGTCACTATGCCATCGGTTCGTAAGTCTACTCTGGGCGGGAGATCTTGTACTGAGAAGAACCGGCAAGAAACTCAGCAAGTGTCCAGCTCTTTTCTCCCTTACAGCGTCAAAAATATTGGAAAATGCCCTATCATAGCAGGACACTTTCCATTACAAATAAACACAAAATTATAGAAGACAACCACAACATGTAAATAAAAAACAAAAATATCACAAAATAAAAAAAATAAAAACTAAGTTAACAAATTTACATCAGGTAAAAGTTTCAATTTCCACAATGTCATACAGTACCACTACAGTACTCTAAAAAAAAATTGATTAAGAAAAACCAAGTCAAACTACAGTAAATAATATTAAAAATAAGATAAGTATGCAAGAGCAGACCAGCCTCCACAAGCAGCACCCGTTCACGAGTATGACATATGAATCAGCCATCGCTTCGCTCAACCATATTTTAGGGAACGTAACGACCCGACGCACATGCCACCACCGCAGAGACAAATAAAGAGAGCATGACATACTCAAGATACTCTAAATAAAAACTTAATGATCTATTTAACGCAACGCTGTTTGTTATCTGTAGGACACTGCTGATAAAGGCTATCATATCAGTATAAAAATTATATAAAATAATTTTATTATATTAATTCAAATAGAGTATATGTTTTTCATTATAACCAAGCTGTTTTATCATCTAAATATTCTTTGACTGTATAATAACCTTTTAAAAGTAATATAGATTTCACATGTTTTTTAAACTTATCTAAAGGTAAATCTAGTACAGTACTTGGTATTTTATTGTAATAGTGTATACCTTGCCCCAAGAAAGAACCAAGAACCTTCTGTAACCTGAACAGTTGCATTACAAGTTTTGTCTTATTCCTAGTATTGAAATTGTGTACGTCACCATGTTTAGTATAGGAGTTGATATTGCAACGTACAAAAACTATACAATTATAAATATATTGAGATGCAACTGTCAGGACACCAATCTCCTTAAAAAGATTTCTTAAGGAAGTTCGTGATCCGAGTCTATAGATATATACAGTAACCTACACACAGTTAATAACCGCACACGTGAATATGACCGCACGGCTCCTAAGAGGCTCAGTTGCGCTGGATGCCGGTACGGTGCAGACGTATGACATGTCGCCATCGTAAACTTTTAAAAAGTTGATAGTTTCCCGTCGATTAATACTAGTACTAGATTCTCAACAGGCGCTTTAAAAACAGAACGCAAAAATTTACCACAACAATTTTTGTGGTGTTCTACCCAAAGCCAACGCCATGATTATAGATTGGTGCTGTGCTTGCTTAAAAATTAATACCTGGATTACCAAGCTTTGCTCGTTATTTTTTTATAATGTTTTCTAAAAATTCAACCTAGCTACATCGATTTATCATCCCGAAACCCTCTGCATACTAAATTTCATGAAAATCGTTGGAGCCGTTTCCAAGATTCAGATTATATACAAGAATTGCTCGTTTAAAGGTATTAAATGTAGATAACTACATAACACCAAGATTTTGGTAGGAATAACATTTTGTCGTTAGGTTATGTCATTAAGTGTTTATTGACACAGTGAAAATGATATTGACAGTAATTAGATAATTTATTATCGTAAAAATTGTTTGACCAATGTTTCCTACAATGCGCCAACCACGCGCCCACTTTTCTAACATTGAAAGGCAATACTCAGAACTGCATCTAGTTCTAAAAACCGGCCAAGTGTGTCGGGCCACGCGCAGTGTAAGGTTCCGTAGCCTATCTCAATGCCAAATTCTTACCTCTATAAATTTACTTAACATCACACTTAATTCTAAAAAAACGAACTCCGACGATCCCATAACAGTTACAAACGCCCCCGCCCGATCCTCTAAATGCCAAAACACATTTACAGAATACACTAAACATGCACATTAGTTTAGGCCCAAGACACCGTACTCGTAGAAAAAAAAAGAACTTTAAAAAAAGAACTAAAAAAAAAGTTTAAAATAATTTAAATCTGATATATTTAAAGATTTTTTTATATAAATAAAAGCGTGTTACATTTTGATGGAACATTAAAGAACATTTAGCATATTACACCTTCATTATTTTTCTTTTGCAATCACACGCTTTTATTTATAAAAAAAATTGGATATACCTATTGTGATAAAAACGCGAAGATTTTGAAATTAAATTATTTTTAACTTTTTAGTTCTTTTTTTTATTAACAAGTAATAAAAGCTTGTTTTAAGAAGGTTTTTTCTTTTAATTTTATTTTTCATCCGTAAGTTGTCTAATTTTTCTTACAGCAGCGTAAGCAGCGGAACCGAGTCTCCCCGCAAGAGTAGGTACAACTATGAGAGTACCACCCTATTTATGAATCTAAGTTCATCGTTTAATTTTATTGCTCTAACAAGGCTTTTAACATTTGGAAGAGTAAAATTTATACATTTAGTTTTCTTCGCGTTTAATTGAAGGTTGTTTGTGTTAATCCATTTAAGCACATTGCTCAGAGCGTTGTTTACGTCATGAAAACTATTTTTATTTCGATCCATCTTAAAAATAAGAGATGTATCATCAACAAACAAAACAATTTTACAGAAATTTTCTGCAAAGAAAGGTTAATCGTTCATATAAATTAAGTCTTTAATCGCCGTGGTGGTCACCGGTGACCGACAAACAATAAATTTTCTATTGTGTCTGGTTTTGCGGCAGTCAACGTGTTAAAAATAAGAAAGGACCTAGTAATGACCCTTGTGGAACCCCCATCAGCACGGAAGATCCAGATGCTATGGATCCATTCACGTTAACCTTTTGGATTCTGCAGCTGAGATATGATTGAATCAATTTCAAGGCATCAGCGTGCACTGCATAGTGTTTAAGCTTCAGTCTAAAGCTTTCGAGAGATCGCAAAGTACTCCCAGAGCATTCTACGATTCCTCCCAAGCCTCAAAAATATGTTTAAGCAGAGTTACACCTGCATCCGTAGTAGACCTTCCTCTTGTAAAACCATATTGTTCACTATGAAAAAAGCGGTTCTTTCCGAAGTGGAAACTGGGTTGATCTTAAATTAGTTTTTCAAAAATTTTACTAAGCGTGGGTAAAATTTAAATAGGTCGAAAGTTACTTGGGTCATCTTTACTACCGGATTAGATCGAAGTAGTTTCTGTATCTTACAGTTGACAAAACGTCCAGTCGTAGCGATCTGATTTGACATTTGGGCTATGCGAAAAATTGTCACAGCCAGTTAGACACGGTTCTGGAGACGGAGTTTTTACAAAGTTTACACTGGAACCTTATATTGACGGCAAAGTACCAATACATCTACATTATTAACAAATATGCTTTTGTATGACTATGGGTATAAAAATAAAATTCGCAAGTTTTAGTAAAACCCTGCTGATGTTGATTTAATCAAACATAGATTTACATTCTTATAATTATTTATCATTTATCAGTCTTTTTATAGGTACAGACGCCTGCACATCAACCTATCCAAAACTGTAAAATTTCTCTAATACATTTTTGCCCATAATATGCTTTAGGCATAGAGTTGAAAGTCTATTGAGGAAATTTGACAGTTTGTGGTAGGGCAGGCGTATGTACATAAAAAGTTAATTTTTTTACTAAAATATAGGATCTAAAGCTACTTTGTCGTTGTTATAATAGTGATAATTTATAACACTCAATTTATTTTAAAATTCACAAGTCTTGTTACTAATTACTTAAAAAGGACATTTCGCCAAAATATCCTTTTATGTCCTTTGTCATTGTAGGTTTCGATATTTTGTATTAAGTTTAACTTACTACGACTATAATTATTACTCTCCGCAGGCGAACAGAGAGCATCACCTCTACAAACTGCACGCAGAGCACGTCCTCAAATCGGGCAACATGAAGATATCTAAAGTATTGCACGACATGGAGAACGGTTGCCTCTCCGAGATAGAAGAGTTCATCCAGGGCTATGGAAGCGACCAGAGCTCGCTCGGCGACCTCGACAACCTTATGAAAAACTGCGTCGAAACCGAAGTTAAACTCTACGGTTAGATAATTTTTTTGGCCAATTGACATTTAAAACGGCGGTCCCCTTGTATGTCGAACACTTTATCGCCATCAATGAACTGCCACTGAAAATAGAACCCTACAAGCAAAGACTTAATACTCGAAAGTACTTAACTGTTTCTTAATACAAGCATGAACTTTTAGATTTTTACTATTTTGTCGATTTACCAAATTGTAACAATCACATTGCAAAATGAAACTTCATTGTAATAAGATAGACACTGACACTGAGTTTTAAGGTGAATAATGTGTGTGACAAACTTGTTTTATAGAATGACCTTTAACAAAATATGTTATTGTTATTGCTCTCGTAAAATGTTTATCAATGTGAATTTGTACAATGGACAACTCGTTTATTATTACTACTGGATACTAAGAATGAACGAACGCATTTTACCGTAACACTATTTATTCTACATATTATGGTAAAAAAATTGTCACAAATAAGTGCAATACCACAGATTCTGTAGGTTAAATAAAGTTGTGCCATTCTTGTGGTTGTACCGTCTGTCGTCGGCTTAAGAAGTCAATAATCTTCTTACGATTGACATTTAGTTGCGTATCAGAAGACTATACGTTCTATTTAAGCTTGGAATAATGAACGGATAATTCTAAGTCTGACCTTAGCAATATTTTACATTAACAGAAATAATAATTAATCTGTCATACTTATTAACGCCTGAACTTTTGTGCAAGCAAATAGTACTTAATGTTAAGCATCACAACACAGTACAAAATCGTATGTTTATAAAAACATTAACATCACTTTTATTGTTATGGTCCGCTAGCAATCGAAGTTATACAAAGAAAAACATTGCGTGTGAGTTGGCAACACTCAGACAATTTATAGTTTGATCATAATGACATTTTTATTACTATTATTAACTATTCTATATTGGCAAAATGTCGTGTGTGGTTGCTATGATATAGACGATAGATTGTTTGTTTGCGTGGTTATTACGACACTGTTGTTCAAAGGGCCTACCCTTAATATAAACTCGATAGTAGCAAGAATTATTTTCCCTAATGGTAAATGTGTTTGTTGACGTGATTGTGTCTGTAGTCTGTACAAAATGACTGCTTCAATATGTTTACACCAAACTGTGTTTCGGTGTGTTGATTTTAAGTGTTTCTATAATTCTTTAAAACCAAATAATATTACTTTTTACTTGTCTTGTCTTACTTTTATGTTTCTATTGTTGTCATGCATATTTTATTGGTGAAATTAGATTAGAATTACAAGAGACATTAGTATTAGTAGAGCTGCGGTGAAGTATTTATACGTAATTATTATTATTTACAATTTGTTTAAGCTTTAGTTAAATATAGTTAGTTGTTTTAAAATAGATTATATTGCAATAATAGTGCTTACTAACCCTTACAGGCAGTAAGCTAGAGAAATGTTTTTCATAACAAAATTAATATTCAAGCCAAACTAGAGCCTTCGATTTTATACTGAGATAATGCCTATTTTTATATAAGTAGTAATGAAAACTTATCTAATTGATCGGAGTACCCAAGGTTAACTAGGATAATGATCCAAAAAGTTCGACACATCTGTATATAAA
Source organism: Eudonia truncicolella (assembly GCA_949315975.1). NCBI lineage: Eukaryota > Metazoa > Arthropoda > Insecta > Lepidoptera > Crambidae > Eudonia > Eudonia truncicolella. The sequence continues at coordinate 18,908,196 of OX438825.1, read as the reverse complement.
TAGTGTAGGTAGGCGACGGAACAGCTAGTTATGACTAGACCTGGCCTGTAAAGACGCAATTTAACATATTCTTTTAAGTAATTTTGTGCTTTATCGACTTATTAGCCTAATCTTTAGCATTAATTGTTGACAACATTTTAAAGAAAACTTATTTTAGAGCATATAATGCTCTTAAAAGACACTTTGCTGGAGTAATCATAAATAGTTATTATGCTATGTTAGGTAGCTAAGTACCAAAAATTTGTTAATTTTATTATTTCTTGTTCTGTATTAGCTATTGTTCATTTGTACTATATTTAATATTCGTCATGGTGAAATGTAATTCATTATATTAATAAATTTTTAATGTAAATGGCAATGTTTGATTTCCACTGTAGGTCTTTAACCCTTTACTTAAATCAAAATTTGGATATATCCTCACTTTTATGCTTGTGTCTTTCAAGTTGCTGGCAATGACAGACTCGCAATGACAGACTGTTGACTATGGGCACATGAGTAAAGCATGTGCCAGACGGATGTAATCCAGCGTCCCAACAGGGGTGACCTTGGTGAGAACTTGGTTTCCATCCGCGGATTGTGTTTCGTCTACACGGATCTCATCCACCAGCCAACACGCTCGCGAATCAGTCGCGAGTCGTCTTCTGTCGTGAAATCTAGTCGTATCGTGTTGTAGAAATGGCTCCAAAATTGTCGAAATTTCAAAAAGTGGGCCTTGATTTAGCAGTTTTGTACGCACTGACGACGAAAAACAAAAAAATAAGAAAGTAGATGAAGCGTTGGTTAAAAAAACGATCGATTCTCAGCCATTCAAACCTAATGAAGTTATTGGACTTCAATGATATTCATAAATTCCTACGAATGGGCAAGGAAACCTTTTACGAGTTACTGGAAATGGTGCGACCTATCATAACAAAAAAAAATACAAATATGAGACCAGCATTGTCGGCCGAAGAACGGCTGTTAGCTAGTTTAGTTACTGGAAGGGACTACAGGGACCTAAGATTCAGTTCAATTGTATCACATCAACTGCTATCGGAAATAATTCCGGAAACCTGCAGGGCAATCTACAAGGTCTTAAGAAAACAATTAGGGTATGTAATAACTGCTGGACTTTCGTCCAAGGTGAAAGGTGAAAGGTGAAAGGGTTTGAAAACGCAGTGTTCATAGAAGTATGAACACTGCGTTTTGAAACCCTTGGGAAGATTGTGAGAACAATGTGTTTTTTTAAATGTTTGAAAAGATTCTGAGAACACTGCGTTTTCACATGTTTGGAATGTATCCATTTGGGCATAGGAATGGTCAGTGGGTGAGTGACGGTTGTAAGGAACCGGAGATTGATTTTGATTCATCATCATCACCATCTCAGCCAAAAAGACGTCCACTGCTGGAAAAAAGCCTCCCTCAAGGATAAATCATTTTGAGGGGAATTTGCCATAATCGCCACGCTTGGCAGGCGGGTTGGCGATCGCAGTAAGGTGAGAATAATCACAGGGAGTCGCTGCTGCCCATGCTGTTCTACGACACCCACGGGAAGAGATGGGGTGATGCAATTCTTTTGCATTGATTTAGATTAGGGGGAGACTAAATTGGTTTAGGAGAACAAATAGTGCGTGAGTGGGGTTAGATAAAGGACGAGGGGGTGCATAAGACGAAGGGGGAGATTGAATGGGTTGAGAAAAATAAAGAGCGGGTGAGTGAGGTTGTGGTGTAGATGAGGGACGAGGGGGTGTATAAGACGAAGGGGGAGACTAAAACTGGCGTAATTATTTATCAGTATTTACATAAATACATAAAAAGTCATTTTATAAATAAAAATAAGATCGAAATGTACTGTGTCGTCGTTATAATAAAAAAGTGATAATTTATTACACACAATTTATTTATTAAATTCACACGTGATATACTTATTACAAAAAAATGGAAAACATCATTTAAGATATTTTCTAACTTACTACGACTATAATTATTACGCTCCGCAGATGAACAGCGAGAATCATCTCTACAAACTGCACGCAGAGCACGTCCTCAAATCAGGCAACATGAAGATACCCAGTTTTGCACGACATGGAGAACGGTTGCCTCTCAGAGCTAGAAGAGTTCATCCAAGGCTATAGAAGCGACCAGAGCTCGCTCGGCGACGAGTATAAGGAAACCCTTTCAGTATTCAGCACGGCCACTGATCCTGAGATGCGGTATGCGGGTTTCAAGTGTCAGTTCAAACAATAATCTCTCTCTCTCTCTCTAAATAACCAGCATTTAATTTTTTTCCTAATGCTCGATAGTTTAGTTAAAAGTACCTTTTATACACACCATTATTTTTACCAACAAATTTACCAATAAAGTCTTATTTAGTCAAAATAATGGAGTGTAGCAAAGTGGACTCACTTTGCTTGAGTTACCACAATTTATACATTTATAATATCAATTGCGATGAATAACTAAATAATTTTAGATTATAATAAATAGACTAGACGCACACTAACCAGTCTTTTATTCATTCCAAATATTCTCTTTCATTTCACGTGTACTTTAAGCAAAGAGATTTAATATTGTTTAGTCTATCCGTAAAGAGCTGACTCACGGAAGGGTATAATATATTTCTTATATATTTAAAAATTTCTTAGCGCGTTGTAATCCCTCCCCAAATCAGGGTAGCATTTAAATATGGAAATATTGAAATCAACCATTGTAATCCCTCCTGTACTATGGGAGATCTGAATACTGGAAGGGTTTCCATATACGTCTCGGCGACCTCGACAACCTTTTGAAGAACTGCGTCGAAACCGAAGTTAAACTCTACGGTTAGATAATGTTTTTGGCCAATTGACATTTAAAACCCTTGTATGTCGAACAATAGCGTCATCAATGAACTGCCACTGAAAATAGAACCCTATAAGCAAAGTCTTAATACTAGAAAGTACTTAACTGTTTTTTTTTTGTTTCTTAATATACGCATCACAATTAGCAATTACATTGCTGACTGAGTTCACTGAGTTCTAAGGTTTAATAATATGATTGTGTGACAAACCTGTTCTATAGAATTACGTTTAACATATACCACTGTTATTGTTCTTGTACAATGAACAACTCGTTTCACGCGTTTTACCGTAACACTATTTAAAGTGATACGTTATTATAAATATGGTAAGTACCTACCTACTTAATACATACAATGGTAAAAAAAATTGTCATAAATAGGTGCAATAACACAGAATAATATTTAGCAATACCACAGATGCAGTAGGTTAAATTAAGTTGTGCCATTCTTGTGGTTGTACCGTCGTCGTCGGCTAAAGAAGTCATTATTCTTCTTACGATTGACATTCGGTTGCGTATCAGAAGACCATACGCTCTATTTAAGCTTGTAATAATGAATGGATAATCCGTAGTCGGACCTCAGCAATATTTTACATCGACAGAAACTTAATAATAATAAACCTGACTTACTGATAACCGCCTGAACTTGTGTGCAGGCGGTTGTATTTTAAGCATCACAACACAGTACAAAATACGTTTATGAAAACGTAAACATCACTTTTATTCTAATGTAAGCAGCGCTTGCAAACCTTAACTTAATACTTAAAACTTAATACTAAATCATCAAACCGTGAATGGGTGCTTTTGAGGCGTGGCGGAAAAACCATATCTGTTTGTGTTCATAATAATGCATTAGAGCACTTTCCTGCATGGACAACCATTATACATTGTATTCCAATAAAATTCTTAGGTTTTGTTTTTTTGCTTTATACAAAGCATATCTTGTCCATCACTTAATTTTACTTAACAAAAAGTTTTGCTCAGTTTAAAGATTTTTCTTTTATTTCAGTTCTTCAATCTTGGGCTTTTTTACAGTCAAGCCAGAATCATTGTCTGTGTCAAGAGACCTTTTGTTTGGAGATTTTGATCGTGGTGAACATTCTTTATCAGCACTCGCTGTGTCTTGGTCTTCTGGTGCTATAAAACAATTCATTTTACAGTTACTTGCCTGTGATTAAATAAAAAGGTTGTGCTAACAACTAGTTATAAAGTAAAAGTTTGTAAGTCAAGCCAGAATATTTCCAGGACCCACAAACAAATACACCAAGAACCAGAATAATGCAATTAGACTATGCCAGTTCCCAATGTTAATGTATATGAGATATACATTCTTCATGCAATCATAAAGAAAAACATAGGAAATGTTCAAAGGAAGATTAATTAAAACAGGCAAACACTTACGTAACAATGACGGCAAATCAGTGCCAACATTTACGTCATTTTCATTTGAACCTTGATTTTCTTGAGAAGCATCCATATTTTCTAATTTGAATAGTTCTGCTTCCACACTGCTAGTAGCCTCGGTCTCCATTTGTGCAGCGTCTTGGTGTTTGTTGTCATCGGTAATATAGTACAGCTCATACCAGTAAGAGTCTGGGAGAAGGCCAAAGCGGTCACCATTACCGATTTGCTGTTCAGAATCCTTCTCCACTACTGATGAGTCATCACTTCCTTTTTTCAAAACAAAACATGGATTTTGGTCCAACTGAAAAATTAAAATTTTTAATTTAGATAAATTTTAAATAGAACGATAAACTTGTGCAATTTCCGAATTGATACCTACAGCTTTGACAGTAACTGTATCTTCAGTCACTAGCAGTTCACCATGATGTTTAGCCACTTTTTCGTCATCGCACTGCAATATAATTAATAAATTAGTAAAAAAAAATATGAAATAAAAGTTAGGAAATGTTAAGAAATGAAAACAGAAATGCCCTGCTGAGTTTCTTTCCGGTTCTTCTCAGTGTAGACTTACGAACCGATGGCATAGTAACATTCATAAGAGCTACTTGTAGCCTAAACTGAATAAATGATTTTGAATTTTTGTATTAAATGTCACCCTGGCTAAGAGCTTTGAGTAATCTTTTATTTTTAATAAATAAGGTTTTTATGCAGAACAGGCTAAAATAATACAAGGGTACAATAGAGTGGGAAACTTTTTCCTCTTAGGTGCAGCGCAGACGACAGACTTTTTGTGCGATCGAGTCTGCGGCTCACTTAACGCGCAAAGTCCGTCGCGGATTTTTCACATACTTCAAGCACACTACGCACAATGTCAATCATTCTGCCGGTAGAACTGTAGGGACGTACACGCTATGGATATCCAGAGATCGCGATGTATTATTTTATACTTGAAGTATAGAAAAAGAAGAAATAGAGAATTTTGGGTACATCCTATACTTTCGAAGAGATTACTAAAAGAACAGTTTCATATTAAACATTCAATTTTGAAACAATATACGAACAAATTTTTTTTTTTTTAAATATCTATTCATACATCATCATCATCATCATCATCATCATCATCATCATCATCATCATCATCATCATCATCATCATCATCATCATCATCATCATCATCATCATCATCATCATCATCATCATCAACTCAGCCAAAAGACGTCAACTGCTGGACAAAAGCCTCCCCCAAGGATCTCCACAACGACCGGTTTTGTGCTGCTCGCATCCAGTGACCTTCACGGGATCGTCGGTCCACATTGTTGGAGGCCTGCCAACACTGCGCTTTCCGGTACGCGATTGTCACTGAAGGACTATTTCGCCCCAGCGGCCATCAGTCCTGCGAGCAATGTGTCCTGCCCATGCCATTTGAGCTTAGCAACTCTTCGGGCTATGTCGGTTACCTTTGTTCTTCTGCGGATCTCCTCATTTCTGATTCGATCACGCAGAGAAACCCCGAGCATAGCCCTCTTCATTGCTCTTTGAGTGACCTTGAGCCTTTTTATGAGGCCCATAGTGAGCGACCACGTCTCAGTCTCATATATCATCACTGGCAACACACAATGGTCAAATAGACTTTCGTCTTGAGACACTGCGGTATATCGGACGAAAAGATATTTCGTAGCTTACCGAACGCTGCCCAGCCTAATTGAATTCGACGATTGACCTCTTTGCTGAAGTTGGACCTACCTAGCTGGACCGTTCGTCCAAGGTAAACATAATCGTCCACAACTTCAAGGGCAGAGTCTCCAACCTGCAGAGGAGTGGGTACGACACGTGAGTTCGACATAACTTTCGTCTTCTCCATGTTCGTTTTAAGACCCACTTATTGAGAGACTTTGAATTTTGTAAGAAAAAGAGGCGGTATTTGTTTTGTGAATTTTGTAAGAAAAAGAGGAGGTATTTGTTTTGAAGATACGTTGTATGGCTGCCCTTTCGAAGATATATCTAATATTGGTGTAAGAGGGACAGATAATGGATTAGAAACGAGAAAGTATTTTACTAATTACTTCACCACTTCTCAGAAAAGTGTTCCCTCCCTGGCAGTAGAAGAAAGTCTAATAAAAAAATACCTACCGTATTTGGTTTTTTCCTTAGACGTCATAGATGTCCAAACAGGAGCGGAATAAATATTACAGCACACTTATTCCCATATTTTTCTTTTTAAATGTCTATCATGATATTCTGGCTTAGAAGTATCATAAATTGCTGGTCTGTTTAGTATTTCTTGTATTAACATCGATACATCGATCTCTAGCGCCATGGTGTTATACCGCGTACGTTACGCCCACCACTAACGAGTGCAAATTGCAGACTAAAGTGTGCGCCGTCTGCATTAGCGCGCGTTGAAGCAAACGTTCTATTTTTTTCGCGCACTTTTTGTGCGGCATGGCGCGGCGCGGTCTGCCAGAATTGCACTGATTTTTTGTGCGCCGGACTTTGTGCGAGTCGTATGCGTTACTGCATATAATTGCATAGGTTCTATTTTCATAGACCAAAAGTGCGTCACGGATAGTCTGTCGTCTGCGCTGTACCTTATTCATACCAGAGCATAATATACAATATCTACAATCAGCTGCACGTAAAACTTAGCTAAGCTAATTAGTGAGGTGACTGCTTTCGGTGACAACATCGATAATTTTGTTAATATATTTGAAATCCAATTCCAACTAAATATTTAGTTAACTTTTAACCGCCATGATATACCGCAAAAGAATGTGTCTCTAGCGCCATCACGTATATTCCATGCTGAAACTGTATTGTTATGATGACACATTACTACGACAAAACATATAGTTTAGTTTAGTTCCAGCTTTAGGTCTTGGACTAACAAAAACTTTATTACGTAATCAAGTTTTTCTCTAAACCGTGGACTTTCTATGGTACCAAAGATCCCTAGTTTATCAACCGACTAAATATGGCTGACTATAATTATAGCTCAGAAACGTCAAACTATCTGTTTTGAATAATAGCATTGACAATAATTATTATTTTTATTCATCAAAGTAAAGATCCAAAGCATAGAATTTTTTAATATTTCACAAACGTCAGTGGCTAGAGTCAGTGCATAGAGTATATAGGTATCAGGAATAGAGAGCTCTCACGGAACTTTTTTGCATGTTTTATTTCATGTGTCAACAATCGCCATCTACATTTCTTAACAAGAATTACCGACGTATATATTATGTTAAGTAACTGAGAATGTGGTTAGTATTAATAATTACCGGTAATTATTAGTAAAATTTTATTATTATTTATTTATTTATTTATTTATTTATTTATTTATTTATTCATCTTAGCTTAAATCTATTATTATTATAACCTGCTGGCTAATTAAAATTAGGTAACTGCTTATAGCAAAGTAATGCTATAAGCAGTTACCTTATTTTAATTATTTTATTAATATCATATAATTATTAGATGAAATAATATAACAATTTGATTATAAAATAAAAAAGAACTTCATATTTTTTAGTGTATTGACATAACATCAAAAACATTTCTGATTATTTGTATAATATTTTAATCTTGCTTAATGATTTCTTAACTAAGTATCAACATTCTGTAAAACAAAACGGTATTTTGAATAACGCTTGAAAAACGATTGTAAAGTGGTTTATTGTCTGTGGATAGCATTCAAACCATGGACGAACTATGGTACTATCTAGTCCTTGGAAGGTCTTCGATTTGTAATAAAAACACATTTTAATCCTCGAACTAACTCTGATACCGTACCCAGACCATGTAGTCTTGGTCCAAACCACGACCAAAGTAGATTTTTATAATAAGACGGATGAGGTTTTAATGAAAAAAGAATAGTTTGCTAACTAAATTTCAATCCAAGGTTATCCAAGGGTCGTGAGTTCGATTCCCACTCGAGCTTCCTGGGACTGGTTGATTTTTTCTAGTAAAATACATGTTGAACGTTTAAATTAATTCGTCATTTTAAAAGTCATACTCGTTCTCTCCCACTAATATTCAAATTAATTTCTCGGTGGTAATCATTTTTGCAGTTACGAGTGGCACAAGAGTTCACAAGACTAATGCGATATAATAATAGGAACGAATATGTCATTGATACGTAGGGTAAGTTTTAAAAATATAATTTGAAAATACCTTCAATTCACATCACTAAATAAATTGGTTTAGAACCATCCATCGTCTCTGACGTCACTTCCTGTCTGATATATCAGACATTGGCGTTTAACACTGATTACAAGTTACAACTACAACAAGTGTTGGGAAATACGTGGATTGTTAAGCAAAATACATTATACAAAGTGGAGATGACACTACGACAATAAACGAAAATATTGGCTATACTAGTACATAGAAATAATTTGACACTATCAAATAAATCTTAGCACTGGAATATTTTTTTTTTTATTTTTCAAACAAACTAAATAGCATAATGCGGTGCCAAGTTATAAAAAAATTGCTCAAAAACGCAAGCAAAATACAATACCATTAAGAAATGTTGGGTAACTGACCTTTGGTAAGAGCGGCAACAGCGCAGTGTCAGGTGACGACGTTTTGGCGCCATTAATGCCGAGTAAAATCACAACGTTGCACTTGCATTATAGGTAGAGTAATAAAAAAAGACTAACTTGTTATTCGTATTAAAGTAACTAAAACACTATAAAAATTTATAACTATAAAGGTCAATTTTGCACAATTCAGAATCATTTAACTAGATACCTACTCCAAATTTACGTGTCCCACCACCACGTGTACCACTAACAAAGCGTTAAATTTCGCACAATTCGCACTGCGTCTTTATCAATCACTACACTAACACAACAATTATAAACAAAAGAACGCCGGGCGGCGGCGCATCAAACGCGGCAACTCGTTCCGATTGTAAACATAGACGCGTATTACGTCACATGATCGCGACGATACTAAACTTGAGTTACTTAAATAAAATAAATATTCACTGGTCACTTGATCGCCGCCCGAGCCAATATAAAAAAAACTACCATAATGTTACTAATAAATAAATGATGTCCTGTGGCTAAATTATTGAATGTTTTTAAATGTTTTTTTATATATAGATTGGGAGCGTCATTAGGTAAACAATGGGAAATTTATTGTCGTAGTGTCAACCACCTTTCAAGTCCACTTTTTATATGTATGGAGCAAAACTTAATAATTTCACGTATAAGATTTTTATATGAAAATAAGCCGGTAATAATAAGGCTATTCCTAAACATCGAGAAAACACGACTAAAATAGTTACGATAATTGTATATTGGTAACATCACTGTTGGTCTCATATATCAGACTATGGCGTTGGATATTAAGGTAAAAATCACTTAAATTTTGGCCAAAAAATGGGGAATATTAGAAATGAAAAGACGTACAGATATCCTGCAATTTCAAGTTTATTTTATGCTTTAGATACTAAATGTTTGGAAATACCGACAAAAACTTTAATAAAATCTTTCAGGTAGGTATGTAAAAGTAAAAGATTGGTTTCTACTACCTTATTTGTCTGATATATCTGTCATTGGCGTTGAAAGGGTTAATAGGTTTATATCATTCTTACAATTAATATACAACAAAAAAATACTTAGTCGATTTTTTGTAAATATTTATTTTTAGCGCCATGTATCGGAAAGAAGCGTAAACGCGCACGCAAACTTCTACTACCGTCTATGAGAGGCACATCCATACCCCTTAGTATACATAGTCTACGACTATCCTTTTTTTTAATAAACATGGAATAATAAAACAGAATCAGTTTGGCTTCCAAAGAAATAAGTCGACTGCACATGCAGCCTTCAATTTAGTAAATGAAATTTTGCAAAATGTCTATAATTAATACTACACCAGTGATTTTCCATAACATGACTAGAGCTTTTGACCTTGTTTCACATAAACTACTACTTTCCGAACTCGAACACAATGGTCATAAGAGGTCACATTTGCAGGACAGACTTCAGTGTGGAAGTAGCGTATTTAAATAAATTCAATTCTAAAAAGGCACAGCAGTCGGAACTTAAACGCAATAATCTGTAAGTACTACAGGGCAGTGTGTTGGGGCCACTGCTGTTCTTGTTTTATATAAATTACCTATCTGACATTATTGTTCACAAAACAGTATTGTTTGCAGATGACATCTCAATTTCAGTTACAACAAACAAACAACAAGTATTGGAACAGCATGTGTATGAAATTAAAACGACATTAAAGCTAATAATAGATTGGACAAATTTAATAAACAAAACTTTAAAAATTATATCAATAAAAACAGTCATTGAATGGAGAAATCCTAATGAATCTTGATAAAGTAACATATTTAGGTCTAGACATTAAATCCAAACTTGACTGGAAAGAACACACAGATAGTTTGTAATAAAATTAACAAATTCGCAATTCATCATCATCATCATCATCATCATTAATTCGCATTTGGGTTATACAAGTTCACAAAGCTTGCAAATAAAAGTACAGCTATAACTCCATATTACGCATATGTCGAGTCAGTACTCAGATAATATGGTCTGATAGTATGGGGAAATGCCACAGACATCCATAAAGCTTTTGCTCAAAGACGAGGCTTATGTGGCATAGCACCAGATATCTCATGTATGCCTTACTTTTAAACTCTAAAAATGTTAACCCTTTATCATTACGTGTCTCTATACGTGAAATTGGAAAATTTCTTAGAAACAATGGTCACTTGTTCTTACAAGCAAAACAAATGACAGCCAGAAGTCTTAGACACCCTAGCAAACTTATCTTAACTGTTCCAAAAGCAAAGAGTTAAAAAAAATTATTATGCTAGGTATGTGTAAAATATAAAAAAATACCTATATATAAAAAAATACCAGGTGACACTAAAGAACATGTAGAACTAGAAAGACTAGAATTTTTTACTTATGAGGGGAATATTAATTTAATGAAATTGATATAAATACCTAAATTGTTATATTATTATTATTATCAGCCAGATTATACTTTGTCTAATTTAATTTAATTCAATAATGATATTATAAATAAATAGGTATTGTAATTTGGTAAACTCAGATTCCTTATGTAATCACTACATAGTATAAAACAAAATTGCTACCCGCTGTCTGTCTGTCCTTATGTATGTATCCTTAGATTTTTAAAACTACGCAATTGATTTTGATGCGGTTTTTTTTAATAGATAGAGTGATTCAAGGAGAAGGTTTATATGTGTAAATACATGCATATAATAGTAGAGAAACACTGATAATAGGCTATATAAAACAGAAATGTCCACCCGTGCGAAGCCGGGACAGGCCGCTAGTTAATAAATATAAATGAAAATGTTCCATTCATTTATATATCATGACTTAATAGGTTATAGGCTATTATACCTACATTATTTTTTAATAACATCCACATTTTAACCACCCTATATAAAAGCAAATAAAGTATTTGTATTTGAAGACATGCACACTTGTTTAGGCCCAACACACTATTCTCGTAGAATAAGGGTATGACGAACTGGTTCACCCTCGCTCTATACCAGGTACAGGTATGTTTCTAGGTGTTTTTCCCCACCCCTTCATACAACCCAGTCACCCCGAACCTAGTCCCTAGCCTATGGAAGCTCCCTCGGGTTGTTCCGCTCTCAATTTGATCCAAGCTCCTTGGAGTATCTAGTAGGGAATGGAGACACGCTTGCATGATACTATTTTCTTTTTAAAACTATGATGATTTTGAGCAGTAATTTTAGACATCTTTGGCCCTTGTTCCCTGTCAAAGCAACTACAACCTAATGTTCGTAGTAGACAACAGTTCTTGCTGTACCTGACATAGGTAGTGTACTTACATCTATATATATATATAATGAATTGTCCGGACTGATTCATCATCGCTAGGCCTAAACCGCTGAAGCAAATTAGATGAATTTTGGGCTGTATGTTAATTGAGTGACGAACCAGCCACTAACAAAGGATTTTACGAAAATCACACCCTAAGGGGGTCAAATAGGGGTGAAAGTATGTATGTAGTCCGTCAGTTTTGAAGTAAAACTTATGAAAATTGGTATTTGGGTTCTTGAAAAGAAATAAAGAATGATGTGTCTCAGGAATTTTGTTTATTTTCCTTTAAAGGAGTACATAAGAGAAGGTTTTTTTGGGGTAATCAATGTTTAAAGTAATAACTATCAAAATGAATATTTTAATCGATCTATAGATTTTTCAACAAAAATAAAGAATAATGTGTTTTAGCATTTTTCGAAAAACCTCCCATAGAGAGGTGAAATAGGGCTGGTAAGGAAATCGGTCATTTTAAAAGTTTAATCCACGGACTGACTAACATGAACATACCTCTTAATGAGTTTGGCTTTTATTACAAACAATCACACGTCGTGTAGACTACGAGAGCGAAGCCGCGAGCAAAAGCTAGTCTTTCATAGAAAAAGATCAGCTTTATAAAGTTATGTAGGTTTGGCGATCACGGACTCTTGGACTTTTGTCACAAGACTTTATTACACATAATGTTAAGTATTTTTGCAAGAGTTGGAATAAAATGCAAATAATTCAGGGCATTTTTTTAAACTTAAAATCATAGCAATCTATAAGCTGTTGAAGATATACCTAGTTACTTTTGTGGATTATTTTGTAGAATGAAGACATAATAAATAAAGTAGGAAAGTACTTACATTTAAAAATGTACCTCTACCAAAAACATGTCTCCCAACAGGAAGCTGTATCTTGCATGGTTCCTCAGAATCTGTACGAACTAGTTTAAAACTCATCTTGCGAATGTAGGTAATGATGGCCTGTGACCAGTTCAGTTAAGATTATCGTTTGGTTAGAAAATTATAAACTGTTCTGGTAGGACCAACTAATAAGATACTCTATGATTCAATCTATCAAGTGCAACGAACGCGCAGCGCAGCAATTAAAAAATCAATAACAGACCAGGACCACCCCTGCCAGGCCAGAATAACATTAATATTACAATAGGTAGGTACGTACAGTGTTGCCAGTGGCCGATAGTCAAAAAAAACAATACAAGTCGGTTCAAAAAATAAAATTTTCACGAGAAAAGTAATATTAACTATATTTTTATACTTTTTGTAGAAAAAGACACTCCTAATGTTATATGCCCTATAGCACTTGATTACAAAAAAACTTTCTATTACAGTCTTGAAGCTTCGAAAGAAAGAAAAACAATGGATCCAATGTCGTCTAACTCAATAATTCATTAAGTACATAGTATATACCTATTATACTTATTGATCGAAGTAATAAAAGTAATAAATTATCGAACATTGTTTTCATAGTTGGTTAGCTACCTTCGCTACTTCGTAAGAAAGAGGAGAAAATGGACAAAAGTAAATAAACAAAAGAAGATGAAACTATCTTGCGTTCTGTTTCACGATTGTCTTTGTATGCTGGAATATATTTATTTATAAGGTACCTATAACTTTCTCGAGTTCTCAAAGTAACGTAAAAGTGACATTTTGAATCGTGTAACATGGAAGTAACATGAGATGGTCAAAAGTAACGTAAAATGTTACAAAAGTAACATTCTGGCAACGCTGATACAGGTAGGCATCAGACAGTGTTGCCAACTTACCTTAACAACATGTAACTTACATATTTGAATAGCAAAAATTAAAATACCTACGGTTAAAATTTCTGTTATAAATTTCTCTATGTAAAGACACTGTAATTAATAAATAGTTTATAGACACCTTTTTAAAAAAAATTACGGCTTTCATATCTCTTGTGGTTGAGATGACTCACAACAAGATCATAACATCTTTAGTTTACAAACATCAATCGATCGGCTTCCTTTTTTACTTTCCCGCCCAGATTTTTTTTAAGTGTTGTTCGTTCCCTGAGGAACCGGCTAAGGTCATAAAACATGCTGCCATGTCATTAGTTTCTCAATTTCATTAGTTACTGTTTTGTTACTTCTCCTGTCTTGTTTCCTCTATGATGACGATGATGAATGATAATAGAAACGAGAAGTGAGAAATTTAGACCCCCCAACCCCAACCCCTCCAGTATCTCAGTAAAGATGTGGGGCTTTACTAAGTCTTCACGCAGACTTCTTGAGACAATTTGAAAAGTAAAGTTGCACTGTTTTGTTTCATTTGCCAACACTCAGGCACACTCACGAACACTTAACGGTTAATAATCCACCATTATTTCACATGAATATTCGACATAACACAAATTTTAGAAAATAAAACAAAACCGCAGACATGACTCTTCACTTTCCCGCCAAGAAGCCCTTTCCCGCTCAGAGTGACCTTCCAGCTGTCAACCCTTACAACCATAATGCGCAAAGGAGACGACAGCATACATCTTTACATATGATCAAAACATCGAAAATTTAAATATCAGTAGAGGATCCGATGTAAGATCGTCCTTCACTATTGTGTCAACCAGATGAAAATAATATTTTATCAGATGAATTAAGTTTCTGAACATGATTTGATAAGGCAACCCCCTAAAAACTTTTCATGGTTATAATTAATTAAAATTATAAAAAAATATTATTTTTTGGTATTTCACCGGCGGCGTGTCTACCAAATAAACTCCACTGGTAAGCTTTAATAAACCCAGAGCTATATACTCAAAATAAATGGAGAACTGAAACAAAAAAAAATTACGCACTATTTAAATTAATTAAATGTGGCTACATGCAACTGACCCAAACTGCGTAAAATTAAACCCTGAAAATTGTGGTTGGTTCCTAGATGGTCATTTGAAACTAAAAGGATTTGATGGAGACACCGGACACCTTTAAAAATAAACGATATTTTGAAAATGACAGAAATAGAACATGAAAAAACTTCCTCTGACTTAGAAAATGATACATTACCAACTCCCCGCGATTCTGATCCTGAATAATAATGATTTACTACTATGTTTTGTATTATCACGTATTCTAATGTATTTATTGCTTTATAAAAAAAAATATTGTCCTGCTAAACGTGTACCTGCCTATGATGATTTTTTTAAAGAATATTGTTATTTTGTTTATTTTACAAACATTTTTCGTTATTAACTATGACTTATTCTGCCAAGTTTTTCAATAATATTTTTATTCAAATTAATAATGGAATCACTTCAAAACACTGCTATAGTAAATGAATTTACTATGGAGTATATCATGCGCGCTCTCATCTCTCTTACAGTTTACGGCGGGCGCCCCGCGCCGCGCCAACCTGTGCGCGCAGCTGTGTAGTAGTACGTGTCCTTTTCTATAGCGGGGTATTACGCGCAATGTCTCTCTGTCTAACACTTTTGCTCGCTCCGATTTTTCAACTTAAACGGTTTGCAACTAGTATCTATGAACAATTTTTCTCAAGCAACCTTATACTACGTTATTTGTAATTAAATTGCTTTCATTTTAAGACTGGTCTCGATTGGTTGACAGAAGAGTGCAATTACTAATATCAACTTACCTGTTTGAACGCAGCTACCAGGTAATAGGGGCCAGAAAAGCCTAGCCAGCCTAGGTAGAGCTTGTCTAAGCTGAAATGACGCGCCCCACTGCCGCATATAGGCACACAAGCAAATTTAAAATATGGACGCAATACATATCCAAATGCCATTGCAATTGGTCATTCAGTTGTCGGTTAGACTTTAACATAGGAGTACGCGTCGTTCGATCGCAAAAGTACCGTCAGCATGTCGACCAAAAAGCATCTTCGGAGTCAGGTAAGTAAGACATTGCTTAAAATGAAATTAAATATTGCTTAAAAACTATTTTAATCACAAATTGTTTTTTTTATGATGGCTTACATGCATTTATATTACCTACTTATGATTTTTTTACAGGCCATAGAAATTATCACTAAAGTGTACCACCGAATGAAGTATGAAGCAGAAAATGGAGTGGAAAAACTAATGATGCTAGAAGGCGAACTGCCCAAGCCGTTGGTGTTAGTGAATCCACGATTAAGCGAATTTTGAAAGAAGAGAAACAAGCTAGTACATCAAATAATACGTCACAGAAACTTTTTAGATCGCCCTCAAAACCAAAAAGGGTGTGTACCAAGTCTAATCTGGACGATTTTGATTTGGGTGTACTTCGAAGAACGATAGCGACATTTCATACTGAATTCAATGGATTATCAACATTAAGAAAACTTAAACAAGTATTGACAGAAAGTATTGGTTTTAACGGTTGTATAGAAACTCTGCGTACCATTTTGAAGGACTCGGACTACGAGTGGTCGAAAATAAATGACAACCGTAAAGCTTTAACAGAAAAAATAGAAAATTAAAAAACAATTAAAAAAATACCGTGACGAGGACCGCTATATCGTATTCACAGATGAAAGTTACGTTCACACAACGCATCTTCAAAATATGTGCTGGAAACCAGTCAAAGGAGTATCAGCGGTACAAAAAAATACGTTGTCTGTAAAGTCGGTTTACTGACGATAGTTGAACGTGACAACGTTATATCATTGAACATATATTTAATATCGAAATAATCATTACCTTTATCGCCGCAATTATCGTTGCTATAAACAATTGACACCACATTCACTTTTCACTGCACTTCATACTTGACGAAAACATGTAAATGTATTATTGTATAGCATCTGTCCACGCGGACGCATCGCTCACTCAAGTAGGAGAGAGACAGATGTCGAACGCTGCCGAACGCGGAGGTCGATTGTGCCTCTTTGTCGCTCGTTCCGCGCTCTCGCTTGCACTTCAAGCCTTAAATGGAACGCCTCAGAGCGAGGTAACGCCGCATGAGTCATGTTTTTTCGTGCGTGCAGCCGGCTCCATCGAATTATAAGACGTTGTCACGTCAAAAAGTTATCAAAAGGGACTCGGGTCATAATTGTACACGCTGCAGATGGATGTGAAGAATTTGTTCCAAATGCTAATTTAGTGTATAAAGCAAACTCCACCAGTGGAGATTATCACGACAACATGAATCTTGATAATTATAAAAAGTGGCTCACCACACAATTACTGCCCAATCTCCCGAAAAACGCTGTCATCGTTGTAGATAACGCTTTTTACCACTTTACCAACGCTTTATCAGAAAAAGCTCCTAAATCCAACTCAAATAAGCAAGCCATGCAAACGTGGCTTGCAGAATAAAATATTCAATTTGAAGAAACAATGAAAAAAAACGATTTGTACGATCTAATTTAAAAAAATAAAAATAGATTCAAAAAGTTCGTTATTGACGAACTGATTCGATCAAAATGGTTTGAAATTCTACGTTTACCCCCTTACCATCCGGAACTAAATCCAATTGAAAAGATATGGGGGATATTAAAAAACTACGTGGCTAAAAATGTTTCACAAAATTTAACATCCATTATGGCACTGATAAATGAACGACTCGAAATGATTGATCGTACTATGTGGGCAAATACATGTCGGCATGTTGAAGACACAGAAAAAGAGTAACTACTTTAAATATTTTGACATGGACTCTGAATTTATTATTTATGTTAATGACTCTGATTCAGATGAAAGTGAATATGTTGAGATGATTGAATAGTTTTACTTTACATAATTTTAGAATTTTTAACTGTATTATAATAGTAATAATATTAATTTGTAACTAATAAAAATCTTTCTAAATAATATCATTTATTTAATTAATTTAAATGAGCATGTAGGAAAGCGTTGACGAAAGTGGAAGAAGCGAGAGAAGTTTGCTAGGATCGTAACAAGTGATAATAAATACTTTTCCGCCTACCCCTGCAGGAAAAAGGCATGATTATAATAGGTAAATGTATGTATTGAAAACCTACTAAACCATTAATAAATAAATAGAAATACAATAATTAAATAATTGAACTTCAGTTTCTTTGTAGACCGTACTTGCTAAGAAGCGGTTATTCTTTGATTTGTTGTCCAACTAGTCACAATTGTCCGAACACGCGAGAGTGCGGTCGTGTTGTTGTCATACAATGCGCCAGTGCTGCTCCATAGAGAGAGCGTTGTCGGATTTATCACGCGACTAGTCGACCGTGATGTAGGCATAATACAGGATCCTAGTTCATGGAACAGTCGATGCTCCCACACAGATGAAGTGTCACTGTTAATATTTGCACTGACACATTTAAATCTACTTATTAAGTAGGTAGTGGGGCGCGTCATTTCAGCTTAGACAAGCTCTACTGAGGTATTGCATGTTGTGTATAATATAAGCTTTCCACTGGAGTTTGTTTTATCTCTAGTTGTCGCCAGGAAGCGCTGTTTCAATGCCATACTAATTCTCGTTTTCTTAAACGTAATCGAATAAATACGGATAGTAAACAAAACTCACACTAGGCACTTTGAAGATAATTTATAGTTTTATCGGCATAAGTACATGATTTACACAATGCAGCATATTTTCGCTTACATTTTTGAATTATTCTGAGTGCAGCGAGCGGCGGCGTCTCGAGGTAGACTAGGCGATTATCGGGCACATGAATTTGTATGGCAAAATTTTAATTCTTGTCATATGTCACCAGGGGGCGCTGCTTCAACGCCATACTAATTTTCGTTTTCGTTAACGTCATCGAATGTCTAATGAAACTTACTCTAGGCACCCAGGACTCCCACAATCTTGAAATACAAAGGTCGCCCTTGATTATACTCTAACCAAACTCGATAAAGAATAAATGTAAACAAACCAAATTAGGGTCATCACAAATCTAGGCAAAAATGTTTTTGTGTTTTTCGTATTATTACTGCATTTTACATAAAAAAATATTGTTAGACTTCACTACACATCTCACTTAAATCAGTCGTTAAATTTTGGTAAAAACGTTATAACACGAAGAACGTAAAAAAAAGTTAACTATTTCAAGTGTTAACCCTATTATGTCATTACTAAAATTGAGGTATTCTAAACATTTCCGTTATTATAAACTACCATTCCAAATGAAGATGACACTAGCATCCATATGAGGTCAATTATCTTAACTAGGTACACACGCCTGCACATCAACCTATCTAAAACTGTCAAATTTCTCTAATCGATATTGATCTTTACACCCAAACACTAAGGTTCAAATTTTATTGAAGAAATTTGACATTTTGTGGTAGGTTGAACTGCTGCCGTCTGTACCTGTACCTATGTGCAGCGTAAACAGTGCATTTGCAATGCAAAACAAACATTCATGAACAAATTGAATTGACGTTAAAGAAAATTGGATTGCAGCAGTTAATTAATTTATGTAATAAATAAATTATTGAATCTTCAAGTGCAGTTTTTTAATTATTTCAAGGTAGCTAATTTATTCACTCATTTAAGTTAAAACTAAGCTATGATAAATTTTCCATACAATATGTAATATAAATAAATAATTTACGTAAAATCTTTCCCGTTGACCAACTGGAAAAGGTTGTCAATACATGCCTGTCACTGGTTGCTTGGCAACACTTTGTTGGTAAACATTCTTTATCGAATTTGGCTATAGTATACCGGCTCTACCGCTCCAGTTCACGTCTAGTTGTTTACATTCAAATTAGTGTACCTATTGTCAGTGGCGTAGCGTGGTGGGTGTCGGCCGCCCGGGGCGGAAGACAATTTGGCCGCCCTTTTATTTAGGTATTTCAATTTAATGTATAATAAACATTACATACATTAATTCTAGAGAACTGTGAGACAGTGTGCGTGCCCGCATACGCCCCGCGCGCACACATTAACACCATGCATGTACACGTCTGAACACAAACAAGGGCCGACCGCACTCGTTTGCAACAACTGTAATTAATATGCAGGCGTTAATGAACAATATTGAACTTAATAGCTATTTAAGTAAAAGAAGTCATTCTCTTCTCGCTGATTATTAATCATAAACAATACAAGCACAAAATAAAATACGGGGAATCCCCGCAAGTCAGTATAGACGGTGTCTCCAGCAGGGACTACTTACTTACTTACTAATGTTTGGCCAAAAACGTTTCCCAAAATATTGTACGCAAAGTTTTATTTGGCAAAAAAACATTTGTCAAAACTTATTGCAAATTTTTAGTTAGCATTATCAAATCTCTTTTTTGGCATATTATTGTTAAACAAATAATTGTTTGGTCATGTTTCATTTACTACTAACCAAATATTATTTAATCAAATGTTTCATGTAGCACAACTTACTCTTCCCAAAATATTGCATGGCATACGATTTATAAACAATTTGAGTGTAATTTCTATAATTGGTTAATCTAAATTAATTTTCATATTTAATCCTTTTTATCGAAATTTCCAAATGATTCATTAACAATAGAGGCGATTTAGCGCTCGGCGCTCGGCGGCCGCTGCAGTGGCACTCTCAATTCGCTCGCTTCGTTCGCTCCGTTCACTCGCCTTCGCGCGTTAATGGTCAGTTCTAACCTAACCTAACCCAGATGATTTAACTGGTGACAATTTGAGCAAATATTTTTATGGAATATAATATTTATCAAATAAAACAATTGCTATATTAATATTTGTCATCTTAATAAAACTTGACTAAGTAAAATTTTGCCAAATGATAATTGGACCAAATGAAATATGCGCGAAAGTTACATAAGGTTAATTTGGAAAATGAAACTTAGGCGGTAAGTTTTTTGGGAAGTGAAATTTGACGAAAAATAATTTGGCCAAAGGGAGGGATACCTGCCAGCAGTTGCTACAAAATATCATTGTCACAGAATAAGTAATGAAAAATCCCGTGCACTTTTCAATCGGTCCGAATTGTCGTTGCGTTAAAAATATGAAATAATAAAATTTTACCACCCCCTAAAAAGTGCCCCTGCCGCCCCGCTACGACACTACCTTTTGTATCTGTGTAAAAATAAACAATTTTTACTATTATTATTACCATTTGGAGGATTCCCATATCGCTTTCTTTCTTAAGAGAACTTTTGTTGAAAGCTATTCACTTTACGGTAAAATGGTAGCACTTACAATTCTTTAGAGCATTGTAATATATGTTTCTAACTATCCTAACAAATTGGCACAAGGTAAAAAAGTTGGTAGTAATTACTGCATTAATTATTGCTTACCATAAAACAGATTGAAATACGAAAAATGCGCCTCACCGTTTCACAGATTTATGTTTCTTTCTGCAGTGAGAGATAATTATTATTACAGTATAGCAAAGTATTGTACACAAGCCTGCATATCAGACTACCACAAACTGTCAAATTTTCTCAATAGACTTCGAACTTTATGTCTATGGCGTAAGGTTAAACATTTATTAAAGAGGTTTAACAGTTTAAGATGTGTTGTGCAGGCGTCTGTAGGTACCTTATAAAAACAAATAAAATTCCACGTATGTTTCTAAAGTCGAAGGTCCTTTATTTCCATGTACTTATACAACTTAGTCTGAAGTATCACATGAATTCGTAATTAAATTGAAATAAATTTCTTAGAGAATATGGGAAGATAAATATTTAAGCTAGGTACCTAACTGAATAGTGTCTTACACACTAATAAATTGTACACTGAAACATACCACTTTTTGAGATTATTTAATAAATGCCACATTTTAATACCTAAATACCTGTTATATTACAACAATTTATTGTGAATACAAAAGATATAATACAACAACTTTTTAAAACATGAAGGGGGAAGATATTAGTGACGTGTTAAATAAGTGAACTCTTGAGTAAGTGATATGCACATTCTGTGTGTTTGACGATACTGTTTATATATACCCCCATAACCATAAAAACTATTTAAGCATTATTTAGTTAAATATTGTTTTGTCAACGTCACACAAACGTCATTTTGAATTTGGGAAAAAGAGACAAAATAATGCTAAAATAGTTTTTATGAATAAGGGGGTTAGTTTATAAAGATATTTTTAACTAAACCTCGACCATGTGGCACTTGCACGTAAAGGTTGGCTTTTAACGGCGACGTTCGCAGAGGGGTCCGCCTGCATCACACCATTAAACACGAGTATGTGCCTAGTGTGAATTTATTTACTATTTAATAGAGTTTAAGTTAACAACAATCTGTATGGGATCGAGGAAACCACATAGCAACGAACAATAATAATTTCACTAATTCGTTACTAGGTGGCGCTCCTCCATACCATATAAATTGTCGATAACTTAACTCGAGTCGAAAAGTGAAAACAGCTCTCACTAAGCACTGCTCCGTCGCTATCTGAGTCACCGTTGAAAGCCCACCCTAACAACCATTTATATTTATTCCGATATTAATATTAATGAGATCTTGATACTTTTTTTTTCTATAAATGGATAGTGCATCAAATCTTAATATCAATAACATATAATTTTATGCTACAGAACTACACCAAACTCTTCGATATAGTGTTTTAGATGAACAACGTTCTATCTACCCTTACAGTAAAGCGTTACGTAATGCATTAGAACGACAACCACAATCTACACAAATAATTCTTAACATAACTTTGTATCTGCTATCTTAGCCACAAGTAATTCTGACAAAGTGCTATAAAAAGTTGTATAAAACTATAATTGTCTCACTATTATTGTTACATAGTAAAAGTTCTTCTGGTGATCTGGGCAAATGTGCATGTCTATAAACTATTTGAGATAAACCAAACAATCAAACATTACTAATATGTTTCTTATTCAATTTGTGAATCACTTTCCACGGATCTACTCGCGTAAGTTTAATGTGACCGCGAACCCCGCAAAGGTTGCTAAAAATCAAGCTACGTAAAACGAACGCAAGCAGATCCGTAAAGGCGTTTCATTTCGTAATCTTCTCTATATTTATCAACGTGAATAAACCATTCAGTCTTACAGGAAATCATCTGTCGAGTTAAGGCAAGCTATTTCACTGTGAATCACTAAGTTTATTATTTACAATGTCGGATGCAACCGAGTCTGACTTCTACCGCCTAGTCTTCTGATTTGGATTGAGGGAAAGTGGGGATAAGAACTCATATGCTAATTTTACTAGTTCTACAATATTTTTTATTTAATTTATTTATTTCCAAAGACAGGTTGACTTCAACGTTAAGGACTTTTTAACATGTGATTGGAAGGAGGCAGTTGTCGTACCGGATACAAAAAAGTCATAAATTGAGAGCCGCCAACTATAGACCAATAAGTCTTACTAGCATATTATGCAAAACCTTGGAAAAATCATAGTCTTAGAATTTTTTTATCTTGAACATATTATTATTGCTATACAGCATGGATTTGTTCGTAATCGATCCGTTGAGACCAACCTGCTTAAATGTCTAAATGATTGGATAAATAACCAAGGCAGCGGTAATCCTACAGATATAATATATCTCGACTATGAGAAAGCCTTTGAACGTGTTCCAATACGTAGGCTGATTTACAAACTTGAACACCTCTGCATTCGCAGGAAATTGTTGGCTTGGATCAAGGATTTTCTATCCAATAGAACCTTTCGTGCGCGTATTGGCGATTTCATGTCAAAGTCACGAACTGTACTGAGTGGTGTCCCTCAGGGTTCTGTTCTTGGGCCATTAGTCTTCATTTTATACTTGACAAATCTCAAATCAGCTCTACCCTTTTCATTATTTGCGGATGATCCAAAGTTCTATGGAAATCCAATAACACACTGTGATGCTGATGACATACAAAAAGACCTTAATGCTATTTATAACTGGACCAAAGATTGACTGCTCACTCTTAATGATTCTAAGTGTACTGTGCTGCATAGGATCCAAAAACCCTTGCAGAGGATACTGTTTGGGCAACCACCAATTGGATACAGTAAGCTCACAGAAGGATCTTGGGTGTTATAGTAACCTACAACTTGAAATAGGATGCCCACATAATATTATGCCTAGTGAAGAGAGCAAATTCCATTTTATATATTATTCGTAAAGCTTTGAAGTGTCTCACGAAAAAGACGTTCATTAAACTTTACAAGACTTATGTGCGTCCACTGTTGGAATTTGGGTATGTAGCGTGGAGTCGTCACTTTAAAAAGGATATTGCACTGTTGAGAAGGTGTACAGCGAAGAGTGACTAAAATGGTTCGCCCACTGAGTAATGAACCGTAGGTACGGCGGTTCAAAGACCTTGGCCTGACTACTCTCGAGACAAGAAGACAAAGAGGCAACTTGATAGGCATACAAATAATTATCACTGGACATTATGATGTATATGATTTACAAGAGCTCTTCATTCGAAATGAGAACAAGCATCTGCGTGGTCATCAGCTGAGACTATGCAGATCAGTGGCAAATCGAGATCCCAAGAAATATTTCTTACCCAACCGAATTGTCGCCGAGTGGAATAAACTTCCTGCAGAAGTCATAAGCGCTCCGTCGAAAAATGCATGCAACAGGCTGGATAAATTCTCCGAATCACATGACGCACACGCATCAGCGCATTGAGCTGCTAGTATGTTCTCCCCCCAAATAATAATAATGTTTGCCGTTGTTGACCATGGGCTGCACGGGTTTCCCCGTTTCGCCCGCGATCATACAGTGGCAGCGGTAAGTGAGTGGTGGGATGTCTCGTAGTTCAAATTTAATAGCAGACCGTAAAACATACAAGTCCATTCAACAAACACTCCGGAAGCTTGGCAAATGGTTTGGTATCCGAGGACGCTGATACAAATCAACTTGTGGCCTTAAATACTAAATAAAAATAATATTAAGTTTTGACAAAAACAAATTCGAAAAGATTAATAATTAATTACATCGGCACTTAATTTATTACATAAAAATATTAAAATTGTAAACCAATAGGTCTTATAATAAAGAAGTATTCAACAGAACTTATTTACAAACTCACTCTCTCTAAATCATACAAAAACAATGATTTCACATTTCATTTATTTGCTAAATATAATATCCAACACAAACATGACGTTATTTAATTCGCGGCTACGTTTATTTAGAAGGAGCATTAAACAATGTGAACACGAAGAGAATTTATAGTTTTAGCGGCTTACACGATTTACATAATGCAGCATGTTTTCGTTAACGTGATCGAATGGCGAATGGAACTCACACTAGGCACCCCCCAGATCACTGGCCGCCGAAATGCCATCTCGTTTGAGTTTCTATTGAACAGTAAAGCCAACTCAAGACACTGCAATATAGTGAATTAGTAAAAAACTACTATTTAAAGGCTTTTTAAACGAGTCGTTCATTTACTATTCTAGTCGCGACACAAGCTTTTTTTTATCAATACCTAATGTAATGTAAAGGAAAAATTTACATGATGAAATGTTATAAACGTTACCAATAAAAATTATAGTAATAATAAATACGTTATTTATATATTAGTTGGAATTACAACGCGTAGCTTATTATGTAAAAGGCTTAGTTCATACATAATACCACTCAACATACAATATTTAGATGTAACGTTCACTTACGCAGTAGGTATACAGTTTATTATTGCAAAATACAATTTCACACAATGCTCCAGTAAAATAAACTTTGTAAAGTATTATGCTTTTGAGATGCAATTGCACCAATGCAAACAAAAAGCTAAATCTATATCAAACTACTGGAATGTTGGTGATAAAGGCACAATTTTAAAAAATAGTTTTAACCTTCTTTGTAAAAAAAAACATAGGTTTAACATGAAACTGCTTCAGTAAACATTGCGTTCTTAACACAGTTGGATTGCTCCTAAAAGTCACAGCTGAACGTTGCTCATTACAAATGTGTGTTCGCGAACACTGACATAACATAAAACAGAGACTTCGCCAAACAGAACGAACAGTCGAAATGTAATGTACTATGGCGGTAGACGCTGTCTAACAGCACCGGCGC
Source organism: Eudonia truncicolella (assembly GCA_949315975.1). NCBI lineage: Eukaryota > Metazoa > Arthropoda > Insecta > Lepidoptera > Crambidae > Eudonia > Eudonia truncicolella. The sequence continues at coordinate 18,882,248 of OX438825.1, read as the reverse complement.
TAGCAGTACGCAACGCGCGCTAGGACGCTGTGACGCCAGGCGTTATATTTTTTTACAGAACTTATTTTAGCGTCCGACTGAAGTATTGCAAATATTGCAGTTCATGTAACTCTTCGAATCAATCTTGAGACATACAAAAGCATATAAAAAAAACGATCTTCATGTGATGAAAGCTCGCGACACAAACGAAGATATTCTCCTAACTCCTTTCTCTTTTTATGGATGTCGTGAACCCATACTCTTTTTCTCTGTGATCGTGTTAAAGCGTATAAAAGTTACAATTCTTCCACATCTGAATCACTCGACATCTCAATAGCGAATAAACTTTCCAAAGACTGAGCGATCTGCACTGCGCGTGACTTAGTGAAGTAGTTTAGTGATTAAGGGCCTGTTTCACGATCTGCAAGTAAGTTCCCATTAGCGTTTATTTGACAGATAGTTCATACAAAACTGTCACTTTATCTGCCAAGTATCTCCTAATCAGACATTGTGAAACAGGCCCTTAGTGATTTACTGCACTATGGTGAATGGTACGTTGCGTACGTGTGACATCAAAGAGCGCGAGGTTAAAACGCGACGCTATTGGCGACATACTAGAAGAGTTAAAATTTCGCCATACAAATTCTCGTTTACGTTAACGTGATCGAAAGGCGAATGAAACTCGCACTAGGCACCCTGTTTGCTTAATACGGATTTTAGTAATGGTTACGCTAACTGCACTACTAAAATATTAGTTTAGAGCAGTGGGCTTAACTTTCGTTTCGGTACCGCCTATGCACCGAATCTGTACAGGTTGTTTTGCTGAAAAACATTTCCTGACAGGCTCTGGATGTTTTCGGTACGGTATATTATTGTACAGTCGCGTCAACATGACTGGTGAGTGAGGCGCGCGGTGGAGCTGGCGGGGGTGAGACGGGGGAGGCCGGCCGCTCTGTACCTACAGATTCTGTGCAGAGGCGCGCGTATGCGCTCGGTAAAAAATCTGTACCGAAACGACTGTCTGAAAACTCTCATTTGATTACATGCACTTGAACAATCTGTACAGATTCGGTGCTGAGGCGGTACCGAAACGAAAACGTACCAATCCGGTGAGGAAGACCTTACACAACCCTCTGATAAGTTCCAGATAATCTATCTAGAAGTTTCGAATCTGTTATACACGATTTATTTATTGGAATTGATTTACTAGCAGGCACTAATCAGTTTTATGGAAGTTGTAGTACCGACCATGAGTTTTGCTGCTACTACGAGCATTTTCATGATCAAACATTCAAAATTGTAATCCTATGTAGAGCGTACGCGTAAGACTATGTTCCCTACCCTTGGACGTTACGTTTGATTATTATTTACCATAATATGCTTTGTGTTGCGCTCCCACTTTCAAGTTTTACTAGTACGCTGTTTTGCTATAGTGTAATTATTCAACTGTTGTACTATCGAACCAGGTGCCTTTTATTAGTATAGATATACAGTTAATTACTTTATCACTACACTTATATACAATATAACTAATACAGTTAGTATTAATCTACATTAGTCATATTGTAGCTAGGTTACTATTTATGTAACTATTAGGTTTGTTTTTAACATGAAAACTTGGCTTTACAAGATTTTTTATTAAGTCTCACTTCTGTAGCTCTAAAGGCAATTAAAGCATCTAATTATATTAACTGGTTCATTTTTGTCTTACATTGAGTGACACTCTTAACGATAGTTTGTTGGCGTCTGAGATACGAGAGTTTACGCTTATACAAACTTGAAAGAATAATTTAACTTTAAATTTTAAAATATATTGTATACATATATATTATTGATAATTAAAAATTTGAATAGAATATAATTTTCCATTCCATATTTATTGAAAAATATCTCTATCATGTTAAACTAAGAAATTCCTTAGTCAGTGATTTCGATTCGCATATAACACAAACAAACTACACGTCGATAGATTACATTTTGACAATGTAAGACAAAAAAAAAATAGGTGGCGCAAAGAAAAATAATTAAAATAAAACACCAATAATACATAAAATGGCTGACATAATGTTAAGCATATAGCAAGACAGTCATACTTACTCATTGTATACGTTATTTTAAATAATTTTACTTGAAAATAAATATGTTATGCGCAACCAAAAAGGAAAAATTATTGCCGACACAAAAACAACTGACGAACGGCTAAATTGTAAAATCTCTAATAGAATGCATTTCGCTCCTCCGCACTCGCACGCCAGTAATAAGAACTGGATTTAAAACATGTTTTAATTAGTATAACTACATGATTTTTAATAACATGACATAACGAAAATGTCAAACAATAAAACCGTTCACTTTACAACAACCTCTCACAGACTTTAGGATTTTAAACCAGAATTGTTACTACTGACTCCAAGAAGAAATCTAACACACCGGCCATCCATCGCACACGACTAATCTAAAAATTAATACAGAAAAGAAAACAACATACATAACCCAACTAATATTCATAAAAATTCATATCACATACTTTCAATATTTACAGTGTTCAGTCCATTATAATTAAAAGCATATGTACACTAAGGGCGTCCATCACAAACATGAGATTTAGAGAGCACACAGAGTTCCTACCTCCAAAACATATTCAATAGTACACGCTCACTGAAAGTATATAACTGCTGCTATGATTACACACTTTAAACCGTCCGCTACATTAGTAGAAATCCACTGCAGCTGGTCAAATTTAAACTTGCCCTGCGAGCTCACACTCAAACATTGTGACATTTTCATTCCTATATCAATTCATTCCTCTAACCAACTAAGGTTATTATAAAGTGACACTATCAATATTTTGGTAGGCATGAATGTACCGTACATCAAAATGAAATAATCCAATACAAAATATCAATGTAACGTTTTAGACCGTTTGGATCTCTTCTGAGCTTTCGAAGTCCTCACCCATGGCAGCATAAAGTCTCTGAAAAGTAAATAAAAACATTTGTAGTACAAATAATTTTAATTAAAATTTCAGTTAAAATCATATTTATATAATTTGTAGGGAATTACTATTATGCCGAAAATTGCTGAATCAATGTAAAATAAAACATAATAAGTTTTTTAACACTTTGTTGACTGCGTTACCGGGTCTAAAGGACCTGTGGACATGTTGCGTAGCTTTCCTGTGGTGTGGCTGTACTATTCGCTGGACACATACATTGGGTTTTTCTTTTTATACTTTGCACGGCAAACTCTGGCCACTCCAGTCCACCTGATGTTAAGTGGAAATGGAGTCCAGATGCGAAAATAAATGTTGCAACGAGTAAACAACGGAGCATCAGTCACCCTCCAGCCCAAACAGTGCCTTTTCACGCCTCGCTTGAAGGACCCTAAGTCATAAGAAGTAGAGAAACTGGTACTGGTAGACTATTTCTTTTTTTGGAGATGCGACAAATAAATGAGTCACCAATTTTCTTTGCGCGCAATGGAATGTTCGAGAAAGGACAGCTGTGACTCCGCAGAGCACGCGTACTCCAATCCAACTTAAAAATTGTATTTGTAAGTGTATTATATTATTGTATTATATTATACCCATCCATTGTAGCGTTGACATGATTTCAATGGTCTAGCTAGGCCGTTGCCTCGCAGTGAGGCAGTACTTACAGTACTCGTAATATTTTTATTATTTATTAATTTTGCATTTACAATGCAATCTATAGTTACAAGATAAAGTTTCAGTAGAAAAAAGCTCTAGTGGGAATCGAACCCACGACCTTTGGATAACCGGTCCAATGCTCTTTAGCTCAGCGATCAGAGCGTTGGACCGGTTATCCAAGGCTTCCTTTTTAGCCTTCGTAATAGTAGACTAAATGTAATTTACTTTTGCTTAGGTGTCTACATTGATGAAAAACAGAAAAAATAAAATAAATTATACTCACGACTCAGGCACCGCCGGTAAGATTTCCCCGAAGGCCATAACGGGCAACGTGTCCGTGATCTCGATGAACCGCAGGTCCCTCTGCGGCTGCGGCCAGATGGTAAACACCGAGGGCTGCTGGTGCGAGTTGTTGTTGTTCCACGGGTCACGGTGGCGCAGGCGCAGCCGCTCCACGTGCCGCTGCTCGCGGATCCGTCTCATATGCCATCTGTTACCAAATCAAATCAAAGTAAAATATTTTATTCAGTTTCAAACGAAAATAATGAATTATCCGTGTGGTGTCGGGCGCAAAGAATAGGCACCAGCCCGTGGGTGTCGTTAAAGGCGACTAACGGAGTTTAAAACCCCGCCGCCCTGCCAAAAAATAAAATTGGATAGGGATTGATAGGGATAAAATTGGGATGTTGATAACAAACAATAATTAATTCCAGAACATTAACGTGAATTATGGAAGCACGTAACAGTTCTTAAAAATATCAACCTATTTTTTATTTACCTAAGCATGAATTTCTGAAACCTAAAAGTTATTCATACACACTTAATTAACGGAACAAAATAGTGACGTAATAGCGTTCTCATAAAAATTCTATTCTAAACATCGTTTTGACAGTTCCTAAAACGTTTATATATTCACTAACCTACAACCCAAGTCAACTACCTACCTAATAGAACTTCTATGTTCAAACATAGAAGGAAAGAGAGGAAAGGGAAGACCAAGAAGAGCTTATTTGGAACTAATTAAATAGAAGGTGAACGTCGTATCTTTTAATGAAATCAAAGAACTAACTTGGGATAGAGATTAATGAAAAAGACTTTTCTTTTTTTTTTGAGAGTGATTGCCTGATTGACTTGATTGCCTCAGACAGTATTTTCAGCTTCACCGGGCTTGTTTGGGGGCGGCGAGGAACGTCAAGGGTCCCTCAAGACGTGTGAAACAAATCACCTTCGGAGGATTCCTAGAGGGAACGGCATTGCCGCGCACTAGTGCGCGGCCCCGTGCCCCACTAGATTCTCCGAAGGGTTCGGATTGGATCGGGGAGCAGAACAACCCGAGGGCGCTAAAGGCTCGGACCTCGGCTCGGGTTGACCGGGCCGTGGTGGAGGAGATAAGCGCCCAGGTACATGTCTGTACCTGGTGTAGACCGCGTGTGAACCGGTTCTTCGTACCCTTGTTCTAACAATACGGTGTCTTGGGCGTAAACCAGTGTGCATGTTTAGTGTATTCTGTAAATGTGTAGTGGCATTTAGAGGATCGGGCGGACATTTAGAAAAGGCTACACAGACAACAGCTTGGCTCTTAAGCTGAAGACAGCAAAAAGGAAAAGCAGTAAGCATAGTTGGGACTTATAATTATCTTTGTACGCCGTTTTTTTGGTTTGCTGTACATCTACACTGGACGCTGTGGCTGTTCCAATTTGTATGTATCTACCTCCTCAGACTTCTGCGCTTCTCCAATATTGTTTAGTTATCAATTATATTCGAATTATGAGACTAAATATTTTAAACCTTAACACAAGTTTAGGGCTTTTTTACAGGAGAAAATGCATAATGCATACCACTGCGCCCGGGGAGCCGCCGATGGTTATGTGGAACTCAAGTTTAGTATTGGGGAGCGGTGTGGAACCGGTGGCAAAAATTTAAACTGTATGATATCAATCGATCGTGTTTAAAGACACTTGTGAAACTCAAACGGACTTTACAGCGTCACCAGACTTGTTTGTGGCATTCCCTCACACGCACAAAGCATGAGTTACTACGAGCATAATTGTTTTTTGTTTTTCCTTTAGTTTATGGATTCATGCGATTAGCACATTTAGCCAGTGTCAAAGTAATTTTTCTTACAAGTAATACATAAATAAACAATATTTCCTTCTAGTATGATAATGATGAATGATAATAGAAATGAGAAGTGAGAAATGATATACCTCCCAACCCCTCGAGTATCTCAGTAAAGATGTGGGGGTTTACTAATTCCTCGGGCGGACTTCTTGAGAGAATTTGAAAAGTAGTAGTTGCACTGTTTTGTTTCATTTGCCAACTCTCATGCGCACTTACGAACACTTAACGGTTAATAATTCACCATTATTTTACATTAATATTTGATATAACACAAATTTTAGAAAATAAAACAAAACCGCAGACATAAGCATAAATTGTTTTTATTTTTATTATTATTCTTTTTAAGTTTAGTTTCTTTGTTCGCATAATGTTTACGTTGGTTTGCCACAAGTCAGGCTCGTCCTAGTGTGGAAACCGTTGGCAACTTTTTTCTTTTGGCATGTATACTCTTTTTCTTGTAAACCCATTATCTATGTTAAATACTTGTCAAATAGTATGTAAGTTTTAATGTTTAATAAAGATTATTTCTATTTCTTTACATAAAGTATTAACATAGTAAGCATGAAATAGTACCTTAATTGTCGCCTCTCTTCGGCTTCTAGCTTTTGATGTCGTTTTTCAAAAACTCTGTCGTCCAGGTTTTCAGTACCTTCAAGAGAGTATAAACTCGTATACGGTTTCTCTCTCCACCGTGGAACCTGGAAAGTAATTGCAAAATACATTAGTTTATAAGTAATTTTAATAAAGATATATTTTTTTATTATTTATTAAAGTTACTAAAGTTTATCCCGATTTTTTATATATTTATAGGTTTACAAACTGGTCAGTACAGCACACAATATTAGAAATATTGAACACAAGGAACAAGTCGGCTAAATGGTCTTATAACTGTGAACACAACATGCAAATTAGTGTTTCATTAAATTTAATACTGAAGTTGTCTCATTTCTATTCATAAAAGCAGATAGTGCAAATTAAACTTTTATATTGTATTACAGTAATAAGAAATAGCAAGACAAGTGAATTTTTTTCATTGTTTGTTTAGTATATTTTTTGTTGTCTGATTTATTATATATCACTCAGACAAACAGTTTAAGCAACTGATGCTTGCCTGTATCCATCTGAACAAATCTTAAATTATTAAACAAAAAAATCTGTTGTAATTCATACAAGTTTCTATTAATGTATGTATTTAGTTGGTAAGCCCTTTATATGAAGAAATTAATGAATAAAAACAGCGTCAGTTTAATTGCAGGTTTAATTTTAAACTATGTTCATTAATAACAGGATAGGAATGTGTAGCGGCATACAATGTTGTAATATGTCGGATCAGCAATCTGCACCCCGGCCGGCGTAGCGGTGGGGCCCGGCAGTCGTCTACAGAGCACCGCCTCGCTAGGTCATTTAATTAGTTATTGTTTAGATATTTTATAGTCATTTTATATATATTGTGTTATATCTATGTGCAAACAAGAATTACACGTTACGTAATAAGTGTATTAATAGCTATCGGGAGTAAATATGTATCCGGGCAACTATGGAGTCGCATCAGGCCTCGCGCCTCCGCCGCCGGCGACTAATAAAGAAGCGATAGCGGACTTATCGCGCAGCAGTGCCGGATCTTTGTCGGAGGGCTTTGCCGACGTGTCAATGGTGACAGTGCAAATGCGGACACCTGAGTTTTGGCCAGATATGCCAAGAATGTGGTTCAGCCGGTTTGAATCGATCATGGCACCACAGAAACAAGGCGACAGTGTGAAGTTTGACCTGGTGTTGGCAAAATTAAAAAAGAAGCGTTGCGGCAAGTGAGCGATATAGTCCAGTCCCCGCCTGCTACCGCCAAATAAGAGGCGCTGAAAGAGCGTTTGTTGGCTGTATACGAGGAGAGTGCCGAAACGCAGTTCCAGCGGCTGGTCAATGAAATGGACCTGGGCACACAGAAGCCGTCACAATTATTAAGGAAGATGACGGAGCTGGCAAGGAACTGCGGGGTCACAGACGAGCCCTTAAGGAAGTTGTGGTTAAGTCACCTACCGCCTAGTGTTAGAGCAGTACTCACAGTCAGTGGGGACGTGGGTTTAGAGAGGACCCATGGCGGATAAGATATTGGAGAACTTGGGAATCGGACGGGTAGCAGCGGTAGCGTCGTGTAGCAACGCGCCTGCCGCTGCCGACGTGGATACCGAGTTGATAAGGTACATGCGCAGCATGTCCCTAGAGTTGAAGGAGCTCCGCGGGGAAGTGGAAGAAATCCGGTCACGAGGGCAGAGTTATGGACGTCCACGTGAGAGGGAGCAGAATTGGAGCCGTCGGAGGTTCCGGCCCAGGAGCAGGTCTGCGCCACGTCAACGCGAACCAACAGGGCGAGCGTGGCTATGTCGTCATCATTTCCGGCTGAGAGAAAATGCAACTGAGTGCGAGCAACCCTGCGGTTGGTCTAAGGTGCAACCAACACGGTCGGATTCGGGAAACTAGTGGCGGTACAGTCAGCGTCGGTGAGCGATTGTGCCGCAGGTAATCACCGGTTATGTGTCAGAGACCAAAAAACGGGTTTAGTGTACCTAGTTGATACCGGGGCTAATGTGTCAGTAATTCCGGTGAGTAAAGTGTTTGACAAGAAAAAGGTATTTGAGTGCCCCTATAAACTGTTTGCTGCGAACAATACAGAAATAAAGACTTTTGGTGTAATATCGTTGGAACTAGACCTTGGTTTACGCCGTAGTTTTAGATGGAATTTTATTATATCCGATGTTAAGCAGCCTATAATCGGTGCGGATTTTTTAAAAGAGCATAAATTGATAGTTGATTTATCTAATAGGCGGTTGCTTGACGGTCGTACCCAGTAAGACACAGAGGGTATTCTAGTGGTGTACACTGAGCCTGTAATAACTAGTATTCAGGATGATAACACGTATCGCGAGCTATTAGAACAATATTCGGAGATAACTAAACCTATTTGTTTTAAGGAGCCGAGTAAACATGGTATAGTGCATCACATGTGGTGCCTAAGAAGGATGGCCAGATCCGGCCCTGTGGGAACTATCGTGCACTCAACGCGATCACGAAGCCCGACAGGTACCCGATCCCAAGGCTGCAGGACTTCACCTATGGGCTAGCAGGTAAGTGTGTTTTTTCCCGTTTAGACATTAATTTTTGACATTTATTAATTGTAAGTGTTAATGTCCTTACATTGTTTAATCTTTTTTGTATTATTATTATTATTATTATTGTTTTAACTATAACTTTATTTAGGACCAGCATTGTTGCGTTTCAAATTATACCCAAAATGTCATGCTGTGTACACTCCTTTTGGATTACCGTCTAGCTAGTAAGGTTAACCAAATATGTTACTGTACTCATGCATTGATTGTAATCTGTTTGTGTACCTATAAAAATAAATAAATAAATAAATAATCGAGCTTTTCACAATATATGCATTGCACCGGAGGACGTGGAGAAGACAGCGATTATAACGCCATTTGGGCTTTTTGAGTTCCCGAGGATGACCTTTGGCTTACGTAATGCAGCACAAACGTTCCAAAGGTTCATGAATAACAGTGTGTTGCAAGGAATCGAATCCCGGGGAAAAAGGAACGATAACGGAAAGAAAAGTTCTAACCTTTTATGTTACATTGATGACGTAATTATTGCAAGCACGGATCACGTTACGCATAGGGAGCATCTAAAGCAGATCTTCGAGGAGTTCGGAATAACTACAAACTTGGCGAAGTGTAGTTTTGGTAAGGCCGGTGTTGAATTTTTAGGCTATGAGGTCAGCACGGAAGGGATCAAGCCCATGAAATCCAAGGTAGAGACTATTCAGGAATTTCTCAGGCCTGAGACAATTGAGCAGCTTCGCCGATTCTTGGGGATGGTTAATTTCTATAGGAGCCATTTAGAGCATGCGGCAGAACACCGAGCCGAGTTAAATAAGTTTCTACATGGCGCAAAGAAAAAGATAAATCCAAGGTAAGTTAGGCTATAGCCGCTTTTGAACACTGTAAGTCGTCCCTAGAGAATGCAGTAACTTTATCGCACCCGGGTGAGGAAGGTTCGTTATATCTGATGTGTGACGCGTCAAACGCTTGCGTTGGGGCAGTGCTCCAACACAAGGTAAAAGGGGTTTGGAACCCGTTGGGGTACTTCTCCAAGAGGCTTTCGGACGCGCAAAAAAAGTACAGCACCTACGACAGGGAGCTATTAGCTGTATATTTAGCCATAGTTCATTTTCGTAATATGATCGAAGGCCGACAGCTTACGATAATGACAGATCATAAACCGTTGGTCCATGCGTTTTCTAAAATAGGTTCAGACAACAAAGAAACTCCTAGACGAACACGACATTTATTGTATATAAGCGAGTTCACGAGCGATATACAATATGTCAAAGGAAACGACAACGCGGTTGCAGACGCGTTATCCCGGGTAGTGGAGACTGTTGTTTGCCCAGCGGTTATAGATTTCGCCGAAGTCGCCCGAGCACAGGAAACGGACGATAAGCTCGCGGGTATGCTGACAGAGTTACAAGGTAAGTTGTCGATTAAAAAATTGTATTCTCCATTGTGCAACAATGCTGTTTATTGCGAGACTTAAGAGAACAATGTAAGACCCTATCTTCACTTCAGAGCAGTTTAGGAAGTTGGCGTTTGATTCAGTGCACAATGGCAATCATCCAGGAGTCAGAACCACGCGCAAGATGGTAGCGAAACGGTATTTCTGGCCTGGTATGAACAAAGATGTAGGTGTATGGGCTAAAGCGTGTATACACTGTCAAAAGGTAAAAACACATAGGCATACAGTTACAGAGTTAGGCACGTTTCCGCTCTCAGAGCGTTTCGAACACCTGCATGTAGATATCGTGGGTCCCCTGCCGACCGACCGACCGACCTCAGGAAGGGTTCAGATACCTAGTAACGATGATAGACAGGTATACAAGCTGGCCGGAAGCAGTTCCGGTGATAGATATAACAGCCGTGACCATCGCGAAAATTATTTACGAAAATTGGATTTGCCCTTTTGGGTGCCCAATTAGATTAACAAGCGATCAGGGGCGACAGTTCGAGAGCGAATTATTTAGTAGCCTTATGAGGATATTAGGTGTCCATAAGATTCGAACAACAGCGTATCACCCGCAAAGTAACGGCAAGGTAGAAAGATTGCATCGTTCTCTAAAGACTGCGTTAAAAGCTCGTTTGTTGCAAAAGGTAAGTGGATCACGGGTTGAAGAGCTACCTACAGTCATGCTGGGGCTGCGTGCGGCGTGTCGAGGCGACAGCGGCGTCAGCTCAGCAGAAATGGTATTAGGGCAAACATTACGCTTACCGGGCGATTTTTATACCGATTGTGAAAATGCAAATATCTCAGATGAAACATACGTGACTAAATTGCAACAAATAACTCAAAGCCTACGGCCTCAGACACGAGAGAGTAGCGATTGTAGAAAAATTTTCGTTCATAAAGATTTAGAGTCATGTAGTCATGTTTTCTTACGTAATGATTTAGTGCAGAAACCGTTAATGCCTGCATACAGTGGACCGTATCCAGTAGTCAAAAGGTCAAAAACCATGGTTATTAAGATGGGTGACCGCCAATCGACCGTGTCCGTGTCCATAGACAGAGTAAAGCCAGCATATTGTTTAAGTGAATCGGACACCGATTATGGCTCTAGTAATAAGGATATCAGTACTAAGGAAAATGTAAATGATAATATCGATAAAAGTGCAAATAATCAGAAACAAGTTAAAATGTCTCCAGCTGTTCAGAAACCGCTACCGCTTAAGCTTGTTACGCGCAGTTAAGCAGCCTGTAAGATTTTTGCTTCCGTCATTATATTGATCTAGTTTTTTTTTTATTGTTGCAATGATTTAGAATTCATTTCGTACAGAATATTGGACTCAGTAGGATTGTTCTTGAGAAATATTTTTATCTCCATAATGGGTAAAAGTTATAGTAAAGACGAGAAATAATTATAGCTCAAAACGGCGCAAACAACGCCAGCACTAGTGATATGGTGGTGCAAGTCCAGATCTACGGAATAGTGTTGTTAGTAATGTTTATAATGATGGTGTGCATCGTCATATACTTTTGCGTTGGAAAATGTCGTCAGAATACCCAGAAATGGGTTGATAAAAGAATTAGGGCCATCTGGAAAGTAACCGGAAATACAAATGGCCTAACGCCACAGTCGCAACCACCGCAGCAAGTTGTTTATGCTCAGTGATAACATTTTTTTTGGATTTCATAGTGTTTAGTTTTTTTTTTGTAATGAAGTAAGGAGTTTACAGGCTATTGTCGCGAGAGGAGGTAAAGTGGGCCCTAAGGGGTGTTGTTTTTTTATGTATAGCAGGCCGGCCTCTCGGGCAATATACCAATTAAATTATATTTTATTTGTGTTGTTCCTCATAAAGGAATATTTCATGTAGTATTTTTTGTTGATGGGTAGATAGGTAAGAAACCAGATGGGTTTTGTTGTGCTAATAGTTAAGCGGAAGTTCGGTTCCCGCGTGAAGTTTCGTTTTCTCAAGTAAGGTAAATTGAAGCTAAATGTATTCTAAGTGTTTTATGTAAGTAAATGTACGGAGTTAGTTTTTTTTTTTTGTGAAAGCGATTCATAATAAACCCAAATAGAATAATAGTTAAGTTGTCATCGATTGCATGTGCGTGATTGTACCTTTGTGCGGGCAACAGGCAAGCGATAAGTGGTATGTATTGCGCTCAATAGGGTGATGCAATCAGTAGACATCGAGTCAGCAAATTCCTGCGAATCGGTGTCAACTGGCGGCGGGCGCACGGTGTTAAGACAAGTTCTATTTTGCTATTGTTAAAATTATTCAATTATAATATAACAACATTTATACAATATTGTCATACAGAAATGGTAAAGTAAACCAAACACTTAAAATAGTTTTGTTTTTATTGTTTTTTATACATGTTTTTTTTTTATTATAAAATTTTTATTTTTGTACAAAAATTTTGAAAAAGAAGGGGTGTGATGTAGCGGCATACAATGTTGTAATGTACAATGTAATATGTCGGATCAGCAATCTGCACCCCGGCCGGCGTAGCGGTGGGGCCCGGCAGTCGTCTACAGAGCACCGCCTCGCTAGGTCATTTAATTAGTTATTGTTTAGATATTTTATAGTCATTTTATATATATTGTGTTATATCTATGTGCAAACGAGAATTACACAAGTGAATGAACTGAACGTCTTTCTTATTATTTCCTTCTGATGAACTATAGGGCAACCCACTAAAAATGTAACAAGAATAAAAATTGAGCACACAATTCGCTTACCTCCACAGTTGATACTTTGCTGTTTTCCCCCGTCTGATCTACGTCTTCCAATTTGACGTCGGGGTCCAATCCTAGGTACCACGACAAATCCGGATCACCAACTAAACTGTGGTAAGGCTTTTTAGTAACCATCCCGGGCAACGGGGACTTCTTGCCGCGGCAAGCAGCTAAAAATAGAAAATTACAGTTAGAGATCGAAAGATTGATAGTAACAAAAAATTGCTCTTGCTAGTGATAACTGTATTCGAACTTCGAACGTGTATTAACGCACTCACAATATGACCGTGCGTGTATTCGCGCTTCTTTCTTACAATAAAATACTTCCAAAACACGATACAAAATATAGTTATTATTTGTAAGAATCTCCCAAATGATTGGCTTGATATAAAAAATATAACGTTTATGAGGCACGACTCACATTGAAGATAATATATTCGATAATTATCAAGACGTAATTATCTTAAAAAATTTAAACTAAAGTAATAAATAATATCGAACATATTTTGAATGGGAAAGCACAGTTCTGTCTCCTTCTTACCTTTACCCCTAATAATCTTTGGTTTTGGTACAACTGTAATAACTTTTGGAGTATTTGGAGGACCTTTTATGGTCTTCACAAGCCCCGTCGTCGAAAGAGCTCGTTTTCTACCGCGTTTGCTTTCTCCGGGTCTTTTGTTTTCTAACGGTTCTCCCTATAAAAAAGAAATTATGTAATATTGTTTTCTAATATAAAATTTTACAGGTATCCAGTCAGCTTGTTACCAAATCCGGTACAAGCCGGTCAACACTTACAGACGTACTTAGTATATGTATGTACACCTATACTAAGTAAAGTAGAGTATCCAAACCCAATAAACATCTAATTTTCAATCTAAAATTCATCTCGATAAAGCTAGACAGATTTAATTACGAATAATGCTTACCCCTGGAAGACTAGAGCCCATGAGACTAGTGGTTCTTACACCTCTTTTCTTAGATTTGTCATTAGAATTTTTGACAGGTGTGGGAATATACGTCGATGTACTCAAACTATCCAGATTTAAATGGGAGTCCGATGAAAACAGGTCTTGAAACTCCATTGCTCCAATGGAAGGCAGAATATGTGATGCTAAATTATTAGGATTCTCGCCATAAGAAAAATCACACAAACTTGTTTCATTCCCTGGCTTATGCTGTGTGTACAATCGCCAGTCGATTTCCGGTTCAGTTTTTACTAAATCTAAATCAGGTTCCTCTATAATAACAGTTTTCGCTTCTTTCTTTATTCGAGAAGGATGAACGTAAGTGCTTGGCAAGTTAAACCTGTCAAGTTTAATTTTATTTGTTATTTTTGTACTACTATCCGTCCCAGTAGGATCGTAGATTCTTCTGGTGGTAGTACTTTCCCCCATACCATCGGAACATATTTTCAATCGACCGTGATTGGTTTTTTGGAGCATAAGTTTGGGTATTGGGGATTGCTCTCTCATGTCAGCTTCCCCCAGCTGATACGGGTCTTCCCCGGTAGGCGTAGTATCAATGAGCTGCAGCCGGTCAGACAGCGAACCAGTAAACTGAGATGTTCTCTTTGTTATAGTGCTTCTAGATTTACCATATGTATTTATCATTTTAGATTTTTTATTTACACTAAAGGTATTTGTGAAGCTTTTGTCATCATCAAACATTTTGTCTAAAAATCAAATAGAACATGTTAATAATGTCGAAACACAAAAAAAGTTAGCAGCTAACAAAATAAGCAATTATTATATTAAAAATATAAAATAAGAAAATACTCACTACTCTCAGGCTCTACTTTAGTACAAGGACTTTTTGACATTCGACTTAAACTTCCCAGTCCTGAAGATGTTCGCCTTTTATTTCTCTGTATTCTTTGGATCACAGGATTACCGCTATTTGATGTAACGGTATACAAAGCTTCAGAACGAGGTTCAGTCTTTATTTCTTTCTTGACATATGAACGTTTATTTTCAATCATTGTGTAGTTTTCACAGGTTATATTACTATCCAAAAGAGAGGAAACCCTTAAGTCTCCTTGCAAAAAGTCTGAAAAAATATTATTGTTATTATTTTTATTCAGTATAGATAAATTATTTCTTACTACTTACTGACTGACAATGATGAAGGTACACAAAAACTTAGTTACCTCCGGAACTTCTTGTTAACTCAAAAGAATCCTGCCCAAACGGTTTAGATTTGCTTAAATCACTATCAAATATAAATGAATTTGTCCGATTATCTGGTAGCAGAAGCTCAGTAAAACTATTCAGCATTATCTGAAAATACCAATATTATATATAAGCGTCTTCATTAATTATATTTAGTAATCCATTAAGTCCCATGTAAAAGATTGAAAAATCGTTGTAGTAATTCAAGTAATATAATATTATCAACAATGAATTTCAGTATTCAAATTAAAATATCACTTGATAAGATGATACAACATAATAATATTACAGGCACTAATTTATTATACCTGAGTCGATGCTGTGGCAGGTTCTGATTTCACAACTGTAGATGTGACAGGCAATGGTGGTGGCAATCCAGTGGAAGGAACATGAACCAAAGGTGGGGGATTAACGCTGTGTCGCTGGCCCACTGTGGTCACACGCCTGTTTAGTTTCGTCTTAAGCTGGAAATTCATGAAGTAGCATTTCAAAAACCGAGTTTAAAAATCAACAGTGAGATGTGACCCTCTAAATCATATTAGTTAATTTTTGACATTAACAATTACCATGCACACTATTATTTGTCTAATACCTATAATATGGTAAACACTAAATAGCAGGGTTCGAAAATATCCAGTATTTATTATAAATATCAAAATATCGGATATTTATGATATATATCTGACATATATCCAAAATTTGATATAAATCAATTTTGTGACAGCCATATTATTCATTTATTGTATTATTTATGTATACTGTTTGCATAAGTGTTTTATAAACATAATACATTATTTAAAACTAGCGGTCCATCCATTTTCCACATCCACATTTTTTTAAATATAGCTTATGTTACTCAGCACTAATTTATCATTCTAATGGTGAAAGATTTTTTAAATCGGTCCAGTAGTTTATGAGTTTATTTGTTACAAACAAAAATACAAAAATACAAAGCTTTCTTTTTTTAATATTACTATGAACAAACTAAAAGGTTTTTATTGTTTTATTTATGAAGGTAATTTAAAATCAGAAAAATAAACTCAAAAACAAAAAATCTTCTTATAAATCAGGAAAAATCAACTAAAAAAGATAAAATCTTATTATAAATTCTAATCAGTCAATGGCTTCATTAATTTTCTAACCATTATATTATATTAAACCATTGACCTACACTTATAGGTAGCAATACAAGAAACACATCATCTGCATTTGGGAAGTAGAAATACAGTATATACACAAAGACTTTTTGGGGGTGATCAGGACCTACTGATTCCGACTAAGTAAATTATGGCCATTGCAATAATAATAGTAGTAACATGTTTTCATTTTATAAATTTATTTTGTATTTTTAATTAGGTAACCAAAATTAATTAGAATGTATGGTTTTCCTACATTTTTATGAAGTGAAGATTAAAGTGATTTTTTGTATGTTGTCTGCCATTTGACTAATAATAACATGAAAAACTTTTAATCTTCAATGAGGTTTGTTATCATTACCTGTACTTATGAAGAGTTTTTATTTGTAACAAGGAGGTGTAGAATGACCATGCTTTTAATATTCATAGTTATTAACTTTTAACTTTACTTCCCAGATAAATAAAATAAAAAATGAAACGCTGACATGTAAGTTTTATTATTATTGCAATGGCCATCATCTACTTAGTCTGAATCAGTAGGTCCTGATCACCGATAAAAAGTATTCCTGTATGTAATTTCACATTTATTTATTTATTCCATTGCAGATGTAAAAAAATACAAAAATACTATAGAAATATTTCTTCGCTATGCCACAACATAGTATTTATATTCTAAAATGGGTTAGTGCTCGGTGTTCGTCTCGCTTGCTGATGATGGCACCTGGCGCTGCCGTGGAGAATGTATCCCTTATCAGGAATCTTTAATTCAATTTCTTAATAGTGAGGATCGAACTATTTGACTTTTGTCGGAATATGACAATGATAGTTATTATCATTGCTATTACGACTGATGACTACGATGACAAGACAATAGCTAGAAAAGCCTAACAGGCGTGCCATCAACTAAAATAGTATTTCCCCTGGCATTCCAACACAGAATGTCTAACATATAAACAAAAATGAAACGAAATGAAAAATAATTTAGTTTTCATCTGAAAAGACTATTGTTTTATTATTAGTATCGCGCGTAGCGCAAGCCTTATATAAATTAACTTTTGTACAGAACTTTCTTGGTGATTCTAATTTTAGAATAAATTCACACAAAGGACCTGTAGAAACAATTTCAACTATAAAGGTAAAATAAGTTATTTTCTTAGAATGAAGCTTAAAAAGGCAACAGTTGAATGTATTTGTATCAAAGAAATACAACAAAAGAAAAAACAACTTCGCAAAAGCTAGCAGCGCCATTGTTTTACGTTTTACAATGTTTTCTTTGTTTATTTTTTAATGTATACATAACTAGCTTTTGTTCGCGGCTTTGCTTACGTGGGCTACACGACTTGTGTTTATTTATAATTAAAGTCAAACTTATTAAAGGTAAATATTATAAGGGTTTAGGTAAAAAGTGTTTACCACAAAACAACGTAATAAAGATCACTCTAATTTAAGTAATTTTGATCCGTTTTGAAACCTCCTGTACAAAATTGTCACCTCTACTTGAGGGATATTTTCCAAAAATCCTGAAACACTTTACAATTTGTTACCAGGCCGAATACCGAAATTTAAGGAATGACAGCTTTTCATACAACTTTCCACCCTTATTTCACCTCTCTAGGAGAGGTTTTTCGAAAAATACTTAAACACGTCATTCTTTATTTTTATTGAAAAATTTATAGATATTATTCATTTTGATAGAACCTTCTTTCCTTTTTTACTCCTTTAAAAGAATATAAACAAAATTCCTGAGACATGTCATTCTTTATTTGTTTTCAAGAAGCCAAATACGAATTTTCATGTATTTTACTTAAAAACTGACGGACTTTCATTGAAACTTTCACTTACTATTTGACCGTCTTAGGGTGTGATTTTCGTAAAATCTTACCACTTTCTTAGTGGCTGGTTACGTCACTCAATTAACATACAGTCCAAATTTCATCTAATTAGCTTTAGGCTTGGCGATGATGAATCAGCCAGGACAAGCAAAACAGCAAACTGCAAAAATTTACTTAATAATATCAAATTTTTTAAGTATTTTTGTATTGATATATATCGGATATATATCATGATATATATCCATTGATATATATCCTCGAACCCTGCTAAATAGTGAGACAGTACTGAACAATATAAAACTTACTGGCAAGTTTACAAACAAAAAAAAACATGTATAAACATTTACTAGTAAATAAGGAAACGCCACTTATTTATAAGTGTCTGATAGTTAAAAATCAAATACAAACTTTTGTAAGTTTTTTAAATTCATTGCATGGCAATGACTCCACTTCATTTGACTAAGCCTTTTTAACTAACCCCCTTATTCATAAAAACTATTTATGCATTATTTAGTTAAATATTGTTTTGTCAACATCACACAAACGCCATTTTGAATTTGGGAAAGAGAGATAAAACAATGATTAACTAAATAATGCTTAAATATTTTGTATGAATAAGGGGGTAATAATTAAGATAGCATCCTATATTTGTGAGAGACAGGTGCCTGATAAAGGTTTCAGAAAAAAAAGGAAACCTGGGCTACATGTCGCCAGGCCCTCCCTGTAAATAGTAATTATTTAATTTTAATAGTTCTTAGTTCTTAGTAACTAGCTGACCGGCGGACTTCGTACCGCTTTGACAGTTTCCATGACAACAAAAACAAACAAATAATTTTGTATTGGAAAATTAAATTGTCGTTTTTAGTGTTTTAGTTTAAACCTTCCCTGAACTTCCACAAATATTTCAAATTCAAAATTAGCCAAATTGGTCCAGCCATTCTTGAGTTTTAGCCACTCAAACGAACAGCAATTAATTTTTATATATATAGATAATATGTATCAAAACAAAACAACCAATATTCACTCTGATTTGACCTAACAGACAGACGGGTAAGCATGTTGCCGCAAGCCGAAACCAATTTAATAAAAACTTTTATCTTTATTGATGGTTTTCTTTGTATATATTTTTTTTAATCTATAGTTTTTAAAGGGACAACAGGGTATAGTATTATGTTTAACATGAACACTTTAAACATATTTAGTATTTCTGATGTGAGAACTATTAAAATTGACATCTCACATTATTACTGAGTCAAAGATTAAACTCTCACAGTTCGTCATAGCAAATGGCAAAAACAGTACTATTATTACATATTAATATGGAAATAAAATTCAGTGCTTGGTCAGAGTGCTTTGCATATTGGTTTGGTTTCTATATTATGATAACCTCAAAACTGCTTATAATTTATGCATAATTCGCATCGCTTTTGTTAAGTTTGTGAATTCAGTGCAGTTGATTAGATTACAATAATACAAGAGATAAAAGGTGTATTAAGATTTTGGTTTTAAAAGGGGAATCTATTTTACACTATGATTTAACAGAAATTGATAGCACAGCCAAAAAAAAAAACAGAAAATTAATCATATTTCTACAATATTTCACTTATATTTCTAGGAAAATCAAAAACATTACTCACATTTGAACTTTGTCAATCTTTTAGGTATTAAGTATGATGTAAACACCAAATTTAACAATTCTTTATTTTTTGGTATGTTTTTAGTTAAAAACAAACCCTTTATATTCGTAGACATTAAATGCTACAATAATGTGTGTAAACAATTATATTGAACCAAAATTGCTATATTTTTCTTAAATTTTGAGGCATTACTTATACATTTAAATAGGCAATAGAAACATACTAATTATAAATAAAACTACTTATTACAACAATCACACAGACAATATAACATGTAACTGATATCATCATATAACTAAAACTATGTTGACATTGAATCATTACATAGCAGTAAGGTTACACAATAAATAAATGATAAACAACAATTGGGAAAATATTTCTACTTACTGAATCATTTTCTTGTTTCAGAGCCTGATACAGTTTATCTCTTTTGGTAATAAGCTCGTTCTGCTGTTGGATCAAATCCAGATGATACACAAGCAGGTCTTTCAGCCTCTTATTTTGGTTTTCTGATATAGTCAACTGATCATTGAGTCGATTGATCTCAGAGCTGGTGCCTACCACCAAACTATTATCGTCAGCTACCACACAATGCGTCGAAATTTCAACCTCCTTATCGAGTTGAAGTGTTTGCCTACGATCGGAACCTTCGGAACAGGCGTAAATATGATCGAAAGGAAAACTTAGCAAGCCGTCTTTCGCGTCTAATTGATTTAATGTCGACAGATCTGTCGAGAAATTCACCAAATTCGTTTCATTTACACTACTGCGACTGTTCATTTTTTGAGTCGCTTACGACTAGCCAGCCGGCTGTCAAAAACTAACTAACCGACACTACACTTGTTCGTTTCATTACAATTTTATTGATCAACTTTTTCACCAGATACTATAAGACACAATATAATAAATATAGTCGAGTCTAATTCGGCATTACATTGTCAAAGCTACGACAATTCTACGTATTCTTCTATTCTGACATATCTTTCACGCACATGCGAAATGATAAAAGACGCATAATAACTATGTAATGATTTCGACTGCAAACAGCTTTCACGGAACTGATTCTGAAGCAAACCATTTGTATGGATATAATTTAAATAATTATTATTCTGATTGTATCACTTATAATTTAACCGGGATATTATGAGAATTGAATAAAAAATATAGGAAAATTCATCAACTAGCGTCAAGGCGTCACGTCAACCATAGACATTTTGGAAACTTTTTTAAGCTTGTCAAAAATTATGATGGCTCTGAGCCTTAAACCCTTAAAACAATAACTAAAGCTATAGAAACCGGACTAAAATAGCAACACAAATACATCAGTTCGTACTATTTTTACTAATGAACCTAAGTGATGTATTGGAAAAAGATAGATGGTCCTTTTTCTTTCGTAATTTCGAAGGCTGTCACCAGGAATTATGACGTCATATTTGGGTAATGTTGTAACTTTATCGACTTTATTATCGATAAAAATAATTGAAAATAAGAATTTACTTAGTACTTTTTTGTCACTATATTTATTAAAAATACATTTTAAATTAACGTTAGATAGACAATAATGGAACCCAAACAATCAATTGCACTATCTAGCAGGGAGCTTTTTTTTATATATACCTCGGCAAATGACTCTATCCCACCTGATGTTAAGTGGAAATGGAGTCCAGACGCGAAGATAACTGGTGTAGCGTGAAAATAAACGTAGCATCAGTTAACCTCACTCTGCCGGCCCACAAGGTGCTTCTTCACGCCTCTTTTGAAGGACCCCATATCATAGGAAGGAGATTAATTAATTTGGAAAGATGTACGGCCGTGTCTCAAAAATATCCATCGGTATGATATCCAAACACATCACATTATTTTTTATTACAAATAAAAATAATGTGATCACAACTTATACTCAACAACAACCCACTCTACTGAGATAGCAAGGAACAGGCAATATCATCTAAGCCCATAATTCTCCATATACAATGTTTTACCTGTCTTTCTGTACGACATGTCATTGTTGTAAATTTCTAAAGAGTTTCTTAAATCTGTTGAACTGTGCTATATTTTCCTTCACAGAATCTTAACACATACATCACAATACATATTATACCATTTCATCAGATCCATCCATAATAAATAATGTCGGAACCGCATGTCCGAACCGAACTCTCACCAAATGAATCATAGTAAAATGCTCAGAGCAAATGTGAGTATGCCTTTTTTAAGTCCAACACGATTTAGCCACTATTATTTTTTTACTTTGCCTTTAGTCTTTTTCAATCATGCACTGACATTAGTGCATGATTTATAAGAAATCCGTAAAATAAAAGTATCGATATATAGATTTTAAAAAATATGCACATTGTTACGTCACTATTCATGATAAAATAACCCAATGCCGTTTCTGAATCATTGCTAAATCTGCTATTAAAATTGAATTAACGGCTGGTTTTCGCTACAAAATAGTTTTACCAAATTTTATTAATATTTTTATTTGCTTCTTTTTTTCACATTCGACAAATAATATAGCAAAAACATACCGATTGTAAGTCAATAGTCCTTGACTATTTTCTTTTCGAGATTAATAGAACTTTTAGCCTCCAACTACAAAAAAAAATAGTGCCACATAGACCACACACTCACTATTTCTAGTAATCCACAGCATTCGTGCAATCTAGACGGAAATACTATTAAAATCACTCCGTGTATATTTGTTGCTTTTTTACGCTGCAACGGATGGATGGATTTTGATGAAATTTGGCATACAGATATTTTATAACCTGGATTAACACATAGGATAGTGTTTATTCTGATATTCCCACTGGAATGAAACTCATACCGTTTCTCTATATTATTTGGTTTCACAATTTACTACTTAGGTCTTGGATTTGCATGAGTGTTGGCAAATGAAAAAAAACAGTGCAACGTCAATTTCAATTTCAATTTCAATTTCTCTCAATAAGTCTGCGTGAGGACTTAGTAAAGCCACCACATCTTTACTGAGATACTCGAAGGGTTGGGGGGTATATTATTTCTCACTTCCCATTTCTATTATCATTCATCATCATCAATATTCTTTTTATATGTATTACCTAAGAAGATAAAACGAACGCATAGGCTTGATGGATTTCATCCGGAGCAGTAAAACAACAAACAAAAAAAAAAGTCCGCCGGGGACAGACTTCTTGGCGGGAAAGTGAAGAGTCATGTTTGCGGTTTTGTTTTATTTTCTAAAATTTGTGTTATGTCGAATATTAATGTAAAATAATGGTGGATTATTAACCGTTAAGTGTTCGTGAGTGTGCATGAGTGTTGGCTAATGAAACAAAACAGTGCAACGTCACTTTTCAAATTCTCTCAAGAAGTCTGCGTGAGGACTTAGTAAAGCCCCACATCTTTACTGAGATACTCGAAGCGTTGGGGGGGTATATTATTTCTCACTTCCCATTTCCATTATCACTCATCATCATCAATATTCTATATATATGCATTACCTAAGAAGATAGAACGAACGAATAGGCTTGATGGATTTCATCCGGAGCCGTAAAACAATACACAAAAAAAAAATCCGCCGTGTCAGCTAGTCTGAAATAATGAGATAGGAATAAGACAATAAGACAATGTTATTGTCGAAGTTATACTATTAATAAGCGAAGAAGTCTAATATATCTAAAACGAAGTGTCAGCTTTTAAATCAAAGTATTTCTGAATTTGGCCGGGAAGAGGGCCTCAGAGATCTGTATTTTAACAGTTTAACTGGAGACCGATGACATAACAATACAAAAATTAAAAACTTAAGTCAACCATTTGTTGCGACAGACCATTGTTGAAGTGCGCTTCAACCTTCTTTTCCAGCCATAAGAAAGAACGGAACTAAACATAGTTGCACGTTTTATATTTTAACCTTCCTCTCATAGCTTTAGTTCTTTAGTTTAGTTATGATTCTGAGATTAAACCAACCGGAGACGTCACTGACAGGCGTTCCCCTCCTCTGCCAAAAGCTTAGATTAAATTAAAAAGGGAAAATACGGTATAGTTAGAACAGGACTTCTTGGCGGGAAAGTGAAGAGTCATGTTTGCGGTTTTGTTTTATTTTCAATAAATTGTGTTATGTCGAATATTAATGTGAAATAATGGTGGATTATTAACCGTTAAGTGTTCGCAAGTGTGCATGAGTGTTGGGAAATGAAACAAAACAGTGCAACTACTACTTTTCAAATTCTCTCAAGAAGTCCGCCGAGGAATTAGCAAAGCCCCACATCTTTACTGAGATACTCGAGGGGTTGGGGGTATATCATTTCTCACTTCTCCTTTTTTTATCATTCATCATCATTCATCATCATACTGACTGAAAGGAAATATTGTATATTTATGTATTACTTGTAAGAAAAATTACTTTGACACTGGCTAAATGTGCTAATCGCACGAAGCCATCAACTAAAAGATGGAAAGAAAAGAAAGAAAGAGATTACATCAGATGGGTCACTTCCATAAACCAAAACTTTTCGTATAGAAGTTCACATATGATAGAAGTTTGTTATTAAATGAGAGGAATTAAACTTTATGGCCTTAGCCCACAGCAATTTAAATAATATTAAAAAGCTTCGCCCGTTATTCTAATTTAAATTTAAAATTTATTTAGGTTTAATGATAAATGAAACACAGATAATTATCAAGATTATTTTTATTTCTTGTTTGCCTGGTAGGTATTTAGTAAATAAGTAAATAATAATAATTTGTGCTCTTTGCTAAATTGTACAAAAGGAAGTCACTACAACATCCGTATTTTATGCAGGTCTTAGACAATTTTAGGCTGCTTCAATAATTTTCGTACCTGAAATAAAAACAACATTAATAAAATTTTAAGCTGCCTCATTTATAGTTTTCTTTTAATTTATGGCACCTATAACTATTAATTTATCAAATTGTAAAGGATGCTCACGAAAGGTTCTACTATATAAAATGTCTGGCTATATAGGACTTGAAAAAAAATAGCATCCTGTAGAAACAGATTCTTATAAATCATTAAAAGAAATTATGGTTCTTGTCAAAACCAAGATAATACTTATTGACTACCTGTTCATTAATCAGTATAACTAAATAGTTGGCATATAGGTATATAAACCTATAGGTATATAAACCTACCAGCATAGCACCTTTATTGTTTTCTCAACCTCATTTTACAGAATGTATGGTCTTCGCGCTGTTGTATAGGGTAAGGTAGGTATACATAGTTATGCTGCTGACTTCTTAGAAAAAAAGAAATTACAAGTCTAATTTTGATACATTTATATGTGAAAGTATATTTACAATAAATATTCTAGAAATATTGACAAACGAGAACTGTTCTTTTTAATACCATTTTGCATAGGAACTGTATTATGTATTTTGTACTGTGTATACTAGTAGTAGGTAGTACTGTGGTAGTACTTTGTATTTTTCATAACTACCTAATGATTAAAATAATTGTCGTCATCAGCCTTTCTGGACCCGTTGCTCTACATAGACCTCATTTATTAATTATTTATTCAATCTATTGGTCAGCTATTATGCATTAAATGAATAATAGTTTATGCAAATATAAATTACCAACTAAGAAGAAGTTTAAAATACCATTTAAGAACTTTACCATTTTGGAAATATGTGGAATCAAAACTTATTTTCCGTAGGTTGGTTAAACAGTTGTTGCACTTCAACTACTTTTCGAAATATTTTCACTTTTAGGAAATAAACCTACATAAGTTGAAATCCTTTCGCCTACTAGCACAATTTACAACAATGCAGTTGATGTGCTGTAGGTACATTTTGAATAGCTTTAAAAAAAAAATTAGAGGACATGTTACGAAAATTAATCATCAATAAAAATCACATTTATAAAATATTTGAATTCAAATTTATTGATATAATATTATTTGACAGTTAGGCGTTGCTAAGCAACAAAAATTGTAGTAAGAAGGGTGCGGGGGGAAGAGAAAATTGTCATATCGCATATAGGAACCATAGACACTCGGTTGAAATATTTTATTCGTAGACTACCTGCCTACCTGTGCTAGTTAGTAACAGCGAATGAGACAATCAAACTGCGTCTAGCTGATGCACTAGCGATCAGTAATTGTCAGTGGACCGTTGTGTCGTGAGCACGTGCTGTCACACTGCGATTTATTACCTTTTAATTATATCACATTGCCTTCTTGTTACTTGTAATACTCGGTATCTAAACTAATGTATAGTCACTGAACACGTTAGGATCTGAACGAGTACCCCCCACCTCCTCCATCCCCGCCATTCCGCGATCTTAAAAATGCACCTTCGTTTATACGAACGTGTGTTGGTGTAGACGTGTCTTGGTTTGCAGCTCTCGTACGCTAAAACTATTGATTTTACAAAAAAAATAGGTTACTACATAAATTGTAGGAATTTTTCTGTGCTTTAATTTATTAAATAACTATTTTTATCGTAAAATGAGTCGGAACGGAGTTATTCTGAAAAAAATGTTTTTGAGCGCCATTTTTCCAATATGGCGGTGCGAGCAGCAAAGATACGAGGTGGCAACGTGAAAATTCGAAAAGAGCACGTCAAAATGTATAAAATCACAAATTTTCAGAACTTCTGGAAAACTTTCCAGGAAACCCCCTTTTTGAAAATTTCCTACAATTGATGTAGTAACCTTTTTTTTATAAAATCAATAGTTTCAGCGTACGAGAGCTGCAAACCATAAAGAGAATGCAGTAAATACTCGTTAGAAGACATTAAACATATCAAAATGACTTCTCTTATCTCCTCATACTTTTCAAAGTATGTACAATTTTACTTGTTTACTTAAGACTTCTAAGGCTCTCACACACCAAAAGCAGGCACCAACATGACCCAACGTAACCCAAGTTCAAAGTTATCCGCCTTTTTAGAACTTTATTCTATCGGGGTTCCCCTGCTTTTATTTGATTCGTTCGTTTTAAAGTATTAAATTAATTATTATGTGGTTTTATAGGGTCTGATATGCAGGTTCAAAAGTCGTCGTTGCGACGCACGCTGCTGCGAAAAAAATTTCAAGTCCCTTTCGAAAAACCGTTGTATCGAAAACAGCTGTATCGAATGACGGATTCGCGAACAGGCAGTTACGAAAATCCTTTTATATGTGGTACGCTAAATCCATAGTCACGGTATCGAAATCTTTTGTTGCGATTAGATTACCTATTTAAATCTATTATACGGGAATCGAACTTACGACCCCGATGAGACACAGCAACTTACGATGGAGTCGATTAGTATTTGGAAGGAAGAGATACTTTTTTTTAGTTAATTTTTATTGTTGTAAGTACTATAACTATAGAAAACAAATTTAATTTGTAAAGCAATATACGACTTTTTGTTTGTACACATTTTTATAATAATAACAATAACACCCTATAGACACAAAAAATATATTAAAGATATGTTTTTAGATAAATTAGTTACAACTCTCTTTGCTCATTTTATATTGTATGTCACATGCTGGCACATCAACTCAATCAAGTTCAGGAAGGAAGATAGGAATTCAAAATAATGGTAGATTTAGAGGGTATTATCAAAAGTGGCCGTATAGGAAAACCAGATAAATGCTAGCCAATCTTCATTAATTTATTTTCTAATCGCAACAATGGATTTCGACACAACGGCTTTTCGGAAGGGCGCGGAAGACCTACCACTTATTAAAAGTTATCTTTAAGTTTCTTGTATGTACAATTTTAATTAATAATTTTTTTACATTCCCCTATAAACATTGGAAAAAGTCGAAATATGAATCAAATATAAATATTTATAAAATACAGTGAAAAAATTAAACGCCCACCCGACCCAGCCAGGAATCGAACCTGGGTCTTCCGCAATCCGGGCGGCTGCACTGACCGCTATGCTACCGGGAAGGCTGACGTAAGCGCTGAATTTTGTCACTGCTATTTTAATGTTTTTGAGTGCTTTTTAGCGGCACTGAGCGCCATCTATCCAACGGTCGTTGCAACCGATGGCCATGCAGATTCATCTTTGCAGATGAAATACCACAAATTTTTGTGTTATCAAATTTGTGGTATTTCATCTGCAAAGATTGCGATTGCGCTATAGTAAATTTTACTTTTTTATTTTCAAATGCTAATTGCTGCACTGAAGCTAAATTAAATATTTATAAAATTTATAAAATACAGTGAAAAAATTAAACGCCCACCCGACCCAGCCAGGAATCGAACCTGGGTCTTCCGCAATCCGGGCGGCTGCACTGTCAATCAAATATAATTCAGAAAATTAGGTTTTGGGTAATCCACGCCCGACCCGACCCGATCCAAACTTATTTAAAAATTTAGACATTTTGCGACTAAGACGATTTGCGATGTGTACGAAGTGAGAAACTGGTAATTTAGAATTTAAACATTTTGCGACTAAGACGATTTGCGATGTGTACGAAGTAAGAAACTGGTAATTTAGATAATCAGACGAATTGCGATTTAGGGAATCCAAGCGCGACCCGTAACTAAAAAACCTGTATCTTGCCTGCTTTATGAAATAAACAACGAGTATTATTTATGGTATTATTATATTTCATCTTCAATTCACAAACTAAAATAATTGAAACTCCACATCTAAAACAAACGAACATTCTGTTATATATTTTACTCATACATTTATTATTTCTTATTTTAGTACTATTAGATCTTACACTAATGCTCCTTAAAAATTTGTCTTTTTGCAAACGTCTGTTATGCATTCTTCGATCATAGAAGATATTTTATTTTTTGTAGAAGGCCAGCTAGAATGTTTTTAAAAGTTGCATTTTTGTCGGCATTAAGTTTTAGAGATGCATTACAGTTTCTATCAACACACCTCCTTAAGGTAGTTCCGTCACTAGAGCGTTGTCATGATTTTTTGTAAATCTGTAACCAGACCACATCAAAGATTGCCCGCCCTTTTGATTTTCGGCGAAAACCAGCTCTTCAGGCCATTTTCTATGCAAACGTAATGAATGAATTCAAACGATTGACATAATAGACAATTAAGTTTTAATAGATAACAACCAATTCAATTCTAATCTGAAAATAGGAAATTCGCATAGAGTTTTCTATGTCACTTCCTTTCACATTTATATTATTAGTAGATATTATTAATTTGAGGCAGTTTGGTTTATAGCCGTTTTTGATAGCGATTAATTATGCTTCTTAGTTGTATGGCATGTTATGTATCATCCTTTA
The DNA here is from genome assembly GCA_949315975.1 of Eudonia truncicolella. Classification (NCBI taxonomy): domain Eukaryota; kingdom Metazoa; phylum Arthropoda; class Insecta; order Lepidoptera; family Crambidae; genus Eudonia; species Eudonia truncicolella. The sequence goes on along the minus strand of OX438825.1, from coordinate 18,853,229 downwards.
AAGTCATTTAAAATTTTGAGACGTTATGCTGCTTACACAAGAAAGAATGCAGACGTATTAGGCAAACCGCTTTAGAGATATTGATTTGAGGCATTTTGCTTTGTAGGCGTTTTAAATGTTAGTAATTTTGCCACTTAATCTTATGGCTGTTTAGGAGTAATACTTCAAAGTCATTTTGCGGCGTAAGCATTGTGATGAAAAAGGAAATTATGAAAAAAATTACTTTTTGTATGTCATTTTGTATTAAAAGTTTCACAAGTAGAACGTATTTAAAAAGAAACATTTAATACTTTTAAAATGTAGGTACACACCACGAAGTAGCATTTACTTCGTGGTACACACTTATCTTTTTTACTCAAAACAAATATTCTAAGAAATAGGAAGGTACTCTAATAGCACACAAACTTTAATAGCGCATGTTTGAAATTATGTTGAACTCTTAAGCTATAACCCTTTAAGATCTGCAATGGATGACACTTTCAATGATAATTAAAATAAAATAAAATAAAATCTTACGAAATGGCGCCGATCCGCGCGTTGGACGCCTGCCAGTTCCATACATAACATCACCTCGCACCTAAACGTAACCGTGAAAATAAACTTCTATGAATAAATTTTCACGGTTTATACATTCGCGAGTCAGTATACGTTACGATATTTCATATCGTGTACGTATTTGTCACATGTGATAACCCTATAAACTATTGTCGATTGTTCGGGTGTAAAGCTGGCTCATCAATTCTGGATATCTTATCATCCACCGACTGGTAAGTAGGAAGAAATGCAACTGCAACCTTTGATCGTACAACAATGTTTTGTCAACATACATTAACACCGTGTCCATGCTTAGCTGTTTCTTTCATATGCCTTCTCACATTATTTTTTTATTTGCAACTGCTGGGATGACCTCACAAACAAATTAGTGTGATATTTGTAATATAAAACAGAACTTTAATTTAATTGTTTTATATTTGTGGACACGAGGTTCCGTAACGTAAACATGTCAGGGTAAAATTGTGTTATAAAGTTCATGAAGTAACTACACAAACTTAATCTGTGATAAAGTGTAGTGTGCTTAACTGTCTCAGTGGCACGCTTTATACTCATAAAATTTTTACTGACTTTTCATTGTTCAGATGGCTGGCCGACAAAGAAAATAGTATTTTTCCACGAATAGTCTAAAAGCTAATACTTAATAGTCTAATATTAATTCATAAGCTTAAGTAAGTAGCAAGTAGCTCACTATCATATAAGTACCTACAAAAAGTTTTAAACTTATTTTAGAGCTTGGCTGATTGATGCGTGTGCGGCGGCGGCGGGCGGGCGACAATCATCGATTGTCCATCACTGCACTTGTCGGCCGCGCTTTATTTTTCCTTTTTTTAACGAATGAGTTTACTGTTGAAGACTGTGGCCTTTACAGTGTAACCGCATGTTATGCGAGAATCTCGCCACGTCTGCACATAGTCACGTATAGGCCTCTAGGCACTGCATCTTACATACAAAGCAAAAAGTGTTTGTTATTTGATTCATTTTTTAAATATAAAATAATGTATCATGTTGTTCACCCAAAACTCGGTTTCGTTGTGAAGGCTATATAAGCGGCGAACAGCACTCACTTTTTAAAGAAAGAAAATTATATACATCACGATTCTGGAATCTGAGTTTCAATCATCTCTCCTCAAAAAGAGAAAAGCCTCGAAATGTGTTGAAACCAACTTTCCTCGTAATACTGAAACAATTTGCTGATAGTGCTTTGTTTTGTATGGATTTTAAAGTTCAAGTCACTGTCTTCCAGCATTTGATTAGCATTACTAAGTCACAGAGCCAGTACGTTGCAAGAGGTAAAATCGATAGCACCACAATCTACGTAGGTAGGAACTGTATTCTCAGTCAAATTTAACAACTTTGGACCTAAGTACTAACAAATTATACATTGGCTAAGGACTGTTTTCGATCACTCTTCGCGTGCTGGGCATAAACGTTCGGGCAAATAAGTCTTCTTCTATGCATCCTACGACTGAAAACCAGTTGCACAAAATAAAACGATAAGGTCTAGCTTCACTTGCACTAATGAGCATTCAATAATTAGTTCGACCTGATTTGTATTATAAATTTACAGGAAGTTTTATCATTACTCGTAAATCTGCTTCTATCTAGACAGAAGACTGTACCTGCCTTAGATTATTTTTATTTATAGTTCCACTTTACTTTAAATTTTATTAATAATATACCACGTACAATAACTCTACTGATCATCACTCCACGAGCTTATGAAGGATGGCTCCTCTTCCTACATGAGCAGCCTAGCATTGAAATGTTTATTTATGGCCTGAAAATGATAAATATAATCATATACATAAAAACACATCAGACTACCACATATTGTTGAATATTTATTGAGGAAATTTGACAGTTTTGGATTAGCTGATGTGCAGGCCTTTTGTACATATCATCTACTATCACAATTTTTGAATTAGCCTGCTACCCAAAAATTACCAAAAAATGTTTTTGTGTGTTGATAGGTTGATGGAAGATCACGAATCACGATCATCCGCATTAAAATTTTAGAACCGCAATTGTTTTTGTAACCTTACCTGTAGGCTCTTGGGAGTACCTAATAAATATTATATTTATTTGTGTTCATGGTAGGAGCAAAACACGCCTCCAGTGGTGATGAAACGCCGCCAATACCAGAAGAAGAACTCGAGCAACAGAAAATTGAACATGAAAAGCAAATGCAAAAGGTAAAGGAACAGGATTTTGTTCCACATTAACAGGTTTTATTTCACAGCAAAGATTCAGTTAATATTTTACAGTGGGCACTTGCTCTACAGCAGCATCCATAAAAAACCGGCCAAGTGCGTGTCGGGCCACGCGCAGTGTAGAGTTCCATAGCCCATCTCAATAATGCGGACTCTGAGAAGAGGGCTTTTATGAACATTTATTTAACGATGGCTCATATACTTAAATGTAGATACTACCGGTTTCACAGACCTGACAACGTTATTTAAGTAGTTCCCAATGACGAATTTGTACTGCGCCAAGTACTTACATTTTTAAGTTGGTCGACTGTTACTCGTAAACTTGTAAAGCCTACTTAGCTGTGATAGTTTTCCTTTTTACTTCGTCAAATATACAACTATTACAACTGTTTTCACAATACACCGCAATATTTGAAATTGCTATTCAACGACACCCCACACTTAGGGGCAAACAAGAAAAAACGTGTAACGTTCACGTGTAGGGGAGGTAACCTTAAAAACTATAAGGGTTCCTTGTTGACTACGGAACCCTAAAAAGGTTGGTTGAGATATGGCCTCTTTGAAGGTACTACACTATATGCATATGCCTATGCCTATGCTGTGCTGTAGATCGAAGGCTGTATGCTTATTGCATACCATCAAGCAACAATTAAATTTTATTGCTTTTCGTCAAACTTATCTAACTAGATCAACAGAATAAGATAGGGTAGCCTTATTTGATTCTAACAACTCAATGATAGCAAAAGAAAAAATAGTTTTATCGTCAACTCTAACTGAATAAAAACCTATGTAGTATGTCAGTAGTATTGGTCTAAGATTGATAATTAACAATGCATTATGGCTCAGGAAAAAGAATGTCAAGCTCGTGAGGCGGAGGAAGTGGCGCAACTTGACATAGAGCTGTTGCACCAACGAGCTATCGAAGCTGAAGAGGAGCAGAAAAGAGAGGTAGGTGCATGCATTTATTTATTTATTTATAGAAACCAACAGTTTATCACAATGAATACTTATTCTACTAATAATTACAATAAGTGAAGCCAATTACAGGTTTCTGCATTTACATTATTTTTTTAATCCTTGCCAGGCGTTAATAAGTTGCAAACTTGCAACTATTTATTATTTATTTATTTACTATCATATCAGCTTTTCACAGTAGTTTGCCTGTAAGAAAAAGGAGTATTTGAAAAAATATAGATTATATAAAGCAAACGAGGAGTAGATACCTACTTGTGACTTGTTGTTTATCTAAGAAACATTTGGTGTAACGGTCATCACAACAAAATTAACAAATTTTGGTACTAAAATGTTTTTGTTTTGTTTATATAAATTTAACGCAAATTTTGTTGCGAAACAAATTATAAAAACACAAATGTTGAAAAAATTTCCACGAGCAGGACGAGCATGACGGTAGTTGTTGACATTGAATGTGCGCCTTTGGCTTTCAAAGTAAAAAAGTACATAGTGTTGAATAATTTCGGCGGGCTGGTTAGAGCCACGATAGCTCAATTGGGAGAGCACCTGACCCGGTATGTCAGAAGGGTGCAGGTTCAAATCCTGCTCGCCGAAATTTTTTCAACATTTGTGTTTTCTCTAAGGTACTCCATAAAAACGCCTCACGTACTCTTGTCTGCTTTACTCCTAGGTATAATAGTGTAATTACTGCTCATGGGCGAGGAGGGGTGAGGCCTAAGGGGCGTTTCACATGTGACGGAGACAAATAATTACCCCCCTTCGCTCGAATAGTGGGAACTCCCACTATTCGAGAGAAGTGGGAGTGCGTGCAGTGCGTGCGTGAGTGGGGCTTTCACCCCAACTGGGGTGAAAGCCCCACATAACCAACCGCTTCTCCACAGTCGCAGTGGTACTCGGCAATGAGTTTTCCCTTTCGTTAAAATGGGTATGCGTGGCACTACCGTGCAACCATATGCTAGCTTGCACGCGGCTGTATGCATGTCCACATATTTTATGCGTACTGGTTTCAACTTTTTGGGTATGCTTCTAACATATTGATATCCATTATTTATATTATATTTACTTAGGTTTGGTAACTCTACCTACAAACATAGAAGGAGGAAAGTTACAAAAAATCATAAATAATAAGTCTAAGGAATAATGCAAGTGAAGGAGGTTTAAATATATTGAATATCGTTGTCTCTAAGAGAAAAAGTAAATAATTAGTATAAGGAAAAATACATTCGAAGCAGGTGTAAATATTGAATATCGTTGTTACCAAGAAAAAACGTCTTGCCCGAAATTCATATACAGCTGGGATTCAAGAAATAGGAAAATCATAAATATGTAATCTTAAAATAGAGGGGATTTGTGGTTTCGGGTATAAAGAAAAAAGTAGAAAAGAAACAGGTTAAAATGTTTTGCGAGAAATAAATGTTCGGAGTAAAAAGTTTTGGTAACATCAATCACATTATATGTAGGTAACTTTTGTCCTACTACTATGTCACATAAACCATGGACTAATAATATAACTAAACAAAGAAATTTTATATTACTTTGTATATGTCTCGTTTAGATTATAAATAGATTTAGGTAAAAGGTAATAATATAAAAAAAACAACGGAGGCTTTAAGCTGCAAGGTTTACTTTTTATGTAATAAAGTTTTGATTAACCTTAGCACCTACTTACCTATAATAGCGCTCGCATCTACAGTTTAAGTCTTTGATCTGGCATATACCAGTTGACTGCAACTGACCCAGTAGAACGTAGATCTGAAAAATTTCAATAACGGCGCCATCGCCATTATATTGCAACCATATAAAGAGTACTAGTTGTTGCCCGCGACTTCGTTCGCCGAAGACTACAGTAATAAAAAAAAAAGTATCCTATATGCTGGTCTGGGTCATGGTCTGTATATGAGGAAAGTTTCATTAAAATCCATGCAGTAGTTTTTACGTGAAAGAGTAACAAACATCCATCCATACTTACAAACTTTCACGTTTATAATATTAGTAGAATATTATATAGCATGCGGTTTATACTTACTACTACTACTTACCTACTTTTATATATAAACAGTAATCTAATGACTCCGCATCATCTGATATTGACCAGAAGAGGAGTTCAAATGAGAAGGCTGCTAGTAGAGTAGAATTGTGTGTAACCGTCGTCACTTTGTCGAACGGCAATTTGCTTGTTCATAGCTATCTAAAGGAACTGGGGGGAGAATATACTCGCATCTCTTTTCCACAATTGCAATAATACTGCTGTATGAGCTCATAGTCAGGGGGCTGACGTTGTAGTTAGAAGCAAATTTATACTTCATCGTGTAATAAGTCTAGTCTAGGAGTGATTATGTATAAGTATAATAATCTAAAACAGCGAACTAACTGACATCAGGGGGGCGATTTTTAATATAACCTGTAGGTAGTAAGTGTACATGAAATACACTAGGAAACATAATATTTTTTGATTAATATCGTTAAATAATTTTCAGAGTAAAAAGTTACCAGTGTCCTTGAATAAGAGAATAAGGAGTATTTGTAATTGATATCATGTAGCGTGATAACTAATCACCAGCACCGCACCGGTTTAAAAATCGGCCTCCAGAACAGAGATTTTATGTGAAATATCTTGTCGTTTCCATCTATCTTCTAAAAAACTGTACTGATTAAAATAAAAATAAGATAACTTTTTGGTTTAGATTGATGAAGCTGTAGAGGAGCTTCGTGGCATGAACACCTCTTGGTCACATCACAGGCTGTGTGACTTGCAACGACAGGCCGCCAGGTGGCGTCACAGTCGCCCATCTATACCGGACACAACTAAACACTACAGGGTAACTATTTTTATTGAATTGTTAACATTGCATTTTCAATTAGGGTAGTTGCACCAGAGTTCAACAGGAACCAGTGACCGACACTTTTTTCTTTAAATCATTAAAAATATGGGTCAGCAAGAGTCATATTTTTAATGATTTCAATGTAAAATTTCTTGTATTTCGAATGTAAAATTTCCATTAAACTTTATATTATTTTTTGGCGATTAAAACTGGTGTCGAACCCTCGTCTATATAATTACGTGAAGAAAACTGGGTTCCACTACGATACATATTTTTATATATAATAGTTATGCAATAATATAAAGTGTATTCGGCAGCATATTAAAAAAAAAGGTAGTCTGGATTGCGTAATGTCGTTGATTTGAGTCCCACATGAACGAGGCAATCGCTGTTTAATTGTCATAGGGTGAAACAAGACGGTTGTGCCTTAAAGTCAAGGAATGATATTGGTATGGAGAAGAATTGAATTTCCTGCTCAATTTAAATTTGACGTTATTATCGCAGTACATTTTGTATTTTCTAATGCTCCCCTGAAATTTTGCTGTGCCTATTTATTACAGACTTAGTTCAATTGGCTTTAGATTAAAATAATTTTGAAACAGGACCGAATACAATAAATTGATTCTGGTGATTGCAAAACCGGATAAAAAAGGATATACCATTTCTTGTTTATTTGTGAATATTCAACATAACGATTCTAAGTACACCTACAACTAGATTGGTCAGAGAACTATGAAAATTTCAATCGCGTGTCTGGAATCCAGTGATTAGCGTATTAGTGAAGACTTAAAAAAGTATTGCGTCGAGAGCAAGTTCGTATGAATAGTTGCGCAAACCACCCACCCACAATAACTTCAGTACATCTGTGGCCATGGCGCAAACAACTGTGCTGAAATTTCTGATGCACATGGAAATAATCCCGGTAATAATATTTATTCTAATGTAAGTGACCATGAAAGTTTCTAATTATCTTTTTGTGAGCATTTGCGGTTGGTCTACTTTAGAATTTACAGCGTCACGTCAGGTTTTGTGGGCGGCGTGAATGTTGAAAAAGTTCCTCTAGCCGTGTGATCGAAACAACGTCAGATGGTTTTTAGAGAAGAGTGCATTAAGCAAACGTATTCTTGTCCCCTAGATTCTCCGAGCAGTTCCGATTGGATGAAATTAAAAAGTTATTCATAAACATTGTTGCAGAGTGTTTTGAAAAAGGCGTGCAGCGCGCAACTGACAAAACCTCAGTCCAGCCAGAGTATTAATGACGGCGATGGCATTTTCATGAACTTGTCTCGCCTAGGACCATGCAGAGGTAAGCTATGAATTACAAAATATGCGCATAAATTTTGTTTTCAAATAAGGATCGAATATGCAATTCGGTTTCGTAATGGAGGCGAAACGTTTTTCTAAATCTCTGTCATGATAGCGATTGCCTTGGTTTGGTTTTTTCTGTAGGAAGCGTTGATCGTTTGCTGTTTTCATTTTAATTTTTAGCGTCACCGGACATTTTGCAGGTGGGAGAAACTTAAAGGGTTTTTAAGCTTTATGATCGAGACACCGCCAGAGTTTTCTAGAGGGAATGGCATCACGCACTAGTGCGTGTCCCCGTTCCCTACTAGATTCTCAGAGGGATTCGCATCGGATCGGATTGTTACCATTTTGATTGCAAGTAGTGACACTATTTTGTCTTTTACAAATATATAAGGTTTAATTTTACATGTGTACTTATTAGGGACCGGATTATATGCATTTGTATATTTGCATGCATTTGCATATTTAAGCCATCCTCAGCGGTAATAGCATATTTTGACTTAAGATCTAGTTTTGATGTATATTAATGATAAATTTACAATATTTTTCGAGCGCAGCGCACTCATCAGCCACGCGTCTTTTGTTTTGGTACCTACGATAATCTTCTAAATATTAATACGTGAAGCAAAAACTTTGTACCTCTTTTTACGAAAATTGCGCGGACGGATGAGTATGAAATTTCGCACACTTATAGTTTATATAGAGAAGGAGTGCAAAAAACTATTTTTTTTAAAATTATGCATAAAAAATACATTAAATTAAATAAACATTGTTTCATACATTTAAAAAAAATCATAAATGGAAGAGGAGCAGCCGAAATCTATCAATGCTCTCAGAATAACTAAAGCTATTAATTGTTCTGAGTCAATGCCAATCTAAACTCACATTCCATATTTTTAAATTTTTTGTTGCTTAGGATACAATCCGTGCATCCTTAATAAAATTACAGTCGAATTTCGACCACTAGGCGACCACTAGTTATTATTAATGCGTATATGAACATGAACGGAATTTGCATATGAATTGAGGGAAGGGAGGGATTTAGAGGACGTGTATTTTTAAAAAATCTTTGGATTTTCGACATCTTTTTAATTACCTACACATCACATTCATCTAAAACACCGCAACAACATGAAAAGTAGATTAATATTACTTGCTAACCTTAATTCTAACATGCTAGGGTTTGGGGGTCTGGGTGTACGACTAACACTTATACATTTATTAAACAGTGATTACATAGGTACAGATAAAATACAGAACTTAAATGAACTGCGAACGTTACTGTAATGCGAATGCTTATAACAGTTGCAAAGTATTATGACTACGCAATTACTGCGTTGAAAATATATGTGTTGGACATAACTTTTGTGTGAAGTATCTTGGCGCATCATAATATCATCATAATGCGTTTAAGGTGCTGACAACTGTGAAATGCGCTACACTTATCCATGGTTTATTTATATAAAAACGGTAAACGCCACACAACGCCAAGAAAAATGTATATTCTAAGCACACTTATCCTTAGAGCATTAAACCAACTAATGCTCTAAGCACTTATCACACTAATATTATAAATGCGAAAGTTTATGTGTATATGTGTATATTTGTTGCTTCTTCACGCTGCAACGGTAGGATGGATTTGGATGAAATTCGGCATACAGATAGTTTATAACCTGGATACTTTTTATCCCAATATTACGGAATACGGAAACCACGCTGGTGAAACCGCGGGCGGCCGCTAGTAGACTACAGTTGTAACAATGTTATTGTTTCAAAATTGCAGAATTATACAAATACCTCGTTAGAAAAAAATCCAAATTCACCTCTAAACAGTATCGATTAAATTGATTATCTAAATTAAGTATACTTAATCGTTATACTTATTAGAAAAGCGCTTAATTAAATTTCAAGTTTATAAAAAAGAGCGTTTCTCTAATTTTCTGACTTGAATCCAGTGGATCACTCACTATTTGCATCGACAGTAAGCGCTTTTTCATGGTTATCAGCGCCTTAACGCAGCGTATTGAGCTAGGCGCTTTGCAGACGACGCCGGCGGGGCGGAGCAGTCTTTTTGACCGCGAAGCAATAAAGACCGCGTCTGTAAGTTGATGCCCGCGTCTGCCCTCGCCGCGAACACAAAGCACACGAGGGATGGAGGCAGTTAGTTACATTGATAAGAATATGTTTGACTGAGCTAGCCGTCTTGCGTCTTCCGTAGCCGCTCGAGCGCGTTTGTATGAAGTTTACCATCTGTGCAACGGTTCTATAATCCTAATGTCAAAATCAGGCTGCCGACACACTACTGTGACGTTATTGAATTAACAGATTTGAGGCCCGTCTCTTCGACACATGGCGATGACATGGCGACCCATGACATGGCGGCAGTGACCTCTACACCTATACGAGGATAAATTCATCCGTACATACAATACCTAAGCGTATCTCGTCAATAACGTCGATATTGTATTCAAATCTGACTTGAATCTAGACATATCGGTTTACAAAAGTATAAAATATGCTAGTTTTTACTTAAAAATATGCAAAACGTATTCCTTGTTTTTGAGACGAATGAATTTCTAAGAGGCCGTTTGATTGAATATAAAACTGTCCGATTTTATATATATATTATAAGTTACATAAAGACTATTCTATAGGTGTCCTACGTACGAACTAAGGACATGTCAATAATCGTTTTTTAATTGCATAAATTAAATTGATAAATAAGTTTTTCTAGGACAATCTAAAAAATATGGAAAATACATTCATCATCTATCACCATAAACTTTCTAATGTTGTATACCAACATAGCGGTAACAAAACATTACTTATATCATTTCATTGTATTATATAACTATACACTCCCGGACTCCTTAATCGAGTCACCTAGCATTATGAGTTTGTATCGTCCTCGTCCATAACTTTAAAAAAATGTATGAATGACCAAAAAGTTTTTATACAGTTTTCTAGCTGGCATATTCAACAGTAGGCTCATGTGCTGTTGTTCTAAATTTGAATTAAAAAAAAAATTAAACAAGTGCTGATTTTTTTCTTTCTACAGACTATTAAATTTGTTGAAATTTTAAAGAGAAAATGGTTTAGTCAAAAAAATATTTTTATTCAATAACTTTTATTGCCTCCTAAAGCACTAATGTCATGATTTGGCATCGAATTAACCAATGTTAAAATCGCATATTGAGGGATATTCTCCTATTCTTCTTCGATGGCAGTTTTCAGTTCCTGTAATGTTTGCGGGGCTGGATGACGAGCCCGAACGCGTCTCTTTAACTCGTCACACCCATGCTCAATTGGGTTCATGTCGGGTCTTCTTGATGACCAATCCATTACGGTGATACCAAAGTCTTGGAGGTAATGTCTGACGTTTCCTGCTGTGTGGGCTCTGGCATTGTCATGCATAAAAATAAAGTTTGGGCCTACAAACTTGGCATACGGCATTACATGAGCCTCCAAACATTGGCGTATATAACGGTCAGCATTTACTGATGGCATCCGAGGCTCAGACATAAACTCAAGTGCAGTTTTGCCTTCGGCGGAAATGCCTCCCCAGACGGTCCACGACCCATAACCATAACTTACTTTTTCTTTTATGCAACACTGCACGAAATGTTCTCCCAGCCTTCGGTAGACATTTCTCCTTCCATCGTTACCATGAAGCATGACCTTTGTCTCGTCACGAAAGAGCACCTGGCTCCATTGCCTTTGCGTCCAGCGTAAATGTTGGCGCGCAAACTGAAGGCGCGACATTCGGTGAGCACGCTCTAGTTTGGGCCCATTAGCTGGCTTATGCGGTCTTAGACCACGTTGCAAGCCTTCTTCTCACAGTACGAGCACTAACAGCAACTCCGTGAAAGTATCGTGGTCCACGTAAACGGCGAACATATCGACCAGTGTCTAGGAACCTATGGTACACTCTTTGAACAGCAGAACGGTTTATGTGGAGTTGTGTACTCACGTTTCTCTGGCTTAAGCCGGACTGAAGAAGCGCCACAGCTTGAGCTGCTACTTCAGGCGAAGTATCCATCCATAACTTTAATCCAGAAACGGTTTAAACATTAACGAAAACAATTGAGGAACTTTTTCAATCTGTAGTTACAAAAAAATAAACAATCAATGCTCTAATTTAAAGTTTTTGTATTGTTCGGGTTTCCTAAATAATGAACAACAGCAGCACTTCATTTGTTTTTCTATATTAAGAAAATTAAAGGAGAACACCCAAAAAAGCCCAAGCTACGGCGCAAAAGAAAGATATCTCATAATTTTGTTTATTTCATATATATATATATCAAGTTAATTTTTGTTAAAATTTTCAGGTAGCAAAATAGCTGAAGAGTTACTTATAGTACAAGTTTAAGGATATAATTAATTATTAATAATTGAATTTAGTTAGGTATCACAATATAATGAAGAACGGAAAGTTTAATTGGAAATTCGACAGTTCTGCAGTCTCTTAATTACTAACACATTAATTGATACTTAACTAGTAGACGGCGGCTTCTCAATATGACGTGACGATAGATAGACATTGACGTGGCTTGTACATACAAATGGAGTTGTTTGACAAGTGCACGGCACCATTCACTGTATTCATTGAAATGTGACGGCAGAGTGTCAACACACGAAAGAACCAAATAGACAGTAAAAATTAGGCCGACCACAATTTGGCAGCAGTGAATAGAATCGAGTAGAAAGTGTTTTTATAACATATCAAAATAATAATAAACCTTTTGAAACCAAAATAAACTTGTATGCTTTTCTCGGTAAAACGGGAACAGTTGTCCGGTGATGAAAAAAACGTCACGATCAAAGTGGAAACGGGCCCTCAATAGGTATTTATACATTCAGGTTTTGTACATTCTCATAAAGTAAATACTTTTTTTTAATTATTTACATTAATGTTTCCGAATCACAACTATAAGTCATCACGATTCTTAAAAACTAACGCATGCGCAGGTAGTGTAAATGTTACCCTGTTTGCACTCGGTCTAGTTTATTCGAAGAATTTCTATATAATTGTTATGAATTTGGACCCGTGCATTAAATATCAATTTTTATAATACATTTAAAGAATTTAAGGGTACATATTATAAATTAGCAAGTCAAAAATAAAAACGTTGTGTTATTAATTAATTTCCTGATTCATTAATTCAATAGTTTTCGTAGTATAATTACGAGTAGATTTATGTGTAGTAGTTTTAATAAGTGTCGTTGATTTGAAAGGTTTTTTTCGTAGTTCGACTTTGACATTTAATAACAAAATAAACTTTATTTTATAAAATAACATAATATTTAATAATATAAAATTACTCAGTTCCACTACGCATTTCGAGTTTCGTGATTTCAACTCAAAACTTGAAATGTTGACTTCCTGATTATATAATACATATCCCAGTTTAATTGGCTCTTATATCTAAAGTTTCTGCTCCTCCTTTCCAACCAGCTCTTCGTCGTATTAGGCGGCCGCAAATCTAAAACTGTAAAAAAAAACAGCTTTTAGGTGGTAGCACTCATATCAACGCAGGAACGAACCGTCACCGCCTCGCCCATCACCTCGCCGTCAGTCTGGTGTCCACTGAACGCAAGCGCATAACCAGCCCCCCGACCGCCTAACCGATTGCTTTGGCTACGTGTATAGTTTATGACGTCATCTTGTCATTTCGTACTGTCTATGAAAGCAATATCGAAAGGTATAGGCTATAGCTATAGATATATGCCTATACCTATTAGCTAGATGACAAGATGACGTCATAAACTATACACGTAGCCAAAGCAATCGGTTAGGCGGTCGGACCCCAGAGCGATACAGAGCCTTTGGTACCTAGTGCGAGAAGCATTCGCCATTCGATCACGTTAACGAAAACGAGAATTTGTATGGCAAAATTTTAACTCTTCTCATATGTCGCTAGGAGGCGTTGCTGCTGCAACCATACTAAGTTGTGTTTTCGTAAACGTAATCAATACAACGTAAACAATACTCACACTAGGCACCCTTATGGCCCCATTCACGGGCACTCACTACATCGCTACAAAAGATAACCATATTGGCGCCTATTCACGGGCAGTCCACTCCATTACTTTACTTCATCGCTCTAAATTTAATCATGTAACTAGGTACTTGGATTGCGTGGCCGATGCGACGATCCAAATATTCCAAAATCTGTTGATTTGGAGTGATGAAGTGGCGCGAAGGCTTAGATTAAAACAAAAAAGGGAAGATACGGTACCTAGTAACAGCGAATGAGACAATAAAACTGCGTCTAGCTGACGCACTAGCGGCCAGTTGTCAGTGGACCGTTGTGTCGTGAGCGCGTGCTGTCACACTGCCTCAGACAACAGTAAGATACACATTTTGAAAAACTGTTAATTTAATAGTGTTTCAATTATACTGATTTCTAAGAGAAGTGTGACATATTTTCTTTTAATGTAATTGATTAGAAATAATGATGTAGTAATTTGGACGAGTTATGTTTTCCATGCGTAGGTGTTAGTAACCTTATTTCATTTTAAGAATTAATTACCTTCATAATTACTTATGCAAAGTGAGCAAGACAAATTGTTTGTTGCAATTCGTGTAAGTAGCTTTCTAGTGAAATAGAGATTGTTGACGTGTTGGGATGCCCCTTATAAATTGTTCTATGGGCTTGTAACGATATTAATCTCTGCCAACAACTAATAAATGCACTGTCACAAAATTTTACTTTTCTAGTTTGCGTTCTTACGTTGAGGTTACACTCAAACATTGAAAAAGGAAATCCTACCTCCTCTTTTAACAATATACCTAAATAATCACTGCATATAAAATCGAAATACCATCTAACATCTGATTCATCTATAAAGTACGAGAAAGTAACAGACGAATTAAAACTAAATTGAAATGTATTTTAGTTCATCAGAATCAAATACGAGCGTTTTGGAGACATGTTTCTGGACCCAACGACGTTCCGGCGATGTTAAGTTGTAGCGCATATTTCTGGAAGTGATGACACTTTGGTCCTAGTTCAATTAGAGTAAATAGGGTAAATAAAAATAAGATCAAATAAAAAAATAATTTAACCCTTCGAGCGATAAGGCACCACGTTGGTGCCTAACAGCGTGTTTATCTGTGTGTGAGACTTATTAGTACTAGGGATTTTTTCGTTCGACGGGTTAAATTAACACAGGTTCGAATCCTGCTCGTGGAATTTTTTTCAACATTTGTGTTTTTGTAATTTGTTTCGCAACAAAAATTTGCGTTAAAAATATATTTTGATTTAACACAAAAAAAATGGTTAACTTTGGCAGTAAATAAATGTAAAAAGAAAATACTACGTCGAATTCTATTGTTTTTACAAGAACTCAAAAGATTTTGTAAATAGACGTTAATAGATACCTACTCAAAAATTCCATGCGATAAAAGTTATAAGTACTTAAATAATTTTTTGCAGCGCTTAAATAAAAAAACTTGTATATAGTAATTATTTTATTCAAAATTCAAATAATTTTACTGCACAATATTTCCGTAAATCTTCATATTTAGGTTTTAACCTTATCATCGCTTGAATAAACTTAAATAGACAGGCAGAGATAAGGTGACTGGCTCTTTAGTAGTTAATGATACCGGGTGAAGTACATTTCCATCTTCGGCCTTTCGATACTTACCGACAGGTGAGAAGATCGCTTCTAACTTAAGTTCAGGGCGCTTAATAAAGTAAATAAAAATAAAACAAGTATGTCACTCGCTCAAGCTGCTGTTTCTTAATTCCGCTAAGTATAATAACTATTATGTACTCATCATACAATCTCAGGAACTATAAAGCCTAGAAATTGTATTTTTGCTTGTAAGAGGAAAAAGAGGAAGGATGTGTAAACTTTCGCTAAGAAACGATATTAAACATCCGCTGGGAGCCTCGCAAAGCAGATTAAGCTAAGGTCGCTAGTTTAAAAAAAAGTAATTATAGATTTTAACAAGTATTTTTTGGACGTTAATTCGAAGCCATGACATCTTAAACCCTACAGTGTGCTATAAAATTGTCAAGTAGTAATAGAATATCAGCTTACTACTTTTTGGTATTTAAATATAGGCTGATAATATTATATTACTGTCATAGTATTCAAAAAATTAATAATGCTTGTCACAGATACCATTGAAATGTAGGAGCCAGTTTAATTTATTATCAATCACCAAGCCAAGGTACGTAATGTTTATCTACGGTTTCAATTTCACGGCAACCGCATTAAACACGTATGTTCATGAGCTTTAAGGTTCCTACTTGTATCAACGGAGGTCTTGGTGAAAGGTGATCGGATATGAAAAACCTTTTTCCCTTTTTTATTCATTTAAAGAAAAACAAATAAAATTCTTGAGACACAAGAACTCAAATACTAATTTTCATGTATTAAACTTCAAAACTGACGGACTTCCATACACACTTTCACCCCCCATTTGACTCCCTTAGGGTGTGATTTCCGTAAAATCCTTTCTTAGTGGCTGGATACGTCACTCAAATAACCTACGGTCCAAATTTTATCTTAGGCTCGGCGATGAGGAGTCAGTCAGTCAGGACAAGTTATTGTATGTATATAGATGAGTTTCTGACTGCACTGCTGGCTTTAAGGTCCAAGTTGGCGTCGCCAAGTGTTCAATGTTAAACAACTGCTTAGAAATTGTGACGGTTCGGAGGCAAAAATAGTTGTATCGGTGGAAAGTGGTCTGTAAAATGCGCACAACCTGACGGTGTTATTGTTCGCGGTCATTAAGTTTTCGTTTAAGATTTCAAAGCTCGATATTTTGGTTGGTATTTGAGTAAATTTAAGATAATTTCTAACATATACTAATAAACCCGCCCCCTTTTTGTTTGGAACGTAACTCTGTGTGCATTCTATAGCCAGAAATATTGTATAGGTCACTAATATTCAAGGAAATTCTGACTTCAGTCGATAGGAACATCACATGAATCTATAATTAGCAGCAATATGGTAAAATTTTTATTAAAGATCTTATGTTATCATGTAATGTGGCATGGCATGGTAATATTGCAAAACAAATTAATATTGTTGTAGGGTAATTTGTGATTAATAAATGAGTTTACAGTGGAACAATCAAGTCGCGAGAAGCCGCTGGATGCGAGCAGCACAAAACCGGTCGCAGTGGAGATCCTTGAGGCCTTTGTCCAGCAGTGGACGTCTTTTGACTGAGATGATGATGATGATGATGATGATGAATAATGAATCAAATATTTCTATAGATTGTGTATTGACATTTTCATTACACATTTTAATTTTTATTCTGAATAAGAATCTTAAGTCTAGGCAAAAACACAAAAGAAGGCTTAACTTCTTATATATAACGTTTGCCTTAGATTTTCATAGATACTTACTTTGTTCTTGGTGATACGTTTCTTGACTTCTCCATAAACAGCTCTGATGCGTCCGGAGTAATTGGGCTGTTAACAAAATAATAATAATAATAATTATTATTAGTTCTCACTGTCCCACTGCTGAGCAAAGGCCTCCCTCAAAAATCAACAAATGTAAATTGAAAGTCAATCTCGTAAGCACGTAATGAATCTACTGAGGGTAGGATCTAATACTACCACAAAATAAGGAGGTGCCAGAACGTAAGATTAATACCTACATACCGCGCTAGAGCAACTCACACATACCTACCCCTTGCACGGACACTGATCTCGGACCAGTCGGAGCGCTGCTGTTGTGAGGTTCCGTGCCTGTGAGAGATTTTCTGTGTGAGCGTTGCTCGAGCTCGTTTGTATGAAGCTTAGGTTTAAAGTATTTAATTTCTCATACGCACGTACAGAATGAGTTCACTTAAAATGAGAACTGAAAACTATATACATACTTAATACTATTATATTCTGCGCAGCGCAGCTACAGTAAAAATAATAAAAGACTTATATAAAAAAAACAAAAACACACTTACATGGCAAGCTTCTATGGTGTCAAATATTAATATTGTATTGTTATCCAAAACAAAAACCAAATTAAATAACATTTTAAACTTACATGGTCATTATCACTATAACATATACTAGTTATAAAAACCAAAACTGTATGCAAAATTTTAGCTCAATCGAACACCGTGAAGTGGTTAAAAACTTGTACCTATTTTATCATTGTTATTATCGAGCACAATACAATCGTCGCATTAAAAACTTACCTTCTGAGTCCTCTTTATTTTGTGGTAGTATTAAGTACTTGAAGTAAGGGTTTTACTGTGTCTTGCATTATAATGAAACTCTTTGAATTTGAATTAGCTTGATATTGCATGGTATTTTAAGTATTGTATATTTTGCCCCACTGCTCGGCAAAGCCCTCTGCATCTCCAATCGTCTTTATCCTTGGCCACCTCATACTACTCCGGCAAAAAGTGTTCAAGTCTTCCCCCATCTACGTTTTGGCCTGCCACGTTTCTGGTACCCAACACATGGAACCCAATCATTAATAATAAAGTAAAGTGACCCTATAACTGTCCCACGGCTGGACAAAGGCCTCCATCGTTGAAATAGAATAGATAAAATAAAATAGAATATAATAACAGTTTGTTGACCACAAACAGATTGTAAAAATGAGAAATGAATGAGAGAAATATTGTATATTTATGTATTACTTGTAAGAAAAATTACTTTGACACTGGCTAAATGTGCTAATCGCACGAAGCCATCAACTAAAAGAAAGAAAAAAAAATGTCATCTGTCATTGCTGCACGATGACAGTGACTGTCATCGTTTGCGCGGCAAACATTGAGATGAGAATCCAATCAAATCAAAGTCACACTAAAAGAATAACCACAGAGACATCAGAAATCACGTCATCACTATAATTAATTGGTATTGGCTTAATCACCACGCTTGCCAAGCGCGGGTTTGGTGATGATTACAAACCCGGGCATCGAAAAATTCGAAACACACTTTGTCCGACCTGGAGTTGAACCCGGGACCTTCGGGTATCGGGCCGAGTGCTCTGCCGCTCTGTCACATTAATGATATTAATTTTTATTTTATTTTTCAATAACATCATAATATTAACAGTATGCAACATGTGTCTAAAAATAAATCGAAGTTTTAAATTATATAAAAAAAAATTACTTACATTCTCATCCCCGGTATCTTGGGTTGTGGATGGTTTGTGTTTTGGTGGTGTTTTATGTTTTGAATTTTCTACCACGACAATCTAAAAATAATGAAAGTTATATATATATATATAAAAATATTATTTTCTTTACCCTACTATAGTAAACTAACACCCGTTTGCACTAAACTTATGAATCGCCTAAGTCTTTGCCTAACTATTACCCGGTCAAGTTAGCTAGGCAGTGGAGTGTAAGCGACGTTTTCGAGCCAAGTGCTGAGTTAACTTGACCGGGTAGTAGTTAAGCCAAGACTTAGGCGATTCATAAGTTTAGTGCAAACGGGTGTAAGAACCATTATTTCAGTCATTATTAAAGGTGTAAGCGACAGAGCGTCTCTACAGTTCGAGTGCGGTTGTCTTACCGCCATTTGGACACAAAGCAGCCTTCCGGCCCATAAGATCTGGTCTAGGGTGGCATACCAATACCATGAGAGATGCAGCAAATGATTAAAGCCTTCTTTCGAGTGCTTATCTCACCAGAAGGAGTTACATAGTAACATGTTAGAATAGGTAAATAAACCGATTCCCTTTCGAGTTTCCTGAATCTGGTTGATTTTTTCTGCATATAGTAGCATTGCGAATGCAAAATTCAAAATAATATTAGTAAATAAAATTAGGTTAAGCGGTGTTCGCTGTAACCCCTAAAAGTTTAATTCGTCAGGCGCTCTCATCCACTGCGGCACACATACGGGGGCCTAGTGCGAGTTACTTTTGAAATTCGATCCCGTTAACGAAATCGAAATCGTGTATGGCGTTAAGCTCCCGGTGAAAAAAGACGGCTCAATGCGAGATGATTTTATTTATTAGTTCCAACGCAATACGCAGCTGTGTTCTCGCCCCCGGCTCAAAGGTGCACGTGATACCGTCAGCAGCGTTACCACGTTGAGTTGCCAGAGAAAGTCTCATAATATGAGCAGCCTCAGGTATGACCCCCGAGTGGCGGTCGTACCCCTGATCTAATCGGTGCCCTAGTTTGGCAATGAAGACTTTGCTTCCGTGCCCCACGCCCCTACAAGCTAAAGGGGAAGAGTTACTGTGCTTGTATATTTTTAAAAACCATATTGACATACCTGGGGTGTTTTTTCAGATGTTATATCCTGATTGCAGGCGGTTACAAATGATACCTGTAATTTTTTTAAACACATTTATTTTAAATCTTATAATGTTTCTTATTTACCAGCACATTTTAATGTCCCCACTTTTGAAGCACCAGGTTCCCGTATGGATGGATAGGGAGAATGTGCATATTGGTGGTTGTTAACGACTGGTAATGCAGCCGGGACCAACAGTTTTACGTGCCTTCTGAAGCACGGAGGAGCTCAAGATTATAAATTATTGGTCACCCATCCGATGACCGTTCTTTGCGAAAGTGACTTCACTATAACAAACCGGGCGCGTTAACCACTGCGCCATCGAACTCCTATTATTATCGAAGTTTTCCTTGTTATCGACTGTTTCCTAGGAAATATCTATATAATTTCCTATTTCATTTGAATGTGATGTCTAGGTACTTTCTAATTCTGAGTAAAACTGATGGTGGGTGATATTAATTTTATCAAAAGATAGACAAGTGTACTCTTTTCTTATTATTAAATATTTTTCTACACTTTAAAATTACAAGCTAAATAAAGAAAACAAATGAGAATGTCAATGAGATGCAGATTATCTTGTTTAGGTCAACCCACTTTATTTTTATTAATAGGTAGGAATTTTTTTTTTTTCATAGTGATAAAAAAGAATGGGTAAGTCACGTAACATTTGTGCTATTAAATGAAACGACAGTATAATTTTACGAATTTGATAATCTTAATTAAACTAGCCTGTTTTTTAGCCTTTTTCGTAAAAAGACTGCTATACGACCGACGTGGAGGCGTAGCCGACTCCACGACATCCACGTTGATCTGAAAGGAAAAAGAAATCTATTTTGTACACACGCCAGCATATCAGACTACCACAAACTGTCAAATTTCCTCAATAGACTTTGCACTTTATGTATATTGCCATAAACATTTGTTGAAGAAATTTGACAGTTTTGAATAGTGGTAGGCTTATAGTAAACTAGTTGACCCGGCGGACTTCGTACCGCTTTGACAGTTTCTATTATGGGATATCGGGACAAAAACTATTCTGTATTATAAACTATCTGTAGATATGCCGAATTTCATCCAAATCCATCCATCCGTTGCAGCGTGAAGAAGCAACAAATATACACACATACACAAACTTCCGCATTTATAATAATAAGCTAAGCTAAGCTAATTCCGCAAAATAACACAATTATGTTAAATAAATACAAGTAGATCCGTAAAAGTTGTAGCAGCTGTAAAATAACAATGATCTAATCTAGACCTTGAGTGCCAACAAAGACTATATTATAAATTGAAATGTGTATTGTTTGCGTAAAATTCAGAAAAACAATACACATTATGCGAACAAAGAAAGTAAACTAAAGGATGAAATTAAAAATTAAAAATTAAAAAAGAATAATAATAATAATTTAGGCTCGTGTGTGTGTGTGTGTGTGTGTATGTATGTGTGTGTGTGTGTGTGTGTGTGTGTGTGTGTGTGTGTGTGTGTGTGTGTGTGTGTGTGTGTGTGTGTGTGTGTGTGTGTGTGTGTGTGTGTGTGTGTGTGTGTGTGTGTGTGTGTGTGTGTGTGTGTGTGTGTGTGTGTGTGTGTGTGTGTGTGTGTGTGTGTGTGTGTGTGTGTGTGTGTGTGTGTGTGTGAGGGAGGGTCTATGTGTATTTTGATAATTTTATAAATTTAAGTCAACTCACTATATTAGGTCTGATTTTCTCAACACCATCTTCGACCTGAAAAAGCATATAAGAATTTAAGTCAGGACGTCGGATCTCGATTTGATTAAATGCTGTGAATAGATATCATTTGAAAAAGACTATTTGCATCAGCTAGGGAAATATGGTATCGATGTCGCAGGAAAATTGTATGACTTCGCCGTTTACATACGGCGTCGTCAGTTTAAAAACGCTCGCGGTTATGTAATATGCCGAAGGCCAATTGAGAACTCGTCTCAGTTCTTTTGATTTCGATGTTTGGTTGTAGTTTGAGGATAACATGATTAAACACAATGTGGACAAATCCGACTTTATTTCAGCAATCAGGTACTAAAGAAGATTTCAATAAAGACGTTAACGAACGATATTTTGCGTTACAGTAATTATGTTTAAATTGTTTTAATCCTTATTTTTATTATTTTATATTTATTTATTGTTATTCCAAACTTAATACAGAAATCCTTACTGTTGGTTATTTGTGAAAGAATTTTTTTTTCCCGGGCGAAGCGCAGCGTAGCGAGGGCCAGTCACGGAAGGGGGGAGCGCAGTCACGGATGGGGGAAGTGGCATAAAATTGTGGTGTGTGGTGCTCAAAAATCTCAATTGTTACGACACATAACATAAAAAAACTACAGGTTTAAGGTATATGGCACTTTCAAATAAAGACAAAAAGGTGGGTACAAATATCCTCCGACATCCAGATTCTATGGATACCTTAGCATTCTTTAGGTGTCAGATACCTCAAAAACCTTGTTATTCGTCCACGTCAATTTGCCTTCGGCATATTACATAACCGCGAGCGTTTTAAAACTGACGACACCGTATGTGAACGGCGAAATCATACAATTTGCCTGCAACATCTACATAATGTGACATTGTGATTGCAAAATAACAATTATAATGTTCAAGTTGGTACCTTTTTATTCTGTGAATTATTTCTTTTAAATCCAGGAATAAGTTTACTATAATTCAAAGGTGCCTGTAATTATAAATTTTATGTTAACTGTATTATTTAAATTATAATGTTAAAAAAGGAGATTTTTGAGAAAACTTACAGTGGGTTGATTTGCACATTGAGTTGCGGTCTGTACAAATATAAATATGAAAAAACGATTATTAAACATTTCATCTTAGGGCGAAGGCATGAACTAATAATAAAGTATAATACCAAAATATTAGTCCATGCCTATGCAAACAAATGACTAAAGACTTAAAAGTAAATAAGTTGTTATAAATATTTTTTTAAATATGGATTTGTACAATGTTTATTTAGTAACAGAAAATATTTTAAAAGTTTCACTTAAAAGAAACATTGGTCCCGAAAAGTTTACTCGACTGACAACTAAATATAAAACTTTATTTTATGTCTGAGAAATAATATGTTTCATAATAACTTACTTGATGTTTTAAAAGAAGTCGCTCCTCGTTCACAAGAATTTTCTAAAATTAAAACAATCTTCCATGAGACTAAATATATAACAAACAATTAATTAAATACTATTATCAAAATAACACTTACAGTAACTTTTAGTTCTTCTTTAACGATAATTATTTTCTGAAATAAATATTGATACAATTAAGTACTAAGATTCTTCGAATTGTCAAATGTGTAATTATAATAAATACTTATTTTACATATTTCACCATACACATATATTACAAATAGACAATACAAAATAAGTAGCTCTATTATCCTATTACCAAGTAACCTCAATAATAATGGAATTAAAAATAGGCATAAGAATACGAAAAAAAGTTTAATCAAAATATACATACATAAACATAAACTATGAAGATCAGTGTAAACAATGTTATCCGTATAATAATAATTTATTTTTGTAGGCTGATGATGATGATGATGATGATGATGATGATGATAAAGTTCGAATAAAAAATGTATAACAATAAAAGAGATAATGTAATAAAAATATTATGTGTTATTCGTATCGTGTTTATGAATGGCACTTACTTGATCTACTAGGTTGCTCTTAAATGGTGGGTAATAAGGGATCTGCAAGAATATAATATTTGTTCTAAATTTAGGAGTTACTCAGTCAGTGATGTCCGTAATATATCTTTGCCGTTTCGGTTTTAACTGTTACTGTTAACTGTTGTAACTATAAAGTTACAAACAGCATTAAGTGTTTTTCAATAGTTTATTTTTACCACCTCATTCTTTTACTGGATCAAGACCGATATTGGACCAGGCTCAATTCCCAACTATCGTATTGTACTAGAATTGGTAGGTGTGGTAGTGTGGCTAGTTCTAAGTTTGCCCGGCTAACTGCCGCCATCTCATCAAATTTAGCCGCCATTTCAACAACGTTAACAACATTTTTGTGTTTCGTCAGTAAGGGATATATCATTGTCAGTCAGTCACTCTAATAAAAGGGTTCATTGTGATCTGCTTCCCTCTTCGGGCTTCTCATCACTTACAATCAGGTGAGAAAAATTACAAGCGCCTCGTTGTTGGAGATGCCAAATCTCAGATTCAGCATAACAAAATCAAATCAAATAAAAATAAATATAATTAGATAAATGATCAAGTAAGTTTACCAAAATTATTAAAAAACAAAGTAGGTAATCTGCATCATTATTATCAAATTATCGAACAATTATTTTCTAAATGTTGCACCCGTTGAAATGGAACAATATTCATGATTTTTCTGTTGATTGGCGTGAATTTTAGGTACAATTCTTACTTTAGGTTCTTTCGATTTGGATATTTTGAAGCTATAATATATTTAGAATTATTTAATTTGAATTACGATGCGGTTCTAAAAATCTAAAATTCTGTTATCCGTTTGAGAGTGATAATATTATTTTAATTGATTTAAATTTTGCCTCTTCTTGATGACATCTTTATACGAGTATAACGTTCTTTGTTGGTTCTTAGTTTTACTTTTATTGTGATTATTAGTTTTAAGTAAAGTGTTAAGTTGTTATTAGTTAACATCCTTAAATCCACACCACAGCTACACTTTGTTGTAAAGCAACGCTTTGCGCCGTGATAATAAGATACCATTGAATAAATCTTTAATAACTTTATTTAACTGAACCTTGCCTGCTACTGTTGGAAACATAACTGTACAAGTTATTCAAGTTATTATTGTTTTTTAAAAAGTAATCCTGCGGTGCAAATGCATCAATAGAAATAATGATTTTTTTACTTACTCTGTCTTCCTTTTTATCCTTAATAGCCTTTGAATTGGCTTTGGGAGCTTGTTTTGATTTCTGAGACTCAGGCCTCTTGCCGAATCCCAGTTTTTTTGGTTTCTACAATGAAAGGAGTGTGGTTAGAATATGTTTTTTTTAATAGCTCTATAAAGCGATCCCTCTTTAGACGTAAAATTACAATACTACAAATACAAGTCAGACGAGCCCGATTGCTTAGTGAGTTGCACGTTTGGACTTGCAAGTTCAAATAGTTTCGCAACACTGAGACCCAACGGGATACCTAATATAAACTATCTTTAGCTCAATCCTGCTTCAGAAGACACGATAAGCCAAGCCTAGCTCGAAAGGACGACCGTGGATGGGTGCAGAGCATCTCGTCACATGCAAATTTTCTTGTTTATACGCCGAAATGAATGGGGACGGAAGGGTCAGAAGAGTCCTGTACTTTCCGTCTCCTTCTGAGGCTGGATTAGCAACTGATTACAGTTACCACCACTAGCTAAAAAGGGGTGGGCCGGTTATAGGCTGACGATGATAATCATAACATCCACATAAAAGTTATTGAGTTGATAACGAAAACTTTATTATGTATTTTCAGTCTCATAAAATATTGAAATAACTTACCTCCTCTTTCATGTTTGATAGGTATTCGCTATTTTTATTATCCTGAAATGTTTACAAATACGAGTAATAACATTTTTATATTATATAATAATATTTATATTTAACCACTAAGGATACTTTAAAAAAAAAAACATTAGAATAGCAGTGACAAAATTCAGCGCTTATGTCAGCCTTCCCGGTAGCATAGCGGTCAGTGCAGCCGCCCGGATTGCGGAAGACCCAGGTTGGATTCCTGGCTGGGTCGGGTGGGCGTTTAATTTTTTCACTGTGTTTTATAAAAAAAAATTATCACTAAGGATACGATAAAAAAACTTACTTTTTTTCCATGACGGCCTTTGGACGCCATGTGGTTAACAGTTTCAATTTTTTTCTGAAATATACATCAAGGTGTAGTAGGTATCTATAATTAATAAAATAATAAGTAATAGTAAATTAGCTAAATATCAGTCTAGTAAATATCTTTAATAATGGCTTTAAAAGTACAATTTAAGAGCGGCCATGGAGCAACAGTGAACTACGCAACTGTTTGAGCGGTTTCATAATTGATTGTAAATAGAAGATTGGAGTCCACAATGCAGTCGCAGCTTGAAGCAGTCGCATCCTGACTGGTTTAAGCTGCCTGCGTATGGCCGCACTAATAGTATAAATGGCTTATTTCGTCGGGTTTTTCTGATTGGTCAGCTTTAGTGGGTCCGGCTTGAACTGAACCTTCAGCAGCCCTTTCGGCGTGTTCATTCTAGAAGTCCAAAGTCTATGATTAGTAACGTCATATATACAACACTAGTTTTTGCCCACAGCAGGATGTTGTCCACTAATACTTTGAAACGTTGGTTCACAAAAAGGAAGTGCGGTGTGGATGCGCCAGAAGATAGCAGATGACTGACTACAGCCGTTCCGACAAAAATCGGTAACAATCGGTCACCAAGTGCAATAGACGTATGTCTGCCGCTGTCTGTCGTTTAATCGGTGACTGGACAAAACCGGTTCCTTGCGCTTTGCCTTAGCAATAACTTTACATAAATAAAAAAAATATTATTTACCGTTTTGTTAACGTCTTGTTCAGCCGTGACCTAGACAAAATAATGACATTATTGTTTAAATGTATGTTGTAATAATACATGTAATAGGACTGCAGTGCAAATATTTAAAAAAGAAAAACTTACTGTAGTATTTGTGTCATCCGCCATTGTCATATCTTGTAAATTGTCTTCGATAGCTTGTAGAAACTCGGCCTGAATTTTATAAAAAAAAACATAATAATCGGGTTGTGTGCCGGTATCTTGGAGAGAGGCTAATGTGCAACCGGTCCCCAAAAAGGAGTTTTCATCTAACAATCATAATAATCAACATTTCATCTAATAGTAGGAACACACGCCTGCACATCCAACCTACCACAAACTGCCAAATTTCCTCAATAGACTTTGAACTTTATTACTAAGGTATACGGTTGAAAATGTATTGAAGAAATTTTACAGTTTTGGATTGGTTGACAGGCATCTGTACAACATTAAAAAGCGTATTTACATACAAAATGTCGATGACCCTGGCCATTTCTTACAGCTGACTGTAATTTTCACGGAATAGATAAAACTTGTCTGTGCTAATTTTAACAGCGTACTTGGGATTAGTAACCAAATGGGTATATATTATATAATATATTTATATAAAAAATATGTGAAGTAGCTTATAAACCTATTGAGTCATATATGCAAATTAACGGAACATTTCCATTTATATTTATTAGTTACAGAAATTGGAACTTATTTGATTACAATATCTGTTTATTTTTAATATCTTTTTTTAAGTTAGTCTTATTTAATTTTATCACATAATTAAATTAAACTAGATTAAGACAGTATAAACTAATAAATGGATCGATTTTATTATATTATATTAAAGAGGGTACCAGTGATTGTCAGGAACTAGTGATCGACATTGTTTTCCTTTAATCATTTAAAATAGGGGTCAGCAAATTATTTTAGACCTTAGCCGTCATCCAGTAAATATCTATATGTTCTTATTTGGTGACTAAAACTGGTCTCTACGGTTGAAAAGTGGTGGGCAATCATACTTGTAGCGCTATTATTATTCTAGATTTTACAGAAAAGAAAATAGTAACGCCTTTCTTATGTATCTGTTATCAGAAAAAGCTACTATGACAGCTGCTATGAATATGGCTAGGATGATAATCAATACCTCTTACAAAAACCCACTAGCTGTCCCGGCCGGCGGCTATGCGCCGCTGTGGCATAAAACGTTTAGGTTCTATTAACTTAAAACAAACACATTAATAAAACTTTGTACTTTTTGTACCTTAAAGATGGCGGATCTTTGTTTTCTGTATTTTTTTTTGTTATTTGTTACAGCTTTCACCTGTACCTGTAATATGTTCAAATATGTGACTAAGGTGCTTTAAAATAAGCCACCTAAGAGCGCGGTCCCATTGAATGCTATTAATTAACTAGAAGCTGCGTAGCCGAGTTGGATTTTAGTAGCTAATTACCATAGACCAAATATAACACAATAACACAATAACACAATATGGTCTGTGCTAATAACACAATATGGGGAGAAAGCTTCATACAAACACGCTCGAGCCCATAGAAAACCGCTCGCGGTCACGGAATCCCGCAACCACTCATGTGCTCGCAACAGTTGCGCTAGGACTGTTCTGAGCTGTCCTGAGATCCGTGTCTATGTGTGCGTTGCTCAAGCGCGGCATGTATTAAGCTTTACTTCCTTTGTGCTAATAATGCGACA
The DNA here is from genome assembly GCA_949315975.1 of Eudonia truncicolella. Lineage (NCBI taxonomy): Eukaryota > Metazoa > Arthropoda > Insecta > Lepidoptera > Crambidae > Eudonia > Eudonia truncicolella. Next base: position 18,824,870 of record OX438825.1, on the reverse strand, counting down.
CAAAAACTAGTAGTTATTATAATGCCATTTCTTTCTAACCTTAAAGATTAAAGTACAGATTTGCTTTACTTGAACAACAAAATTGTTCCTAGATCTCTCTCATGGGACCGCGCCCTAAACAGGTTAGAAATGTGTCTCGATATCGGTAGTTACATATATGATCGTGCGTATATTATTATAGAGAGAGAGAAAAAGCCATTGAGTTTCTTGCCAGCTCTTCTCGGTCGAGGGCTCACCCAAAATCCGAAATGGTAGTAGATTCAGTAAACTAAAAAACAATTACCAAATATTTGGTGTTTTTTTTTTTTGAGAGAGATTGCTGATTGCCGCTGCGGCATTTTCAGCTTCACCGGGCTTTTTTGGGGGCGGCGAGGAACGTAAAGGGTCTTTCAAGCCGTGTGAAACGAATCACCTTCAGAGGTTATCTAAAGGGAACGGCATCGCGCACAAGTGCGCGTCCCCGTGCCCTACTAGATTCTCCGAAGGGTTCGGATCTGATCGGGGAGCGGAGCAACCCGAGGGCGCCTCTAAAGGCACGGACCTCGGCTCAGGTTGACCGGGCCGTGGAGGAGGAGAGAACCGCCCAGGTACATGTCTGTACCTGGTGTAGGGCGAGTGTGAACCGGTTCTTCGTACCCTTGTTCTACGAGTACGGTGTCTTGGGCCTAAACTGGTGTGCATGTTTAGTGTATTCTGTAAATGTGTGCTGTCATTTAGAGGATCGGGCGGGTATTTGGTGTTGCTGGTCGTAAGGCTGAACCCATGTAAATCATTTTCAAACTAAAAAAAACGAAAACTGACGACTTGAAATAACAACAAAGTTTTGAATAGAGCTAAAAATTAAAAACTGAAGACTTTGTTCAACTTGTTGCAACTGGTTCATTATTGACTTGCAAAGGTTTTGTAGGTTTACAGGGCTATTATTAATGTGTAAACAGCACTTTAAAAGAGGACTTAAAAAAGTCAGCCACCTTCGCGGTGGCTGTGGACGCCGTGTATTTGCCGTCATTGGCCTTATACCATTACCTACTTTACCATCAGGTATAAAATGATAAAGCCTTCATCTGATGATGCTGATGTCGTTGTCTGTGCACTCACCGGTTCCTCTTCTATTAGGATGTCTTTGGTTTTGTCCATATTTTCATCAATAGCCTTTTTATTTTTTTGTTTGTCCTGCAACAAAAAGATTATGCATAGTTATCAAAGCAAAATACGTATTTGTAAGTTTGAAAAATTTGTATTTTGCAAAAAAATTTGCTTTCTATTAATTGAATTGACGACCTCTGTAGCCGAGTGGCTTGCACGCCGGACTTTGGGCGGCGCTAACTCTGAGGTCCCCTAGGTTCGATTCCCGGTCGGGTCAATGTCGAAAACGAACTTTTCGAGATTGTGTCGGGTCTGGGTGGTTGTGGTACCATTGTTGTTTCTGATTTCCATGAAACGAGTGCTTTAGCTACTTACCTTGGCATCAGAACAATGTATGTGATGTTGTCTCATGTTGTCTCATATATATTAGATTAAGTTTGGGGTGCATTTAATAATAGATAAGGTGTGAAATGACATAATTTATATTGACGTGCCGGAAAACCTCAAAAACTTAATCTCTGGTCCCCGTCTTGTTCACTTGAAAGTAAAGTTTATTGAATTTTCTATAATAAAGGTCTTTGAAGTCATTCGTTTCTTGGATTATACCACCGTTTCCACTTGTTAATAATAAAGATTTCAAGTAGAAAATAATTTATTAGTATACATTTTAAAAACATCCTGTGCGTTCCATCTATGTTGAGGGGCATGTGGGCGTCACAAAGGATTAATTACGTTACAAACGTTAAAAACATGTGATTCTTAAAAACTATCTTGTATTATAAAATTTATTTAGCCTATTATTTTAATAAGTGATAAAAAACAAAACTACCTAGAGGTAATTTATAACTGATACATAATGTGGGCTATGGCTTTAAGACGATTAATTAACACCTTATAAAATAAATATTAAAATATTAGTTTTATAAAAATATTAGAAATAATTGTCAATTTACCTGTACAACATAAGTGTTTACAAACATGGTGTTTAAAAGTGGTGATTGGTTACTTTGTGTGCACATATTTGTGCCTCACTTTTAAATATAGTTGCAATGAAACTACTTTTACGGATCTAATCGTTTCTACTTTGCACATTAATTTTATAATAGTTAATATAATTTTTAACATAATTAGTTGGTAGCTTGCATACCCTTATTGTATTTTATTCAGGTGCGTTCCGTAAAAGTAGTTTCATTTCAATGTGTAGACGTGTCCGCCTAAACTTTGTAAATCAATATTATGTCTATAGTTTTTGGACAACAAGAATATTACTGTTTTAACGTAAAAATTATATTGTTACTGTAGTGTAAAATGGTCTTACTTTGCGTTGACGGATTCGCTTATGATGAGCCTTCATGCCGTCGTTCCCCTAAAAGAAAAAATAATAAAATATTATATGCACAATATAGGTATTTTAGTTATTTCTATAGGTACACACACAGATTACAATCAATGCCTGAGTACAGTAATATATTTGGTTAATCTTATTAGCAAGTGGGTACTCCTAAACGATAATATATCTGTTACAGATCAATTCAGCTTAAATAAAAGACGTTTCTTATGTTCAAGTTCAAGGTAGTGAAATGACGAACAACTCAGGCCTACTCGTGAGTTGTTGGTAAATATTAATATTTTTGTATGGTTTTTATTTTTATTTTTATCCTAAAACAAATTTCATAATACTGAGACAATTTAAAAGATTATTCTTTATATAGCAATACAGTTCCTACTAGAATAAAGAATTCTGCAAGGAATCCCCAAAAATCTGTTTTTGTATCTTTTTAGGGTTCCGTAGTCAACAAGGATCCCTTATAGTTTCGCCATATTCGTCTGTCTGTCTGTCCCCACCCTAGCTCATAGACTCTTAGTATAGAAAGCTGTAATTTGGCATGGATATACATATTAATCACGCTAACAAAGTGATGAAGTAAAATTTTGAAAAATATTTTTTTTTAGGTTAGTGGGGATGTAATTTTTTTTATTGTCTACCCCATCGCGTGGGGTATCTTCTATCGCGTAATAAATGCGTCGATGAAGGTGTATTTCCAGACTTAATGAAGCACAGTAAAATTATAACGTTATTTAAAACAGGCGATAAAAGTGACCCATCTAATATTCGGCCTATATCCATACTACTCTTACTCTGACTCTTAGTAAAATTTTTGAAAAAGTTATTTTTAATCAATTGCTGTCACATTTTACAGATAACCAGTTACTTCATAACAAATAATTCGGTTTTACTAAAAGTAGAAATACAACCGACGTGGGAGTTACACTCATTAAGCATATTTTTGAAGCATGGGAGCAGAAACAGGATGCGATAGGAATCTTTTGTGATTTATCGAAAGCTTTTGACTGTGTCGATCATGAGACTTTATTGTTAAAAATGAAACATTATGGTGTCTCAGACAGTAAAAATGATGCAAAAGACAGTTGGCGCAGTAAAAATTCCTCATTGGGAACTAATTAAATAACTATGTCAGGTGTGTGAAAGCGGTAGTATTTACATTAAATAAATGTTCATAAAAGCCCTCTTCTCAGAGTCCGCATTATTGAGATGAGCTACGGAACCCTACTCTGCGCATGGCCCGACACGCACTTGGCCGGTTTAAATATACTTTTGTATTGTGTATTCTTTTGTTTTGAGCCTACGAGTACGTCCTACATCTATTACTTTTCTGAATCTCAGCTGCCTACATTCAAAATTTTGTTTCTTAAAATATTGATCGGTTTTAAACTAAAGGTTAAGCTGTGTCTGCAACTTGTATAGTTAGGTATTGAGACTATGTGTGAATACAAAAAATGTATGCAGGTAATAGTTTTCCGACTAACTTATATGGTAAGAATAAATTTATTTCCTTTAAGATACCGGTGACTAATGTTATTTTAATATGCATTATATTTATATGTTATTCTTGAAATAGAACGACGTTTTAAAAATGCTTTTAAAAAAAATTGTGTGTTCAAAACAAAATTTGTGAATAAGTATATAAAAAATATGTTTTTAGGTCTCTAAAAACATCTTTGATTAACAATTTAAGTGGCTACTGTCACTAACAGACTTCATTTTAATATTCATACATTATTCTTGAAACAAAATGACACTTTATTTATGCTTTTAAGCACTGGGCGGCTGTCGTGGTGGGGCAGGACAAGAGGAGCTCGTCTGGCCTATTTCATTGAAACCCTAATATTAGCTACCAGACAGTGGATGGTTTAGTGTAGCCAAATATAAAACCCTATTTAGCTTTAGGCTTTAGCTTTTATATGTACCTAAGGTGTACGAAGCATGTGCCAATAATAAGCTCTCCAATTATCCAATAGCACAGCTTTTAGTGTTTTAAGTGCTTGTTAGGATAATAACATTCTCAATTATGGTTATATAACATTTTACGCAATTTTGTTCAAAGAAATTACAATTTGAAAAACTATAGATTTTTTGCAATTAACATTCTAATTAGAGGTGAATAGAATTAATAACATTTAATGTTCGTTGATACAATTACTTGTTTTATATGAAACATAACATAACTAACTACATTAAAAAAAAAAATTAAGATAATTAAGGACAAAATAAAACCTATAAATAAAAAATGTCCTCCAGCTGTGGGCTCATGGGAACGGTCCCAAGAATGCTGGCAACATTACCTCTTTGGATTGCCAAGCTAATACGTTGGCAGAGGTAGCTGCCAGCCTTCTTGTCACCGGAGGCTTCAATAAGGCATTTATTTATATTAGAGGTTTTTATTAAATCATTAGATTTTGCGCATTTCCGCTCACAGGGAAAGAAGACGACGACATTGTAGGTAATAACTAAATTATTCCTTTTTGTAGGGCAAAGTGTATCTCAGTTTATTTGATGCATATAGTTTGTGATTTCCGACCCGCATTTGGCAGGTGTGGAGATTAAGCAAATATCCATCAAACGTAGCGATGCATTGATTTCAATGATAGAGGCCTGTGCCCGGTTGTGGGACAGAACTAAAGCATCATCTTCATCATCATCATCATCATCATCAGCCTATACTAATCCACTGCTGGACATAGGCCTCTCCAAGTGCACGCCACCGAACACGATCCGCGGCTACTGTCATCCTGCTATTGCCAGCCACCTTGCGAAGATCGTCGCTCCACCTAGTCTGAGGGCATCCTACGCTACGTTTGCCGATACGCGGTCACCACTCGAAAACTCGTTTACCCCAATGGTTGTTAGTTCTGCGGTTTTGCTTTTTTTTATTCGACTAATTTGGCAAACAAGCATTCGTTCAGCCAGTGGTAAACGGTCTCGGCAGGCTATTGACGTTTTAGGCTATTGACTTTTTTGCAAACTTTGCTGTTTCACTCGTTTAATAGGGATAACTCTTTACTATACTAAGTGCCACCGCTCACGGGTTTACAGTTACGAGCATTTATACACTTTTGACTCTTATTCCATTGTATTAAGACTAACATTGTCTACATGTTAATGCTTGTGACTGTGTTTATAAGAGCTTAGTGCTCACCCTCTCTAAGCCCTTGTTAGAATGCACATGTCTCGTAATCTGGACCCAGAATTTTAGGGTGCACGTCGATTGATTGGTAGAAACTTTTTTTTTTTATAATCAGCCTGACACTGTGAACAAATACTGTCAACTAGTATCTAAGCCTAATTCCTTAAATATAAAATGAAAATATTTGTACTATATTTATAAAAATATAGGATTTCTAAGCTATAATTATATTTACAAAGGACGAAATAAACACATTCTAAATTTTTATAACGTCTATTATGTACAAGTATTTGTAGTAAATTTCAATACATCAATTTGTTAAAAAACAATATACATATTTATAGTCTCCTTCAGTCTTTTTATTCACCTATCGAATTATGTTTTGAGTTCGTAAATTTGAAACTAATAATGTAAATACTCGTAGTAGAATGGATGATAATTTACAATAATAATAATAATAATATATATGGCACAGATGAGTTGCTGGACAGTAACGGGTGCTGTGAGACTCCTGGCTGCGCTGCTGCGGAGACCAGGGCCTGGCGAGCGTCGGCCAACGACATCAGCCCGCAAGCACGCACGGACTTAGTCAGGGCACCATCTTGTCCAGGGTGAGTTCGGCAAACTACGTGCACTGCCGCGCAATCAACAATAATGCTTACTAGAACTTATAAGTTTTCGTTGTTGGCGAACGTTAATTATGACTCGGTTAATTACAATTCTCGCCTCGATGCCAAGAAGGCACTCGGCTCTTGTGATCACCAACCCGCATTTGGCAAGCGTAGTGATAAAGCCATTACCCATCAATTTTGGTGATGTCTTGATTTCAATATTAGAGCAAAACCCAGCAGTAGGACAATCATAGGCTACTTTTTACTTTAAGGTTAATTTTTGGGTTTAAATATTATCATATTAATTAATCATTAACGCGACATCAGCCCGCAAGCATGCACCAGACAAAGTCAAGGCACCATTTTAGGACGCACTTAGAGACGACAACAATTATGTAACATTAGTAGGTAAAAAAGGATTTGGCGATTCAAAAGTTCCTTACCAACTTAGTCCATTTCAATAAAGGAACTTTAACGGGTCTACTCGCGTTTCTGTGTTTACGAACCGATGGCATATTACAAGAGCTAATTTCACATTCATAACACAAACACACACACGTGACATTCATAAGAGCTAATTGTAGCCTTAACAGGGTTTTTATACAAATTGATTTATTTCATTTTATCCTGACATTTTTAACCCTTTGCAGGGTCCGTGGTCACAGGGAGACTAAATTGTTAGTCGTCTCATACTAAGTTTTGAAATTGCATTCCGTATTTTTATTTTAAACGGGTACGTTCCATCTTACGCCTCCCCTCTGACATTAAAAGTAATGTTTTCATAGTTAACTAGCTACAATGACAACTCAATGAAATTCTCATTAGTATAGGGTTTATTTAATAATATTTCACTATGTAGCCTGTTGCTTATGATTTCAGATGTTGTATAAAGCTTTCACCAACTACTACAGTGCTTAATATGAGTTGTCTGATGAGACTTCTTTCGTCCATTATGTGAAATAACGTTTTTAGAAACTGGTAAATAATACAATAATAGTCGTTATGACTCTAATAATATTATTGTCTTGACAAGCATTGTTTAATTCGTTACGGGCAGGGAACTTGTTGCCCGAATAAATTAGCATTACCTATTATAAAATCAGCTTACAATGCACAAAATATGTATAAATAAATAGGGAAATAGCATTAGTGTTCAACTCAGTTTTCGTCACCAAAAAATAACATTTAAATTCAATATCATTTAAATTTTACTGGTTGACACCTAGGAAGCAAGTGTTACGTATTTAATTGTTGCTAAAGACTAAACTAAAAAGAGCTCGATGGCGCAGTAGTTAACGTGCCCGGTCTGCGAGTGCTGAGGTTGAGCAACTTTCGCAAAGGCCGGTCATCGGATGGGTGACCAAAAATATAACATCTCGAGCTCCTCCATGCTTCGGAAGGCACGTAAAGCCATTGGTTCCGGCTGCATTAGCAGTCGTTAACAACCACCAATTCGCACTGGGCCCGCGTGGTGGTATACCCGTTCTCCCTATCCATCCATAGGGAAGGCTCGTGCCCCAGCAGTGAAGACAAGCTGATGATGATGATGATGATGATGATGATGATGATGATGATGATGATGATGATGATGAAAGACTAACCAGACTAACCTAACTAGACCAGCAGTAGACACCTATTTTAAATGATTAAAAGAAAAATTGTCGATGTCAGGTTCCTACCGAACATTTATGCCACTACTAAACGCAGAAAAAAAAGGTTATGTGCCTGTTATGTGTCCGTAAGTATTTTTATTATACCTAAGTTACGTTAGGTAACTTCAATTGTTTCAAAAAGTAAATTAAGTATGCTTTAACAATGGCCTCTCGTTTTAAAATGGACTTCAACAGGCCATGAAGACCTATATCAAAACGGTATCAAGTCTATTAAGTTCCAGTATAACAAATGTTTTCTTGAATCACACCATTACCTACCACCGATAGAAATTGAAAAGGTAACGTTACAATGGTTGATAAAAGGTTAAAAATAAGTTGCAAAAAAGGCTTACAAATAAAAATTAAAACACTGTACGAATCACAAAAGCGTCTCATTGGGTACTTATCAAATTTTATTTCAAAGTGTCATGTCATGGACAAAAATATAATAATATCGGAAACATGTCATTTGTAAAGATACATGGACATGTATAGACATCTGCGCATAAATCTATATCGCCAACTGTCTAGCTTGTCTAGGCATAGACTCCTCTATTAATAGCAGTTCGAGATTGCGCATTTCGCCCTCCCGAAAATCAGTCAAGCCCCGCACCAATGGGTTTTTTTTAACGCCAGTTTATAGCCTATTGATTTTATCTATGGAAATATAGACAGCGTCCCATTATACCAATGATTACCCAACTAGCAAATTATTAATGAAGTGAAGAAATATCAAACAATGCATCCCATATACCTTTACTAGCAAACTTTCCCAGATGTTTCAAACAAAGAGATTCAATTAAAATTTTACGCTTTCATTGTAATTCGCTTAATCATTTCGACATTTGCCAGTACCATATTTTCAAATATTATCTAATTTTGCTACAACTAAATACAGACATAATGTAGATAAAACAAAGACGAAACTGTACATAAGAAGTGAACGAAGCTAAGCAAACAGCTTCCATATGTCTACACAAAAAGTCTTTATTTAGCAAAGTCTTAAACTTCCTTAACAAACAAAGAAGGTCTGCAAACACGGCACGTGAGCCTACCAAGTAAGCGCAACAAGTGATCTAAAAACGCACATTTCTTAAAATCCGTATCTTATTCTCATACCTTCTGCCAAATTCGGCCGTTCTCCATGATAAGCGCGTTCACTGTTTTCTATGTTAAAATACAAAACAACACTTTAAGCAATATGAAATTAAAACTGATTACACAATAGTTTAATTCAAGAGATAGTAAAATTTTAATTTGATATGCACCAAATTTTTTAGCCTGATGCGCGATGCTGTTCCGGGCGACAGTTGCATATAAACTGCAAGTGTCTATGATTTATACGCTCACCTCACCCTTACGACAGGGGGGCAGGTATCTAGGTACAGAACGTTACTTTCAACGCAGTATGCAACAGTTTTTAAAACTTAGTGCTTATTTGAAAATATTGCTAAATATTGCCTATTTTGAACTTAACAAATGTTTTCAATTAAAACTTTATTACTCAAATCGGTTTTTCGTTTCATGTAACGAAACATACTTATAACTAAAATGCAGAATGTGCATCGATTTTTTTGTATGCAACACTGTTAGGTCTATGCCTAGACTAACTTAATCATATCATTACATAGTATCATCGAGACATCGCAACACCTTTCTTAGAAATATATATTTATTTGCATCAATTAATTTGCTTATAATGATAAGATTCATTGAAATATCATTTAGAAAGTACTCAGCGTTGTAAAAGGCGAGCCGGCTGGTTGGGGTAAATCTAGAATCAGGTCAGGGGTGTGGGGGCGCGCGAGACGCATGCGCGGCGGGGGAGCCTGCGCACTCCGCACTAGCCGCCCGTTGTCCGCGTCCCGCACCCGCAATACGACTAGCTTCGCAGTTTAATATTCCTGATCACTCCTCGAACCCCCGGATATCGAGTACGTAGAACGGCCTTTGCGACCTTGGTGAGTCCATCTTCACGACACCACCGCTCCACTGTCTTATCTGTTATCTACACTATCGTTTGACGTACCTATTACCTATTCCCCAATTTCGATCGTGACTAGAGTCCAGTGCTTAGATGTTACGGTGCCATTTACTCGACTTCGTAACCCTTAGTTATCTAGATGTTAGCGTTAGGGCATGCATGCTTCTCTATGTTTACCTATTACCCTTGAGTGTTACAAAACTGAGCCCGTATCCTTCCGCCAGGCTCGGGGGCCGGCGCGTGGAGTCGTGTGATCGTTTCATTGCAGATAAGATGTTTGTAGGGAGTTAAGATGCTGTTGCTAAGCGTAGGAGCGGAATGAGGCGTCACGAGATGCAGTGCAAGGGGGCCGAGGGCGGCGGCGGCAAGGAGGGCTCGCAGATGTCGCGCAGCGAGTCTACCGTCAGCCGCTGCACGCCGCATACCCCGCTCGGCCCGCCCGACAGCGCCAGCGTCGACTCCAACCCCATGCCCACCATATATCGGTAACTCGACCTCAAGCCCGCCCCAAAGGAGAAGACCTACCATGCACATTCGTTACGCTGCCCATGCGAGCGCCTTATACAACGGTGCCGCACAAACTTTAGCATGTACTGCATCAATCACAATCTCCTTTACACACTCCTTTGTTGTTTTAACTTAAAGTTTAACTAGAGAATAACGTGTATGTCACATTCCACGGTAAAGTTGAATCATTAAGATTTATATTGAAACTGTTATACAGAACAACCACTATGCATTAAAAACAACAAAGCGTTTCGGTTACGTCTTCTCCCAAAGGCAAATAAAGCTGAAAGAGCACTCCGCCCGCATCGCGCACCGCGATCGTCGCATGCGAGTAGGTACCACCACCAAAAGACGCTGTTTTACACCATTCCCAAATACAAATACGTTGCAGGCACCAACTATATCTAAAAGAATAGATTCCATTCTGTGTACACAAGGCGTTTAAATATTTGAAATGGTTTAAAACGCTGAAAGTTTGTATCGACTGCTTAGCTTCCCTTACGCTGGTTCTGCAGGCGAGGACGACTGAAGCCAGGTACGGTAAACTCATTTGTTCTTGTCACCTGCCTTGTGTGTCATTACCTCTTTCCCTACCTTCACCCGTAGTAGCTTTCTGTTCACCCTGTTGCTTCCAAACTTCTTCATAGATTAATTAAACCACAATAGAGAGATGTAGCGATTTTACACAACGCCTAGGTCTATAAGACTAGTCTAGATCTGTTTGTGTTAAATGTTTAATCAGAAAATACAAAGCGTACACGGTTAAATATTTTAGTGAATAGAAGAGAAAACTTATACGTATTTAGGTATATTATAAAACAAATTTATTATTTGAATTGGCTGGGAAGACTATGCGCGTGGAGATGATGTGTAGACTGATCTACATTCCCCGAGAAACTTAAGTCAAATAAAAAAATATATGCATCGAATTTCCATGCTAAATAAAGCGTCTTAATGCACAGTTTTGTATGGTGTGCTAAAATATTTTATGTCATGTTTTGACCTATGCCAGCTTCCTAGATGAAATGTTTATTTGTTAATTATCAAAAGCTGCGTGTTTAGTAAATTGACAATTGTATACCTATTAGATACAACTTAAATCTAGTTATCATTTAGTTCATTATCTAGTAGATATCATACCGAAAACCATCAGTAGAATTATAGCGAACAAAATGTGTAGGTAAACGATTAGATATGTTTTATAATAATTAGCTCTAGAATTAATTATGAACTATATACAACATCAATAACCAAAATAAGAGAAACAACTTAACTTAACGCACCAAAGAAAAATAACAAATGAAAATTAAATCTAGCTATAAATAAAATATATCCTCCATCTGTGGACTTATTAAGGGGCCTTATTGCAATACCAAAAATGCGGGCAACATATAAGTTAAGTTGCAGTGAACCTGTTACCACATAAACATAACTTCTCTCAGCATTTGCCAAAACCGACAGAGGTAGCCTCGTGGCACCCGTCTTTGACAGGAGCCACTGATATGCAACTGATTTTAGCCTTAGGTAACACTTTATCGAATACAGAACAACTGCTTCCTACTGTCGTTCCGCAAAATAGCAAAAAGAACTATGATTCCTTCACTCGTCAACGGTTTTTTTTTTAATATTTTTCGGATAAGCACAGTGCCTTCATCTCACCTGATTCGCACACTTCACCCGGAATCCTCATTATACTGAGGTACTGGCAATCTTATCTCTCTCTTTTTTGTTTTTGTGACCGTCGTCGGGTCCATCCAACAACATACAAAAACAATTGTCGACTGAGGCTTAATTTCTTGTGCGTTGGCCGACCAGCCATTTAGTTTCTTTCCTTCTTTATATTAATACATTTAGGGAGGTATGAATAACCTTATCATAACAATAGAGTAGAGTTAGAGTACTGTAGTGGTACTGTATGATATTGTGGAAATTGGAACTTTTACCTGAGCTAAATTAGTTAATTTAGTTTTTTTACATGTGGTTGTCTTCTATATTTTTTTTATTTTTTTGTGTTTATTTGTGATGAAAAGTGTCCTGCTAAAATAGGGCATTTTCCAATATTTTTGACGCTGTAAGGGAGAAGAGAGCTGGACACTTGCTGAGTTTCTTGCCAGTTCTTCTGAGTACAAAATCTCCTGCCCAGAGTAGACTTACGAACCGATGGCATAGTGACATTCACAAGAGCTACTTGTAGCCTAAACTGAATAAATGATTTTTGAATTTGAATTTTAAATTTTGAATTTAGAATTGAAAAACCATTTGCAGTTGAGACATTGTAGTTTGATCGATAAAACTATCAAAGAGAAATGCTAATAGCATTTCCATTCTCATCTATTATTCACAGTGTTTGGCGTATTACTATTGGAGTTGAATGCCATTTGCCTACCGTCCTTGGCTATCATTAGAATTTCATGACGTAAGACTTATTGATTTTGCTGCACCAGCCGTTACTACAAAGTCTTAGCTCTGAAGTAGTCACTATGTATTTAATAGCCTTTTTGGCCTTCGTTCTTGACGTTCTACTTAAGCCTCCAGGGATGTTTGAAGAATGTAGTCGTATCACTCTCTCCTGATATAAGATTTAATTGAACCACGTGTTTTAGGTACCCCTTTATTCGATATGCCCCCAAATATCATAAGTAATATAGTATTATTAAAACTAAATAAATGCTAATCCATTAAAATAAATTACAAAAAAAGTATATCATTACAATCCTTGCTCTAAAGCGAACACAACAATTTAACTATTTTATTTTATTTACGTCCCTAAAAGTAATTTTTTTGAATCGCCTTTTGCAGTCTGCTTACTGATTGATTATGTTGACCGTTTTATAAACTACTGTATTTCAAATAGAATCGCAGAAAACACGACTATATCTTTATTAATCTTATAAAAACCAATTATTTTTTATTGTTTGAGAAGAGATTTACTTAACAAAAGCATTACGGCCTCATCAACTAAAACAAAAATAAACGAATACGAGTATCCTACTAACTTGGGTTGGATAGATGCCAAAACCATACACACAGAGAGGCTACACGAAATAGAAATAAGGCTGAAAAAAAATAAACTTGTGTGACACAAGCACAAAACAAACCGAACATGACGTTTAAATAACATAACTTAATATTAATACAAAATAGTTATCTCTAAGTGCCCCTCCACACGTTGTTTTGACCAAAATATGTTTGTTGTTATTCAGATGTCGCGCTCCGATCGCGTCCTTGGATTGCATGGACGATTTTAGCGCTAACTCGCAACAGATGCTCGACCAAGGTACGTGACACTTCAGCATTACCTAAAACTGCAAATCAATCATTTAACATTTACATTACAGACTTCAGCTTAGCACAAATGAAAATTCTAAAACAGTTACAGTAACTTCATTTAGATCTATGAGTGTACATTGAACTATAAAGTATAAGTGTATGTATATGCCTTTAAGAGTATAATATAAAACCTTTAACATGCCTCAGCTGTATAGTTACAATTCGTAGCAACGTCTGCTACGGCCTTGCTACGGAGGCGTAGATCGATAATTTCTTAAATGTTTAATTTCCCGACGGTTTTGGTGCAGATCATCAAACGTGAATGGAAATCAATTAATATGTCATTTTTCAAAAACACTATTTCTACAATATTTTCCGAAAAAATGAAAGCCTCACTGAAGATTGGTATAGATCCCGGTATACATTTTTATAAATTTTTTCGATGTTTTTTGTTTTGTTTTATTGTATCGCCAGCACTAGATGCCCTTTATTCTTTCTAACTAAAACTGGCATGCTTTATGAATTTAAACTATCGCATGTGTCTCAGCCTATGCGAAATTTCGTTGAAAATTTCTCGTATTTGCTTTTGAAATTATTTGTAAATGCTTTTTTTTAAATGTAATCGATAAATATATACATAGGTATGTAGGTACGCATGTCTATGTGTTGATAAAGTTAATATTAAAAAATATATAATACGTTTCAGAAGCACACACAGGCGAGACTTCTAATGCAGTTATACTGCAACCGTTTCAGTTTAGAAGTCTGTGTGGAAAACACATAATTAACACCGAGGGCTTATTCAGTAAAAATGAACAAATCACTATCTTTTTATTGTTTTTTTTTCCATATAATTTTATTTTATTTCCCATTTCTAGGGTAGGCGTATGTAACAACGTTGATAAATATTGATACACTGAAGTTCTAAATATAACTCTGTAAAACATATTATTAACACAGAACTTATTAGGTATTTATATTATCAGGCACAATTACTTACACTTGCGTTGTTACATGCAAATACGCCGCTTCCATGTTATTAGTATTCTGTCTTATTGATAGTTATTATGTTTTTATAAAATAAATATTCTCTATGTAAATAGTCCGTCCAATCTTCGGAAAGGCATGTCCCGTACCACACTCACAAACCCCTTACATTTTATTTATATCGTACGGATTTCCTAGCTACCCTATATAATATTGATGTTATTAAGTCGAAGAGAACAATGACCTTTAGCTGTTAAAATATAGCTACGAAGTATATAGCTATAAAACTACTTTTTATAATTTTATACAATTTACAATTTAAACAATGCTCCAAAATGATCTCATTGTAGTATATACATTTGTAGGTCCATTAATAAATAACATACGCTCAGAAGGACGCTCTGACAGTCTAGCCGGCACCGTAAATTGAGGACCCAGAGGGACTTGATCTCTTTCACTTCTTTGTAATGTACCAAGTAATCGTAGAAATATTATTTCTTTTACTTCATTTTTCTCATATCTTCCATATCATTTCATTGTAAGTAATAGAATCTATGTTTGTTTAAATGTTAGCAACGCCGATTGTTAATGGGCACATGGTTACATAAAGTATTACTAAAAGTATGTATGCTATGCGATATACATAATATAATCTATTACAAGTGAGAATGAAACATTCGTTGTTAAGCTATGTAGCGCGTGTAGCAATCGGGCGTTTCCTATGACTAGTCATATTGACACGATATCTTTCTTTAGCTGGGGAAGTGGCTGTTTCTCGTCAAATGTCAACTTACTTGGGGAATCATAACGCCATGCCTTCAAGCGTGACTCCTGGTCTGCGCTATAAGAACCTGGGCAAGTCAGGCCTCAGGGTGCCCAACATTGGGCTTGGCATGTGGACAATGGTCAACGAGGAAAGCGCTGAAGATATCGTAATGACAGCTCTGGAAAACGGGATCAATCTGTTCGATCTGTCCGAGGCCCATTGCGGTTAGTGCCTAACACACATCGTCACTTCATTCACTCATTAACACAAGCTTTAAAAACAGTCTATTTTAATCACTAACGTATATAAGCAGTAGATATCTAAGGATACCTCAAACATAGAGCCATTAAATGACACTGGTTTACCTTAAGCCCCTTACAAATAAACAAAGAATAAGGTCCGAATAGTTATTCCGTGTTTTGTTCCTGTCATGTAAACGTTATTTCAAATCAGAGTGAAAGAGACAAAAGACGGAATAACTATTCGGACTTTATTCTTTGTTTATTTGTAAGACACTAGGGATCTTACAAATAAACAGAGACTAAGGTCGGAATAGTCATTCCGTATTTTATTCCCGTCATGTAAACGTCATTTCAAATTATAGTAAAAGAGACAAAACACGGAATAACTATTCGGAGCTTATTCTTTGTTTATTTGTAAGGCACTATGTGTTTATAGCATATTGAAATGTAAAGCAAATGCGAAAGTTTGTCTTGTTTCGTTTTATAATCATTTGTTATACACATTGAGACACACAACATCACTACCCCTTTATGTACTACTATGTTTAATCATTGACTGTTTTGTTCATTGCATATTCATATCGTCATAGTTTTAAACAAGCGCCAATTAAAAACAAATGATCATGGAATAATCACAGCTAAAGGCGAAGCTGAACTGGGACGAATCTTGAAGAAGAGAAACGTCAGACGGACCAGTATTATTATAACTACCAAAATATACTGGAGCACTAAGTAAGTTCTAGATCCCTGTTTTTATGCTTAGTGTCTTGTGATAGCACTACACGATCAATAATTTTTAGAATAAGTAACATACGTTTAAAATAAGTAACATAAGTATGTTACTTATTTTATTAACAGTTAGAAAGTAGGTACGTACCCACTTTCTAACTGTTAATAAAATAAGTAACAAAAGTATGTTACAAAAAAAAACTTACACTCTGTTAAATTAATTAATCTTAATCAATTAAGCAACACCAAACGTATCGTAACGCTCGATTAACAACATTAAAAGATTCAGTGTTATTCAGCTGCAGTGTATAGAATCCATTAAAAAACTAACTATAATACAAAACATAGGAAAATAGCAGCCATCTCAAACTACTCGTATGTGGGAGATGTCCCACGACATCATCCCAAAAAGTTACTACACTATAAAGACTACCTATGTAGTCTTGGCTATGTAGTCTTGGCTATGTAGTCTTGGCTATGTAGTCTTGGCTATGTAGTCTTGGCTATGTATTCTTGGCTTGGCTCTATAGCCAAGGCAACACAAACCTTTATTATACTCGTACTAGTATTCCAAAATAATTTGAAATAAGAACATTGTTCGTTCATGATTTCTTAAACAGAGCTGTTGGCCTGTTTTTTACATTTTTATTTTTATTTTAACTTTCAATTATCCATTTTATCTAAAAATTTACAAAAAAACATTTTTTGTAAAAGTATATTTTGCAATATTATATATTATTTGTTAAATTTACAGTCACAATATAATTTTTAAATATTTTTTAAGTGGTTGTTCGTTTTTTTTGTGACAGTATTTAAAGCATGACAGATTTAAAAAATATTAGTTGCACGTATATTTAACATATAGAAACTCGTAAAAAATAATAGGGATGTTGACAACAACACTAAAATCTCTTTGTAACTTAAAATTGGAGCAAAATAGTGACTTAAATTTCTATAAAATTTATTCGTTTTTACAGTCGCTTTAATAGAGTTACCTGTCAACTACCCTATTGTAGATGTATGATGATGAATAAAACTACTTACACCTAGTGGAGCTAATGTCTTTACGTTTTGAATGTAGCAACCACCGGCAGAAACAATAACATGTATTTACAATACCAGATGAGTGGGAACGCTTACCGCTGTTTAGATAACTTGCTACTTTACAGTTTACACTAGGCTTTCGATGTTGAGCTTATCGCTGCTTAGTCCCTAATGTGTTTTGAATATTTACTTACTAGGTTTGCTCATGCCTATAACAGGTCAGATGAAAGAGGCCTCTCTCGTAAGCATATTGTAGAGAGTGTGAAAGCTTCGCTTTCGAGGCTACAAGTCGAGTACATAGACGTCGTGCTGTTACACAAAGTCGACCCTGTTTGCCCCATGGAAGGTCAGTCTATTTTAGTTTTATTCACTTGCATCTAATCTGGTAGTAGGCCACAATAAGGTGGGAGGGGGGCTTATCCAGAATCTCAACTGCAGAGGAACTACCTAGCGCTCTCTCTCTATCTCTGTCACTCTTTACTGTCATACTTTTAAATTGTTGGAACTAACACAAACCAATGAACTTTGTAAGATTAAAATTGTTAGTTTTAATTTATTTTCTGTTTTATACTACAGAGTTGGTCAGAGCTATGAACTTTGTCATAAATCAAGGATGGGTTATGTATTGGGGCACAGCTCGGTGGTCTCCAACCGAGGTATGTTGTTGTTTTTGTTGTATAACAGTTGAAACATTGGCAGTTAGAAATACTTTACATATTTTTATTTTTATTTTCGGTAGATAATGGATGCTTATTCTAACTGCAGACAATTTAACTGCATAACACCAATAGTTGAGCAAACGGAGTACCACATGTTCTGTAGGGAGAAACCAGAGCTATACATGCCGGAGCTTTACCACAAGATCGGCGTTGGTATGTGACATTAACTGACCAGTAACATTTAAGAAAGTTTTACTCTAACACATTTTAAATTCACATTTATTCACCAGGCATGATGGCATGGTCCGCCATCACAACCGGCAAGGGTCTAGGGCGTGAGGAGATTACTGGTCTATTCGCCAAGTCACGGTTTAACAGGAAATATAGCACGTTCAGTTGGTGCGAGGAAGATCTTGCTGTGCCTGACGTAATATTTATCACTATTAGTACTTTTAATTTATGACAACCTTTTTTTATATACATATAATAATAGTGTTTTGTTTGTTGTATAGTATCATTTAAAAGCTCTAATCTTTCAGACCCGCTTGGGCAGGGATGGGAGCAAGGAGCAGGTAGATGGCGAAGAACCACGCACGTACGGGGACAAACTGCGTGACCTGGCTAATATCGCTAATTCACTCCGTTAGTAATGTTCTCATGTTTTTGTGTTGTCACGTACTACATTAATGCAAGTAAATTAGAAAACAAAAGCGAGACTACTGGTAGGACGTCCCGTTATGAGTTAAACTCTTTTGTGCTTTCAGATTGTTCAATGAGTCAGCTGGCAGTTGCTTGGTGCCTCAAAAACGAATCTGTAAATTGCCTACTTCTAGGTGCTACCAGCGTAGAGCAGTTCAAAGAAAATATTCACGCTTTACAGGTAAATGCTCTCTCTCTCTCTCTTTTTCTGTATAGTAACACTTTAGACCAGTGCTGTAGCCGCTGGATGTGAGCATCACAACCAGTGGTTGTGGAGACCCTTGAGGGAGGCCTTTGTCCAGCATTGGTCTTTTGGCTGAGGTGATGATGATAAGTGTTTCGTTGTTAGTGAAGCTTATTATTTGGAGCAGATCGTACCGCAGCTCACACTGTCGGTCATGGTGGACATCGAGGCAGTGCTCGCGAACAAGCCACAGCGGCCAGCCATGGTGTCCACACTGGCCATGCGCAACCAGCAGAACAACAACACTGTCAGGGTCGACATGACGTGAGTACAACAACTTCATTCAATTAAGAAATAGAAAAAATGGTCCTTATTGAACGTTTTATGGTTTTAAATCTTCGATCGTCTAATTTAAATAAAGTATTTTTGCTTTTGGACGCTTCATTAGCTATGTGGCAAAGAGTTCGGTCTAATATCCGATGCTGTAATTATCATTTTTTTTTTAAATGTCCCAATTTTTGTTGTCAGGTTAACGACACACGTTTGGCAAGCGTTGTGATTAAGCCAATTCCTATATAGTGATGACTTGAGTTCAATGATAGGCCTTATCTGAGCAGTGTTAGAGTGATAGGTTTAACTTTAGTTTCGTTTGTTATTGGTTGTTAATGTTGAGGTCTGGAATATTTTTGGTGATCATTTAAATCTCTTTTATGAATCTTCTCTGTTTTGTTGCCGACTTGTAACCAAGAATTGTTTACCAGGGGCGCCACATCAGGCACAGGCTCTCCAAAGCCCGAAGGCGAGAACGCTGAGGGCGAGGCTTCCACCCCCGGTAAGGAGTCCGGGAGAGCCTTTTGTGAGATTCAGTGACCGTGGTGGCGCGGAAGCACTGACTCTGCTTCCAAATCTAGTAAATCAAAGGTAATTATATTTTTTTAAGCATAAAGAGCATCTTAAATATAAATTAATTATAAATATTTAAAATATAAATGTAAGTAGCTAAAGCACTCGTTTCATGGAAATCAGAAACAACGACGGTACCACAACCACCAAGACCCGACACAATATCGAAAAGCTAGTTTTCGACATTGACCCGACCGAGAATCGAACCCGAGACCTCAGAATTAGCGCCGCCCAAAGTCCGGCGTGCAAGCCACTCCTTAAGTGTTCTATTTTTAACAAAGGGACTTGTTCCAGGAATCGCTTAAGGACACAAAACCGAAATTCTTTTTAAATAATGCTGGAGAAGTCATCAAGCGAACCGGTATGTGCATAAAACTTCTTCGTTCTTGTGTTTTAATTTAGTGTACTGGCTTACAATGTGTTTTTAAAGTAGCAGTATTGTAGCAATGGCAATGTTGTGGCGGTTGTGAAAACGAGACGCGTGTAGCGGCGTATATACAGCGTCTCGTTTTCACAACTGCAATAACATTGCAGTATTACGACTTTAAAAAGATCCTGCCCCATGACTATGAGCTCTTATAGCAGTATTATTCCGCTTATTAATACTGCTATAAGAGCTCGTAGTTACCCTCCTGGCCCTTGTACGTGAAAATGTTTGACAGGATTTCTGAGTTATTTATTTATTGTTTTTACAACTCTAGAAGTTGTTATTCATTAACTGCGTTAGAAAAGGTTCGCATGCTATCTGAGTAATGATAGGTATTTTTATTCTATATATCACGCACGAACACCATTGTCAATCGATAAAATATAATAGTTTACACATTTCTGAATTTACTTCCTTAACCTCATTTTATTTTATTATATTATAATTTATAAACTAATTTTAACGATATTATTATTATTTGATGTTATGTTGTTTTGATATGTTTGTTCAATAAATCATTATTTACGAAGATTTGGTGTATGACGAAATGTTGAATATGTATCATGCGATTGCAGTTTAATAAATAAATAAATCATTTGCAGAACAAGACGGTGTATCAACGGACGTAGTGATCTCAGTGTCATCGCTGAAAGGAAAACAGCCCGCGACGGGTGGTAGCAAGGTGAAGAAGTCTAAGTCTGACACGGCGCGCCCTCGCTCGTCCTCCCTGCAGCGATCGACCTCCGGCCAGCTGTCGGTGGCTAGGGCCGACCGCCGCCGGTCTCGCTTCGAGCTCGCCTCACCAGCCGACTTGTAGATTACTATCCACAGACAGGAATGATGAAGTTGCGGTAAACCATTGCAACTTATTCATCAAGCATTAACATCGCTGCCATGTTAAATAAGGTATTACACTTCGGAAATCCACACCACGTCGGAGGGGATTTCGCACTCGTAATCGAAATAGTGTTGTAACGGTCACCCTACTTACAACTTACATATGAGTTTCGTGGATAGTTAGTCCAACCTTATTTTTAAGTTTTCGACTATTTCGATTGATTACTTATAGATTACGAAGAAAAGCCTTATTATAACATTGTTCAGCTCAAAGCAAGGGTTAACGTTAATAGTCCTATAGAAAGATTAAGACGATGCCACGGTTGAAATAAGCAAAGGCAAAATAGTAAAACGAATGTACCTACCCCGGGACTACAGCCAATAATTGTTAGCTTAAGTGACCGTATGATCGATATGTACGGTTCGCAAGATTTATCGCGTAAAAGATCAATTTGTTTCTTGTAGAGTCGATGTTTAGAATCAGGCAATGTTAGGTACCTAATGCATGTTCGAGAGTAACTCTGACTACACAGATCAACTAGTATTATGAAATGGATTAAAGTGTAGCTTAGACATAGGCATACACATAGTCTTAAGACAGACAGAAAGAGCAAGACGCGCATAGAATGCGCTTGTGGTATGCTACTGTAATGCAATTGTGGTAATGCAATGGGTGTGTCTCGGGTGCATTTGTAGTACGCTACGGGTGTATTTGTGACAATGCTACGGATGCGCCGTAGGTACATTTAAAGCAAGCTACTGGTGCGCTTCGGATGTATGTGTAGCACGCTACGAATGCATTTGTGGTAATACTACGGGTGCGCCTTGGGTACATTTGTGGCAATGCTACGAATGCTTTTGTGGTAATGCTACGGGTGCGCCTTGGGTACATTTGTGGCAATGCTACTGGTGCGTCTCGGGTGCATTTGTGACAATGCTACGGGTGCGCCTCGGATACATTTGTGGCACTGCTAATGGTGCGTCTCAGGTGCATTTGTGGCAATGCTACTGATGCGTCTTGGGTGTATTTGTGACAATGCTACGGGTGCATCTCGGGTGCATTTGCAGCACGCTACGATTGCATTTGTGGTTATGCTACGGGTGCCTTGGGTACATTTGTGGCAATGCTCCTGGTGCGTCTTGGGTGCATTTGTGGTATGCTACGGGTGTATTTGTGACAATGCTACGGGTGCATCTCGGGTGCATTTGTGGCAATGCTGCTGGTGCATCTCCGGTGCATTTGTGGCAATGCTACTTGTGCATCTCGGATATTTGTAGTTTGTTGTTTGTATCGGTGCATTTATAGTGCGCCTCGGGTACGCCTCGGGTGCGCCTCGGTTGCATCTCAGATGCATTTATGTCACGCTGATGCTAAGTCCTGGGTACACTTTTAGGACGCTACAGGTGCACTCTCGACGCGACTTCAATGTACTTGCATACAAAATTTATGAAAGTGGCGAGGTTCAACCAAGATAGAAGTAGTACGATTAGATACTAGTAAATGTGAAAGTTACTAACTGTATTGAAAAGGCTCTGTGATGAAGAAGAATTGTTAAGATCGCTGGATTAAAAATCCTTGTAAGTGGTTTAAGAAAGAAAATATCTTGTGTAAATAATTGTGTTAATCCCTCTCGAAGATTTGTAAGGTAGGCTAAAAACTCTATTAAGTATGAAAATGGAAAACTAATAGGTGTTCTAGAATACTAACGAACGGTTACGTAAGATTTAAATTAAGAACTATTTTTCGTAGTGAAATTACTGCACTGGTTTCAAGTATCAAAATCTGCTCTATAATAGAAATATGTAGTAAATTACAATTACATTCGAACACCGTTTTGAGTCTTTTAGTATTTGTAAGTCTTATCTGTAGGGTCTATCAACGGCGTTGAAATGTGTCTTCGGTCGTTAAAGGTTATAAGACGATTCCTTTGAATACACTGAGCGAAGAGGCGGAGTCCTTTTTATATAAAAACACCTTTTCTCTGAAGTCAATTCTGCTCATCCGCTTCTCTCTTACGTCCTCCTTTTTGAGTCTGGCTTAAACATATTCTGGAAATGGTTTCACGTGCTACATTGAAATTTTTTTACGTCTCTTGCGATCTAAACTAATTCTGTATCAAACCCTGCTTGGCTCTGTTCGGCTGATTGAACTGTCACAGGCGGTGGACATTTATTTACTATACTAGTGCATTTACCTTTGTTGTTAAGAATGGGGACAGCCAGAATGGCCCATTTAGACATAATGATCGGTACCTATTGTAATCTATTTATCGCCAAGTAGCATTCTTTGAATAGCATAGCTGTAGGAACTAAGACGGTTGCCTAGTAGCGAACGTTGAGTTGTGTGGTTGATTAGTTGGCACCATTTGCTATTATTATATATTATATTATTATTGTATTAGGAATAATACAATTTGGTATACTTTTTAAACAATTGTTAGACAATTAGTAGACATAGATTGCATGATGCTAAGTTAAAGATTTGTAAAACACATTTATAACATTATGCTAGTAATTTACGTAGGTTTAATTAAATTTAATATCATGAATTACAAATAATATTGTACTATTCTTGGTAAATTAGATTTAACATAGCAAAGTAAAGTCAGAGTCCAGTACCTGGTTGAATGTTGTATCATAATTATTATTTAAATGTGTCTACTGTACTGTAGACTATTAAAGTAAAAATTAATTAATAATTATATGTTATTGTTAAATGATAATGTAAAACTAATGTTAACAATACACATGTATCTATGTAGCGTTGTGTGTACTTAGATATGTTGCCATGTGAAGATTAAAGTACAGTCTTAAATATATTTTAAATGTATCTGTGGAATCAATGTTACATTTAAACGATGTGTATACTATGTTCAATGTCCAAAACACGTTGCCCTGAAATATCAAAGTTAGTAAATAATTAAGTTCTAATTAAAATCATATTTGCTGTATTTTTAGGGTTGATTTTTCAATCCTCAGATAAAACTTATTGGTCAGATATTTTATTATAAAACCAAGTTGAAAATGTGTTAACATTTCCACTTAGTTGGGTAATACTGTATCAACTGGATATTTTTTAGCTCAGGCTAGAAAAGTAAGCCATTAGTCTAACCGTCATTAGTTATAGGAATAGTTTCGGATAGGTACCTATTCAAAATATTTTCGTGTTAGCTCTTATCATTAGATTAAATGCAATGTAAGCCTAATACGCCCACTGAGATCGCAGATCGTGCACTACTTCGGTGAAAACCCCTACGTTTTCATAGTTTAAGCCAGATATTGTATTAAAGTGAATTAAAGCTTGCAACCATAGTAATTATAGTATTATTTTTTATCAAATTCTCAGCGGTCTAAGCTATCTTCTAAGTTAGACAAATTACGCATCGGAATGCACATTAATCCGTTGGTCTTGATGTCGTAAAAAGTCAGTCTTTAAAACCCATTAACAAGTATAGGGCTGGCGTGGTGGGTAATGGCCTGATCTCTACGTATACTATCGTTCAAATGGGAAGGCCTGTGCCCCTAAGTGGGACGTAATAGGCTAATTAAAAACTACAGCTAACAATGAACGCGACTGATAGCGTACACGATTAGATCATGTACCGGCGGCGGTGAGGTCCGAGTCACGACTACACCGGTAACAGCCAATTAGCCGACCTCATCCCTCCAATGGGTCAATCCGAGATCCTTCCAAGGATAAATATAGCGACACCGCGCGCCAGTTGGTTGCGGTCGGTAAATGCCTATTGTAGACCGAGATGGAGTTTAAGTGTCACGCTGTGTGGACGCGCTGACTGCGCCGGCGCAAACTCATCATGGAGGTGGTATACTTCGATTGGCTGGACTACTTAGTCTTCGGGGCGATGCTACTCATCTCCTCGCTGATCGGTGTCTACTTCGCCTTCTTCGCGAGGAGGAAACAAAACACCACCGCTGAGTATCTCATGGGAGGGAAGGCTATGGGCATCTTTCCTATATCGATGTCGTTGATTGCCAGGTATGATAATACTGTTACTATGCTCGCGTGCTTGCAACATTGTTTAAACGAAATGTTTTCATTCTTACAGTTACATATCTGGCATATCACTGTTGGGACTGCCAGCCGAAATGTATACTTACGGCACTCAGCTTTGGGCGATAGTTTTGTCGGAATGGGCGGTATCACTGACCATCGCCGTTATATATCTACCTGTGTTCTACAATTTACAAATCACTTCTACTTACGAGGTAATTGTTTATATCACTAATTATAATAATAATTAAAGCTGGCGTGTTGTCATTTAAATCTGTATGACTCCAACTGCCGGGCTCGGGCCTTTCCTAATAAACACATGGGGAAATTGGGCCCTAACTAACCTCCCACGCTGTCCCAATGTGGGTTGGGTTGGGTTCGGTTGGTTTTAATGACTACCATCTTACGACAATAACAAACCACTTAACGTGACTTCCGATGCATAGATACCTCGAATATTTGAATTTAGTCACCGATCCGGTGTGCCGGCCTTGCGAAAGTTGCTCAACTTGCACGATCACAACCCGAGCCTGAGCCTGAGCTCGAGTTCCATCTATACTTGTTAACTGCCTCTGTGGTCTAGTGGTTAAGACCACTATTCCCGGTTCAAACCCCTTGCTGGGAATTAGTAGCATTGTAGTGTTCCGACAGCTAGAGATAAGATAGCCAGTACCTTCGGCCTTATCATCACTAAACAACAAGTGGGATGAATGCTAAGTACTTACCAGTATCGAATTTTTAAAAAAACGTAATGCAAGATATTGTAATACTTGGATACTTAACTGATCAATGCTAAACAATTAATTTGTTGATAATTCTTTTTATTTTCAGTATTTGCGACTACGATTTAACCAAAACGTGCGCCTATTAGGATCTATCATATTTATAATCAAAATGCTTCTATACATACCGATAGTTATATATGTGCCAGCGCTAGCTTTCAGTCAAGGTAACTAAAATCTTATTGAAATACCGTTTTAATTATTTTAAAAAGGTTGAAAGGGCGTATCCACAACTAATTATGTTTCAGTGACGGGCATCAACATCCACATGGTCACCCCGATCGTGTGTATCGTGTGTATCTTCTACACGACACTCGTGAGTATCTTCTGCTTGTGTTATATTTATTGACCTTATTTTATCCCCCACTTCAACGAACAAGGTAATAGCAGAGCTGTCTCAAATTGAGGTCAAGTAAATCAGACTGCGCTAGCGGTAAGCTAGTTATTTTTGCTGTACTTTTGTGATGTTTCGGCATTTATAGTTTGCCTGTTTCGTGTTGTTACTACAACTCTTTCATTATCATCATCACCGGCTCATTTTTAAGTTCCCACTACTAAGGCACCAGTCTTCCCTATGGATGGAGACGCCACAGGGAGAGTGGGCCTCAAACCACCACACTTAGTGCGGATTGGTGGTTGTCAACGACTGATGATGCAACTGGGACTAACGGCCTTTCGTGCCTTCTGACGCACAGACTTACAATTCTTTAGTTTGATACAAAATGCCGGTTAAAAAACTAGCAAGTTTTCAATACAGATTCATAAAATGTTTTGCGATGAAACCTATTGAAATGAAACAAAGACAATACTTTTAGGGGTGTTACAACACCTAGTCGGACTAAGTGGGTAGAGCCATTATACAAGATTCAGATAACTCCAAATACATGACTCAAGGGCATAATATTCGCATACGGAAGACTCGTTTCTGCGCATTTGCTTGTCGTCGGGCAATTAATGTTCTTTACGCCGCCGGCCCCTACACTGAACTCTTTGTTAGCCAGATGCAACACGACTGCATAGATATGGGTTAATCTTTACGAAACGCCATTATGTTTTTGATAATATTGAAATGCCCTTGCGGGGCACATTTGAGGACATTATACGTGCGAGTAGCTTAAAGATTGTATAACCAATAAAGGATCAATAAAATTTTATGACAATGACTAACTATCAATATCGTAACAGTCTTCACAACAAAACACCATTAATTACTACAGTTACAACAATAAAAATAATAGTTGTAAAGTATATAGCCTATATGACTGTCCCACTGCTGAGCAAAGGTCTCCATCATTAAAATCATGTCATCACTACAATTGATGGGTAATGCACTAATTTTTATCGGGCCCAGCGCTTGACCACTACGCCGCCAAGGCGTTAAATAATAATAATTGATGATATTTCTGTTAGGGTGGACTGAAAGCCGTGGTGTGGACGGACACACTGCAAACGGTGTTCATGTACTTCGGAGTGGTGTTCGTTCTGGCTTACGGCACTTGGAGGCTGGGTGGTGTGAGCAAAGTCATCGAAGAAAACCGGAAAGGGGACCGGCTTGAGTTTTTTAAGTAAGTCTTTTATGTGAATCTACCTAGGGCACACATAGGCACCAGCGTTCGACAGGAACCAGTGATCGACATCATCATCATCATCAGCTCATTTTTATATCCCCGCTGCTGGGGCACGAGCCTTCCCTATGGATGGATAGGGAGAACGGGACATAAACCACCACGCGGGCCCAGTGCAGATTGGTTGTTGTTAACGACTGCTAATATAGACGGGACCAACGGATGATGGTGATGATGTGATGATCGACATGTTTTCCTTTAATCATTAGAATAGGAGTGAGCAACTGATTTTAGTCTTTAGCAACAACGCGTTTCCTAGATGTCAACCCGTAAAATTTCAATGAAAATCTATGTAATTTATTGGCTACTAGTTGTTGCCCGCGACTTTGTTCGCGAAGACTACAGTAAAAAAAACAGTGAAAAAAAGTATCCTATATGCTGGTCTGGGTCATGGTCTGTATATGAGGAAAGTTTCATTAAAATCCATTCAGTAGTTTTTACGTGAAAGAGTAACAAACATCCATCAATACTTACAAACTTTCGCGTTTATAATATTAGTAGGATGAAAACCAAACCTGTGGCAAACACTGCATGCTGCCTTTACCCTACCCCCCTTACAAATAAACAAATAATAAGGTCTGAATAGTTATTCCGTGTTTTGTTCCTGTCATGTAAACGTCATTTCAAATTAGAGTAAAAGAATAAGGAAACTAAAACCTTTCTACTAATCTCATACTGAATGTATGGGAATGTTTAATGTCAAAATTTAGGATACTTCTCGTTTGATTTTTAAAGAGGTATTGATGTGTTTTACTCATTAGGTAACGTATTTTTGATATCAGTTTAAAGTTTTTTGATATCTGTAATAGATACGAAATAATCGCCTAGTCACACTTAACGATTACACCCTGTATAGACAAGGGTTTCACTTCAACCAGTTTCACGAATTCAATCACTTGTTTAGTCATATTAAAATTAAAAGTCGTAAGAAGTTAAAAAAATTAAAATTCAGTTAATTTTTTAAAGAAATTAATGAACAGTTAATTTTTGACGCTTGTTTTTTTACGCCAGTACGCTACGTCTATCGTAATAACAATAAACATCTTCTACGGTTTGCTGCAGCACCGCTTCGTGTGCGGAATCGTTTGAACATGTACGCGCTCGTATTGCTTTCGACCTACGCGCGCGTATTACGATACGCTTAAGATATAACGACGCCGCCGTGCGCGAATAGGCTTAGGTATTGTAAATTTTTAAATACAATTTAACTTCCAAAAGCGTCAATATGGTTTTTGAGAACTATTTACCGAGTTTTTACCAGCTCAGAACTTCCCAATCGGATTGTTAATTTATATATTTTTATAGATAAGAATTTATGTAACATCAAAAGTCATATTTACAATGTATCTCTATTTTATTAACTACCTATCAAAATAATAATAATAACCGATTACAATAAAGTAACACTATTATTTTGTACTCTAAACGCCTTAAAAAACTGCAGCACTCGTAGTTATTACTGTTAAATAGTACTTAACCCCTTACAAATAAACAAAGAATAAGTAAAAGAGACAAAACACGGAATAATTATTCGGACCTTATTCTTTGTTTATTTGTAAAGGGTTAAGTACTATTTAACAGTAACAACTACGAGTGCTGCAGTTTTTTTTGAAGAGACTTTGCTGATTGCCTCAAACGGCATTTTCAGCTTCACCGGGCTTTTTTGGGGGCGGCGACAAACTTAAAGGGTCCCTCAAGCCGTGTGAAACGAATCACCTTCGGAGGTTTTCTAGAGGGAACGGCATCACGCACTAAGGCGTGTCCCCGTGCCCTACTAGATTCTCCGAAGGGTTCGGATCGGATCGGATGTGCTTTGTTGTTACTTATCACAGTGTCATCATCATCCTCATCATCACCATCATAAGGATGAAGTAATACTCCTTCCTTATACTGTGTAAGTACTTATAATATTAGTTTATTGGAACGCGATCATTTTTAAACCGGAAGACGGGCGTCGGTACTACGACACAGTTTTTACAAGTAACCGGACCATTAACTTCCAATACTATGGTATTATTTTACAGCATTTTACATTTACAATTATATAAATATATTATTTTATTGTTCAAAATATTTTTATTTATTATTATTGTTATAAAAATTCACTACTAATATGTTTTTTTATATATATATTTTACGGGTAAGCACAGTGCCTTGATCTCACCTGATGTTAAGTTATCTCTAGCTGCCGGAACACAACAATGCTACAAACATTGATGTTATGGCGACATATTTAGATAAGATGGTGGTAGCTAGCCAGGCGGACAAACAAGCCCTACCACCAACCAAACCGAGTACACAAACATGCTGGGAATCAAACCCGGGACCTCTGGGTCTAAACCGGTTGTCTAAGCTACTAGATCGCAGAGGCGGTTAGGTTATAAAATAAGTAGTTTTGAAAAAGCAAAATAAATGAAAATAATAAAGCTTAATTTTTATTTAATATTAAAAAAATTAACATGACACTTTCAGTATGGACCCGGACCCCACGATAAGGCACACGTTTTGGACGACCGCCTTCGGGAACTACTTCGGCTGGCTGGCGGCGTGCAGCGTCAATCAGGCCATGGTGCAGCGCTGCCTGGCGCTGTCCTCGCTGAAGAGAGCTCGTATGTAAGGCTCTCCACAAATACGTAAAATAATGAACCGCCAACTACGTCTGCGTCGGATGATATCCGCATGGATAGATTCCACACAGACCCTCTCCGCGGCCTCCTTGTATAAAATTACTGCGACGCGGTAAGCAGATTTCTAGTTAATTGCGTTCTTTCTATCACCGTTGGGTGTTGACTACGACATAGCAATTCATAGCATAAGCACAACGAACTAGAAAGCAGCTCGCCGCGTCGCAAAACGCTCATGCTCGTGATGAGGTCTAATGTTAACACTCATGCCCGTTCAAGAACACTTAACGGTTAATAATCTACCATTATTTCACGTTAATATTCGACTTAACTTAAAACTTCAGAAAATAAAACAAAGCCGCAGACATGACTCTTCACTTTCCCGCCAAGAAGTCCATTTAATATGTACTTACCTACTGCACATTTACCAAGAAGATCTGAAAACTTTTTAGAACAATTTTCATCATGGCTGCCGGCATCTTCACCATCCTCTCGCTATGTTGTTACACCGGACTGGTGATATACGCCACTTTCGCGGACTGCGACCCCCTCACTACGGGAGCTATCAAGAAAAGCGATCAGCTGCTGCCATACTTTGTGATGACCATCACAGGATCCATCCCCGCTCTACCTGGCATATTCATGAGCGGAGTTTTCAGTGCAGCATTGAGGTACGGTGAACGAATTACCATTTTATGCATTTTTAGATTTCGTCAAATTGAACTGTAAATGGTTTCAGAAAAGCAATAATTAGGATGCCTAGTGACATCAGTGTTCGACAGGAGCCAGTAAAATAATCCTACTACTATTATAAAGGCGAAAGTTTGTAAGTATGGATGTATGGATGTTTGTTACTCTTTCACGTAAAAACTACTGAATGGATTTGAATGAAACTTTCCTCACATACAGACCATGACCCAAACCAGCATATAGGATACTTTTTTTTTACTTTTTTTTTTTTTTTTTACTGTAGTCTTTGCGAACGAAGTCGCGGGCAACAACTAGTAATATTATAAACGCGAAAGTTTGTAAGTATGGATGGATGTTTGTTACTCTTTCACGTAAAAACTATTGAATGGATTTTAACGAAACTTTCCTCATTTATAGACCATGACCCAGACCAGCATATAGGGTATGTTTTTTTACTTTTTTTTTACTGTAGTCTTCGCGAACGAAGTCGCGGGCAACAACCAGTATAATAATAAATTTGAATTTTTAATAAATTTGACAGGATTGTTTACAGAACTTGACACCCATCGTTCTGTGGTCTTTTGTCGGTGAAGTCGACAACCACAACATAATTATCATAACATTGAACTTGGCTCCCATTTTCACATTTATGTTTTTGGTGGGGATATCATTACTTTTTATAAATTAATATATTATTATGCAAAAATGATCTACTTATAAAATGATTCTTTTTTCCTGCGTTTACTCTGTATCGTTTTATTTTTATTTTTACTATTTACTATGCACTATTCTCACTATTTTCTTTAATGTTTGAAATATTAGAACGCATTGCCCATTCATAATCTACATTTTTTTACACATTGTCTGCATAATATGGTTAACCTGGCCAAATCAGGATGGTATAGCGTTCGCAGACGGTGTATTCTAATATAGCACTTTCTTGTGCTTTAATTTGGCTAGGATCTAGATTGATAAGATGTACCCTGTCTAGTGTTTTAACTCTAGAGAGTGCAAAGTAAGCCTGCCCTTTGCTAAATATTGAAGCCTATGTCGAGAAGAGCGCTGTCAAGACTTAGGCCTAGCGATTTGTGAATCGTAAACAAATAGGGAATGGCATATGATAAACAAATAGGGAATTGTTCCCGGTAAACATATGCATTACTTAGTATCTGAAAATAACTTTTCAAAGAATTTACAAAGACGTATTTACCAAGAAAAATGAATACAACAGTTAAAAACGTGAAAAATACCCTTACAAGTAAGATTTTTCGAATAGATGTTTATTAAAGGCTACTTCAGTCGAAACTCAAATCTATTTACTCGAATTACGAAGCATAAAACGCAATTTTATAGGACAACACAGACGGACATGACTTTTGGACTACGGAACCCTAACAACGATAAAAACAACCTTTCATCATGGATGCAACTTATTTTCCTACGACGAAGAAAGAAGACGTTTTTGCTCTTATAATTTTACCTTACCTAATCTCTTATCTTACCATGACTTACCTAATAAAAACGATTGAAAGGATTTTTTTTTCAAATCTTTTAAATTCACTGTTTTGATTTTTTGTATACACACAATATCCAGCTGGATGTCAAATTTGAACTTTCTATGTCATCTGGAAGTAGTTTAGGTTTTGATCTATAGGTATATATGTCAATCAGTCAATTAGTCATAAAAATGTCGATTTTTGGATGATGTTTTCACTTCATCTGGTAATCTATTATACGTCATTGCTCCCCCAAACAGAATTGTCTCTTTCCTCATTTAGTCATAGGCATAAGTAGTTTAAGTTTAAGTTTCTTTTGTGTCAGAGATTATGCTTTGATTATGCGTATATTTTTTTAATAAAATAAAAAAATATACGCATAATCAAAGCTACTGAATACAATAATACTAGCTGACCCGGCGGACTTCGTACCGCTTTGACAGTTTCCATGACAACAAAACAAACAAATTATTTTGTATTGGAAAATTAAATTGTCGTTTTTAGTGTTTTCCGTTACATATTATTTATGTTTCTCACCGCTTAAACCTTCCCTGAACTTCCACAAATATTTCAAAATCAAAATTAGCCAAATCGGTCAAGCCATTCTCGAGTTTTAGCGAGACAAACGGACAGCAATTGATTTTTATATATATAGCTAGATATTTTGCTTATGTTTTTAAGTGTGTTCAACCTTTTTTGAATAAAATCAGATCAAGTTGTCCCATACAAACTTTGCCCCCCTTTTTCACCTCTTTAGGGTTAGAATTTCGGAAAATCATTTCTTATCGGAT
Organism: Eudonia truncicolella; assembly: GCA_949315975.1. Classification (NCBI taxonomy): domain Eukaryota; kingdom Metazoa; phylum Arthropoda; class Insecta; order Lepidoptera; family Crambidae; genus Eudonia; species Eudonia truncicolella. The sequence goes on along the minus strand of OX438825.1, from coordinate 18,791,776 downwards.
GCCTATGTCATACAAAGAACACACCCTCTAAGTTTCAGGTTTATACGATCAGCGGTTTAGGCTGTGCGTTGATCCGTCAGTCATTCAGTACAAAGCATTTTATATGTATAGATTGTATATTTTATTTAATACTCATTGTAATTATTTTTTTGTTAGAATAGATGTTGTTCATATATAAGTTTAAATGTATTTCTGCTTTTCTGTTTTTATAGCTCCATGTCAACTGGTTTGAATTCTATGTGCGGAGTGATCTTCGAGGATCTCATCAGACCAGCCTACAACAAGCCTATTTCAGAAAAAAATGCTAGTTTTATAATGAAAATTATTGTCGTTGTCATAGGTATGTACAATTACTCCCTTCCTACTCCTCCCTCCTAAGTAAACAAATAATAAGCTGCGAATAGTTATTCCGTGTTTTGTTCCCGTCATGTAAACTTCATTTCAAATAAGAGTGAAAGAGACAAAACACGGAATAACTATTCGAAGCTTAGCTTATTCTTTATTTATTTGTAAGGCACTTAGTATTTTAATGTAATATTTTTAAATATTTTTTATTCAACTAATACTTTAATTGAAACGCTCCTGCGTTAAATATTACTATGGGATGCCTAAGTATCAATTCGGTACCAACATAGATTGCAGCGTCGCGAACATATTTTTTCCGGTTCGGTTTCAGGTTCGAGTCCTGGCTGGGTCGGGTGGGCGTTTAATTTTTTCACTGTATTTTATAAATTTCATAAATATTTTTTTTGCCAATCTTACTATGAAAAAAGTATGTAAAACTTTATGACACTGCAGTTTCTTTTTTCTTGAAACTAAAATAACGGATCTTTTAAAATTGTAGTCGCAAAACGAGAGAAGATTAGACAGCTTTTTAATTATTATAATGTACAACTATTTTATACAATACGCAGAGGTCACCGTGATCAAGCATTCCCGATAGACCCGAAGTCAGTGAAACATCACCCTGGTTCATTAATATCAAACTAGTGACCAGCTCACGGCTTCGTTCGCTTCAGTGAGCACCCGTATCCCGTGATGGTTTTACCTGCCCAAAAACCATTATTTTACGTTTTTTATTTTATACAAAACTTGCCCTGACAATTACGAACATAACAATAAACAAATCAGCCAAATCCTTCGGCCAAATCGGTGGAGCTCTCAATTATTGCTCTGACATACATAGTGGCAATTGATTTTTATTAATATAGATTTTCCTTTGTTTCAGGAGCTACATGCGTGGCGTTAGTATTTTTAGTGGAACACATGGGCGCCTTAATACAAGCAGGCAAAAGCCTATCTGGAATAACCGCTGGAAGCCTTCTGGGATTATTTTCCATGGGTCTTTTTCTGCCTTGGGTTAACTCGACGGTAAATTGGTATTGTTATATTCTTATACGAACCTGTTTTTCCCTTGCTGCAGGGCTTCCATCTCACCATTTTTTGCCTTTTATGAGACATAGACTTTAGCATGGACTTATTATTAGTTCGTGATTGCAGTATACACTTATCGTCGCTTTCGTGCTTATTTGTTCAATTTAGCAAATGTTTTATGTTTTACATAGTAGATTGAACAATTTTTTACTATAAATAGTTAATTAAATAAATAAGCACCAGGGTGTCCGTCGTCATGACATAGCAGTATATTTTTCCTTTTTATTTTGAAGTGCTAATTAATTGCTGCACTGAAGCTAAATTAAATATTTATAAAAATTTATAAAAATACAGTGAAAAAAAGCTCAGGTCCAGGTTCGATTCCTGGCTGGGTCGGGTGGGCGTTTAATTTTTTCACTGTATTTTTATAAAATTTTATAAATAGCAGTAAGTATATGCTAATAAACATTTTTCATTTTATCACATGTTAACCTTTTAAAACCAATTTGTTTACATATTTATTTTTACATATTTTTTAATACTTATCAACACTTGATGCACTAAGATCTGCTACCTTAGATTATTTACATGTCTAGATAGAGCATTAGCCGCAATAAAAACGCCGGATTGCTGTCAAGTCTATGTACCTGCTAGCATGAAGCTGTAGATATAAATAACAGCTTCATGCCTGCTAGGCTGTTAGACTTGACATTGTCATTTTTAAATCACTACGCATTGTTGTGATTTTAAAAGAAAATCCACTATGCCCAGCGATGCTGTTAATTTTATGCCAATGCGTGTAGGAAAAGTAATTGATAATGACTAAGATCACAAAACACAAATGCTGAAAAAATTTCCACGAGCAGGATTTGAACCTGCACCCTTCTGACATACCGGGTCAGGTGCTCTTCCAATTGAGCTATCGTGGATCTAACCGGACGAACAGAGCGCCGAGCATTCGCAGGAACGCTACATTACATGGAAATGCTTTGGAAACTGAGCTTTACCTGTATTGTACCATTCGTAAGAACGTCACATTGCATAGAAATGCTCGAGAAAATGCTCTAGTGTATATCCACCTTAAAAATATTAATAAAACGAACGAGCCTTACAGTAGTCGCATAGATGTGTAACATTTGACATCTCACCTTTTGAAATCATTACAATAGAAAATAGAATTTAAAATTAACAATGACGTATATTTTTTTTACAAATCATAAAGAGAATGCAGTAAATACTACTTAGAAGACATTTGAGATACTTGGATTTTTATCAATGATACTGCACTTTATTGAGACTAGTAAATATTTATTATTATACTTAGTTTAAAAGTCTATTACACACGAAATGGTTAAAATCAATATTACATCTATATAAATAAAAATGAATCGCTAAATGTGTTGCTAATCGCAAAACTCGAGAGCGGCTGAACCAATTTGGCTGTATTCTTTTTTGTTGTGTTTGATGAAGTCTCAGGAAGGTTGTTATGGAGAGAAAAAACGTAAAAAATACGAGGAAAATAGTAAAAACAACAATTTTCTTGACCCATACAAACTACTCTCTACAGGACCGATTAAAAAAAATCACATTTGAAAGCTACATTAGCGCTGAGTAACATAGACTTTATAAAAAAATGTGCGAAGCAGGGACGGGCCGCTAGTAGAAAATAGAAATCATAAAGAGAATGCAGTAATTACTCATTAGAAGACATTTGCCATATCAAAATGATGACACAATATGTCACATATAATAATAATATGTCTTGTTATTAATAATATCGATTTTAAATTTACAAAATGCAGTAAATACTAATTAGAAAACATTTGACATATCAAAATGATGACACAATATGTCACATAAAATAATAGTATGTCATGTTCAATATCGGTTTTAAATTTACAAAATGGCGCGCTCTTGCGCGTTTCTCCGACTTCCTGATGGTACACACTTCCGTTCCATTTCTATGAAATCACTCCAACATATTATATATATAGAAGGCGAGCGGAAAGATGTTACACATCAAATAGTACGGTAATTTTAACAACTTAAAGACGGTATTCCTAGTCACGCACACAGTGAAAGTTATAAGATAACACTGACACGCTGTCAATGCATACTAAGCGTTAATTTCTGACCGCTTATTGCGTGTCCTTTAGTCACAATGATCTATCTAGACATGTAAATAATCTATGGCTTGTTTCACACGTACTACAACCACCACCACAACCACAACCACAACCACAACCACAACACGTGGGCGGGCGATAATTTGTATGAAAATTAATAGTTGAATTCACACGGGCCACATGTTGCCGTCATTATTGAAACCGCGTGCAGTGCCGCGTGTTTGAAACCGACTACATCGCAGCCACGTCGCAACTACAACGCAACCACCACCACATACATTTTGTACGTAATACAATGCAACCGCAACAAGCCGCAGCGACACTATTCACACGTAACCACAGCTTGACCACCTGTTGTCGCAACGGTAACGGTAGTGTGGTTGTGGTACGTGTGAAACAAGTCAGTCTGCTAGTACTGCGAGTCGCAATCGCCGCGTGTCAAGAATGGCTGCTTGCACCGGTTCCAAGTTCAAGAACGCTTCTTTGTTCGTTTTTTTGAGTTTTAGGGCCTAACCATGAGCTCTTGTACCAGTATTATCGCAGTTGTGTAAACGAGACGCGTATATACATGCCGCTACACGCGTCTCACTTTCACAACTGCAATAATACTAAAAACAGCACGGGGGCCTTAATCATGGGCTGTTTTTGTAGAAAAATAAAACTCAATTAAACTTTATATTTTAGGGGGCCCTAGCAGGGGGTGTGACCTCAACAATTCTCGTCGGTTGGATATCGCTGGGGACCCAAGCAGCCATGATACGGGGAGACGTCGTGGTTACACCGAAGCCGGTGTCTGTCGCCGGTTGTCCCGCGAATATGACCTCTATGACTACGCCAATACCGTCCACGCGATATGGTGTTGAATTCGATAGGTAAAATAAACTTAGATACCTTTTTGTTACTGGCTCCACAGAAGAGATAGTACTGTAACTAGCTGTAGTTATGAAGGTTTTCTAAGCGTCGTCAGCTAAGCCAGCAAGCTAGGGACAAGCTAGATCTTTTGGAGCGTTAGATTTCGAAAACAGCATTTCATGCTATAAATATCTTTGTAGTATAGTTTTTAAACGACTGGTCACAGACCCAAACGAGGTTTTATAGAAGGATTCCCGTGCCTATAGGTATTTTAACCGGGTAAGGTAAAGCCTCCAAAGATAGACACCGCCTTCTTGGCGGGAAAGTGAAGAGTCATGTCAGCGGTTTTGTTTTATTTTCTAAAATTTGTGTTATGTCGAATATTAATGTGAAATAATGGTGGATTATTAACCGTTAAGTGTTCGTAAGTGCGCATGAGTGTTGGCAAATGAAACAAAACAGTGCAACTTCACTTTTCAAATTCTCTCAAGAAGTCCGCCCGAGGAATTAGTAAAGCGCCACATCTGAGATAGGTACTCGAGGGGTTGGGGGGTATATCATTTCTCACTTCTCATTTCTGTTATCATTCATCATCATCATACTGGAAGGAAATATTGTTTAATTATGTATTACTTATAAGAAAAATTACTTTGACACTGGCTAAATGTGCTAATCGCACGAAGCCATCCACGCCACTGTTTATCAGGGATACTGTCTTTTTGCAAATGATGGCATGGAAGCCATCAGTTTGACATTCCGTAAACATCCCTGATACGCTACAGAAGCGCTGCATCCCCAACAACATTCTGAAGATATTGTTATATTGGACGCGCAGGACGATCTTTTGTTATGACGAACCCACCCAAGGTTGTCGATAAGGAAATGCCCCAGATATTTGAGCTTATCATTACGCTTTACTTGCAAACCATTAAGTGTAGTAGGGTGGTAATTATCGGGACATTTACCGGCGGCCTTAAATATCATATATTCAGTTTTCTTTACATTATATGCGAGACCGTGCGTTGCCGCATAGTTCTCGCGTACCTACTCTCAACATATTCCCAATTGCATTTGCAGTTGGGCTGAGTACCTGTAAAGTACCTGCAATAAATTTTAATACCTATCCTTTATATTCTCAGGTCAGGCACATTCTTCCTGTACAGACTGAGCTACTTATATTACACGTTGGTAGGAATGACTGTGTGCATCATCGTAGGAACAGTCGTCTCATATTTCACGCAGCCAAATGACCCTGCAATGGTAAGATTTTTTTGGTTCTTTGGCCAGCTGCACTTAGGATTCGCTTTTTTACGAATTGAACGCGCACACTGATTGCGTTTTTCTCAGCTAAAATGCCAAACCAATGCCACAGTGACACAGTCTCGTGATCGTGACCTTTATTCGTGCGAACGCATTAAAAATCCAAACAAGTAGGTATTGATTGACGCGCCTACACGCACTTCTAGCTCGCACCTAGTGTGCGATGTAGCCGGAGGATCGGGGATCGGGACGTATCGTGCGTATTCGTAAGTGTTCGTACGAGTCAAATTCGTACGAAAACGCATCCAAGGTGCTGCCAAATTATTCTGTGGTACTGCTGGCCCTAATGATGTATTGTATGTAACATTGTGTAGAAAAAACAGGGCCTGCGTCTACTCAGCGAGTATAAAAAAGCGAAATGTTTACTCTAGTACTGTTGACTGACTAATTACCAAATCAACTGATGTAGTTTGATTTTGGATTTTACTTAAATCCCTCGGGATCTTGGCGTACAGGTGTTTAGGTAGGCAAAAAAAAAGTAGGGACGCTAGTAATTTAAATTTTGCTTATTATGTGTTCCATACGTCACGTTGTACCTACATGTGCCTACGTTGACAATAAATAAAAGCGCGGTGACGTGATTATTATTATCCTTGTACCAACTCTTAAAGCTATTGCAGAACAGCAGACTAAACAACGCCAAGAATCCGACATAGCATAAGTAACATGATCCTAGGATTTTAAATTAAATTATTTCATAAATAAATACAATTATGATAACATGTCGTATACAGCAAAATAAATTAAATTAAGAGGAATTACATAACGCTACAGATTACTATTTTAATTGCATTTTAGTATGCCAGAGATTTCCGCATAGGAGCTCCTGATTCCATTATTTAAAATTCAGTCTACCAAACATCGTCCTTTATGACTTAACCATATTATTTCAGGTGCATCGAGACCTTTTGACACCAATCATCCACCGGTGGCTGCCCACCCAAGACCCTCATAGCCGCCGCCCTCGCCTCACCCAACACGACATCGAGCTGCACGCGCGTGACCTCGATCGCCTTCGCGCGCAGACACCCCACACCGTCAGCACTGAAGCCACCTCACCAGGCTAGCTGCAAGCCGCTGCAAGGGTGACCGCCGTGCGCCAACCAACGTACTAACGCTGATTCACCAGGCTAGGTACCATACCAGTTCATAGTCGCTACGTGACCAGGGCACAGATTAAGTAATAGTTACCGGGGTCCTGGCTCGACAAGCCGACAACTGATCCGATCCGATGTTTTGTATTTATCTGCAAAATCATTTATAATTTGATATTTTAATACTGCCAGTGCCGCCATTGTCATCCATAAGTGACACAGGCCACGACTTTTGGCCAGTTGATAATCTTGTCAGCTTTTCCGATTACAAATATAGGGCCAAAGTTTTATGAAAGTTTAATTCAACATATCACCTGTTATATGAAACAGAGCCCTGGTTTAGCGATAGACTGCTTAAATTACCATCGTGAGCTTAACACCACCGTTAACACCATCTAACAAAAAATTCTAACGGTAGGATTCTGAAGTGACTGCGACTAGATGACGATCGACCTGTCTCTCCATTCTTCATAATTCACATAGTGTGCTTACGGGTCAGCACTGTGCCTGATGTTAAGTGATGATAACGCCAATGGTGGAAGCGCACTCCACTCGGAATCCTTAACTACTGAGGCACTCACTGGATTTGAGATTCATACAAATTTATTTCAATTTCATTTTAAAACTATTGTTTTCAGAAAACCTGCAGCGGTCTTCGCGATACTTCGTTAGAGAAACGTCAAGCATCTTCATAACTTCACCTGATGTCTCCAAGTTTCCATTAATATTTTGTTATTAGTTTTAGAAAATGTTGAAGCCATTATTATTAATAAAATGCATTGCCATTATCTTAGTTTTATTCTTGGTGTTCTAACCTCTTGCTAAGTAATAGGTAAGTCTTTTTACTTTGTTATCACATTTATTAAATACAAATTCTTATGAGAAGGAAAGCTTATTTGTTAAGGAAAATTATTTATTGGTCAAGCATTGTTAACGGTAACTAATCATTAGGGTGCGGTAACGACAACGGCGTTTATTGTTTTGCCTTCATTTGGCTTATGTACCCTCTACTTGTATTAGAATTAAAAAAGGCATTAATTACACTGTTAGAAGGTCTCTTTTGCATCTATCCAAAATCAGAGAAGAGTCTGATAAAGTAGGTGGTTAGTCCAAAATACCAAGGACTCCATATTATTCCAACAGGATTGTTTCCATATTGAGGTTCCACTGTACATATTTTTTATCTTTACATAGTATAAAAAAAGAAAAAAAAAGGAAAATTTACTTATTACTTACTTGTGTTTTATTTCATGATTATTTAATTTTAAGAAATCTCGAGTTGTTAAAAAATTCTTAAGTTTTATGAAGCATAGTGGTTCATGTAACTTTACAATTTTAAGCAATTCGTGATTTCAAAATTCTAATAGTTTTTGAATGAAGATATATAAATAGTTACAGCGCCATCTATCGGAACCAAGCGTAAACGCGCACGCAATCGTCTACTACCGCCAGGGAACCTAGTTTCCTTTTTTTCTCTGAGAGGCACATCTATTCCCAATATAAACAGTCTATTCGCGACTGTTGCATGCCGAGCGCATGCCGAGATCCGAGGCGCGTAGGTATAGCTCGCGCTTCGTCCGTTTATATGAAGATACAATACTGATCGATAATATTACCGTGCCTTCTGTACGAAGTTAATATGCAATTTGCATGTAGTTATATCGAAGCAGTGCTACCCTACAGCTTCACGGTGCTACCTAGTGAAACAAGTTTGTTTCACAAGTTTTACACTAGAAAGCGCTGCTTTGCTTTAGTTGCAAAGGTTAATGGGCAAAATACAAAGACTCTGGGCTTGGAAGCGGCTACTTCAAAAACATTTGCTTTATGACATTCTTTAAGATAAGACAAACAATAGTTAGTATGAGGCCAAAGTCACGTTTCATATATAGTAATATAATATTATATTAATAATAGAACTAATAAATCATGTCTGATTGTTGACAAAAATTGCTTAACCTACTTGCTTTTTTGCACTTTAAATCTTTTGTTTAAAAAATTAAAGAAAACCTTATTATTCTTACCCCTTTATTCATAAAAACTATTTAAGCATTATTTAGTTAATCCACAGAAATCATTGTTTTGTTTCTTTTTCTCAAATTCAAAATGACGTTTGTGTGACGTTGACAAAACAAGTAACTAAATAATGCTTAAATAGTTTTAGTATGGTTTTCTTTTTTCAATTCAGTATTTTAAAAAACCTTATGTCAGATTAGAATTTATCTTAATCTGAAAAATTAAAAAAACCAGATTTTGAAAAACAAAAATCAGGCTCATTATTCCAACGGGAGCCGTTGGAATATTGAGGTATTTTTTTTTGCGTAAAGAACTCATAATTAGGAACAAGTATACGATTTTTTATCGCTAGGAATCAATTAGGACTCTCACAATAAATTATTGTCATTATCAGACTCTAGTGAGCCACTTTTGCACTTAGGTGGTTATGTGGAGCCCATTGCTGGGTGTTTGCCATTTCTCCAGTTGGTGCAACTGTGTTCTCGGGTTATTTATAATTTGTTTATTAATAATTAACAGTAGTAGTATAACATAGTAAAAAAATTTTTTAATACCCGGCGATGAGGTAACATTAGGTCAAAGTTAGTCACAGAGCCGAATTAGTCTAACCCACGTGGTACTAGTCTGCCCTACGCTAGTTTTTTTTTGGAGAGAGATTGCTGATTGCCTCACACGGCATTTTCAGCTTTACCGGGCTTGTTTGGGGGCGGCGAGGAACGTAAAGGTTCCCTCAAGCCGTGTGAAACGAATCACCTTCGGAGGTTTTCTAGAGGGAACGGCATCGCGCACTAGTGCGTGTCCCCGTGCCCTACTAGATTCTCCGAAGGGTACGGATCGGATCGGGCGCTAGAGTGTTTTTATGATCCCGGAGGCAAGAAGGGAGAGCAGCTCTCACCCGCTGCTTTTTCGGCTTCTTCGGCAGCTTCGGCTTTTTGGTCTGTGGCGACCGGCCTCAGCCGCAGCGGCAAGCTTGATACCTGCAGCGCCGGAGATGTTTCAAACCTATGGTTGTCACATATCTGAGCAGTTTAATTAAGCTCTTCTAAATTAAAATATCTTTCAAAAAAACCTTGTTTTATTTTCAACTGACCTTGTAGAATCTTATAAACTCATATTAAAGGGCCACAATGGAGGAATAGTCCTCCTCATCCCTCTTCCCCTAAAGTACGTACAGGTACGGTTATGGTAACTTGGTAGAATTTTTTTTTCCTTATTTGAAAATTCTTGTTAAAAAAAAGCATATGACTCCGAGTTTTGAGCTTTTGGGGAGGGGTAGGAGTATACACCCCCTTCCACTTCCCTCCCCAAATTCGGCGGCTCCCCTTGGAATTTAGAACCCAAAAATTATATTTAGAGTAATTTATAAATTTATGAAAAATAAAATACAATATTTTGTTTCATTTATCATAACGTCATGTGATAACCCTACCAAAGTAAGTGTAAATTTTGCGCGCTATAAGGAAGCTTACACTCTGTCTGCAACTGTCTGTGTCCTCAGACCGCACTGCCACGCTACCGGGTACAATTTGACGAAAGAAGGTATTCAAGTAATAATATTTTGTATAAGTGAGCATTGCCTAAGAAGTCATGATACGTCATTCCATGTAAATTGATCATAAATTTTTCATATAAATTTTCAACTAGCAAGCGCGTACATACGAAGCACAGCCATACACGGCGGTTCTCTAATACTAGTAAGAAGTAATTAAATACAAAAATCGCAACGATATTTATTGTAAACCTTTCAGTGGAGCGTAACATTGAGATATCGTCTGTGGAGTTCATTGGTTTTGTAATAGTGTGTGTATACGGACCCCCATCGGGCAATTCAGGTATTTTCGGATCAGTAATGGAGAACGTACTTAGAAAATTAAAATTGAAAATGAAAAAAAATAATTGTTTTAGTATGTGGAGATTTTAATATAAATATTCTAGAAAGTTCCTCTGTTTCTAAGTCAGTTTTTAATAATCTTACGTCTGACTATTGTAGTTTGAAGTTGACCTATAATTTTTATATCAAGGATGAGCCAAAAATAGTAAAATGTAAAATTTATGCGTTACTCTTTGTACTTGATAATCCAGATGTACTATAAAGTAATCTTTTTGATTTAATAAAAACAGAATACAATCAAGTTTTTATTTCTAAAACAATAAAAAATTGTCATAAACTTAAGTTCTGTGATTGGGCCACGACAGGTATATATGAGGCTATCAGCGCAAAAGTGGTGTAACCCACAATTTCTGTTGGGTAACCTTTTAGTATCCATTAATAGAGCAAAACAGTAGAGCAAGAGTAGTGTAAGCTGGATACCAAGATTTTGAACAAATAGAAAAAAATAAAAAATTCTTTAAAGAAATATACGTTCCAGAGAACTGGCTCGAAGTAATTAAAACAGCTCGGAAAAAACGACCATTCAAAGTAATACCACTGTCTGCAAGTGATTTTTTCTCTTCCAAATCGCTAGAAAGAAATATAACCAATAGAAAATTGTTTGTTAGTAAGTCCAAGGTGGAGTGGTTGAAAATTCAGTGGTTAAAATTTCATAAACTTATTTAAGTAAACAGCAGTTTTATTCCCTCAGGCCTTCGTGCGGTTAGCACATTTAGATATAATTATTAGATGATCAATGAGTACTTAATTAAAGATGGGTCTTTAGTGAGATTGATGATGATGGCGAATGAATAATGATGACAATTATTATTAATTAGTTAATATAGAATGAATTAATTAATATAGAATTAATTGAATGCAACATGTAATCATCCTAGATTATCCTTGTAGTTACTACAACAATGTTTTTATTCAATTCAATCAATCAATTCACCTTCACAATTGTAGTAGTAATATAAAATAATAGTTGCACAGAGCTGTTTTATATCACGTGCGACAATGCGGCCTGGTTAGTAATGTCTCCGCTCCATAGATGGCGGGGTAGTTAGCCCTTTGTATCGCGCTATCAAAGTTGTTAGGGGAAAATTATATAAGGGTTGAATTCCCCTCACAAGTCACAAGTTGCATACATTATGAATCCCAACAGCGTTGGGCGAATTTTTGAGAAGCGACAGTTTTTATTTTTAATGTCGCTTGTCTTACAAGCAAAAGTATAATCAGTAAAATCAGTTAGACAGACAAGACAAGACACTTTGTAATGGTAACATACTAATGTATGTAGCCAGACACTGACGTACTTTTATTTTACAGATTTCTTAAAGATCATGTACTAATGTAAGTATGTAATCGAATAAGGTTAAAGGCGGAGTGTAAAAATAATAGTGGCTAAATCGTATTGGACTTTACAAAGGCTTAATCACATTTGATCTAAGCATTTTGCTATGGATTCATTTGTATGTAAGGGAAATATGAAATGGAGGCGACCGACTTAGAGAACATGCGGTTCCTACATATATATATCATGGATGGATCTGATGAATGAAATGGTATCAATGTATAAAGATTCTGTGAAGGAAAATATAGCACAGGTCAGCAGATTTAAGAAACTCTTTAGAAATTTAACACAATGACATGTCGTACAGAAAGACAGGTATAACATTGTTTATAGTGAATTATGAGCTTAGCTTAGCTGTTCCTTGCTATCTCAGTAGAGTGGGTATGAGTTGTGATCACATAATTTTTATTTGTAGGTATTATGAAAATAATTAAACTTCTGAATATCATACCTAACGGATATTTTTGAGACGCGGCCTTAAATCTTACCAAATTAATAAATTGGAAAAATAAAAAAGTTTTTGATTAAAACCTATAAAACATTTGTTATAATATGAAATTATTTTTTTGCATAAATATGGCCTGTATGCTGGTCATCTGTTGATAAATTAGGAATCTGGTATGCTGGCTGGTCATCTGGTATTTTGGGAATCTGGTATAGAGGGAACAAACGGTGCCAAGGGTTAACATGATAAGTGGAACATATGCAGAACTTGACTATATAAATCAATAAACTTAGAAATTATTGTTTTTATTTACGAAATTACATTTTTTTAATAACAAATTCTGTTAGATTTATTGCTTTAATGTCCATTGGTAAAAATTTAAATCCTTTGCCATGCTGCCCCGGTCTGCGTAGGCATATAGTTGCCTGGATCCGGAGGATAGACCTTACGGGCCCACTGCGCGCCGCAAGGACGAACAGGGAACTGCTGAGACTGCCTGGTTCAGACGGTCAGCCCTTGCAGACCCTCTGCACGCCACAGCCGACTCAATCACAAACGGTGACCTCGTAGCCCGTACTGAGGAGTAACTCCTCAAAATCAAAAGTAAATGCAACGTTCTCACAGCTTATACTAATTTAATCCCCCCCTTTGTACCGAAAGAACCCACAAATTACCCATTTGGCCAAAACGCAGCCGTTCCCTGTAGTCTAACCGAGTAGTCTTACCAGTTGAACTATTGGGAATTTTCTTCCCAATAGACTCACTAGTAAAACCACTGGGAACTTTGTACCCAGTAGACTTACCAGTAAAACAAAACTCCCACTAGTCCCAGCCCTACTCTTACGTAGACCTAGATAATTGATAGACAACCTACTTAGTGAACTTGAATCTATGACCCAACATAAAACATTTGCTTGACTGACATTTGCATCTTGTCACATAATTATCAAATCTCAAAAAAGAATAAGTAATTAAATTATACTGGTATTTTTTTAAATTCAGTATTTTATAGTTTTGCAAAAAGTCTTGCTGTCCTCGCTCATCGCATACTTACCTACCTATGCAAATTTTGCAAATGGAAATTTAGATTTAAGAAATTATATTGCATTGTAACCTGGAACAATACTGCGTGGGTCGATCGGAACCCTTCGGAGAATCTAGTAGGGCACGGGGACGAGCACTAGTGTGCGATGCCATTCCCTCTAGAAAACCTCCGAAAGTGATTCGTTTCCGTTTCACACGGCTTGAAACGGAACGGCTTGACCCTTTACGTTCCTCGTCGCCCCAAAAAAGCCCGAAAAGCTGAAAATCCGTCTGACGCAATCAGCAATCTCTCTCAAAAGAAAAAGCGTGTGTACATCAGTTTTAAGCAAAAAAAGATCTATTCTATTCGAAATATGTATAACCATCTATATATTTTCTATTTTATTGTATTCTATGATCAGCAAATGCATTGTGCCGCCGAACCAAAAAAGGAGGATCGCTCCTTTACTACGAGAACACTGTTAACGGAAAACTCTTGGACGAGCTTTTAACATCTTGAAGATGGCAATAAAAGAAGAAGGTATCATCAAATAGGCACTATTTGAAATAGGTGCATATTTTAATAAAGGAGTATATTTTCGAAAGAGACACTTTTAATTTCTGGAAACATTGACGTTACGTACCTACGTTAATTTTATGTTTTATAGCAAGAGAGCTTCGCAGACAGAGCTACTTTGATTCCGTATTGCGACAACTCGCAACTAGCTGTTTCGATATAACGTAAAAAAAACTGCGCAGGTATTGCAACTCTAGTTGCAAGTGTCAATGATCGACAACAGTTTTCAGTTGCTGCGCTCAATGATAGAATCAGTTTAAAATTTCCACAACAAGCAACTGACAAATTTGTACTAGTTGTCAAGTCAACTAGCAACCTTTATCGAACACTTTTAAAAAGTTGTGGGTTCTTCAACTAAGTTGATAGTTTCTGCAACTAAAGTTGCTATGTCTGGGAAGCGGCTATGCTGTTGGAATCGGTTGTTGTCATAAAATGATAGTCGTTAAACCGCATTCGGGTAAAATGGTAGTCATTCGGCCCCACTGGTTGGTGGGGGTCGAATGGCCAGCGTGGCAGTCTATAATTGACATAATAGCTCTATAAAATAAATGTTTGTTTATATAGATTGCACTAAAATCTAATTGGCTCCGAGTGCTTGCCTTGGTTTAATTTGACCATTGCTCTACAATTGGAACCAGTAACTCAATCAGTTCAGACTTCAATGCAGACTGTCATTGACTTTTATTGGTCCTTCCGGACGTGCCTATTCGTGCAAGACTAGATCCGAGACACATAATGCATGCTCTTTCGAGAAAATGAAGCTTACGGAATAAAACAATAGTTGGAAATAAAAATCTATATATTTAATTACTCTTAAAACTCTGTTACAATACGTCGTATATTATGTACAACAACTCATCACTTAAAACTCTTGAAAAAAGATCTGTCAACTATTAGGCCTTTGGCGAGAATGTCAACATAACATAGTTACACGCATCAAAATAATTAACTTATTTAATATACCCCTCAATCTAAAGAGATTCTAATTGCAATTATCTTAAATTCGTAATAATATCTGAGTTTCGATTTTACAGTAACAATTTTCATCGAACGTACCTTTTATACTCAAACATTTCATTAACGTATTTTAGTCAATCTCACACCACATTGTAAACAGCAAATTTAAAACAGCGAAATAGCCCCGTTATTAGTGACGGGTCACTAACATACATTTCTTATTGCGCAAATTAGCAAAACGTTAATAAAACAAATAAAAATAAACATCGACATGAGTTTACAATTAATATAAAATCTAACATTTTTTTCTGTTGCAAGTACAGCTCAGACACCCGTCAGCTAGCACACATACATGATCTAAAACAATTAACAAGAGGCACAATAGTTCGCCAGTTTTCACAGTTCTCTTCATCAGGTTCAGTCCAGTCACTAGTCTAGGATTTGAGTTCGCTTCTTTTGCACGTGCGCATGTTGACCGGGAAGAAGACGTTGAGCTCGATGAGGGTGGCCAGCACCAGAAACATGGCGTACATGGCCAGGCAGGCGCGCCCCACCGCCGCGTCCAGCTTGAACTTGTTGAACCAGAACGTCAGGTACAGCAGCAGCAGCGTCGACAAAAGCGATATCGCCGAGTACTCCAACCCCATAGAGTTTATCTTCACCTGTTGACATTCGTTCACGTTCATGTACGCCCATTTTTTCGAAATGGCAGCTCATACGCATGTTAAATCGGATATAGCTATAGAACATTTAGTATACTTTCAAAGAGTCTAGATTCTTGAATAAAAACATATTAAATATTTATAACAACATTAACCACCGCTGTGCAGATTAGATAGATAGAACAAGCAAGCGTTCGCGTTAGCATTATCGTTCGCATTCGCATAACTTAAAGTCTAAAGAATTGTAAGTAATTTCTAATTCTGACCCAATAGTGTCCTGGTTCCGCCGGAGTTAAAGACGCCTTGATTAGCCATGGCAATCCAAGACACAGAAGAATATCAAAAGTGTTTGATCCAATTGAATTACTGATACCCATAGATCCGTGCCCTGTAACAACACACATACAATCATTAATTTTATACATACAGCTTTATTATTCTGTGGCCAACTACAGAAATATATTATATATATATTTTTTTATAACATAACAATTAAACTATTAAGGGAAAGGGTTAATATGCTAGAATATTGAAATGCTCCAGTTACCCTGTTTAGCTACGATGACACTAGACACTGCCTCAGGTACAGACGTGCCGGCAGCTAAGAACGTGATGCCCATCACGGAATCAGGTATCATCAATGTATCACCTGTAAACATTTAAACAAATATTTTACATTGCTGGTCTTCAGAATGCTAAAGTCAGCAAATAGGCTTCCCAGCCAGACATAGTTTATTTTGGCCTTTGCATACCTATGATAGTAATCATCCAAGCCACTATGTATGATAATGATCCTATCCAAACGATGCACATCATAAATGTAAGCGGGAACCAGTTCTTGAAACGTGGCTTCTCACAGTCCGGTATTGTAAACAGGAAAACCAAATGTATTGGCCAAGTTACGATCCAAGTAGTCTGTAATTTAAAAAAGTTATACAGCGTGTGTATTCCATAAGATCCTATATTTTAAAGGCAGTTAGATAAGACCCTAATTAATGTAAATTGGTACATTAAGTTAACAAAGGAAAACATTATTCTTTTTCATACAAATTAATTCGGCACGCAATATATTCAAATAACCAAGTCGTCTACGTAAGCACTTTAATAAAAGTGTCAAAATTGTCAACTCAATATTTGCATTACATTGCTGGCCGGGAAAACTTTAAAAAAATCATTACGCTTAATTATTGAAAGTATTTGTTAAAATTTATTACTGTACCTTTTAATACTGCTTAAATCTATCGTATGTTAAAATTTAGGATCGTATGGAATACACACGCTGTATATTAAAAATATAATACAAAATTATAGACGGCCCGCTCGCGAATTCGTACGCTTGGTAAACACCCGTGTCCCACGATTGTTTAAAAAATTATCCTAGAACTCTATTGCAGCTTCATATTGCAGGTTCAATTGTGAATCTATACCATCTAGGGTCTACTCAAACACACAATATGTTAAATCAAAATCGGTCTAGCCGTTTAGGAAGAGTTCAGTGACATACACATACATACGGAAGTTTTATATATCACAATACAAATATTATATAATAAAAGCATGAGGAGCTCGATGACGCTGTGGGTAACGCGCCCGGACTGCGATTGCTGTGGTTAAGCAATTTTCGCAAAGGCCGGTCATCGGATGGGTGACCAAAAATTTTCCATCTCAAGCTCCTCCGTGCTTCGGAAGGCACGTAAAGCCGTTGGTCCCGGCTACATTAGCAGTCGCTAACAAACACCAATCCGCACTGGGCCCGCGTGGTGGTTTATGGCCCATTCTCCCTGTCCATCAATAGGGAAAGCTCGTGACCCAGCAGTGGGGACATTAAATAAGCTGATGATGATGATAAGGAAGATGATAATAATAATAATAGCATGTAGTAAAACTTTGTAATACCTTTGTGAGACAACTTCGACCGCTAGGCCATTTCCAAAGTGAATGTTCGTAAACGTCAGCTGCTTCTTTTTCATCTTCTACAGTTGAAACGACGTTCTCTTCCGTAGCTGTGATCTCCAGCTCATTGTACTTGGTCTCAATATCAATATTAACATTTTTGTTTTTATCATCGTCGGTTGCCTTCTCAGACTGTGTTGCATTTTCACCAATTTTCTCATTTACATCTGGGTAAAGAGTTAACGCACCTTTTATATTTCCATTATGTTGATGATGGTCCATAGGCAATTCATTTTTATTTGGAGATGAAGGAGAGTTAACATCTTTTATTTCTGCAAATCAAGGAGATGGCAATATCTTAGTCCCTAAATCTCCCAATATTTTTTATATTGAGAGTAGTTAATAATCCTACTAATATTATAAACGCGAAAGTTTGTAAGTATGGATGGATGTTTGTTACTCTTTCACGTAAAAACTACTGAATGGATTTTAATGAAACTTTCCTCATATACAGACCATGACCCAGACCAGCATATAGGATACTTTTTTTTTTACTTTTTTTTTACTGTAGGCTTTGCGAACGAAGTCGCTGGCAACAACTAGTAAAAAATAATACGAACCACTATCAGCACCCAAGGCGTTATCCTGTTTCTCTTCAATATCATTTTTCTTGAAAACAGTTGAAAAGTATTTCCAACTTCCTAAAACAGTAGATATGAATTAATTAAAATAAGTCGTCTATATATTAATACGTGAAGAGAAAAGCATATTGCACGCAAATAGGAATGTTATTTGGTATAGTTAAAGTGCATTTGAAGAAGGAGTCCCAAAAATAAAATTTAAATAGGATGTGTGTTACATTACACACGTATTTTATGAATCACGCTCGAATTTCTACCAATAGGCGACTACTAGTCGAATACAAGTGAAATAAGAGAGTTATTACCTCTGGCGAAGCTTTGTATTGATTTATCATAGTACATGATGCAGATATAAACACCGTAGAGCAAGACGAGGAAGAATGCCTCATACCACTGCACGTATTCGTCGTGCATGATACATATGAGGATGGACACGGTGATGCCATACGCCAGGCAGTCTCTTGTCAGAGGCCACCAATCTAGCGGGACGACCTGGAACATTACAAATACTTTTCTTCAAAAGACGGTGATATATAAACACACCAGATACCAGCTAAAATTTAAGTTCAAACGTGTAGGCAACCAAGATACCAGCTAAAATTTAAGTTCAAACGTGTAGGCTTATAAGTATAGCTATAATAACAAGTTAAGCTTTTGAAATTAGACAGTAATTATTACCTATCACTTTTTAGAACCAAAAGTTTGAAACGTCTGTCACAGTAGGTATGCCGTGGCATGAGACGTGTCCCTTGGCATCCATACAGTTCACCAATGTGTATACTGCTTACAAAGTCTATCTACTTAGTGCTCTATGATCATTATAATGTCACTCCGTAAAATTTGCGTTATGAATATTTTCCAGACCGTTGTTGGTACTAAAATTAATAGATTACCCCCACTTGCGCTGACTCACACAAATTGCATTATTATTAAATTCATATAAATTTAACAAAATATATTCTTGTTTTTAGTGAAGTTTCACCGTAGAGTATTGACGCTTGTGCTTCATGTAATCAATCATGCAATTGAGAATACCCTTTAAAACGGAACACGACAACGCATGAGACAGCTGTCCTGCATCAGTAATAGGTGTGAGGGTAACAATATAGGAGGATATTGTACAGGGACGGACGACCGGTGGTAAGGACCAGTAGCTACAGTACTGTCTACAAATTACCATGCCCGCTCCTATACCGCAGCAGGCTGCCACGGCAAGGATGTTGAAGACGGCGGAGCCGACGATGGTGCCGACGCCGATGTCGCCCTCCGTGATGAAGGTGCCGATGACGTTGACGAACAGCTCCGGGGCGGACGTGGCGGCGGCCATGAACGTGGCGCCTGCCACGTCGTTGGTCATATTCAGCGCTGTAACAAATAAGGCATTATTAAGGAATCTTCTTTAGAAATTTTTAAAATTCTCTTTAAATTTCAAAATGTTGTTCAGTTAGACAATAAAAAACGCAAGGGGATTTATTTTTTTAAAGTCTTTATTTATAATCACTTGTTTTATTTTTTGATTTAGTTAAAAATTAAGTAAGTAAATAATAAATATATTTCTCTCAAGTAATTAAGTAATATTTTGTAAGTCAATCAGAAGTTTCTCTGAATATATAGTTATATAGTTATAGTTTAGACTCATTGGATTTGTCCATTGATCTGCTATGGATGTCACTTTCAAACATGAATTTTTCTTTTCTCTAAATACCGATTACGTTGTCGGCGGCTGAAGCAGTATTGTTATGGATGGCACAAAAACGATCACTCGAACAATACGATGAGAACAAACTGCATTGTACTCAATGAACAACTTTTTGCGGTTACCTTATTCAGAACAACATACTTTGTTTTAGATTATCAAATGGTTTACTTACGCAAGCTTACGTGACATTTAGTCACAAATTCAATTAAAGCGAAAAGTCCAATATAATTTATCGGCGCATATGATGCCCAGTGTCTTCGCACGAACAAAACTTTGTTATGGAATAATGTTTAGAGGTCTTCCTCCTTACCAATAATATTCTATCGACCGCGGGCATGAACAAATTGTCAGTTACAACAACGAGCGCGAGGAACAGTTAGGTAAAGAGGAGAGCGTGAAAAACGATATTGCTATTTATGAATACAGAAACTTGGCAGTTACCGTGGCAGATCCTATCAACTGCGGGCACGAAGAACTTGTCGCAGACGACGGCGAGCGCGATGAACAGGTAGATGGAGATGAGCGCGTGCAGCACGATGGCGCCATGCTGCCGCTGCAGCTCCGTGAAGGCGCCCGAGGGGAAGTCGTCGATGGCGGGCGGCGTGCAGTTGCGCTGGAACACATCTGGAACAGACGCAATAGCGGACTCAGTTACAATCATCTATATTAATACGTGAACAAGAAACTCTGTAGGGTAGTGACAGTGATAGTTCGTAACAGTAGTAACTGATTTTAGAATTTTACAAACAATTGAATTCTGACCACCTACTTGCTAGCTGTGATGCCGTTAAGTTTCAATACAAATTTGTGTTATTTT
The DNA here is from genome assembly GCA_949315975.1 of Eudonia truncicolella. Taxonomy (NCBI): domain Eukaryota; kingdom Metazoa; phylum Arthropoda; class Insecta; order Lepidoptera; family Crambidae; genus Eudonia; species Eudonia truncicolella. The sequence continues at coordinate 18,771,056 of OX438825.1, read as the reverse complement.
AGGCGATAAAAAAAATGTCAAACACTAGTTGGTGCCACTAAACTACCCATTTTGAACCACATTGCGCGCACGAAGGAGTGTAAGATTTGGCATAACTCAGCTTAAGGAGAAGGAGTGCAGAAAGAATAAAAATATGTATTAATATGTGTTACATTACATGGTATAAACTCTTTTTATATTATGTATTTATTTTGTGAATTACGGTTGAATGTCGATCACTGGGTGACCACTAGTACAAATGGTACACTTGTTTATAAAACCTTTTTTATATTACTAATTCGGCATCACGAAATGTCTTTTTTTTTTTCAAAAGAGCTGTAATAAGCGATAGTAAATTGAATATTAGTTAAGGTTCCAGCGCTATGTTGCGGGCTTACAGGCGACATTAGAGTGAGTGTCGCTTTCTTACCTAAATTAATTGCGCGTTGTAAAAACTCTATTTTCGTATGTTCTGTTTTTTCAATAGTCCTATTTTATTAATATACTTTGAACAAAAAAAATATTTATTACTTTTATAACTTAACATTAAGTACTTACGAAAAAACGAAAATCATTATTATCCACGAAAAAAAAACAGGAACAAACAAGTTTTCTTCTATATTATATTCTTATTGCAGATTGATAAAATCTTAATTATGTTAACTTAGTTTGGTGCTAAAAATATCTCAGTAGGAACTGTCTGAACCTGGCTGTCTAGTATGTTTCAGGATTATTTTTTTTATACTTAGCACGGCAAATGACTCCACACCACCTGATGCTAAGTAGAAATGGAGTCCAGACGCGAAGACAACTGGTGCAGCGTGAAAACAACGCAGCATCAGTCAACTTCACGCTTGACTGCAAACATTGGCCAAATGTATTTATGGTAGATACAGATAGACGCCTGCACATCAACCTATCCAAAACTGTCAAATTTCTTCAATAAATGTTCAACCATATGCCATAGACATAAAGTTTACAGTTTATTGAGGAAATTTGACAGTTTGTGGTAGTCCGATGTGCTGGCGTTTGTACTTACAGCAGAATTTTCGACTGTTATACTTTTCCTACCCCATGTTTAGTCAACTTTGAATAGACACTAAAATAATTAATGATTAAACGAACTTACCTGTACGTGAAGTTCTATCATAATTATACGAGAGTTTTCGTCCGAAGATATTGGCATAAGACTATGTAGTAACGCCCAGGATTCGCCACTCGTGCACTGTATTGAGAGGGTATTAATTTTTGTTTTTTATTCATTTTGTGAGGGTAGATAGCCTACGCGCCGTCCGCCCAGCCGCTCTGTCGCCATCGCTGTCATTACGTTCAGAGTACCTACCTGTTAAGTACATAAATTTGCGGGAGGATGGGAGGGTTGCCAATATCTTCGGACGAAAACTCTCGTATAATTATGATAGAACTTCACGTACAGGTAAGTTCGTTTAATCATTAATTATACTTAAGTTTTCGTCCTCGATATTGGCATAAGACTATGTAGACATTGAGAGCTAGGAGTCATTAGAAAAGACAAAAAAGGCAAATTTATGGTTTTGGAACTTCTATTGTAAACATAATTGTTACAATTATACAATAAATTTGATCTTAAACAAGATACATATTTTTTCATATACCTTCTTACATTTATTAAAACAAAATTTCACACAAATCATTGCACCTCTTCATTGATCGTAATATTTGACATAATTGAAGTAGCAAAATCACTATTCTCTGTATTATTAGTCACAATATTTCTATTATAAAATTTACCAAACACCTGTGAACTACCAGACCACCCAGCTGTTTTTCTTATAAGATCTATAGTAATTCCTAGTTTATGTGCCTTAGACGTAGCCGCATGGCGAGTGCTGTGTGCGGTAAACGTTAATATGTCTATTCCACATTGTTCTAAGACTGATTTAGTCCAGCGACTTAATGTTTGTGGACCCACTACGTGGTGAGGCTTCCTAAAACTAATAAAGAGACAATTCTGATTACCACGCAGAGGTTTTGATCTTTCTAAATAATCAATCAATGTTCTGCAAGGACATATAGCTGAGTTTTGATTAAAATATGGCAAGGTCAGAATAGGTTGGTGTGAGCCAAATTTTGACGTTTTTATAAAATCAGGTATTTTGATAATAATAGAATCAGCATGTTGTTCAATGTTCTGAAGATTTATCTTAGAAAATGTTTGCATTCTATGCGCTGTAATCAAGGCCAAAATTGTAATTAATTTTTTGGTGAGATTTTCTAAAGTTAATTCGGAATTTGGATACCAGGTGGTTAGCACATCTAAGACAGTGGACGTATCCCATGTAATATTATATTTAGGTAACGCCGGGCGTAACCTGTACACACCTTTAAAGAACCGTTTAACAAGATCATTGTTGCCTAATTGTTGTTGAGAAATTAATGACAGCGCAGATCTACAACTGTTTAAAGTATTGAACTGCGCACCATCATTAAACAACTTCGTGAGAAAAGAAATTACATTAGAAATTGATAAATCTAAATAATGAATATTATTTTTTACACAATACCTAAACCATTTTTTAAAACAGGAATCATATTGTCGGAGGGAATTTTCCGATAGTGAAGACATTATTATATTTAGTGAGGAAGATGGAATGTTTCTTTTCAGCAGTGCCGCGCAGATAATACTGCGGCTACCAGGGTAGTTTGCTGGTGAATCAGCCGATCGCTGGAATGTGATAAAATTAAATTATCGTTTTGTGAAAGTACAAACTTTTTTCCGACAACCAATTTATTAAATAAAGGAAACCACGGTTATGCGGGCCATAACGGAACTACTAGAATACCTGACGACAAATTGTAAACGCATTTATTGCAAATGCATCGGGATCTTTATTCCACGACACGTATTTTTCACATTTTTTATTTACACGGCTAGCAAATAAATCTATATCGGGTTGGCCAAAACATGACATAATTTTTTGGAAAGCATAATCCGTGAGTTCCCATTCGACATCAGGATGAGGATACGACGGGACTCGGCATCAGCTGTGGTGTTATCAGCGGAACGTATATAAGAAGCATATTATACATAAATATTTCGAAATTCGCACCACTGCCACAACTCTTTTGTTATTCTAGTTAGATGCGGGAATTGTACTCCACATTTATGTAAGAAATGGCTGTGGTATTGTCAATTCGAAGAAGAATTTGAAAATTAGATTTACTTTGAGCAAACGATTCTAAACCTAAAAAGGCTGCTAAGATCTCTAAATAGTCAATGTGGTTTTTCTTTTCCGTTATGGACTACATACCGCTAGCTTTGTCATCCCCATATGCGGCACCCCAACCAGTCGTTGAGGCATCCGTAAAAATCTCTAAATTATAGCTATCTGTTTTAATTTTTCTACCCACATTATGGGTAATGGCTTGATACCACCAATTAAGGTCAGGTGCAACAGAAACAGGTAAATTCATAACCTTATCATAATTTTCATCAGATAACAAGTGCAGATACTTGATTCGCTCAAGTTCTTTAGTATATAAGCGGCCATACTGAATTCATAATTTTTGTAAAAACGTATGGTGCTGTACATAAACCAAAAGGTAAACAATTGACTTCATAAACTTTATCAATAAATATAAATCGTAAATACTTTCTAGAGTCTGAGTGAGTTTTAATTAAAAATGTTTGTCTTTCAGGTCAAGCGTACTCATATAACAATCTTAAGACACTATTTTCATTGCTATTTCTAAATCTTCAATTTTAAAATGAGCAGTATCTATGAATTAATTTAATTTTTTTTTTTTTTTTTTTAAATTTTAATACAAATCTAGATTTTCCGTTTGGCTTAGGTACTAAAAAGTAACTGGATATAAACTGATTTTTGTCAGGGAGACATTTCGACACAGCGCCAATTGTAATAAGATTATCGATAACATTAGACATTTTTAGCTTTTCAGTAGCTGAAAGTACAATGTTCTTGGGAACACAACATTGTATAACAGGCTTTGTAAAACTGCTATTGTAACTTTGTATCCATGATAACACTCGAGGGTCAGTGGTAATTTTTTGCCAATGGGTGTAAAAAGAAGAGAGTCTACCAGCGTAATTTACCTCTACTAACGCCAATTCCGAGCTGGGCCCTGCTGCGACAACATCCTCGATGACCTGGCGGGCTGATTCCTGTGAGCAGCAGGTTCCTTCATCCTCTGAGTCCCCGTTGGCCTGCGCCCCAGAGGAGGAGCCTTCCAGTTTAAATGCTGAGATGCCGGAAAGGTTTTCTTAGGAGGCCCTGACTGCTCTGGTTTTTTCATCTGGACTGGCTTAGGTACAGTAGGCTTCAGTTCAGCACCCGATTTGGAGATAGCTTTTGCAGTCTTTAGGTTATCAGCAAAATTATGACCGAATAACAAACTGTCAACTTTTGTACCTTGAATTTGGTCTTTTAAATCTTTTTTTAGGTTATTCATTAACAGACCCCTTCTAATAGATGTATGTTTGTACTGAATGTCGCATAACATGCGTATGGCATCCATTAATAACTGAAGTTGAACTGAATCTTTCTTTTCGTTAGACATCAAAGGCATGATAGCTTCCGTAACACATGAAATAGCTACTGCTAACTGTTTTTGCTTACCTTCGATACTCTGATCTCTTTTTAACACAGATTCTGTAATAGCGGCCTTTACCTCTGGGTTTAGAGATGGTGCTCCTATAAGGAAACAATTAGAAGGAACAGCATATTTGTTTTGAAGCTCTTTTCTAATTTCAGTTGTCAAACCAGAGGTTGCCATATGTTCCAACCTGACAGCCAGAGCTGGTAAGATTTCCTTACTCTTTACTTTTGGTACTGTTGGGTCGTCACCCAAGATGTCGAGAATATCACTATCAAATTGTACAGTAGGCGCTGACTCCATTGTTAGAGTATCTGTATTTGACGGCCCTGGTATTGGTTCATGCACCGGCTCGACGGCTGAACCAGGCTGCACGTCGAGGGCAGTAGCCGCATCAAGTGCCAGCTCATTCACTTGCACCGTAGACCTAAGTGACTTTGGTTCTACCTCATCATCATTTGAATTTTCAGATTCTACAGGGATTTCTGAAAATATCAATACCAGCCGCATACAGCATATGCATTATTATTTTTTTTTTATTTTTTTTTTTTTTTTATATTGTGAATACTAATAACCCAAGAGATAAATACAGTTTATTTATAGCATACATAATATGCAAGATGATTAATATTATGAACAGAAGATTTACTTCTGTAGGTATTTGAATTTAGCTATTTTGTCATCACTATGTGGGTTAATAATGATTACTTATTTATTATTTGGTAGAAATTCTCAACAGCCCATAAGTCTGTTAAAATACGCTACTTTGATAAAGAGTAGGTCAGCGTGAACATAACAAAATAAAACTTTTTTTGCTCAGTGGCGCAATGATCATAACTAATCTATTTGTCAGTTTCCTTTTGAAACTAATTGTCAACAGCCCCTACGTCTGTTGAAATACGCTACTTTAATAAAAGTAGGTTAACATGATCGATCATAAGTAAAAAACACATGCGCAGTGATAACATTAAATAAGTTTAGATTTTTGTACTAATAGTTAACAGCCCATACGTCTGTTAAAGCACGCTACTTTGATTAAAAGTAGGTCATGAACATCGACAGAGTGACAGTCCTTCCACAACTGTCCGCATCTCCGAAGTCATGAGATTAATCTTATTATATACCACATACCTTGAATGTCTGAAATCTCCGGCAATGAATCGTCATAATGAGAAGACTTTGATGAACTTGAATCACGACGTTTTTTACGTCGAACTTTTTTTAGTTTTCGTTGAAGTTTACGTAATTTCCTTTCGAGGTATCCATAATCTTCTGTATCATTATGTTTTCGCTTCGGCATGATTTATTTTTGCCCTAAAAACTGCAATATTAACAAAAAAACAACAAACTATCCAAGTTAAACTTTGTTAAGTAACAAATGGAGCAACGTAGTGGCGAAGCACTGAAACGCGAAATGACAGCGATGGCGACAGAGCGGCTGGGCGGACGGCGCGTAGGCTATCTACCCTCACAAAATGAATAAAAAACAAAAATTAATACCCTCTCAATACAGTGCACGAGTGGCGAATCCTGGGCGTTACTACATAGTCTTATGCCAATATCGAGGACGAAAACTTAAGTATAATGAGGTGCTAGATTTCCAAAGTCTATTTCATATACATATTATGTATGTTTGTACCCTCATTATCGTGTTATTTATAGGTATACCTATGTCCGCCCAAACGTATATCCGGCGTCGTCGTCAATCTGTATGTAAATAGGACTGTCTCTTACAGTGTCAGTGTGCAGTACAGTTTAGTGCGATAATGTCTCTACACAATACCTATTGACACACTCGATATGAATACCTGTTGATCATTTTCGTTAACAAAAGACCTAACACCGTTTCACATGAATTAAGAAAATACAATTATCATGACAGATTTAACAAGAAGTGTGAAAAACAAAATGGAAATAATATTTTCCCGGGCCGTAACTGTACAACAATCCTAAAATATTTAAGTATATAAAAAACTCAGAATCAGATTTTTCTTTTAACGTTAGTATTACAATGATGTAATTTCACAATTTTGTTAGTTTTACTACATTTCCACCTTAGACAAGGTATACAAATGAAAGTATAGACAAAATGCCAATATAGGTACGATAATTACAAAAAAAATACAATTAATATTATGTCATGGGGTGCGGGTTCGAAACCCGCTCGTGTAATTTTTCAACACTTTGTCTTTTTTAAAATTGTAATTTGCGACAATATTTGCGTAAAATTATATGTAAATAATTAATACATGTGTCAAGTTGTTGCCACTTTTGTTATCTTGTCATTGCATTGGTATACCAATGTCACCATGTGCCATGGCCAGTATCAGTAATGGTCAGTAGTTTCGGAGATTACATCTTAAATCCAAATTTACGAACTTTATCTCGTCATAACATTAGTGTAGATAAATAACGTTATTGTAGCTTTACTATAAAAGCTAGACTGACTTTTTTTTTCATCAACTGATGCATAATATTTTTGTAGTAAATTATTTTCATGTATACCCATCCGTCTGATCTACGTACGCCGATGAAGCTGCTAAGCAGCGCTTTTTTTACCGACTTGATTTACCAATTTAGAGATTTCGAGCTGAAGACTAATCTTTAGCAAAATAAAACATAGCCTACGTTACCCGCGAGGTATCTAGCATATATCAGTGAAATTCTGGAATTGGAACTCCGGAGATTAGCCCCGACAAACAAACAAACAAACAAACATTATCACAAACGTTTCCTCTTTATTAACAGTATAGATTGCTAAGCTCTCATAAGCGAACACAAAGCACTAGCAATAAATAAAAATACTATACATGCTACACTTACATATACATACAAAAAAAAAACGAAAAAAAAAAAGTTTTTTTAACTCTCATCACTTTAGTTTGGATTATTCCAGATAAACAAAATTTGTTACTAAAATAACTATTGTATAACAGAAAAGTAATGAACAGTAAATAAATGTTTCACCTTACGCCCATGTGACGGTAGCGAAACGACCCAGCTACATATTTTGATAAAGGTGTAGAGTTTGTGACGTTATGGCTTGGAGAGTTAGAAGCTTGGCTCTACATGAGATCTGACAACTTTTACACAGTGCGAGCCATTATGGTCTCGTCTTGGCAACATTTAACATAAAAATGTTTTTGGTGGTAGTTTTATCAACAAATCTATTTAGGACATCAATTGGCTACACTACTAAAATTGTAGCGATGACTTGATTTCAATGGAGGCCTTTGCCCAGCAGTGGGATAGTATGTAGATTATTTACTACTACTACTTATTTTGAAAACGTAGTATCGACATCAGTTCATAGTACTTCGACATCTTATCAATTATAGAAATAGATATACCTAGAATAGAAAAAAAATAGTCTCCGATCTTAGACCAAAGCGAATATTGTAAAGATTAAGTGCGTGATAGCAGGGCGTAGATATTTGTAAAAACTTTCACCTACTTGCATAAACTATTGAAATAAAGCCCACATAATGAGTATGAGACAAGTTTTAACGATAAAAAGCTTGCGGACTAAATCTCATTATACATTTAACTTATACAGTACTTAACATATACATATACAGTACTCATACATGTAACAAATCAACAGAGAATTAGTTTTAAATAGTTCGTCCGTGTTTTGTCTAATTTGAAACGAAGTTTATACGACGGGAACAAAACACGGAATAACTATTCGCAGCTTATTCTCTGTTTATTTGTAAGCCTTTTAAACTTAAAATATCCTTAAATCCAAACTTAACACCAGAATGTTTTAAGACTTAACGTTTAAAAAAGTAAAGAATTATAACAAATAAAAAGGCATATATTATAATAATCACTGTTACGCACGTAGAAACATAGTAGAAGTAACTTAAAATTTGATTAAGAGCTGCAATAAAGCAGTCAATTCTATTCGACTTGCTATTTAAGGGACACCTACAGCTCCTGACCCCATCGTTAACCCACATTATCGACAATTGATTTATGCACTGCTATAGCTTATTATTAGATCAAGCAACTCCAACTCGATTATTGGCTGCCTCGCTAGGAGATTGTTCGAAAATATTCAGCGTTACCAGAAAACATCATCAGCTTAAAGAATTCCGTATGAACACATCTTCTTCTATAAACATTATAATAAATCTAAAGAGAGTCGAGATATATATATATATATATATATATATATATATATATATATTTGAAAAAAAGTTGGCTGGGGATACTTAGAATTGATAACAGAACACGTTCCAACATTTTTTTAAAATTTTTGTCTGTTTATTTGAACGGATTTTCATGCAAACTTTGCACATAGACAGACCATGACCCGGACATAGGATAGTTTTTATCCCGGTAACAGGTTTCTGTAAGATAGTGTAGTCTACGCGAACGAAGTCGCGGGCGACCACTAGTATCTTGTGAAGTACTAGTTACTTAGACTACCTAGACGTAAACTAATCATAAAAATAGTAAACTAACAAATTACTGATTCACAGCTTAATCCTAGGTTAAATAAGACTATTAATTAACAAATCATTTAATTTTCATAACCAAAGTAGTTAAATTTAATGGATAGTTCGGCCTGTAATGGCGAATTTTGAACCAGTTGTTCCATACATTTATTCTGACAATTATAAGTATGTGAATACAAAACAACATTTTTTTAATATATTTAGTTCTATTCGTGAAGTTGAATAATGTTTATCAAGGATATACGGTAAAAATTGTTTCACCATCCATACAAAGAGCCTATGATTGTCCCACGGCTGGGCAAATACCTTCATCATTGAAATCAAGTTATCGCTACAATTGAAAGGTATTGGCTTAATCACCACGCTTGCCAAATGCGGGTTGGTGATTACAAATTCGGGCTAGGCATCGAAAAAAATCATAACACACTGTCCGTCGTGGGAATGGAATCTGGGACCTTCGGGTATCGGACCGAGCGCTTTGCCACTCGGCCACCGAGGCGAGTTTTCTGTATGGAACAACAAAATTCGGAAACTGATTCCAAAGTGTACCGAGAAGTCGCGATTAACAGCAAAAAAGACAAGAGGACCGCGAAATATTACTAGCATAAAATATATTAATACACTTGCTAAGTGCAGTAATTGCACCATACCGACAAGTCCATTTCTCTTCTCAAGTATAACTAATATCTTAGAGAGCAACATTGTTTGTACGGGATTCATATCTCATTTCCACATACTACAGCTTACCATTCTTACATAACTTGAAGTACTAGGTATTTATTGTAAACTTCAGAAACAGCTATTTAATTCAATGTCAGACCCCGCACATGTGACTGGTGACAATTAAATTTCTATTGTGTCTGGTTTTGAGGCTATGTATTAACGCCTTCGTTGACGTTGTATTTCTGTACAATTTACCTATCTTTATTACAATTAATCTCTTGTAATCCACAGATTTGATCACTAGCACCTATCCTCGTTGTTCTGAGACAATTTTTAAAAATAATAACCATTGACTAAGTGATGAAAATCTTCTCGTGTTTATTGTGTACCTACTTTACTCTTCTAGCATAATGTTTAAAACACTGTGATCCGAAAAACAATAGTTAGAGAAATTATCCAAAATAAGAGTTACAAACAACAGATAGCACGAATAGATTGCCAATTTCTAAAACTGATTTAAAAGCCCTGTAGCTACATACACGTGAGCAACTGAAACCAACGTTACCATATTGTAAATAAATACAAAACAACAGTTCATGCACTATGTAGCTGTAAATAACTACAACAAACAATATAATCTTACAGAAATACGTACTCTTAGTAACAAAAGACATGTTCCTCTCTGCAAACATACAATTCCGGTGCTACTAAAGGCGGTCCTAGTTAATAGCAAAGTCAACAGGACAATCGCGGACAAATTGCCTCCGACGACCACTGCACTAACGTGTTTAACCAAATTAACTGATTTCAGAAAACAAGACTCGCCGGCGGCCGTGTCTCCGGGTACTTTTGCTGATGTATGTGCCAAATTGTGCGTGTCATGTCTCGTTTAGACACTCGCACGTACCCAATGCACTGCGAAGGAAATTGACAGATCAAAGAAGGCAGGAAGTCCGCATTAACGTCGCATCATCAGTCGTCTTTCGATCCACTCGGGACTGTTCGACCGCTTCGGCCTCCTGTGTCTCTGCATTGACAATGGCAGGAGCTACTATTAAATCGGACTTTCTTTTTTTTTTTATCTCATTTTCATTTCTTTAGTCATTAATAGTTATTAATAATTATAGATTTTGATAAATAATTAGCGTTTTCAACATTTTCTACAGATTTACTATGCACAAAGCTTTCTTAACAAAGGCAAGCAGATATTGAGATCTGGAGCCTAGATGGCAGCCCTGCCGCGGCTGGGCAACCTTGCCGCTGCCAGCCCTGCAGCGACGGCCAATTGACAATTTGCGCGAGGAGCGACCGGATGAGGCGCCGGCTCGGAGCTCATGCCTCCCCCTTCTAACTTTACGAACGACGGCCTAACCGCGGCAAATGGCTTCCAAGCGAATTTACCTAATCGCACCTTCACTCTTTATTACACGTGACAATTTATAGCCCCTAAACCGAACTCGTCGCGTACAATTGCTCGACAATATTACACAGTTGACCACCTGCTGTCATTAAAAGTCTGATGTAGGTGAACGAATTGCGAGAAAAATTACTGTCGCGAGTACAAGCCACCGTAATTAGAGGTCACATCATCGAGGGCCTATCTGATTGATTTATAAATGGACAATAGTTCAGCTAATAGAGCATATGCCAATGGAAGCTACAATGACCTCATATGTAGTTAAAGATTGAGGATTTGCTAACACTTGAGTAGGATTTCAAAGTGTGAGCGTACATTCGAATAAAACTGTCATTAGAGCGAGTTTTCTGTATGTAAACAATGCAAGTAACACGATCTCAGGTACCATTATGGTGTCAGTGTCAGGTCAGATTTAACTGAAATGCGAGTGGATTAACTTTGCACGCTACTCGTAGTTGTGCAAAGAGAAGTTACGAAATGAAGGGGGAGGGCGGCAGGTCTCCGGTTCTTATCCAAGCCGGCCAATTTCATTACAATATATCGTTATAAAAATTGGGTCAGTAATATTTTTTTCAAAATAAGAAAAAAAATATTCCAGGTACTTGTTAAAATTCAGTTTTCATAACAGTGTAAGTGGTAATTTCAGTGCAAGAACAGGCACGGTTCTATTTTATTTTATTTTATAAACATGCCCCCATATTACGTACATGTATACACATGATCTGGTTGCTTGAAATTTACTGTGAAAAACCATCAAATCATTACATTTGACGATATATAATTGACACTAATTCGTTAACAAAAGACTCTGCCACGCTTGAACTCTGGCAGCCACGCCCGTTATTCACAAGAAACTAACAACAATATTAGAAGACAAAACTATTTGAAAATTTCGTTAGATTCTTTTGCAAATGCCCAATACTCACCTGGTGTCCTTGTTCTTTATCTAATCTTAAATAGTATTAGAGATGCATACCTGTTTGATTACCAGCCATGGTGTTCAGGGTCGTCAGCATCCCATACTTACAAGCCGGGACAGGCGCAGCTACTCAGCGACACAACCCTCTGGCACAACACTTTGGGCAACGGGCACTCGGCTCGCCAACGAAGAATTCTTCACAGATCCCTTCGAGTCACTCGCTTTAGTGAGTGACCTAGCCATTCACCGGGAATTGGACGCACTTCCGACCTCCTTGGATGTAACCTTGTGGATGTGCGTGCACTCCGTAGCACCAGCCGGCCGCACCAACCTTATTGTGCTACAAAATGAAATTCGCCGTTTTTCTCCCAAATAAAAGTAAGACGGTGGTCGTACCTCGTTCGGAGGTATTCATATTGGCGTGGTGGTGGAGCGCGACGCAGGCGACCGGGGACGTCGCCACTGGCGTCCGAATGCCACTGCTCACACTCAAACGGACATAATGGACCCGCCGGAGAGCTCGTCAAAAGAAGAATACGGGGGCCAATTATTTATTTCCATACAATACACGTAGGTACGTCGGGCACGCTCGGGCGCAGTGCGGGAGTGACTCCCGGGCGCGGCATGCCTCGGCGCACACCCAAATTAAATTATTCAACAAATTGACACTTGCTTTAACACGAATTGATGACAGGCGTAGACTGCTTAACTTGTTTGGACAAGTTTAATCATTTGTAATGTTTTTCCACTAGCTAATAATACTAGAAATGGAATCAACTAGTCCACTTACTCGTACCACATGGTCTTCAATACATAAATCGGAATGCAGATAATTAAAATATGAAGCCAACAAGATTAAAGACGTAACTTATCAAATTTATAGGTAAATTATTGTCAATTATTGACATGCTTGCTACGTAGACAATTCAGTTAACTTTTTAAGTTTCTTGTACCTAGCTCGCAAATTCAGCCGTTCCATCCTATATTACAAAACTTATATCCTGTACTAGCGGATCGTCCCGGCTTAGCACAGGTGAAAATTTCTTTTTTTTTATATAGCCTATGTTACTCAGCGCTAATGGAGCATTCTAATGGTGAAAGAATTTTTTAAAGCGGTCCAGTAGTTTTAAAGTTTATTCGTTACAAACATACAAAAATACAAAGCTTTCCTCTTTATAATATTAGTATGATTAAATTACCAAAAAAACAGAGCACAATGACTATAATTTTATGCTCCCAACCAGAAGGATTTCACAGAAATTGGTGCCTAATCATAAATTAACTAGATTAGCTCCTGTTTGCATGCAGCAAGTAATTGTGAATACGGCTAATTCAATCCGGTCAGAAGTCAATTGTAGGCCCTTCCTCAAACCGAACTCTATGTACGGCGGCACGCAACTCTTGTAGAGCTGCTACATAACATGTACTGTGGGCTGCACCTCCAGCATCACAATAACGAATAGAAACAGCTCTTAATACTCTGAAATAAGGTAGGTATGTTTATTGATAAATGTGCAAGACCAATTGTGTCTGTAGATAACTACAAAGGCGCGGCGGACGGCCTGAATACGTGGTCAAGAACAATTCTAGCGTGTGACGTGGTAACGTTTGTTCACAAATTCGTTTACTAGAGCCCTGCAATGTTAACAAATTGTCACATAGTGAGGACTAGCCTTGGACGAATATTAAAGATCTTTATTATTTTTTCAGTCTTTTGAGTACGATAGCGGTTATACGATTTAGTTTTTTTAATTAAGGTTAGTAATAATATGCTGTTAACGAATTAATAACAGTGTCATTACCCCTCCAGAGAGCTATACGCATCTGTTACACTAAACACGGTCACGACCACAGGACAGAGTCTAACGGAGCTATAGTGATTGAACATGGATTGAACCACGATTTATCGCCTTTAACTTTAGTTGGTGAAATTGGTTTTTAATTATAATCTCTCCACAAATGTTAAGATAATTAACTATCTCATTCATAACGCAGCAAGCCACTGAGCAACGATGATCTTGAAATAAATAATGAAAAAAAAATATTTTGAAATATTATAACTATTAGAGCTATTTTATTTGTGTCACGAGTTTAATATCCAGGTCGGGCAAAGTGAGTTTTGGGATCTTTCGATGCATAGCCCGGGATTGTCACCAATCACCGTTTGGTAAGTGTGGTGATTTTGCCATTACCCATATTGTAGCGATGACTCGGTTCTAATGATCGATGCCCTTGCCTAGCCGTATTATAGTATATAAGCTAATAACTTTACACGCTTGATCAAATGGAATACCAATGCTGACCAATAAATCGGAACGACTCTTGATTCTACCGCCTATTTATCTAAATACAAATTGTACTTGATTTATTTAGACAGTAAATAACAAATATTTTTTTTAGGTAAACTAGGTTAACGAGGAGATCGATGGCGCAGTGAATAACGCGCCCAGTCTGCGATTGCTGTGATTAAGCAACTTTCGCAAAGGCCGGTCTTTGGATGGGTCACCAACAACTTTCTATCTCGAAATCCTCCGTGCTTCGGAAGGCACGTTAAGCCGTTGGTCCCGACTGCATTAGCAGTCAGTAACAACCACTTATCCGCACTGGGCCCGCGTGGTGTTTATGTCCCATTCTCCTTGTCCATCCATAGGGAAGGCTTGTGCCCCAGCAGTGGGGACATAAAATGAGCTGATGATGATGAAACTAGGTTAGGTAAACCGGAATTCTTTGCCCTCTTACAAATAAACAAAGAATAAGGTTCGAATAGTTATTCCTTGTTTTGTTCCAGTCATGTAAACGTCATTTCAAATTAGAGTAAAAGAGACAAAACACGCAATAACTATTCGGACCCTATTCTTTGTTTATTTGTAAGACACTTTTCCCCGTATTATTAAACAAAGTGTATGCTTGGAGTAGTAACTCCGTGTTTTGTTCCCGTCATGTAAACTTCATTTCATATTAGAGTAAGAGAGACAAAACACGGAGTAACTACTCCAAGCGTACACTTTGTTTATTAATACGGGAATTTAAGTTTGAGTTGGTTTTACTTTTGTCATGTTCGCCGTATAACTATAGCTATTTTATGTTATTTTGAATTTTGCATTCAGAATGCTATTTAAAGTTACAAGATAAAATTTTACTAGAAAAAGTCAACCAGGAAGCAGATGTATACTGGCGCCTAGGTAGCTCAGCGGTCAGAGCATTAGACCGATTATCCAAAGGTCGTGGGATCGATTTCCACTCCAATTTCCTGAAGACGGTTGATTTCTTTTAAAATTTTATCTTATAGCTATTTGCTTACACACTATCAACGCTAAAGCTAAAACTAATATTTATCGAGCTACTAGTAATAATCATTTAATGTTAAAAAATATTTGTCGAATCTGTTTTTAAACCAATTTAAAGTCTGACTTAATAGAGCTGAGACTACTTCTAGTACAAAAAATAATAGTTTTGTAGGGCCGTGTAAAGTGACTCTTTGAATTGGCTTCAATGAATTCTCTTACATGTCCGGGGATGGACCACGGTGTCCTGCCGCCCTGATTCAGTAGCCGGCAATTAGGCTTAATTAAACGTTTTGAGCTCAAATGTTTAGCTAGCCGCCGCGGTCACGACCCACGCGGGAATATGTGCAGCTAGCATCGCACCGATAGTACGACTATTCTTATAACCTTTTATTTGTCCATTGCGTGTACAAATTACAATACATAAATTAATTAAAAAAAAAATTAACATTAAGCATCTTAGTTACACTTACTTTTAATTATTTATTATTTAACTTAATTAATATCATTCATGAATCTCTTTCTGAGTAACTGCCTCCTCTATATTATTCCAATTCTCTCTATCTGTGGCTTTATTTATCCAATTATTTTCTGCAATTCTATTTTATTTCGTCTTCCCATCTCTCTAATTGTCTACTTTTAGGGTCTTGCAAATAAACAAAGAATAAGGTTCGAATAGTTATTCCGTGTTTTGTCTCTTTTACTCTAATTTGAAATGACATGACATTGAGTTGAGTTTACATGACAGGAACAAAACACGGAATAACTATTCGGATCTTATTCTTTGTTTATTTGTAAGGGGCTGTACAACTACGCACCTTTATATATTTTTGACCTGCGGAAATCTGTGAAGGTCAATATGTTAAAGGCTGATTCATCAAAACCCCTGGTAGTTCCATCTTTCACTATCAGGAAAGGTAAGCCCTGGGAAGCCGTTCTAGCGACTCTACCACAGCCACACACACACCCTCGGACTATACGTGTCCACGATGCAACTCTCTTGAGACACTAGTTTCTGAGCTTTTCTGAGTTCCGGATGTGTACGGGAGAAGTTTGCTGATTGCCTCTGACGGAATTTTCACCGTCACCTGACTCTTTTGAGGGCGGCGAGAAACTTAAAGGGTTCCTCAGGCCGAGTGAAACGAATCACCGTCTTGATGTTTTCTAAAGGGAATGGCATCACACACTAGTGCGTGTCCTCGTTCCCTACTAGATTATCCGAGGGGTCGGATCGGGCGTTACTGATGTAGAATGCGCTCAAAAGTTGTGTATAGAAGTGTGCTCACCCCCTGCATTGCTTACCCGTCAAGGCACCACGCTTAGTACGAACCGAGTACGACTACGTACCCTACAAGAAATCAGTATTTCTATTGACAGTTCAAATGGGCTAGATTAAGGGTAACATTGACATCAAGTAGCTGAGTTCAAGTTTTAATCACCAGTCCATTACGAGAATTGGTAAACACCACCATTGTTTACTTTCTTACCTCATTTATCATCGCGTTGCCGTTGGTTCAATGCAATACAAATCGTCTCGTTTTCGTTAAGGTGATTGAATGGAGAATAAAACTTGCACTAAGCACTCCGATACACATTTTTTTTCATACGTGTGCACTTGGCCTTTATCTCAGCTGCTGTTAAGTAATTATAAGGTCGAAGGTGGAAAGCACATCTCACCCTCGCTGAGAATAAACACCCGGAACCTCTCTCGGTCTGATACCGGTGCGGTGGTCTTAACCATTACACCACAAAGGAAGCGGTTAACAGAGCCTTCAGAAACTGCTAAAAATTTGGCTTTCGACACACCATTGAGGCATTATAGAATTAGCAGACTTAAGGCCCTGAGCGAACATCCGACAAAATTAACTTACCCGTTTATTTACTTACCCATTTGAAAATTGCGCGGACGGAGGAGTATGAAATTTCGCACGCTTATAGTTTATAAATAGTGAAGGAGTATAGAAAGTTAATATTTTTTTAATTATGTATAATAAAACATAAATCGATGATAAAAAATACATTAAATCAATATAAACCACACACACTACTATGTATTTGACACACACGCATATATACTCTTTTGAGAATAGATGAATATTGTTTGTCTATAATGCGGCTGACATCTGTCAATGCCAATCCAAACCAAGATCTAAACCATATCCAAACCATGTTGTCTCGTTAATCACTCGACATTGGCAAAATTATTGGTGTTGGAAAAACCCTACAGAAGCCATTTCACAAGAAAATAATAATATCTACAGCTTCATGATCCAAACTCACATTTTTTAAATAATTCATTGCTTAGGATACAATACCGTGCAGCCTTATATAAAAATTACGGTCGAATTTCGACCACTGGGCGACTACTAGTATATCTTTAAATAATGTATGTACCCCTACTTTGATAAGACATGTCAATAATTAAACTACTAAATATCACAGCAAGAAACATTAACACCAATATTGATATTTTTATCGGGGACATAAAATTCATAATGGCGTAACGCACTAGTTACTATAAATGTAATTATGTTGGTTCATTCCAATATTAGGTAGATAGCGATAGACATATAACGAAATAAGGATTACCTACTACCTGCAAGTAGACGGTGTCGCCATGGGGTCCCCTGTTTCACCCGTCGTCGCCGATATCTTTATGGAAGACTTCGAGGAGAGGGCCTTGAGCACAGCACCGGTAACCCCTAGGTTCTACAAGCGGTATGTAGATGATACCTTCACTATCTTACCAACTGATAAAGTATCTGCTTTTCTAGATCATCTTAACTCCATACATCCAAAAATACAATTCACAATGGAGTTAGAGGCAGACTGTATGCTGGCTTTCTTGGACACTTTAATCATCAGGAATCCGGACCATAGTTTGAGTCACACTGTGTATCGTAAAGTAACCCATACAGATAGGTACCTCAATGGTGATTCTCACCACCATCCTAGACAGTTGGCTACTGTAGGGAAATCTTTGTTTCAGAGAGCACGCGGTATCTGTGACACCCAACACCTGGCTGCTTCAGGAGCTTCAGCATGTCAAGCATGTACTACAGGATAATAATCTGAAAGTACCACGGCTTCGTCACAGAAAACGCAATAAACCAACCACAGTCGAGCGCCAACCTGCTGTACTTCCATATATGAAAGGTGTCACTGACAAGATTGGGCATATCTTAAAGCGAGCTTCAATCAATACTTACTTCAAGCCGCCGAAGAAGATCAACCAATTTTTACGACCTGTCAAGTGCAATATACCCCTTCAAGATGCAGGCGTGTACAAACTGGACTGCGACTGTGGGCTCTCGTACATCGGGCAAACAAAGAGAAGTGTAGGAACCCGGGTTAAAGAACATATAGCCGACGTCAAGCATAGGCGCGAAAATAAGTCTGCGGTATGCGAACATTCACTTGAGGGGCCCAACCATTACATCAGATTTGATAAACCACAAATACTCGCCAGAGAACAACGATTCATCCCTAGGATGATACGCGAGGCTATTGAAATTAAAAAACATCCTAATTTTAATAGAGAAGATGGTTGGAATCTACCACCAGCCTGGGATCCCATCATACAGAATATTAAATCCCAGCCCCAACACCATACTGCCAGACCAAAAGATACTGTAAGCTCTTTCTGCGTAAAACGGAATGCACCTAATTAATTTAAATGAGGGTATACAAGCTACTAACTAATTATGAGACGACCAACACCTCAGTCTCCCTGTGACCACGGACCCTGCAAAGGGTTCGAAACGTCAGGATAAACATTAATTAAAACTAATGTGTAAAATAAACGCGAGTAGATCCGTAAAAGTTGTTTCATTTCGAAATGAGGATTGTCTCAAAAAAAATATTATTATCCGATTGCGTTGAAAGTTAGTTTGTATTTTTTTTAAAAAGCGTTTGCTTATGACCTTAAGCGGCCTGTTCTGCGTCTCCGGGCTTTTTGGGGGCGGCGAAAAACTTAAAGGGTTCCTGAAGCCGTGTGATCGAAACACCGTCAAAGGGTTTCTAGAAAGAATAGTTTGACGCAAGCGTGTCGTCTGTACCTACTAGATTATCCAATGGGATCCGAACGGATCGGATAAGGTTGTTGTGCGCACGCTCGCGAAGGTTTTCGAGTTGGTAAAACCATCAGGGGATACTGGTCCTCACGCAGACAAAATCACGAGTGGGAAATCTTCAAAAAAACCGAATAGTATAGACTGTCCGGAGCGAACATCGTAAAGTCACCGTAACGTATCCATTACAGCTTCATGAACGTATCTACCATTCGCCCTCCCGATCCGATCCGAACCCTTCGGAGAATCTAGTAGGGCACGGGGACGCGCACTAGTGCGCAATGCCGTTCCCTCTAGATAACCTCCGAAGGTGATTCGTTTCACACGGCTTGAGGGACCCTTTACGTTCCTCGCCGCACCCAAAAAAGCCCGGTGAAGCTGAAAATGCCGTAGAGGCAATCAGCAATCTCTCTCAAAAAAAAATCTACCATTCGCGGCGAGCTTGTTACGACATGAGTAAATATATTCCCTACATGTGCTTTATACCACATGAGTAAGTAAAGGAGATTGGCGAAGCTCCTTAGGACCTTGGGCCTGACCGTTACACTGATGATTTATATGCCGTTTTGTAGATCAAATCAAGCAGAATCCATTACTATAACAATTTTTAACCTGTTCTACTGCAGCAGAGATATTGAGAGTTATGTAACTAAAAGTAAGGTTAGTTTGTATATATGAAACAAATAGCTAATACTATTAGTTAGTAGCTTTTATCACTTTGCTCACTATTAATTTAGTATGTAACAGAGGTGTTTGGTTTGCGATCGTTGTTAAGCAACTTCCGCAATGCACCCGGCATTGCGGAAGTTGCTTAACTGGATGGGTGACCCAAATTAAAAACATCTCGAAGGCAGGCATCTTCGGAAGGCACGTAAAGCCAGTGACAGTGAATACCGCTCATAGATAATACATATACCGCTTTTAGATTACATAGTATAAACATTTAATAATGTTGCCAGTCACATTCAAATCGATAATGTAAATCGATTTCAGAATATTTATAGGAATAATGTAAAAAATATATATTTTTTTTAAATACGGTCCAAAAATAACAAAAGATAATGGAAAAGCAATCATCATTATCATCATCAGCATCATCATATCATATAATATCATAATAAACGTCCCACATAGACAAGATGAATATTAAATACAATGATCCATTCAAACTAATCAATACAAAAGGTAGTTTTTGTTCTGGCAACTTTGTCCTTGACATATTCGTACTAGTCCTTGGTTGTTAGCAAGTAGTCAAATACTTTGTTATTAATTATAATAAAGTGTTACCCATAGAATCAATGGTTGGATATTTTCCACAAATTATTAAAAATATCACTATAAATTTTAGTTAAAGTCGCCAACCAATAAATCTCGCCAATCTCCTTTGATACGTCATTGCTGACTGACCGATAACATGGCGACGAAACTCGCGGCGAGTGGCCCGACTCAATGCATTGACCATGTGAATGCCCGCATCGAATATGTCGTGGAGACTTACCGAAGCGCATCATCATAACGTAACATGTTCGTTGCGAGCATATACCGCCCAAGCTCGCCGCGAATGGTATACCGTACGTTACGGTTACGTTGCGATGTTTGCTCCGGTCAGTCTCCAACGTAAGAAGTAAGAACTCCCACAAACGGTCACCTCGCTATTAATAATATAATCTTTACAAACATCTATAAAATAATCCAAACGAATAGGTACTATAAATTTGAACGTCTGTATGTCTGTTTGTCCTTCCTCCACGTCACGGCCCGGCCGGCGATAAATACTTTTATAATTGTCACACCGACGAAAACTATGTAGTTGTTAGCTTATATATTTCTTATAACTAGTGGGAGCTATGAATCGTTTAGGAACTCATACGATAAAATCATATGAACATTATATAAATCTTCTGTGCGTGTGTTTGTAATTGAACGCCTTCTAAACGGCTGGACCGATTTTGATGAAATTTTGTGTGTATATTTCAATGGGCTCCTGGATGGTTTGGAAACACAATTGTACCCGGTAGGTGGCGCTGCAATAGGGGGCCATAATGGGATACGGGTGTTCTCAAGCGGACGAATTCGCGAGCGGGCCACTACTTTTTTATATATTATTGGTGTTTGAATTTTCAATTGACGGCAGACTCCACATTGTCTTTCTTCTATTCAACTGTTTGTACAACCGTCCATTGTGGAGTGAGCTAATATGCACAAATTCCCCCATATTGACGTGAGATTTCGTGCTTCGGAAGGCACGTTAAGCCGTTGCTCCCAGTTGTTGTTGTAAGAAATGACAATCGTTAACATATACCAACTAGTATGACACGGCCTCGCCATGTGTGGAGGCTCCTGTGAGAAGACCTGAGCCCAGTTAGCTTATAGGCTGATGATAATGGACTGCCTGTCTGAGGGTCGATAGAGTTTACGAGAGACATTTCTAAGTGTTGTAGGGTTCATACCATCATCGATATCTGCAAAAATGAAGATTAGTGAAGATGAGAGTACATAAATGGAGATGAGGACATGGGTCGTAAACAATCTTTAAGCTGAAAGATGGGTATCAATAGAAATTGTTGTCATCTCCGCGCCATTCCGCCTATCTCCTCTGAAAGCTATATCAGTTCGATTCTGAGTATAGATGTGGAGATGGTTACGTTTCTAGCCTAGTGGCTAGAAACGGCTTATTTGGCTTATTATCATTTCTAGCGATAACTAGCGGCTCTTCTGAATAAATAGACATAAACAATGCCATTTGCATCTGTATTAAGTGTTAAAAACTCAAAATTCTCATACAAAATGTGACACAGCAGCGGAATAGGACTATTTTATTAATTTCATTGTCAGAGATGTTTTGGAAATAGGTATTTATCCATAAAATAAGTGTGGACAGATACCTAGTAATAGTAAAGCATTTAGCCCCCTTATTCATAAAAACTATTTAAGCATTATTTAGTTAATTATTGTTTTGTCTCTCTTTCTCAAATTTAAAATTACGTTTGTGTGACGTTGACAAAATAATAATTTACTAAATAATGCTTATATAGTTTTTATGAATAAGGGGGTAGTTGTATTTTTTTGTTTTGTTTATAATGATGATTAAACACAAAGTAAACTAATTTAGAGCTACTTTTAGTCTTATAATTTTTATACACCACCACCTAAACACAAACGTTGTTTCATAGTTTCCTGTTCGTCTCAGAATTAAGTAAATTAGTAGGTATAAACGGTGTCTTCGGTGTTTATTTAAAAAAAAAATAGCAGAACATAATAAGTGCTACTGTATAACAAAAATAAGAGTTTGACAATAAAAAAACAAATAATAAAAATACATTTTTTCGATGCTCAAGTCGGGTATCTACCCGGTATTAAGCGGCTGGCTATTTGTTTCTAGCCGCTGGTTTCGGTAACTACCGGCTTACAAGCCGCTGGTTTATAACTATAACTGCGAGGCAAGAGTCATCGTACAGTCAGCCGGTAACCAAAGAGTGCGTAACACCAGTTTTCCTCACAATGAAGTAACACGTTTGTACAAAACATGAGATTATTTCTTATACTATTATCAATATTACATATTGATACCAAAGCAAATACAGACAGTCATACCTTCGAGCGCGCAGGGACAAACAGTGGAAAGGTACTAGCGCACTCGAGGCGCCGTAATCTATAGATTAGTGTTCTTAATGGAATATTTTTATCCGTCCAACTAGCCACTTGATTACTTTGTAATTAATAATTTTGTTTGTAACCTTGAACATTACGAAATCGACACTAATATTTTAAGTAGTTCCTTGACAGGCGCCCGTTTGGATGTTATTGTACTTACCAGCTTTATTACGTTTTTAGTTGCGTTAAACGACTTATTTTAAATGTATTGTTTTATATCTTTTATATAAAAGGGTCCATGTGGGTAGGGCGACATTAAAGAGTTAAGTGCATCTTTAGGAGACTTATGAGACCTCCGGTGCCAATAAAGATGGCAGGTACTTCTGCGTCTGTCATTGTATTTGCTAGGAATTCTTATAAACTAAAATATCAAATCAATCAATATAAAAATATCTAAATTTGAATTTTATATGAATAATAATAAGGTTTTATCAGCAGCATAAGGAGAAACTGACATTTTGAATGAAGATACTATTTTCTGTTATTGAAACCTACACAAATATATCCACTTTAACAGTTGTTACCACATTTCACAATTTTTGATACCTATTTTTTGTTTAATTTTGATAGGTATATGTACTCTTTTGTAATCCAGGTACATCCAGGTACCTACAAAATTATTTTTATTGCATTCGATGAGTACCTACTAATACGCTGCGGGCCTCCATTCGCGCCCACCGACCCATATTAGCATCTTCTTGACCATTTAGTACGTTCTGATTAGTTTGCTGAATACTGTTCAATAGTACATTAGGTAGTTTTTTTTCTTAATTATAGTTTAATTTTCGGGACTTTTATCACATTGACAATGCCAGTGCCATATAAAAGGCTCGGATCAGCTAGTCGTTTGTAATACATATAAACATTATTAAAATTCAGGCCTTTGTATTCCTTAGAAAAACCATAGAAAACCTTTGAATTATTTACGCCTGATCAGTTGTGCCTTTTGTGCAAGACGCGCGTACGATCTTGCGTGGAGATTGATTCCTTTGAAAACCGTCCCAGATTGCCCGCACATCTGGGATGGTTCCGCAAAGTATCTTCCCCATCACGAGCCGATCCGAACCCCTCGGAGAATCTTGTAGGGTACGGGCACATGCGCTAGTGCGTGATGCCGTTCCCTCTAGAAAACCTCTGACGGTGCTTCGTTTCACACGGCTTGAGGAACCCGGCCGAAAACGAAGGCCGGCAACGCATCTGCGATTCCTCTGGCTTTGCGGGTGTCCATGGGCGGTGGTTATTGCTTCCCATCAGGTGACCCGCCTGCACGTTTGCCTCCTTCTTATATTTAAAAAAAAACCCTTTAAGTTTCTCGCCGCCCTCAAAAGAGTCCGGTGACGCTGAAATTGCCGTCTGAGGCAATCAGCAAACTCTTTAAAAAAAACCCATCTTGATGCACTAGACAGATTGCAGCGACAGACGTGCTGTACGTATTATCAGCAATGGAGAAGTCACAATCACTTACAAATCCCTACAGATATTGCGTCACTCAGCTTGTTCTATTGCCTATTCCATGGCGAGTGCTCTGAAAAGCTTTTAAACCTAACCACCGCACCTTCTTCCTTCCTCCATAGGAGCTCGCGTGCTGCTCTCCGGAATCACCGCTTCATCATTATCATGCACAAAGAATTTTGGTGACTCGTTTCTTTGTAGCACCTTCAAAAGATGGAATAGTCTAACAGAACACGTTTTTTCTCCTTCCTATGATATGGGGCGTGATCCCTTAAACGAGGCGTGAAGCATCTTGTTAGCCGGCAGATCGAGGACTAATGCTGCGTTGTTTCCACACAGCACCGCACCAGTTGTCTCCATTTCCACTTAAAACCAGTGAAGTCGAGGCATTTGTCGCGCTACGTTTTAAAACAAACACAAAACTCAAAAAGAAGGTAGTGAAGAGTAATGTTTTAAAATATATTTTAAGATTTCATGGACCCAGTGGGAATAGAAGAACAATAGAGTCGTGGACCTTTGGGAATAAGCCCCCCATTTGTCAGCACACTTTGTTTATGTAAGTACCAGATACTTCGGCTACCTGCGACGATTGTAGCGGTACCTACTATTTGCATTGACGCCGATAACGCTGATATCAATAGTATTTGTCGATACCACAGTTTTCTTCGGCGGCCCGAAGACCCCAACAAACGCAGTGGCTCGTCGATCACTCATAAAACTAGACGCTTTTATGTTGACAAATGCACCGATTTCAAGCTACTATTTACTAATGCTATTGAGCTGTATATACAGCAAAATCTTTGACTTTTTCATTTGACAAAAGTTTTAACGCCGTTTGTTTAAGTTGATTGTTTTAAGTTCACTAGTCATTAATACTTAATTTGTTGTTTGTATTTAAATGGCGAACATGTTGTTGAGGACTAGACCTGTGGGTTCTGCCAGAATTGCGTTTTTAATAAGAGTGTTACTGTTCTTCGCGATTCCTTTTGTATATTTTGTGTCTGTGAGCGCGACTGCAAGTCCGAAAAGTGAGGACACTGTTCCTTTGAAAGCAGGTAAAGATTTATGACATCGATAATTTCTAAACAAACTTCAAGGTTCATTATTTTATATATTTAGAAACGTACAATGAACAATTTTCTTTCATTAGAGACCTTCGTGAGATAATAGACAATATTGAAAAATACGATCTACCACACAATTCCACAAAATGTATGCGATCTACAGTCCACTTTGGCTTACCATTCAATTTTACTGTATTTGAAATAACATATTACAATAAACACTATTTCAAATACTTATTGTCAGTAATTAACATACTAAATGTAATTACGAGTTTTTAGCATTAAATAAATTGACATCATCACTGTTTTAATGCTAAAACTGAGGGTTTATTAAGTTCCAAATGCTGCCCCTGCCTTGAGTTTTGTGCCTACTTCATACTTTTTCTTAAAGATCAACCGGCACTGCCACTTCTTTAAATACTTTGTCCTTTATTAAAGCTTTATAATATTATATTATGTTATATATTTTATTACCATACATAAATAAAAATTTTAATACTATATACCTTAAAAAAATATAATATAATAACTACCTAAAATATATTATTAAAAGGAGTCCCTTTAGGCAAGGTTCCGAAGTTACTAGCAGCGTTCCCCCTTTGAATAGCTAGACTAATATTATATTATTATTTTATTATATTATATAGTATATTATTAAGTATCTTTTATTTTTTTCCTTCATTTATATTTGTATTCAAAGTTTTATTAATGTTATGAACTCGGACATGCTTATCGATTTCATTCATATGAAAACATACTACGTACTTTATGTTTATTTAACTAAGCTGACTTGTATGGTGATATCCGAGTTTCTGTATAAATATCTGTAATTTGAGACACCATCATCATTACATTTTTTATGACTTTATTTTTTAATAATTTGAGTTTTCTAACTCTGGTTCTGAATCTATTTCGCAATACGAGCGCTAACTTCAGCTAGCTTTCTGATCCGGTCCGATCCAAACCCCTCGGAGAATCTAGTAAGGAACGGGGATAAGCACTAGTGCGTAATGCCATTCCCTCTAGAACCCTTCGGTAACGCTGAAAATGCCGTCTGAGGCAAACTTAGAGCATGAAGCAAACAGCAAACTCTACAAAAAAAACCATTTTTTTTTCTTTAGTTGATGGCTTTGTGCGATTAGCATATTTAGCCAGTGTCAAAGTATTTTTTCTTACAAGTAATACATAAATAAACAATATTTCCTTCCTGTATGATGATGATGAATGATAATAGAAAAAGAAGTGAGAAATGATATACCCCCAACCCTTCGAGTATCTCAGTAAAGATGTGGGGCTTTACTAAGTGCTCACGCGGATTTCTTGAGAGACTTTGGAAAGTGACGTTGCACTGTTTTGTTTCATTTGCCTACACTCGTACACACTCACGAACACTTGACGGTTAATAATCCACCATTAATTCACATTAATATTTGACATAGGTAACACAAATTTTAGAAAATAAAACAATACCGACTTTTCACTTTCCCGCCAAGAAGTGAAACCTAGAGTTATTCAGATGTAAATAAACTCCACAGACAATTTGTAAACCATGACGTGTGCTTTTACTGGAGAAAAGCTTGTATTTTTATTACGAATGCTCGGGTCAGTACGAGCATTTTGGGTGTATGACATGACGAATCGTCATGTGTCATAAAACCAACGCAGTCTTTACAAGACATTTTCTAAGAACTGCCCTAGCACTAACTAGCAGTAAATAGATTTTTATTAGGTATATATTTGACTTGCCGAGTTCTTTTGCGGATTCTTGTTTTTTTTTTAAATTAGATTGATAATATACTTTCTTTTTTTTAAAGACGGTTTCTCGTCTCGTCACCTGCTCGGCTTGGTGGAGAGTGGACAAAACTGCACCCCAGCCGCTATCCTTGAGTTCCCTCCAGATGGATTCACGCATGAACAGAGGCAAAACGTAAGTGTAACCAACTACCATCACCAATTATTTATTTGTGGAAAATGACAAGGTATGCAGACTATGAATAAACTCGAATACCTACCAATATACAATTACATGATATACACAAGTTATCGCATGTGTATATACGAAGACTTTTTATCGGTGGTCAGGACCTACTGATTCCGACTAAGTAAATGATGGCCATTGCAATAATAATAAAACTTACATGTCAGTATTCCATTTTTTATTTTTTTGTCTGGAAAGTAAAGTTAAAAGTTAATAACTATGATTATTAAAAGCATGGTCATTCTACACCTTCTTGTTACAAATAAAACCCCTTCATAAGTACAGGTACAACGATGATAACAAACTTCATTGAAGATTTAAAAAGTTTTTCATGTTCTTATTAGTAGAAAACTGTCAAATGGCAGACAACGTAAAAAAAATCACTTTAATCTTCACTTTTTAAAAATGTAGAAAGACCATACATTCTAATTAATTTAAAAATACAAAATTAAATTTATAAAAAGAAAACATGTAACTACTATTATTATTGCAATGGCCATCATTTACTTAGTCGGAATCAGTAGGTCCTGATCACCGATAAAAAGTCTTCGTGTATACAAGTGTCTTACCTTGGGATAACTTTTTGTTCGAGCAGGATTCGAACCCACACCCTATGACATGCCGGGTCAGGTTCTCTACCAACTATGCTATCGTGGCTACCGTTAATATTATATTAGACTATTTGTCTAAGAATATATTTTAATCAATATACCTACTAAAATTTTAAGTGAATTTAAAGTTTCCGGCAATAGTTTTTAGCTTGGAATTATACAACCCTTTTGTATGTAAACCCACCTGGATAAAATGAAATTTTTCAAATTTGATAGATACCCTTGCTGGTCGACTGGTAAAGAATGCCTCAGGGCGTTCTGGGGGGTAACCACGAGCTTTTATTGCAGTATTATTGCAGTTGTGAAAACGAGACGCGTGTAGCGTCGAATATACTCGCGTCTCTTTTCCACAACTGCAATAATACTGCTTTAAGAGCTCGTGGTTACCCGCCAATCCACCTTTTGCTGTATTTTTGTAATAAATAAATTAAAAAAAATTATAATATATAAAGAGGAAGCTTTTTTTTCAGGGTTTTATCGTTATCCATTGTATCCTAGCAATATACTGCTTCCTACTGCTGGGCACGGTCTGCGAGCAGTACTTCGTTCCCGCCATAGACATGATATGTGAACGTAAGTTAATTAATATAATCATTTCCAAACTCATTCATAATAGTGCAATATTTATGACACGAATCACTTTTACATGTAGGAACTGTATCATCGAACGTTTTTACCTTTTTCTATTAATAAAAAAAAAATTAAACGATTTATTAGTTTTTGAACTATTGTAGTCACTGACATTAGAATAATTGTTATGGCACTGTTAGGTACATACTTACATAGATGCTCTGTTTTCAACATCGTCACCAGGCCCTTCTTTACCATTGGGCACTCTGGGCAAGTGCCCAGGGCCCTGCAATCATTGGCGCCCCCTTGTTCCTGCCAGATCACTAACCGATAACCGATATTACCGATACCGATAAATTTGTTTTGCGAAACAAGAATTACTAATTGTGAAGAGAGATAGCATCTCATTACGTTTGTCTATGACAGCATGACAGCAGCCGTTGCCTAGCAATTGTGTTCTTGTCTACATTATTTTATTATATCTTATGTCAATACTTATATTTACAATAAAATTCATTTTTATGTTCTAAACTTGTGTTCTTCCTGTTATTAATAGGGCATAATCTCTCTTAATACTAATTTATTGACTTTTTTGCTTTTTAATTCAAATAAACCAGGGGCTTACAGTGTGGGAACTCTATCTGGCTGCAAAAAATTAAAATACCAGATTAATAAATCTAGAATTTTGCTTACCTACTCCTTTTGTCTGTTTTAATAAAATCTAGCGTAGCATTTAGTGCCCAGGGCCTCCAGTAGGTTAAAGACGGCCCTCATCACCAGCTCATTTAAGGAGTATATCCCCTCTGCTGGGGCACGAGGGGATATACTCGGCCATAAACACCACGCAGGCCCTGTCCGAATTAGATGGATTGGATGTTTTGTTTTAAATCTTCAATACTTTGCGCAGTCATATGCGCCATGAACTCTTTCTTTCTTTTTTATACTACAACAGTAAAGCACTCAATTTGACTTGACTAGTCATTCATCTCACCTGATGGTAATTGACAACAAGGCTGGAGATGGAAGATGGAAGCGCACTTGACTGATTTGTCTAGTAGGTGTCATTTGTAGTCCGAGGTGTCAACTTTTGTCAACCAGCGTTGCCTTAATATCTAATTTAGCTTATGTTATAAGAATATGTAATCAAACTTCGTTGTATACTCGATACAATAAATGATTATTTGATTTGATTTGAGCAATGGTTGACAATGATGTGTCATTGATGTGACATCACGCCATAAGCCATCACCAAAAACCAAACAATCTATTTAAAAAGCGTTGCCCCCTAAAAAATCTCCAGGGTTTAATCTAAGCCAGGGAACAAATATATGGCCGCTCTTAAACCCAGTTCCGGTATAAAGGTCACACCAAATAATTTATAACAAGTATATATTTAACATCTATCGCTCAGAATACAGATATACCAAACCCAATATTTACTCCCGCTGGGAATTGAAACCTGTGTAAGTTGAATCAATAATCTTACAAATAAAAAAACTCTACTATAGCCCGCCCTTTGTACATAACTTCGTAGTTATGTACAAAGGGCGGGCTATAGTAGAGTTTTTTTATTTCTAAAACAGTTTTTTTAACTATATTTTGTGTGCAATAAAGTTTTTTTTTATATAGAGTGAGAGTAGCCGCGGATCGTGCTCAGTGGCGTGCACTTGGAGAGGCCTATGTCCAGCAGTGGACTAGTATAGGCTGATGATGATGATGATGAAAGTATTCTATTGTATACTCTATAGTGTGCACATATTAATGCGCATGAGTTTGCCAACCTAACTGTAAATTCATATTCATTGAATCATTGTAATATTGTAACATAGTACATAGCATACCAGTTGTTAGTGTTTAATAGGTGTTATATAAGACCTCGATTGCGTATTGTCGAGTGGGCAGTTAGTTCAAGGAGGTCGAACGTGCGCTCCCTGGTCCACCCTAATGGCTATAACAAACCGGCCGTTGCATATACCGTTCGCTAGTGTTCTAGACATATTTGTGTAGAGCCTAGTAAGAAAAATATTACTCTTACTTCGCGTTCAATTGTTTGAAAGTTAACTAATCTATAACGCCTTACTTTAGTATTTAGGTTTGGTAGGCGCATACCTTTGTTAATTACCAGTTGTTAAGCATCGCCGTGAAAAAAATCATTTATATGGCCTAACAGATAAACAAAGAATAAGCTTCGAATAGATATATTCCCTGTGTCGTTGTAATTGTATGCTTCATGCATGTTGCTATCCTCCAATAATAACATCATTGTTACCATGTTTTATGCAAATAAAGATTTTATGATTTATTTTATGATTTATCATTTCAAATTAGAGTAAAAGGTTTCTTTTAAACCATCAGAATAACTAGTAGAAGTTTATTCTTTGTTTATTTGTAATGCTTTTAATGTCGGAATTAAACTAGAATTCAGCACCCAGAGTCTAGCTTAAATAAGATCCCGTTTAATTCTTGCTGGTGTCAAAGGGAATAACCGCAATCAAGAATAATACTAGTTGGAAATAAATAGGTTTGAATTAATATTGTTTGTAAAACCTTATAGGTAGTCTGTTATACTACTGAAACATTTATTTTCATTATCTATTTCTAATGTTAACACATTTAACTATGTACACTAAAACAAACCGATTTAGTAACATGTTTTACAACAGTTTATCTACAAATTAGTATGAGTAGATTCTTATCTGATTTATTATTATTGAAGTTTTAAAAAATGGGAAGCGAAGCGACAAATATGTTGTTTTTGAGCCTAATGTTATCTAAGCAAGTGTTTAACAGATAAGAAATAAACTAATAAGTATTGTGTGTATAAAAATGTAACAACAGCGTCATCATTATGTATGAAAAATTATCATTTTTTTGACCGAGAAATTTGCTAAATATGCAAAAAAATCACAATAAGCACAAAAGCAAATAGGTATGGAACCGGGTAACATTGACCTGGTTACTCCTTTTCTCCAAGGATAAAGCAATTTGGATTTTTTTCTGTTAAACTGTCTCTATTGGAGAATGGCGAAGCTGTATTAAAGGGAGGTAATGATTGCCACTGTGACAAATTCACGCTGTGCTGTCTAGGGCAATTCGACTTTTTTCATGTGATATTTACTAGTACACGATCCCAGTGTTCATGAAAGGATGTTAAAAACTGATAATTTTGGATATTGAATCTTATGTCCAATTTTGGCCAAGCACCAAAGAAACTAATTTTAAAAAAAATAAGAAAAAATATTTCTATAATACAACCATAATATAACTACATAGACTGTGATATAACTACAAAAAATAGATAGTGAACATAAAAAAAAAATATTTTACCAAAATTATAAAAAAAAAATTCAACGCGAGCGGGTTAAGAATAATAAATTTTATTATATTTTGACATGATAAATATTATCGATTGTTAAATGCTTGCAAGGGTGTTTTTCCGACCATGAGGGTAGTACTTCACGTCAAATTGACGTAATACAGTTACAAAAACACTAATGTTGAAAAAATTTCCACGAGCTGGATTTGAACCTGCATCCATCTGACATACCGGGTCAGGTGCTCTTCCAATTGAGCTATCGTGGTTCTAACCAGCCCGCCGAAATTATTCAACACTATTTACTTTTGTACTTTGAAAACCAAAGGCACCAAGTCAATGTCAACAACTACCGTCATTAACATCTGATCATAATATTTTTACAAATACTAAAAAGCAGTTAAGAAGGCAAGCTATTTATAAAATTAAAAAAGAATCCACGAGCAGGATTTGAAAAATTTTTCACCATTTGTGTTTTTGTAATTTGTTTCGCAACAAAATTTGCGTTAAAATTATATAAACAAAACAAAAACAAAATTATAAAATTAGAAATTAATATGAAAATGGAAAAACTTTCAATCCGCACACCGTCCCTTTGGTGCATGTGGCTTGTCCATTTCTGGTATTTCATTGGAACTTGAATGTAATAAGATTTTTTTTTAAAGTTGTTAATACATACTTTAACGTGCTACATTTAAATTCTTTTGCATAATTATATTTTTATTACTTTACATATTCATAAAGAGCGTCATAAGCTAAATTCTTTACAATATAAAACATTTTAGCAGTCTTTAGTTAGAAGCAGCGAAATTAACATAAACTGCTATATACACAGGCCTCACTAAAACTTACAAACTAGTAATAATATATAACTTATTATTAACCACTTATTAGTATTCACAAAAGTTTCATCTACACTCCAAGTGAAATAGTAAATAGCTTACAACATTGAACAACACTATAATCAAATAGTCTAAAAGGCTTGAATGTATAATATTTCAGTTCACGTAATTTGGCATTAGTATCTCTTTTGCAATGAAGTAATTTTGAACTAAATCAATTCAAACTTTTTGTTTTTACACACTGTCATGATGAAGGGAATAGTGAACGCTAGCTCTAGCCCGTGGAACATCAGCATCACTTCACTGCACACCAAAAGTATTCCAAGCTTAGAATATACATATGTTTGGTAAGAATGATTAAGAAGAAAAAGGGAATTCGACCTTGCAAATAAAAAAAAAATAATTCTTTAAAATCTTAATCCAATTCACCAAAAAACTCCAAGCAAAAAGCCAAACGTCCAAAATCATAATCTCACAAATTCAAAAGCATAATCTATAGGCAAAACGTCAGTGAAAAAATTAAAAAGAACTCCTTATGCGGAAATTAAAAAGGTCGAATGTGGCGAACGCTACAATACATAGTCGTATTAGTGCTCACGCCATTGTCTCTAAATCAAAAAAACACGAAAACTTGTGTCAGTTTCAATTACCTACATTAAGTAGTAGTTAAAATCGTCAATCCAATATCGAAGCAAAAGTGTTTCACGCTTGGCAAATTGCATTGCACTTGCCATATTTCTAATTGACTACCGTATTATGTTTCAACGGACTAATAAATTTAATTGTATGTACAACATTCTTCAGACAGAGTAGGTTTAAAAAATGACTTATTTTCTTATAAAGTCGTATAACATGCTTAAAGAGAAAACTTTGAAAAGGAATGTCTTTAACAGGCGTATGTACATGCAGGCACCCATAAACTTGATAGGTGTCAAGCTTAATAACCGAACACACCCCTTAGGTTTTTTAGAGAATGCCAGCCAAAGCCTACAACCTAATTTAGTAGATTCTCCGGGATTCTCCATCCTCTATTGCCGCCTCCTTCGCATGCATTATTCTGGTGATATTCTGATGGTTACCATACCACTATATTGTCTTTGTCTGTCGAATACGATACCAGCAATGTTGGTAGTAAACAGCAACTTAGTAGTTGATGACTTTGAGTAGGTAATTGTGCTTCCACTTGACCTTTTCGTCGCTCGTTGAAGGCCAAGCGCTTAAAATGTAGAATTAAAATAATAAAATTGCCCTGTGGATAGTAGACGTATTTGTCTTTAAAAGGTGTCTTTAAAAATTATGCGTGTCCTATCTGTTAGTGTACAGTTGGTATTATTTGTGACAGGTTTGGACATGTCATGGGACGTGGCTGGTGCCACGTTCATGGCGGCCGCCAGTTCGAGCCCGGAGCTGTTCATCAACTGCGTGGGCACGTTCGTGACGGAGGGCGATCTGGGCGTGGGCGCCGTCGTCGGCTCCGCGGTCTTCAACGTGCTGGCCGTGCCCGCGTGCTGCGCCCTCGTCGCTGGCACGGTACGTGCACGTTTATCGATATACTAATATAATAGAGCTGAACAGTTTGTTTTTTTTGTTTAAACGAGCTAATCTTTACAACTACCAGTCGGCTTTGAGTTATTTTTGCATTTGATAGCCCAATTTTTGTGGAAGGCTATAAGCTGTTTAACATCACGCTATTCCCTTAAAAAAATGTTTAAAAAACGCTAATTAAAAAGCGTATTCTGGCGACACGATCCGACGCAGTGGATCGGAGAACGGCTAGTATAAAATATACATGATCTAGTATCTGGGATCTGGGGGATCTTGGAAATGGTGGAGCCAGCTCAAGCGTGGAGCTATTGATCTAAACTAAATTAAACTGCAAACTCGACTCTGCTCTTTCCAGCCATGTAGTCTTTTTGCAGGTCGCAATCGAGCGAGTAGAGCGAGCAAAAGAAAACCTGTAGCACTCATGGGCCCTTCAATTTCCACTGTGAAAAACTCGTCGATCTGTTTTTCTACTTTGATGCGAAGGAAGTACAAACAAAACACATCCACATTTTAATACTAGACTAGCTGACCGGCGTGAACTTCGCACCGCTTTGACAGTTTCCATGACAACAAAACAAACAAAACGTTGACAGTTTCTATGACAACAAAACAAACAAATCATTCCGTCGTCCTCTTAAGACCACCACCAGTATCCCATGATGGACCCCTATAACAGCGCCACCTACCAATTGTAAATCTAAACCATTCTCGAATTCACTTGAACACACACAAAAATTTCAGCCAAATCGGTACAGCCGTTTAGAAGGAGTTCAATAACATACACACGCACAGAAGATTTATTTATATATACAGATTGGTGAAGGGCGTAAGCGCTTGCGAAGATTTGAGAGAAAAGTACATTATAAGCGTTGTACAATGTGACTATTCATTTTATTAAAATCTATTCAGCCGCATCTACCTGCTAAGCGAATGATTATATACAAACTCCGATAGTGTCCCCAAGCGATTCAGCGAAGTTAAACTGTATCAAGTGTGAATTGTTAAACTGACGTTGGTACAATACATATCCGTACCGTTAGTGTATTTTACAAAAGCCGTTATATTTTGTATAGTGTGCACTGCAGATCAACACGGCCATTATTTACTCAAGTCAACAGTCAGCCAATAATGTTACATTATCCATCAACATTTAACTTCCGGTCAATTAACTCAATCTTAGTTTATGGACTGGCGTCATGCAATTGCGAACACAAATTAAATTACAAAATCACGAACGTTGTCATACTTTATTTATGAGGTGTTGTTTATTAATCGACAATACTACGAGCTTCAGGCTAAATATATTTAGCTTGGTCTGGTCGGTGGTGTGGTACGGTACCTACCACCAATAGTAGTATATTGTAAAAGAAGAGCTAGTATTAGCACGAGTAGTAGCTTTCTTTCGATCGTCCGTTTAACAAAAAATTAACAAAAAATTAGGTCCGAATAGTTATTCCGTGTTTTGTCTCTTTTACTGTAAATTGAAATGACGTTAACATGACAGCAACAAGCATGGGCGTAAGCGTTATTCCGACTCTCACCCTTGTTTAAGTCGGAAAAACCTAGTGGTAGTTATTTTGATTGTTAGGTATACGTATTTTATTTATTTTTATGATTCTTCAGGCTAATAAAATTACATACAAAGTGCGAGAAATGTAATAAAAAAATCGATTAGAGAAAACCCATTAAATTTGTTTAATTATGATCGTTTTCTATAGAATATAGATTTTCTAAGCATGTATTATTAGTTTATGATGGTGTTAGGTTTATAGACCAATTATTAAGAATTATTTAGTTATGTCAAAGAACCCATATCCATAAGAACTTGCAATAAAATAACGAGATGGTTTCGGTATATAAAAAAATATTAACCGATAACCCAGCCCGGGTTTAGAATATAATTAGTTATCCTTCCCCTGGATGGAAACACCGCCTCACTAGTGGTTCAGACACCAGTCTCAGACCCAGAGGTACCGGGTTCGATTCCCTGCGGAAGATACATGTTTGTGAACTCGATTTCGTTGGTGGTAGGGCTTGTTTGTCAGCCTGGCTAGCTGGCTTAGTACCGCTAGCTCCAAAAATTGTATTGTAACTCCAAGTTTATTGCGATCTAGACTGCCAACTCCAAAAACGTTCGCACCCTACCACCATCTTATCTATATGTTGTTATAATATCAATGTTTGTAGCATTGTTGCGTTTCGACTAATGACGCAGCCGGGCCCATCGACTTTATGTGCCTACCAAAACGAAGCTTATTGGTCACAAATCGGATGACCAGTCTTTGCGAAATTTACTCAACTTCAGCGATCGCACCGAGCGTGTTTACTACTGCGCCATCGAGCTCCTCACCAAGATGGCTTTGAGCTTTTTGATAGAGGCTTTGGCAGTGTTGCATAACATAGCCATAGAATTGAATGAAAAATCTTTGAATAGTGTAAATATATTATATTAATACCTACTACGCTACCATCACAACATAGCTCATTGCATGGAGTTAAGAAAACGAAGTTTAAGGTATGTGTGGCGGCCTGCGGTCGCCACATAATTTCCTATCCTCACGTATGGTTAAGAGTTTGTAAACGCATTCCTAATCGCGTGTAGATCTGATTAAGATAAGACACGGCATCCTCCCTCCAACATCTACAAAATCTACATAGTTTATATTGTATAAATAGTCCTGTAAGGTTTAGATAATAAGTTAGTCACAATGCAGTCACTGTAAATATACAACATCACATAAAGTGACGCAGTCGTTATTTACCATCGCCATGGAACCCTCCATCATCACAACCTCACAAACCTCTCTACCGGAACAGTATGTAATAAAAACATATTTTGGGAATATATTACTCATTTTTATTAGGTACTAGCAGCCCGTCCCTGCTTCGCACGGGTGGACATTTTTTATATTTTATATTATAGCCTATGTTACTCAGCGCTAATGTAGCATTCTAATGGTAAAATAATTTTTTAAATCGGTTAAATAAAGAGTGGTTTGTATGGGAAAAGAAAATTGTTGTTTTTACTATTTTCCTCGTATTTTTTTACGTTTATTCTATTATTTATATTATTATTATTATTATTTTATTCTATTGTTTATTATTCCTTGTGTACATTTTTCATGACTTGGTTATGTAGTTCAGTCAAAATGTTTATTCGAATATACGCATAGTTATAACGACCTTATTCTGAGTTTATTTGTAAGAAATTATTTT
Organism: Eudonia truncicolella; assembly: GCA_949315975.1. Taxonomy (NCBI): domain Eukaryota; kingdom Metazoa; phylum Arthropoda; class Insecta; order Lepidoptera; family Crambidae; genus Eudonia; species Eudonia truncicolella. Next base: position 18,733,423 of record OX438825.1, on the reverse strand, counting down.
CTCCTTATTCTTTCCTCACACTGATCATAACTCAGTTCAACTATTTATTTATTTTTTATTTATTTATTTAAGTCCACTTACAGTTTATGTATTACATTTCATCTTATAAAACTATAATTAATTATATATAATCTAAATACACAAACTACTTACAAGTAGACACGTCTTGTTTTGATTGTGTCTTATACGGTAATTATGTATTTGTATTTAACTATCGAATAAGCTCGGTGTATTGAGTTTTTATTTGTAAGGCGTATATTGTTAAGTAATGCCTGCAGCAGTAGTGTAGTGTAGTGGTAATATACCTGCTGCAACACACACAGGTATAATGAAATGTTTTTATTTATAGTTAAAACTTTATAATTATCTAATATTATTAAAAGCATTAGGTACATCAACATCCCGGGCTCCTCTGAAAATCAGCCTTACAGTTTTTTGAAGCTGCAACTTATGCCGAGAGGAATCCAGTTCGTCGTAGTATTTTAATTCTGTGTTTTATTGTCAGAACAGCCCAACTGCTACGCCGGATAAATAGTCTGAATATCTCCTGCGCATTTGATTGCTCTTTGGAACCTCAGCCTAGAAACGTCTCACAGCTGGGCAAAGGGCTTTGTCCCCACTCTACCCGATCCCATCTATACCCGATTTAAAATTACCTAACAAAAAATCCCAACTCTACCCGATTTCATTTTTGCTTATAGAAAAAAGTAAGTGTACATGTGAAACGAAAAGTTTCATAAAATTACATAATATGTTCCTAACACAATCTGTGATTTTACATGATAAGTAAATTTTTACAATTTCTTTTTATTTGTGATAATAGTGTTATTACTTAAGGGTTTTGTTTAAAAATATTATTTTTATTATATTATTTTAAATATCGATTGTTGTAATTGGTAATAAAAATGTTGGTGATTAAAGCAGTTTTATTTCGTTCAAATGTTTTTTATTCTGGCTGTACTTTTTATCATATCGGGTAGATTTGGGAGTTTTTGCCTCGATTTTTTAAATGCCTCGGAGAATCTAGGAGGATATAGGGAAACGTTTGCGTGATGCCAGCCCTTTAAAAACCCTCCGAGAATGGTATGGTCATTATTTCCGACTAAAGGTATCTCACAATAAGAAATAAACAGCATTTTTTTTAAACAAAAGTGCACTTTGGCGCTTCGCGCATAGAGCAACTTTGGTCTCTGTATTGCGGCAACAGGCAACCCGTAACTAGCTGTTTCCATGTAACCTAAAGAAACTGCGCAGACAGAGCAACTCTAGTTGCGAGTTTCGATGATCAAAAACAGTTTTCAGGTGCTGCGCTCGATGAAAGAGTTTAAAATTGTCCTAACTATAAAAACTGACTGTTTGCCATGGATTTGAAAAAGTTTATTTCGAAACGCGGCAACCGTAAACTGGGCCTTTTGCTTGCTGCAACTGACAACCTATAACGACAACTTTTAAAATGTTGATAGATTCTTCTTTTTTGTGGAGCGCTTTGATTTGATTAGATTAATCTAGCGGTGTCGTTAAGCCGTTAGTTCCGGTCGTTGACGTAAGCCTCGGTCGTTAGCACCATGTTAGCTCTCGCTGACCTGCATCGGTGGACCGAAGTGGTAGGTCGTGGTAGATAATGGTAAGTACTTTACATGGTCCAGAAAAATAAAGTTTTATACAGACCACGCACGGAACACGCGTTTATTGGTCTAGATTTTTCTTGAAGCGCCGTCAGGTAAAATAAAAGTACTTCAATATTAGCACAGTCTATATACCCTCTTCATTAGATTGCGTTTCTTCGTAAAATGGAATGTAATGGACACAATACAAAACTAATCTTTAAGATCAAGGTAAAGTGCTTACCTATAAGGACTAAAAACACACATTCTACCTAATGTTAAACAGAAGCGGAGCGACAACTTGCCTTGCCGACCCGCTTGCAGTTTTTTTTTTCTTTTAGTTTATGGCTTCGTGCGACTAGCACATTTAGCCAGTGTCAAAGTATTTTTTCTTACAAGTAATACATAAATATACAATATTTCCTTCCAGTATGATGATGATGAATGATAATAATAGAAATGATATACCCCCCAACCCCTCGAGTATCTCAGTAAAGATGTGGGGCTTTACTAATTCCTTGGGCGGACTTCTTGAGAGAATTTGAAATGTGAAGTTGCACTGTTTTGTTACATTTGCTAACACTTATGCGCACTTACGAATACTTAACGGTTAATAATCCACCATTATTTCACATAAATATTCGATATAACACAAATTTTACACACTACACACTCTACACTTCTACACTTCTACTACACTTCTTCTACACTTTCCCGCCAACAAGTTCCGCTTACAGTTATTCACACTTTGCTGTCGTTTTTTTTTTCTGAAAATGTTTTATCATTTTTTTATTGCTAACGGGTAAGTACTTGGTCTTCATCCCACCTGATGTCAAGTGATGAAGGTAGAAGCGCACTTCACCCGGATTTCTCAAGTACTAAGACACTATCTTATCTCTAGCTACCGGAATACAAAAATGCTACAAACAATGTTATCATAGCGACATATTAGATATGGTGGTAGCTAGCCAGTCAGTTAAACAAGCCCTCCCACCAACCAAACCGAGTACACAAACTGTACCCACCTTTCCCGCTGACCCGCTGGGTGAAACCGGGACCACTGAGTCTAAGACCGCCGCGCCGGTGGTAGAAATAAAAATTCTTTATTGTTTAACTGTGTACAATAATTTTTTAAATATTAAATAATAGTATCAACAGTTTATCCATTTAGACGTACAATTTTTTTGTGAGTTAATAACTACCTATTTATCAGCATAGTATTCGTTTATATTATAAAAGACTTTTTGTTTCTTTTCTTTTCTTTCTTTTAGTTGATGGCTTCGTGCGATTAGCACATTTAGCCAGTGTCAAAGTAATTTTTCTTACAAGTAATACATAAATATACAATATGATGATGATGAATGAAATGAAGTGAGAAATGATATACCCCCAACCCCTCGAGTATCTCAGTAAAGATGTGGGGCTTTACTAAGTCCTCACGCAGACTTCTTGAGAGAATTTGAAAAGTGACGTTGCACTGTTTTATTTCATTTGCCAACACTCATGCACACTCACGAACAATTAACGGTTAATAATCCACCATTATTTCACATTAATATTCGACATAACACAAATTTTAGAAAATAAAACAAAACCGCAGACATGACTCTTCACTTTCCCGCCAAGAACTCCAAAAAAGACTTTTTGTATAAGCAATACTTTCAAATTTTTTTTAAAGGCATTACTTTCCAACTTTTTGTACTCTACCGGCAACTTATTATATATTTTAATTGCACTATTATAGGCTCCCTTGTGGAACAACATTATTACTTAGCCATTGGACCACAGAGGCAGTTTGACTTGAGTTAGTGGTGTTTCCCCAGGTGGTCGAGCTGGACTGGTGGTCGGTGTCGCGCGACTGCCTGATGTATGCGGTGGCGGTGGTGGCGCTGATCCTGACGCTGCTCGACGACAGGATCTACTGGCATGAGGCCATGTTGCTGGTGCTCATGTACACCTTCTACATTCTCGGTAAGATATATAGTATGATATTCTATCTTCGACCTAATGTTTGTTAATTTAATTGTAGCTAGTGGTCGACAATTGATCGTAATTCCTTAAACAAACCGTACCTCACAAAAAATACAATGCTTATACAATGTAATGTAAAATATAACATATTATGCTAAATTATGTCTTTCCTTCTTTTTATGAACTTCAGCTATACCGATCTCATACCTACTTCTCCGTGCACGCACTTGTGCTCATGCGCTTAAAAAGATACACGAAGTTTTTGCTTTAAGTATTAATATATATATAGATTCTGATGGTACCTGTCGAACACTGATGCTTCAACCCTATTTAGATGTGCGTCTTCATTCGTGCTAATTAATGGGTTTCTTTTAAAATTATATATTCCTTGTTTATTCGTATATTTTGTATATTGTTTAGATTTTTATCTGTGATGAATTATCAAATAAAGTGTTCATCTATGTTAAGTATCTTACAGATATATCACCGATGCCAGTGTTCATAAATGTACTGCAATTGCTTCAGCGATGGTGTTCAACGGCCGCCTGGGCAGTTTTGCCAAGAGCGGCTGCTGTGTGCCCAACAAGCCCAAACTGTACACCGAGGTCACGCCACTGCTAATCAAAGGTGATTATCAACTTTACAAATGGCGACACAGGCACAGCTCTGTCGTTGCGTAAGGTTAACTAGTTTACTAGTTTTCGTGATTACGTAGACTTGCCGGGTTAGATTTACGTTAGGTAGGTACGCAGTTTATAGATAGAGTGGATCTAACATTTTTACTTTTTAAAGAATTATTATTAATTATATCCTTAAAACTATATCATTACTCTAGGGTTTTTTCTATAGTAAATCGTTCTAGTTGTTATACATATAAAATGACCATACAGACTATAGGTACCTACACTATAGATACGATGTTTTTAGGGTTCCTTTTTTTATATTAACGGGTAAGCACAACGCCTTGATCTCACCTGATGTTAAGTGATGATAAGGCCAATGATGGAAGCGCACTTCACCCGGGATTCTCAACTAGTGAGGTACTAGCTATCTTATCTCTAGCTGCCGGAACACAACAATGCTACAAACATTGATGTTATGGCGGCATATTTAGATAAGATGGTGGTAGCTAGCCAGGCGGACAAACAAGCCTTACCACGAACCAAACCGAGTACACAAACATGTACCCTCCGCTGGGAATCGAACCCGGGACCTCTGGGTCTAAACCAGTGGTCTTAGCCACTAGACCACCAAGGCGGTCAAACCTCAAAAGGAAAAAACGGAACCCTTATAGGATCACTTTGTTGTCTGTCTGTCACAAGACCCTTTATCTCGGAAACGCGTAGAGGTATCGAGCTGAAATTAAAACCATATAATACTCAAATCTGCGGTCCCTTGAAGCGTTAAAAAATCAAACTTCTAAGTTACCGAAAAAAAAAAGATACGGCCGTTTATGTCGCAAAAAACGTATATTTCGACACGTTCAAGGGAATCAAAATTCATATGGTACTTGCCGTTAACCCTAAAAACTAGGTAAATATTACATTTAAACAAATAGGCCACTATCTTGTTAGGCCACTATCAAAACCAATTTGAAATTAATTTAAAACTAGTTAAAAAAAAACAATAATAATGACATTACAGAACAAATATGACCAAATGCGTTGAACAGTTTAATGTACGTACAGTGTTTTTTAAATTTATCCTAGACATAACTTTAGGAATGATCGATCTAAAATATGAAAAGAAATAAAAAAGCAAGTGATAATTTATTCGTCGTAGTGAAGCTACCATTTCACCGAGCTGCTAACCGCCCGGAGCAGTCGCAGCTGCTTGAGCGGTACCATGTATATTTGTAAATAGAAGATTGTAGTAGTAAATGCAGATTGGAGCAGTTGAGCAGCTAACTGCTACAAGCTGCCCGTGAATAGCCGCCCTTGCTGCAAACGACCTCTGTGTCATCTGACGGATAAAGGCCGCCGCAGCCCATCGACGCTTGCCACACTATGATGCGTTCGCGGTGCCAACCTCTATAACTCCACCCCGATCCGATCCGTACCCCTCGGAGAATCTAGTAGGGAACGGGGATAAGCACTAGTGAGTAGTGTCACTAAAAAATCTATGACGCTGAAAATGTTGCCCGAGGCAATCAGTAAACTCTCCAAAAAAATATAGCTCCACTTCTCTGTCTCGATGCCCTGTTATTCTCCTGGGTCTACAATATCCTTCAAACCGTAATAGAGCAATTCAAAACAATGTGGGGAAGAAATATTATACTGTGGCGGTCGCTATCCGGTCGAACTAAAAACAGAATCCAACTAAGCAAGGTAGCTGGACTTAATGCTATCTCCGTAATTATAACTTTTTTCATTTGGTAGAGAAACAACATCCATTGGATGCTACGCGCCGCATGAACCTGCCAACCAACGACGTGGAACAAGGTATCGAAATGACAAGAAGACATGACTCGGAAGGCTCAGGTAAGAACGCAGACTTAATTCCTTAATATTTTTTTTCTATCTAGCCTACGCTTAAAAGCAAGTGTCACCTATGTGATAGGTAACAGTCACGTTTTCTCCACCCCAACACACCTATGGACCGCACATGCACCCTATAGTAGACCCTAAGACCTGTACCGACTTGTCACCATGAGCACCAAAACCCGGCTCACGCGCGCGCTCTACCAGGTACCTTTGTGTAATGGTCCCTTCTCTCTTACAACACGGTCCCGGTCGCATCCTAGCTGTAATTCAGTAAAATTTCAATTTTATCTTAATTTTTGGCAACGAAAACTATGTGAACACTGGGCTAAAAGTGCCAAACACTGATGCCATTATTGATTATTGATTGAAATTAGGCGGCCAACAGTGAACTCTTAAACGTGAAAACAGTGGTGGTGGCATTCAACTGGATAACTCTTTTTCAAGAACACTTGAAAACGCCGATACGAACGGTTCATTCCAAGAGCTTGACACGCATCGGTTACTTTTCAATAAATCGATACTATGTTTCAAAACAATAGTTTAAGCATGATTTAAGACTACAACAGAGATTTTTAACACATATCATTCTAGATGTAAGCAGTGTCAGTTCTGTATGGTCGTGGCCGGACAAGAAGACCTCGTTTCTGAGGAAGCTGCTGTGGGTGGTGTCGTGGCCGATCAGCCTGCTGCTGTGGGCCAGCATCCCGGACTGCCGCCGCTGTCAGCGCCTGTACCCGCTCACGTTTTTCATGTGCGTCACCTGGATCGGCGGCGTCTCGTACCTGGTGGCGTGGATCATCACCATACTCGGTAACAACCTCAGTACTATTTGCTACATCAGGTATACTCGTAGAGTAGGTACTCGTATAGTTTTTTTAGGTTTTACCAATGACAGACTTTGTCTAAGTTTCTGAACCCATTTTTTTTCTGGAGATATGGTTATAATATTTGATATCATGAGAAAAAAATATGTACGTATACGCAGGTACCTACTAAGCTTTTATTATAATGTGCCACTTTGTTGTTCATTCATTGTTATTTTTTAAATAATAACTCGAAGTCGTTTTCTTTAATACCCCTAACTGCGATTCGACGTCTATGAAGGTTCCTAAAACAGAATTATGGAACACAGTTTATAAAAAAGTACCTGAGTGTATCTATATACCCTTAATGAAGAGCTAAAGTTTGTGACTTTGTTTGTATGTTTGTGGAGGGTAATATCTGGAACTATTGGTCCAATTCCAAAAAAAAAAATCACGGATAGATTCTACATACATACGGACAGATAGATAGCTACATTCCTTGCGGGTAACATAGGCTGTTTTATTTAAAAAAGTTTCTTTTTGAAATCTCAAATCCACGCGGACGAAGTCGCGAGTAAAGTGCTAGTAGTTTGTAAAACGAATGGTAAAGGCGGTAAACAGCTACACTCAAAGTCGCGTTTAATTTATATTTTGATCAATCACAGACCCTGTGAAGGGTTCAAAATGTCAGGATGAAATCACATAAAAATAAATAAACGCGAGTTTATAAAAAAAAAGATTTCGAAGTCGAAAATGTTTCGTCTTAGAGACTAAACAATGTTTTGAACTCCGACTTCGGCCTGCTCTTAGCTACTCTCAAAATGTACCAGGTGACACACTGGACGTACCTGACAGCATCACGGGGCTGACTGTGTTGGCAGCTGGCACCAGCTTGCCTGAAGCGGTCTCCAGTGTTCTTGTGACCAAACAAGGTAAGAAGAACCAATTATAAGCAATATACGCACTGAAGCTAATTAGCCTAACCTTGTAAACGTGTCACTTCTAGAACTGGGCTGGTATTTATTTTTTTTACCCAGGGGAAGCCTTTATGACTACCCGACCTTGAGGAGGCCTGTCGGTGACGTGGGACTCACCCGTCCGCCTTTTCACACCTGACAAGGAGAGAAACCCCAAGTCAGCTGCCAGGAAGAAGCTCCCATCTGGGAGGGCGAGACGGAGGGGGGTACCCACTAACCCCTGGGGAACCAAACTATGATAAGCAGAAGGCTAGGTGGCAGTCACGGGACCTGATCCACTGGGAGACCTGGGTGCCTAGTGTGAGTTTTCTTTACTATCCGTATTTATTCGCTTACGTTTACGAAAACGAAAATTAGTTGGGCGTTTTGGCACCAGCGGCAAACGAGAAGAGTTAAAATATTGCTATACACATTCTCGTTTTGTCAAAATAACTCCACTAGGCCCTCAGGCCGTAGCTTTAGCCTATAGACTTGACAACTGTATTAAATCGCAGTGGTTTTGAATCAAACAAAAAAGATTTATAAATTTCCCCCCTTCACACTAAAGTATCTCCAGCATCAGCTTAGCATAGAGTCGTTTACATCGCGTTATCTTCGTCATCGTTTATCAAACGCCTGAAAATGGCTGATGTGAAGGTGCTTTAACTTACTCAGTTAAAATACCTAGTACTTTAAAGATCATTTAGAGCATGGATGCACAGACTTATTAAGACTAGGGGCCACTCGGGCAAATTATGAACTGATGGTGGGCCAAATTTCAAATTACTTTTCGAACATTTGTTATTGGTTTTATTCTGTAATAGAACTCAATATTTTCGAATGTACGAGAGTATTATTTTTGCTGTCGGCGGGCCACCAGTATTCGACCGGCGGGCCGCATGCGGCCCGCGGGCCGTAGTCTGTGCATCCCTGATTTAGAGTATTATTTATACAAACCTACGCTGTTCAATAAATAATTTTATCACTCCACTTTGCACAGGCCACGGCACTATGGGCATCAGCAACTCCATCGGCTCCAACACGTTCGACATTCTGCTGTGCTTAGGGCTCCCGTGGCTGGTGAAAGCGCTGTTCTACCCGTCCACACCGGGAAACCATTGGGTAATAGTAATCTTAGGCCTAAAATCGGACTAAGGCACCTAGGAGGCCTATAGCAGCTTGTTTCCACACCTGGCAAAGCATTGGGTGAAAGGAATCCTAGTCCAAATTCTAGACATTAGGCATCTAGGGAATCTATAACAGCTTATGCTTTCACAACGAGCTCGTGGCTTCTGTGGGCCCCCTAAATGCCAATGCCAGGCGGCATCCAGGCAGACAGGCGTCTTCATCTAGCTATTGATCCCTATGAGCTCTTTACACGGCGCAAAGATGTCCTAGCCATATATCGTTTTACATGTTTTTGCACTTGTTCATACAGTCCTGCCATGCAACGCCCTCTGCCTCAATTGCCTCCCATTTCAATTTATTGTACACTGACCTACATATTATACTCGTATTATCGTATTACGAATGTCCACCTTGAGAAGAGATATTGAAAATGTTTTACTACGTACTGAACATAGTATTATTAAAAAAGCAACGACATGATAATATCTAAGACGAATCCATATCTCATTTTGAGATTTCTTCATACCGAACCATTTAGTTTGCTTATCGTTAATACCACACTGGGAGTCGAGTCTTATTGTAAGGTCAGTCAAATTATTTCACCCATCACCATCGCAGCTAATAGACGTCCGCTACTGGACCAAGGCCTCTCCTTTTTTGTGCTGCTCGCCTCCAGTGGCTATCTGCGACCTTCACCAGATCGTCAGTCCACCTTGTCCACCATTTAAACCATGATCTCGAAAAACTAACATCCAGCTCGTGTAAATTTTTTAAGCACATTTCCAAATTAAAAGCGTAAAATTATATATTTCCAAAATTGATATATAGCTGGCCTAATTCTTAACTGATCTTTTATATTTGTAACAGTACTATTGACATTGACATTGAAGAAGGATCATTTGGCTTACAAAGTAGGAGTAGATAGTGTTGAAGAGTTTTGGTACTTGGAAGGTACTTGGAAGCTCACCAGAGCCGGATTGTCAGAGTGCAGGTTAAGATCCCGCTCGTGGATTTTTTTTCAACAATCGTAACTGTCTCTTTTTAAATTCCAGGTATCCATTAACTCCAGTGGTATATCGTACAGCGTGATATCCCTACTGTCGACGCTCTTCGTCCTATACGGCTCTTTAGCCCTCAACAAGTTCCAACTGGACTGGAAGGTGGGGATCACCTGTGCCCTGGTGTACATCGGCTTCATCGGGTTCGCGGCCCTCATTGAACTGAACGTGTTCTTCCTGGTCAACTTGCCTATATGTCCGCACTGAATAACAAATACTTATACACGTGGTTACTTTGAATCAATTGTAACATTATTACAGCTGATAGATCCGCCGAAAAACTGGTCGTAGAAACATTATCCGCTTTACTACAAAACGATTACTAAAATTAGACAATGCTCAAAACAGATCCCGTCACTTTTTAGCTAATATTATTTTAAACACTTATTTAGCCATTGTTTAACTTTAAATACTGTTTTGTGGTAACTGGCTCCAAAATGTCGCAGAATGGTTTAAGTTGAGAAAATGATAGCACCCGATAGAAGGTAGGACCTAAATAATCGTTTTCACCATCAGCCTCTATATTTTTGGTATTGTTAGGTGACGGTATTACTCCGGGAACTGTCATCCAAAAATTAGGAGTTGTCAGTGAAAACGGTCATAAGGTCATAACCTTGAGTAGCCACTAAAATTGGACACTGTAGCGTTTTAGGCGTTACCGTACTTTATATGTCGATTACAACTTTAAAGGAGTTGTGATTAATGTTACACTTGATTCTTAATAACTTCTAGAATACAATTTGGTGGAAAGAGAAAAGCGCCTAAGCGCCAAAAATAATTTCGTGGGAAATTAATTTTAAAGTTTAAACCCTAAAATTGATTTCCCACTAATGACCTTTTGCCGCTTAAGCAGTTTTCCCTTTCCACCGAGACGATATGTTTATGATTTGGAAGAATGTACTTATGGAAAATAATATAGATTTGTTTGTTGTATTCTTATATTTAATAAATCTTTGGATTGTTGGTAATTCCAAACGTGAACTCACAGAATAGTAGGTACTTGTAATTATTTTAATTATGTAATAAAGACTAAGTTTAATCAAAATAAACTAAAACTTTAAAACTTAAGTTTTAAAGTTACCCCGTTGCCTAAGTTTGAAATTTCTCATTTAAAATAGCCCTTAGAGTAGGTACTACTTTTAGACATAGGCGTAGGCGTTACTCCGAGGAAAATGCACATTTGGTAAGAAAAGAAAATCATGTATAGTAAACAGATAAGTTTGAGCTTTAGTAAGTAGCATTTCGTTAAAGTGCCTTAGGTATGGCCATGCCATTTTATTTTGCCACATTGGAATTTATTATTCATAAGCGTAATGTAGATTGGTTTAGGTAGAATACAGTCAGCATAACAACTATTCTTTCCATGAAAAAAAAAATTATAATAGCTGTTCGTTAACTGATGTTTTATAAAAACACTGTCACAATATTTAAAATCATTCACCTATATTTTTTTTTCTTTACATATTGAATTCGGTTTTACTATTCTATTATTATCACTATTATCATGGATTTAATTAGTCCATGCTATTATTAACTGGTAATAATGACATGAAATGAAATGAAATGAAAATAAATTAATTTGGGACAGAACAGTACAAACATACAGATATAAATACAGATAAAAAACATAGGGATCCCAAAACGGTTCCGACTCAGCTGATCTTCCGTCGGAACCGGCTTAGGTGATGCTGCAATAGCAACACAACCGTAACACAAAAAAAATATAAGTGCAAAATAAAAAAATAAAAAATATAAATAAAAATAGCAGCCGTATGTACACACACCTGCACATCAACCTATCAAAAACTGTCAAATTTCTCTAATCGATCGATTGATCTTTATACCCAACACTATGGTTCAAAATGTATTAAAGACATCAATCTGCATACTTAATTTTCCAATTACTTTATAAGGAAAGAGTACGAACTCGTACCTCGCACACGGATATTGTTGCTGATATGACGTTACGACACCGTTATGAGGACCCGATTTGAAATTAAGTATTTCATCATAACACATAAGACGTTCAACTTTTCCATTTCGAAGCGACTATGTGTAAAAAAACGTGACAATACATAATCGACAGTGGCAATTATAAGTAAGACACGCGAGCGGTGACGCGCACGCATCTCGGTACGGTCAGAAACGAAAGCCGTTTAGCACTTTACCGCCATTCCATAATAGCTTTACTGACAGTTGGCATAATAATATGCTTGTTTGAACATTTGGTTGCTTTGAGTACAGTGTTAAGCTACTTTGGTAGCTGACTGTACCGCGTGGCGCGCCATATTATCTAGTGAACTCGTTGCGGGCGCGCCGCTCGGCTCGAGCCGGGAAGCCCGCGTCTTCCGCGTCGCTATCGGCAAAAACTATGAGAACCGTATTTACAAAACGCTACTGCCGGTTATACACTTCTGAACAATAAAAGCAGGGGCTGACGATTACGACACTCATTGCGTATTTCGATATTGTTATTTACTTAAACTCTTAATTTTTACATGTTAACATAATATCATAATTTGTAGCTACATTCAATGCAAAAACTTATAATATCACAACTGGTAACCTTTAATAACTATCTTCCTCTAATAGGTAATAGGTTCAGGAGTCTCTGTAATAAGCTGGGCCTTTCCGTCGTCGTAAACATATGCATATGCATAGGATTCATGCAAATTTTCAAAGGTTTCTGAGTACCGTGCATCACGAATGGATACGGATGCTTCATCAAGGGAGACACAGAAGTGCCGACGAGGCTTATTGGCTTCGAGAACTTCATGGGTGGTGTTCGTACCAGCTCGTTCTGGCTCGCGCCGCCTAACAAGATTATTGGTAAGTGACTCTGTCTCGTGGGTCGCGGAGGCAGTTTGGCTGTCGTCGGTGTGGGGCGCGGGGTACTCGACACTTCAATTATATCATGAAATATGGAGTCTTCGTAGTCCCTAGACTCCTCAGCGAGCGGCTTGACGAACGCCGCCTGCCTCAGTCCGTTGATGTCTTGGACGAGCTTGGCGTGCTCCTTTACAATGTCTTCGGCGTTCGGGAGCAGCCGATCGATCCTTCGAGCTAATATTTCGTTTGAGTTCAGTAGGGGGTATGCCGGTAACGATGACAGAGTCGGTTTGATACTACGGAACATTGCTCGCTTGGGACGCCAACCTGCAATGTTACATTGAACTTTCTATACTTGTATTGGTAGGTAAGTTTAGCATCATAGCAGATAAGGTAACCTATATGAAACTAAAAATTGCACTGGCTAAAAAGCGATGCCTCCCATGGGATTACTCTCCTAAGATTCATCCAGTCTAGGCGGCAGGTCTTGAAGCTTTGCTACTGAGACATTGGTTTCCGTTTTTTTAACAAATGATTTATAATAATAACCTTTTATCGTATTGACACCAGTTTCCGACACATTAATCAAGTGTTCGACAATGTTTTCATTGACAAAAATAACAGAGATTTTCAGTGTAATTTTACGAGTTAGCAGCTAGGAAGAAGGTGGTGATTCAATTGTAGTCAAAGACTCAAATTAGGTGCTCACCCCTATTTTTATGATTAAAGGAAAATATGTGATCAATGGTTCCTGACGATCACTATGGCCACTAAAGTTGTTTAATCAATTTAGAAGGTAAAATGAGTATTTGGTCAAAAAGGCAATAAATTGCCAGTCGTCTTTTTCGAGAGAAAAATTTCAGATAAAAATTAAACTTAAATAAATAACTATAATTAAAGTAAAATTACTGAAATTGTATATACAACGAGTATCTTACCTCCAGTTAGGAAATTTCTGTCAGCAATTGTTGAATAGTCGATACAGTCTGCCTGCAACAAAAAAGTGGAAACTAACAGGAAAAAATATATAATCGGCAAATGAGATAACATCGCAAAACCACGCCAGCAATAAACACAATACAGTTAAGTTCATTAACTCGCTGGAGGCGTGCTAACAATGCATTTTCGCTGCATATGGCGTTCGCTAGAATGCATGACGACCTTAGGGTGTAGGTGTACTTATACATACTATAGAACGTTATTTCTAGTACCCATAAAATAAACCTGACCATTTCTTGATTTTCGTAATTATAACAATGGTTTAAATATAGTATATCTTAGTCATTACTAGATACACGTCCATATTTATTAAACTCGATCCATAAATATTACAAAATTTTGCTGAGCCACTAATTTATAATATTTTTTTATATAATACTTTTATAATATCTGAAAATACATAAAGCATGTTGTACCTACCTGCGCTGCGTACTTATTTATTGAAATATTATTCTGGTCTATGTTGTTTAAGTATAAATGTGAGTTTTAAGAGCGAATTTAGGTATACTTTTTATTTTTTTTTTCGTTCACTGTCGTATGACAACTATAGCTAAAATTATTTATGGCAGATAATATAAACAAGTTACTTTTAGCACTTTGTCGCAAAAGGCAAAATAACACGTGCTTATATTTTAAAATGCTTATGAGCAAGTGAACTCGTTTTCGTGGTACCTATATAACAATGGTAAAGCTATGGGTGCCTAATGCGATTTTTATTTGGCATTTGATCACGCTTCGGCCTATAACCGTGAGTTTGTGAATATTCTATCTCCTCGTCCGTCACCAAGAGGCGCTGCTTCAATGATATATACTACTCAAAACAAAATAAGGGCCACGAGGTATTTTTTCATTTTGGTGTAAATTATTAAACATTTACATATTGAAAGTAGTAAAATATTGAGTATACAAACTCTTTGATACCTAAACTTTTTAATATTGTAGTATTCATCTAATGCTGGCAACAATTTTAAATAAAATTTGATTTAAAATTATTTTTGAAAATTTTGATTCCATTTTCTTTGACGTTTTGCTTTCCTTAGCTTCTTGGTTTATTAGAAATTATCAGAGTTCATTGATATCTCGAGTCAGAAACATCTTTTGCAATATGCCACAAGCACGCAGGCGTCATATGGACTCGCTGACAGCAACCAGAGCCGTTACAATGATTGAAGAAGGTCATTCGCAGCGATCTGTGGGTTTGCAATTGGGATTTTCTCGAAGAGCTATTCAAAATCTAAGGAATCGTTTCCAAGAGACCGGCAGTGTTAGAAGAAGACCTGGTTCGGGCAGAGTTCGCATTACAACAGCTCAAGAGGATCGTTACATTCGATTAAGTGCGCGCCGAGATCGCACAACGACGGCCCGCAAGCTGCAAAATCGTTTACGGCTCACAACGGGTACTCGTGTCAGTGACCAAACTATTCGTAATCGATTGCATGAAGACCAGCAGGCATCAAGAAGGCGAGTTGTCCGTATTCCATTAACCAGAAATCATCGTGCAAATCGTTTAAGATTTTCCCGTCAACATTTGGACTGGGACTTAAACCAATGGGGCATGGTGCTCTTCACAGACGAATGCAAAGTTAAATTTTTTAACGATGATCGGCGTATTAGAGTATGGAGAAGACGCGGCGAGAGATTTTCAGAAGCCTGCATCCATGAAGTCGATCGTTTTGGTGGTCCAAATGTAATGATTTGGGGCGGGATAAGCTTACACGGCAAAACTGAGCTCGCTATTTTAAATGAGGGTACTGTTACTGCTCAGCGGTATATTGAGGAAGTTGTCAGACCACATGTGATCCCATTTGCCCAGCGAGCGGGTCCTGGATTCATCTTGACGCAAGACAATGCTCGTGCACACACGGCTCAAGCGACTCGATTTGTACTGAAAGCGTCTCAAATTCAAGTCTTACCGTGGCCGGCGAACAGTCCGGACTTAAATCCAATAGAGCACATGTGGGATCAGTTGAAACGAAGAGTTAGAGACGGTGATCAGGAAATCCACAACCAACAGCAACTCATCAACGCTGTTAAAAGGGCCTGGGAAGAGATTCCAATGGAAAATGTCAGGCATTTGATTGAGAGCATGCACTCCAGGCTTCAGGAGTGCGTAACGAAACGAGGGGGGCATACCCGTTACTAAAAGATGAGCATGGAGTATTTTCTTTTGTTTTCAGTAACTTTACATTGTTTTTATTTTTAACCTTAAATGTTTTTTCTTTCAAAAGCAAATAAACTTTTTAATCATTATTATTGGAATAAATTTATTGGTCTACACGGTAAAAACAACATTAGTTTTCGTTATGGAGACAAAAAAATTAACATTGGTTTTATTATTTTCATGGTACAGACAAAATACCTCGTGGCCCTTATTTTGTTTTGAGTAGTATATAAGTAGGTAATAGTTTTCGTTACTTTCGCACTCAACACTCAGGGTGCCAAGTGCAAGATTCATTCGCCATTCGATCACGTTAACGAAAACGTGCATTTGTATGGCAAAATTTTAACTCTTCTCGTATGTCGCCAGGAGGCGCTGCTTCAATGCCATACTAATTTTCGTTTTCGTAAACGTAATCGAATGAATACGAATAGTAAACAAAACTCACACTAGGCACCCAGGTCAATGTGAAATCAAAAACAGAATATATATATATATATATATGTATATATATATATATATATATATTTCATCTGACAAAATCTTAAAAAACATTATGTCACACACAACCAAGAAAACAAATTCTTTAGAAAAGGAATAAAAATCCGTCTTTTTTTTTATATGTAGCACAGCAACGGGTAAATGACTTTACTCCACTTGATATTAAGTAGAAATGGAGTCCAGACGCGAAGACAACCGGTGCAGCGTGAAAACAACGCAGCGTCAGTCACCATCACCCTGCCGGCTCACAAGGTGCCTCTTCACATTTCGTTTGAAGGACTCCATACCCTAAGAAGGATATAAACTGCGCCTTCTTATAATTCGGATAAGAACAGACAAAAGGTCCGGATTCAAACCACGTTCATAGATTTTTCGTAAAATGTTTACCCATAATTATAATAACAAATTCTATTTCAATGTAGATCTTAAACGATTACATTCGGTATCTTATTATTTCATCACTCGAACACGGCATGCCGCCAAACTACATTGTAATATCACGATAGCCCAGAATCGACCAAAATCATAATCGTGTTCACTAATTAGTTGCTAACTCGGTGTTTCCTCATTAACAGAAACAATATAACCGTTCGTTAATCATCATTATCATTCAAGCTGCTTTTTGCACATGATTACTTTTCACATGTCACTTGTAATTGAGGTTTCAGTATAATTACAATATTTTTCATTTCCATGCACATACAAAACCAATGTTACAATGGCCAATTTAAAAAATATTATGCATAGATTGGTTGTTAAAACATTATCCGTAAACAACTACTAGGACAGTTTTTAAACAAACTATTAAGAGTACCCACTATTTAATAATAAACTTACGAAATAATACAAACAAAAGTACCATATTATATTTTTTGTAAGACATTTTAAACTATTTTCATCTTTGTTTTGCGTTAGTTGTTTAAACCTGTTAAAATTCATCTGTGTATCCTTTTTGTATTAAATTTGTTATTGCTGTTGCTGTGTAGGTCAATAAATATTTTGAATTCTTATTCTTACCTGCGTTGTTGGCATCACATGCCGTCGGCTCAGGAATCTCAAGTCGAAGGTGGCTCCTGCCAGGAGCATGGTAGCCTGCCACAGCACCACCCATCGCCACATCGTCGCACAACTGAACGCAATCTGCTCTCGCCTAGCCACTGTGCCACCACTACACTGTCACTAACATACTGTACTCTCTCACTTTTCCCCACGACGCACTCACTTCCTCCCCCTTTGACGATAGCGTGATCTCAGGCAGTACATTAGAAGTACGCAAGGAAGTTTATTACTAGTTCCCACAAGGTACACGAAGTAAGCAACTGCCCATAATCTACATACCTATTACTTACGTTTAATTTATTTATTTCAGTTGCTCCAACTTGATCGTGCTTACCATGGCAACTTGGAGTAAAGGCGACCCTCTATAATTTAATCTCATGAGATGTGATAAGCATCATGTTGGCGAAGTGTTGGCCATACAAAATAATGTATGAAAACTATACTATTATACGATTTTATTATTCCACTTAAAAAGCAGTTCAGGTTGTGAAACCCAATAGTTTTCATAACTTTGTAGGCGTTCTGACATACCAAATTAAAACTTTTCATTAAGTAAGTTTTCAAAAGTTAATTTTCGGCATGTCATAGTGGTTGCATATTAAGAAAGTTACTTGACAAAATCTGTTGAAAGGGTAATAGGGCATAGGGCAATACTTAAAAACATCGATCATGGTAGGGTATCTTTATTAAAAATTCTTAAACGATACCTAATATTTACATAATAACAAAAATGTTACAAAATGTTGAATTATTTCCAAATGAATTAAATTAATTTCAAACCTAAATAACGACATCCATACACATGCAACGCAGATCAAAGTGCTACGGAAATTTTAAGCAAAAATAAATTCTTTTAAATAATTAATATTAATTAACTACCAAGTTACAAAACTAAGTTTAAATAATAAATATTTACCACTCACCCCCCATATTACTATGGGAAAGTAAAACCCTTAAAAAGGAATGTGTTGACGCGGGTCGTTAACACAAATCAATATTTTAAATCCCACTCGATAGATATTAAAAAGATGTTACCTACTACTGTCTTTCTAAACGATGATCCAAATTTACATTTACATTCGCATATGATCAGATCAAGAAGTTCATTAAAATTCGTTATATTCGTGTAAACTGAAAGAAAACCAGTTTAAGATGGCAAGTATGTGACTTAAATTTTGAAGTACTTATCCAAAGATAATTTATTATTTTTCTTTACTTTATGTTTAACTCTACTTAACTCAATAAGCAGTTATTAAGAAATACAGAAAGACAGACCTTTATATTTGTAGGAAAAAATCACAAACATAAAATACATAATTAATTTATATAATTAAAATTAAAATTATTTTCGAAATAATATATATTAGGGTTACGTTTAGGTATATAATTTATTATGCACTGCAGGCTACATTGGTTGGGAGTCTAGTGATGCAACGAATATAAATTTTTAAACATTCGCGAATGCGAATGCAAATGCGAATATTCACTTTTAAATTTGGCTCTATTTTGACAGCTAACTTGCCGCGCGAGTATCTCGTTTGCATATTGCCGAGATCTCCAAAAAATATATATAATCACACTAATATTATTGTTGCTTCTTCACGCTGCAACGGATGGATGGATTTGGATGAAATTCGGTAAACAGATAGTTTATAACCTTATCATTATCCCGATATTCCCACGGGAATGAATCTCCCATTTCTCTAGAATTGGTTCCACAATTTACTACTTAGGTCTTGGATTTGATGTTGGGAATTTGTTTGTTTTGTTGTCATAGAAACTGTCAAAGCGGTACGAAGTCCGCCAAGACACCTAGTACGTCCATAAATTGATACAACTTCGGAATGTAAAATTAATTTTCACTCAATTTAAAAATTTCTTCAAGGAATTAAAATATTTAATATTTATCAAATACTTTTCAATTAATTGAAATGAAATTGTTCAATCATTCAGTCACAGAAGTTCAACATTCCTCTACTGAAGGACTCCTCCTACTTGATTAATATGTTCTTGAACATTTTTATGTAAAAAGATTATAGATGTTATAATTAAGAGAAAAGAACTTTTTAAATGTTAATTGTCTTCTAAAAGAAGTTTCATAGTGGAATATCTTGTTTGTTATTAGTATTTTCAGTTTAATACCTAAACCAGATTTTAAGTTCAAAAGAAAGGAAGATTTATGTAAAGACTGATAAAATTTAAGAGAAGAATACGTTTTCGTTTGATAATGCATGTTAAGCATTTCATATTTTTTGTTTGTTAATTTCTAATGAAAAGTAGATTATTTGGTTCGGTATTGTAAATTATACAATTTGTAAAAAAAACCTGCCCGACCGGAAAGAGGTACATAAGTATACAAATAACTATAAGTAACAAAAAAAAAGATATTATTTATAGAAATAAAAGAGTTATCGTAATTTGAAACGCAAGTTTTTTGTACCGAAATTGCTCAAATTACCCCAAAATAATGCTAATTTTATAAATGTGACCACACTTTCAATCAATGGCGGCGGCGCCAAAGATCCTACCTACCGAAGTGCCGACAAAAGTATCGCCATGTAAGTTTTGTCATTTAACAAAATTTTTATCTGGGTAAATTTTGTTGACTTATTATTGTAAAATAATTAAAATTAAATTCGTAAATCGAACTGAAGCTCGATACCTAATAAATAACACATTTACGGATCGAACAGGGTTTTTTTTACTTATTGTATAAATTTACAATACCGAACCAATACCAAATATTAAAGCGAAGGCTGATTATAATTAATATAATTACTATTAATATATTTGCAAGACTATGTTTGAAATACAAATTATAAGAAATGCATATCTTATTTGTTTCATTTACCAAATATTATTTACATCTTATAATATTTTTTTAGACGTTGCAAAATATTCGCATATTTTGCGAATGCGAACGCTAATATTCGTTACATCACTAGTTGGACACAAATCCTGTCTATTAAAACATATTATTCTGCTCCTAACCAATGATATAATAGTTAAAAAGATAGATACATTACTGATACCCAGAAGACGCTCCTAACAAAAAAAACCTCTCGACAAAGTAGACAACTGAGTCAGTTGACAGTTATTAAAAAGTCCTAAATATGGGATTTGGTCGGGATTTAGTTTTCTTTAGAAAGACGCCAAATAACAAGCACTATTATGTAAATTTTGTTCGTACCCTTGAACATCATTTTAAAATAAATTGAAATAAATATTAGTTGAAATTATGTGTATATGTATGTGCTGCGCCGCTGCGTTCGAAATTGTAACGAAAAGTTTCGAAGCATTTTATTAGTTATTTTTTAGGCATATAACGTATCTACCTTTTTATTATCATTTCATCTAAATCGCTGTAAACCTGAGCAACATAGGATGGATATAAGATGACAAACAATATAGCGTGGTGATTTATAGTTTTTATTTTAAGGGCAAACCAAACGAATGGAGACATAAAACTGACATAACTTTTTTACCAAAGACTTACTCTTTGGTTCTCTTTTACTTTAAATTTCGGCATTAAATTATTTGTTATTATAAATTAAAATTGTATCTGTTATTTCTATCAATAGTAACAATCAGGCTTACAAACAATTGAAATGGACCATATTTAATTACAAAACGCAAATTTCTCTAGATATTTTTAATTGCTAGCTTGTAAATAGGGTGTGGTTAATGACACCCCGCTACAAATATGCAACCTTTACGCAACTAATATACAAATAAGGTATATTACTATTATTAATCTCTGACCATTACTTTCGGAATGATATGGTCATTTCTTTACAACTTGTAGAATTTATTGGTATTAAAATGGTCGTCAGTTTATAATATATTACTATTAAACATAAGGGCGGCGGCTACATCAGGGTATTGTTAATTATATACCAATTTTACAAATAAAGTGATTAAATGTATCTTATGATGATATGAACAGTAATAAAACTTGTGGGATGTTACTGATTTTGTATTGGATGTCTAAGGGCTGATTTGTCAGTAAAAGTTTACTCATTGAATAATTTTGTCATAATGACAGATTTTATTCAGAAAATATGGGCCTCAGCCTGATACTTCAGTATTAAAACCGTGTTTATATATTTCTTAATCTTTTTATTTAGCCTACAGGTAAAAGAAGGTTAACACATTCATTTTATGTTACGTTATAAATTGAGAAAGAGTCATTATCCAAACTTTTTTATAGTTTAACCATAATCTGTCCTATATTTCATTCACCTGCAGGTACAATAACATGTGTGGGTCCGAACTAATCGCGTTCTTTGATACATGCCGTGACCTATTGTTTTTTTAATAAAACTTAATATTAAATAAATATAATCGTTGTAGTAATACCTTTCCGGAAGGCCCGTGTCCACTAAAAACGACCTAATAACATAACCAAGTGTTACCACCGCCCGACAATTAGAATTATACACTTTTTAATTTGCTTAGTAATAGAAAAACACTCATTAATTAGACATACCAGACATGTAATATTGTAATATAAAAAATATTACAACGGCAATGCGTTTGTCCTGTGTGTGCAATGGTCTACGACGCTTAAAAACCTAAGTTGAAAAGGAAAATCACAACCTAATATAACCAAACATGTCAAATAAATAACGTTGTATGCTGACTCCACACGACGACCCCACCCTATAACTGCTCGTCTAACCCTGTCCATTGTTAGGATGGGATAGCATTTACCATGTTCGTAACTGCATTTTTTAATATCGAGAATTCTGGTAGGCTTTTGTATAATAAATTATAACCGCTCAGATTAAGCGTAGCCGTGCTATCGCTTCGACGTATGCCGTAATTTCGTGGTTAGGAGTCTGGAGATTACGTGTTAGATCTAAGGCGTTCGTATAGACTCGGGAGAACATCGAGTTTGGAAAGTTAAATCGTTAAGTCGTAAAAGGGATCGTGAGTAGCCAACATAAAAATTATGCGTCTTACAATATTATAACAAAAATATTACACATACCATTACAACGAAGAATTTATCTATTGCAGAATTTTCGAATAATACAAACATTTATCAAATACACAGAAGATACTTTCATTTTACACAATTTCTAATTACCTTAAAGTATAAGTCTTGTTTGCCTAACGCAGTCGTATCAAAACACTCTTTTTATTAATTAATGTGTTCTTCACGACGAAAAGTGACCCCTTATAACTGTACATGTATTTGAAAGGTTTTACCCACGTTTACAAATCATTATAAACCTTTTTAATCGCCATTGGCAACGCGTCAGCACTAGGAAAACTTTCGACAAATTATTGTTAATTGCAGCTGATTTACACAGGTGCGCTTATTTAACAATCAACGCTGTACTGATAAGATTCTTACACACACAGTTTCAGATCTGCACTGGCTTGCCATGCAAATCACACATTAGTCAGCGCGGGCTTCTTCAACCTTAAATTAAGATTTACCGCTTCATATACCGATTCCATAGTGACGCTTTTAGCAAGGCGTGTGGTGAGCGGCGCGGGCGCAAATGTGTAGTATCATCCTCCTTTTATTAATGTTACAAGTCAGATCGCGTTGTCACGTGAACTACCTACAGGATTTTGTTCCGCACTTACCATGAGCACGGGCCTTTAGCGTCACTATAAAACGTCAGCTACAGCCGAGCAGTAACCCAGTTACCATCGTAAGCCTAATAAGCTAAACACGTTTTTATACAAAGTCCGAATTTGACCAGAAACTTGAAGAAAGAATTTAAAGTAGCTTTCCTTTCTTTTGTTTCCCCAATACAAAATGATGTACTGCTTACTTGAATGGGACTAAGTGGCTACACTAATTGAACCCTGTTTTTAAAGTATCATAGATACCTTTTTTCTTTCAATTTTGTCAATTCATAATATAATCAAAAAGGAACTATCATTAGTCAGACCAGATTTGCCTCTATTATTAGGATCAATTAATAAATTAACATACAGATTATTGCCCATAGCGACAAAAAAAGACATTGAGCTATACTCATTTTTTTATTGCTTTTATGAAATTATTTCGACCTGCAATTGACACAATTGATGATCGATATGGTCAAATCGAGTCATAATATAAATTGTAGGCAAATTTAATAAACTCACTATAACAATGATCCACGCGCCTGTTCACTGCAGATTCAACAAAGAGTAAACGCAACAAAATTTAAAATGTCAGTTTATAAAAATACAGAACTACAAGTAGGTTTGATTCAAAGCTCAGATTGAATTTTTAAAGGACTCAAAGCTTTGTACCAATTTTACTGCAATTTTATAATTAGTATTTCCAACTTTAGTTGTTTAAAGAAAAACAAATACAATCTATACGTTAGTTACAAAACATTTGAAAACATCTACTATATAGTGATAGCGTACATGAGATTTTAGTGAACTATTTTACGTTTTTTCTTTAGCTAAGGTAAACTGATTCCACAGACCATTGAAAGTTTGCATCAACTTAAGATTTAAATTTTAGATTCAACTTTAGATTAAACTTGAAGATAACACAGTATCTTGACTGACCTAAAAAGAATAACGTCATTAATGATACAATCTGCATATTTTCTAACAATCAAATTAATTTGTCCATTCAATTAACTGATAAGTCAATTATTGAAGCCCTGAAGATAAAGTCGTTTTAAATGTTCCCTGTTCATCATCTCCCTTTTTCATTGGATACACAGCTATTATAAATTACAATAAGGTTAAATTAACACTTTACTTTTTATAAATAAAAATACATAAAGAAAGCACAGACGGCCAGTGTGGACTACTTGCACAAAAAAACACGCGACCGTCCAAACATCCATTCAGAATGTGTATGCGCGCTTCAATCTTAAAATTAGCCGCACCCTTACTTTTACTTTGGGAGAGCTGTAAGGTATCAAATCTAGCAGAATTCAATTTGTAACTAATAACTCTATGACGTCACTACAATATTCTTTATTAGAACAAACTCGCGAAGGCGATTTAACTCACTTATGATAATTTCTAGACGAAGCGTTACATAAATTAGATAACAGTTACATGTCCAAATAAACTTTTATTATCCAGGCAAATATAAATTTAAGTTATCATTAACACTGCATAAAGACTACAAATAACTTCTCATTCTCAACCAGATTTTAAATCATCTATTCATATATTATTTTTACGTAATGTAAGAGTAAGCCGTGTGCTTCAATATTTATACGAAACGGTACACAGTTCACATACAGTAAATATTAATAATCCCATGTTTAATTTGTGAAAATCGGATATAAAATCAGTTGTCAATATTAAATTACAATGGAGCCCTAAAGCAATACTCATTTGAAGGGCAAAATCCAAATAGACGGAATTCTCAAAAAGGCAATGCAATCACATACTGTCAATGCTAAAAAGGTCCAACAGTACGTGTCACATTAGTCCAGCTTATACATAATTGTGCGGAAACCCTAATGTTCCGACATTACACAAAACGTATAGAATATTTCTCAAAACTATTTCGAAGTTAAGTTAATGCTGAGATATGAGTAGCATTTACAAAGATAAAGACACTCATTATAGTTAGTATACATTCCAATAATAACCTTATTGATATTAAATTAATATGTTCCCTTGAGTTACTGAACTGTAACATATAATTTTTGTTACATATAAGCAGTATTTCATGAATATATCACTGGCTACGAGGGCCGGGGCAGTGATGCAATTTCAATTGGAACCAGTGTGCTAACAATATTAAGTTCCTATCCTATTTCTCAACCACTTATACAATGGAATTTATTACATAGTTCTCACTTATCTATTATTATCAATAAGATCTCCAGAAATAAATGATCTTACGCAAACGACACAGAATTTCGAATCGATGAAATGCTTTCATATTATGTTCAATCACAAAGTTTAATATAAAGATTCTATACAATTATTAAATATAGTTCCTTTGTAAAAGTGTATTAGTTCTATTTAAGAGGTGCCGTAGTAGATAACTAACACACGATGTAGACCTGTCATATGAATAACATCAAACGACATTTTGTAAGCGAAACTAGTATCCGACAGTTCAGGAGAATTGGAATGTACACTAAAATTAAAAAATGTGCTGATAGTGATTAAACTGATTAAACCTGGAAAGGCAAGCTTGCGAATGCAGTTAACCTTGGCAACGGCAGCGCCCACAACTCCTGAAACAATAGGATGTTTTAAAGCTACTATAACAAACTGTATAAAACAAAATTATGTAGTAGTGGAACTGGTTTGTATAAAGAAATCACTTTACCAAACTAAGCCCGCACTGCAAGTTTGTTAAAATAGATTCATTTACAAATACATCAATAAAAAGGAATAACCATTCGACAATTAATTAAAGTAGCCAATGCCATAATAAATACATGGCTTTTACACAATCCATTGATTTGAAATGCAGCTTTCTAGCATCTTTGGTTGTACATATAGTATTTGCATCAGTCAATATCGCAAATTTGCTTTAGGTAAATATTCAAACTTCGGGCTAGCAGTTATAGCATTGTATAATTATAACACCTAAGTTACTATACTTCCTTATTCACTAGAGCCCTAGAGCTTGGCGAGGCACCATCAAACCACTCCTAGGAAAATAATAAGTCATTGGTTTTGAATAGTGATGTGCCGGATATCCGTATCCGTGCACACGCGCAGTGCTAGTCGACATGTCGGCTTATTAACGCAAAGCGTCAACTATTGTTTCAAGGTCACCGGAACAAACTAAGCAAAAAAGTTGAGCTCTGTATCATATAGTCGCTGTACTAGATACTAATGATCCGTATCCGTAGATATAAATTTTTAACAATCTGGTACATCTCTAGTTTGAAGTGTACAGCGATAAACATGTAATGATAAGCCAATAACTTGAAGAGATCTAAATCATCATCAGCTTCTACTATCCTACTGCTGCGCTTAGACCTTCCCCCATGAACACTAGCACATGGGGAATGAGGAGATGAAACCATAACCCACCTCGCAAGCTTAATAGGGATTGAGTGGGTTTAAACGACTGTCACTTTACGGTAAAAACCTGGATCAACAGTTTATTAACGAGTATGGGAGTCATGACGCATCATGCCCGAGCGGTTGCTCACGGCGCACTGAGCGCTGCGGCCCGCGCCGGCGATATTTATGCAAGCGCGGCGAAAAGCCTCCACACGAGCTTTCAAAAGCAAGAAGGAACTCTAAATATTTTAATTTGGTCACTCATCTAGTGACCTATCATTCTTAAAATTGCACAACTTGCCAGATCGCAAAACACAAACCATCGAACACCTAATTATTATTGTACTAGCACTTTACTCGCAACTTCGTCGGCGTAGATTAGAGCTGTAAAATAAACTCTTTATTAAATTTAATATAGCCTTTGTTACCCGCAAGGAATGTATCTTTCTATCCGCTTCGGCCACATTCAAAACCAGTTTCTAAATACGAATAATATTTCTTCTTTCGAAATTGGTTTCGCTAACAGAACAATATTTCTTATCTCATAAAAATTATAGCATTTCGCCTTTCGAAACTCTTAAATCAAATATCTTTAGATAAGATTGAACGATATTTAAATAAAAGTCTTATAGGTTGGTTCTAATATGCTCACAGACCTATATTAACATAGATCACGCGAGTACATCTGTGCTCAACTGACCACTGCTTATATTCAGTCCGCGATCGACATTTACCAAGGGAGATATCTGTCAAAAACACGAAAAATGCCTCAATGTTCTGTTCTAAATTGTAAAACAGTTCATCTGTAAGTAGCCAATAAGTAGAACACGATGCCTTCCGCCGGAAAGTAATTTAATGATACAAATATTCGTAATCAATTTTAAAATGATGGTATGGTTGACGAACCATCATAATTTCGTAGCGATTTGAAACGAATAGACGTTTTATAGAGTAAACGGCACTAATTAGAAAATTTTACAGAAAAATGACAAAAGCGACTGTGCCTCGAAACTGACGCAAAGTACGTATTCTTTTATCGAAACCAATTTCGAAAGAAGAAATATTATTCTTATTTAGAAACTGTTTTCGAACCCTGGTTTCGAATGAAGTCGAAGGTTTTCTATCAGTGAAAGAATTTTTGTAATTGGACCAGTAGTTCCAGAGATTAGCCCCGACATACAAACAAACAAAGTTACAAACGTTACCTCTTTATTAATAGTACAGTTAGATAAGGAAGATGTTTTCAAATAGTCAAATACTCAAATAATCTAATCGTACTCAAAATATCGTACAAATTAAATTGAAACTGTAAGTAGTGAGGTCACTATCTTTAGAGTGCCAAAGCATTCGCCTTTATCGATTTAGTCGAACAGATGTAGACACATAATTATAATAGTTGAAACGACCCAATATTCATGACAATCACCTTGTTTACTACATATTTAGAGATAACTGAGTTATTGTAATTCGCAACATTTGGCGATATACAACTAAATAAGATAAAGCTTTTAAAAATATGTCCTATTCTCTACAGCACTACAATAAGCCATCGGCCCCGCAATCAAATGTAGGCTACAACCTTCGGCATCAAAGTGAATAAGTAGTCCGACCTTCATGAAAGTCATGCTAAGAGCAAGCTGTTTTGTATACCAGTCATAAGGTCATTTTTACATTTCCATCACAAGACTTTTACAGCAGCTTTGACTTGTAAAAATTGACCCATCCCATAAAAGTACAATGTACTTGATAGTCGACGCTACCCTTACCAGATTTAGTTATAATCGCCAGAGTCTCTTAAATACAGACACTAATTACAAAATATTAAATTCAAAATGCAACATTTATTTATTGTTTCCCTTGTACCTTAGGTACTGAAAAGAACCAACCAAAAAAATTCAGCAAGGAATAAAGATTAAACCTTATCTATTAAAATCTGCCAAGCATTACTAATAAAATTTCACTTTCGCTTGAAATACATTAAATGAAATAAGAAACAACTAGGTCAAAACAAAGCGATATCGTTTAGCAAACATTGCATTTTCGCAATCGCAAGGATCAGCTTGTTGGTTTCTTTAAGTATTTGTTAAAGTAAGTTGTGGCTTAGTACTGAATTTAAGTTATAATTTTGCTACTTGTATTTAAAATTTACGGAATGAAATGTCGTAAGCGTTAAATAGCAAAATAATATTATTTTAGTCTGTAAATTGTTATGACAATTATATTTTCTTCTTAAGATCGAATATGGGTTAATATATGAAATGTGTAATATGTATATATAAAAAATTCAAAAGTAGAGAAAAATGGATTAAGGCCACCTTAATGCTCATGTGTCATAGTTTCAAGATGTTTAATAAGTAAGACATGGTATACTTTGATAGTATTAACCATTAGTTTAGCCCAGCTCTGACCACTATTGTCCGTATACAACTTACACAGTACGTTTTGTAATATTAAATAACGATAACATCGCAATAGCATAATTCATAACGTAGCAATATACATACATATTCGCTCATCGCGTCAATAAAATATATTCTCGCACAGCCATTTCTTTTTATTTCACCACAGGGAAACACTTTTGCTCCAATCCAGCTGATGGTAAGCAACGATAAGGTCAGACATGGAAGCGTACTTCACCCGGAATCCTAATGTGGTACTGGCTACCTTAACTCTATACCATCGAAACACAATAATGCCACTTACATTGTTGGTATGGTAGCAGACTTAAGACAAATAGTGGTAGCTAGCCAGGCGGACTTAAAACAAGCTCTACTACCAAAAATAATCACGTATAGAAGTTGGGATCCCTGCCGGGAGTTGAAACCGGCACGCCGGCGACTACAAAAGCGGTCAAAAAATAATGACTAAATAGAGAAATCTTATATTTAATAACTATTTTAGATTATTGGGTAACCTTTTTTGAGCACAGCATCATATTATGAAATTCATAGCCCACCAATCTGGCTGAGCGACAACGACCGCCATCTTACTAAAGCCAGGACCAACGTCTTATTAAACATTTCAAAATAAATGTTCAAGGTGATACAATTTAATTCAGCCCATCAGTTGATCGCCCTTTGCGCAAGCGCTTTGCTCCCAATCATTACCTAAGCAATGTCACCAAGCCCCAGAACAAATACACAATGACAATGTAGATTAGTTTTCAACAAGTTATCTTACCTTATTTGTCTTTGGCAGATGTGGCTGCCAACGATTTGACTGTTTGTGGTATAATAGTAATCTCGTCGTTGATTTTCAACGGCTTCGCAAGATTCTCATTGGTCTTAGCGGGCTGTGTGCCAGTCTTTTTGTCCATAACACGTTTAGCCACAACACTGTGAGCAGAGTACACGTGGTTCTCGAATTGTTTATACATGCCAAATGTGGCTGTACACACGGTGCATTTGTATGACAGATGAGCAGGTTTCAATGTTATGTTGTGGTCTCGTGCCACATGGTTGAGTAGTTTCCATTGATAAACCTGGAATATACAAAAATGCGATTATTGAAACTGTTATATGAATAAATGTAGGTTTCTAACGTGAACACTACACAATGAAATGAGAATCTTTATACTGACCTACTGGTATTTATTACACATTCTTTTATTAAATTAAACAATATAGAACTAGATGCTGCCCTTATATAGTGTCAACAGCATGCTATAATAAAGGCAGTTCTTACAAAGTAATGCTAATGTAATTTTTTTTATACAATGAATAAAATTATTAAAACTTACACATGTATAAACGAATTAAAGGAAACTAATATACTAAACTTATGAACAAGTTAACAAATTTTATGCATTTCTGACTATAACAAACTGTAGGTGTAGAAAATAGCTTCAAAATGTTTGAAGAATTTGTGACACAGAGAGAAATGTGACCGCAGATGTAAAACAATTTGTGAAAAAACAAAACTGATTTGTATAGTGTTACAATTCAATTAATATGTCATCAAAATTAATAAAGTTCTTACTCTGCCACAGACTGGACATCTGCCAGCATCTTTTCCCTTGTTGGCAGCTTCCTGCATAGAACTTGTAACGAGACCATGTGATCCTAACAAGTGCCGCTCAAGTCCTTGATCGGTAAAGAACCTAAAAAATATAAACAATATTTATTAGGTACATATTATATTTTAGGTGAAATAATGAAAATAAGAACACGACAAGAATCAATGGTCAGCGAATGTGGTAGCGGACGGTTGGGCACGCGTTCACGTTAAAGAACCAATCCCCATAAGGCTGAAAATTTAGTAAGCCAATCATAAATAGTTAAATTTTTTGGGCCAATCGTAGCGACCGACCGCATTTGCCACCAGCTTCACATCGCCCATTAGATTTGAAAAGTATTTTTGCATTAACATTGTCGGCGTTCAAGATCCATGCAAAGACTTAAAATATAATTATGATCGAGACTAGTCCGTATAGTGATAAAATGTTAACCTATCTTGGTAGTCATATCAATAGCTATATCAATAGCTATGCCAAATTATACTCTACCAGCAATATTCTGCTATATTTATTTTCACATCATCAAAAATATTTTCAACATAAAAGATTAAGTGTTTTTTATATATTTTAGCGTTTTATTAACGCTTAAATATACTTAAGTAAAATTTAAACACTGAAAAAAGACGACAACCTCAGGCGGGAATCGAACCACGCACCTTCCGCATTCCGGGCGGCTGCCTTAACCACTTGGCTACCGAGGTCTGGCTTTCACCCGTCGAAATTTTTCAGTGCTTGATGCTTATGTTTATTAGTCAACATTGCTTCATCAATCTTAGAAGTTTTTCACCTCTGAGATCCGAAAGAAATATTTTTACAAATATTTGAACATTCGGTTAAGATGAAGCTGCGTTATAGATAAGTGTTTTTTATATATTTTAGCGTTTTATTAACGCTTAAATATACTTAAGTAAAATTTAATTTTACTTAAGTAAAATTTAAAATAAAAGATTAACAAAAAATAAATTCAAGCTTTAGGCAAGTCATAGATACGACTAATAGCTAGACCGCATAACTGAGTCCTCGCCTGCGGTAGGTACGCGGGGCGGGAGGTACGTAGGGCCTCTGCCACGAGTACGAGCGTTTTGCGACGCGGCGAAAGGATTTCTAGTTCATTGCGCGTTATATAAAACGCAATTAACTAGTAATCCATTTGCCGGGTCGCAAGACGGTCGAGCGGTAAGGAGGTACACGCGTGATAATTTTAACAAGATTCATCAGAAGATAAGCAATGAGGATCAATGACATAATAGAAAACTGATTTTTACTATATACATCGTATGCACAATCAACTACTAAGTATTTTATTTTTTATGTTATTAAAATCCGTCAAGAAATTATGAAGTTATTAATGTTTTTCTGAACGGCTGTTTTACAGCAGTAGCAGCAGCAGTAGTTGGCAGTACACAAGACGTGCGACCGTATGTACGGGTCAAATCTTGCAAGGAAGATTTGGATCACTTCCCGAGGACCGATCGAGATGAAACTTGGTATATCTACGTAACTTCGATAGCAATTCAATAATATGGCATCATGGAACTGGTCTGATGATGCAGCCGAAAGGTGGTCATAGGAACTAAGGTTAAAGAATTTTATTTAACTTATAAGAAATTCACATTTTACTTACTGAGCTAACTAAGAACTCTGCAATGAAACAAGATAACCCCGCCGTGTTTGTGCTTATTTTATTTGTCTTGATAAAAACTAACCTTGTGTGGTGCCCAAGATCTGATGATGAAACTGAAAGGAGGTCAGAAGAACTCCTAGACTGTAGGCACTTACATGTTAAAAAGTTTAAAGTGAAAAAGTTTTTAAAACAAGCGTTATTAAAATTTTAACCGCGCTAGTCTAGTGGTTAAGCCACCGGTCTTACACCCAGGGGTTCCCAGCGGGAGGTACATCTTTGTGTACCAACTCGGTTTGGTTGAAGGTAGGGCTTGTTAAGTCCGCCTGACCTTTAGTTTTAGTTCTATGATGCTGTATTTTTTCGCAGACACATTAATAAGTACTTAAAGTAACAAAAAAAATTGTTTTTTTTTTATATTTTGATGTTTCATGTTTTGTGTTTGTGTTTTAGCTTTTTTTATTTATTGATTTATCATATAAGCGAGTTAGCTGAATATTCTGTAAGTTAATGATAATTTTGTAAGTAAATATAATAAATAGTCCTATCCGGGTCTATCTACATATGTGCAAAATTTCATCTAAATCTGTTCAGGCGGTTCCGCGTAATGGAGTAACAAACAAATAATAAACATTTAACCGCCTGTGGTCTAGTGGCTAAGCCTCCAGACTTAGACCCAATGTCCCGGGTTTGATTCCCAGTGGCGCGGCAGTTACATAATATTTGTGTTCTTGATTTGTTTGGTGGTTGGGCTTGTTAAGTCCGCCTGGCTAGCTACCACCATCTTATCTAAATATGCCACCATAACAACAATGTTAAAAGCATTGTTGTATTCCGACAGTTTAGAAATCTTCAGTAGTTGAGGATTTCGGGTGAAGTGCGCTTCCACCTTCGGCTTTATAGTCACTTACCACCAGGTAAGATTACCATTTACCATGAAGTAAAAAAAGTAAAAAAAGTAAGAACAAGCTAATTTAAAAGCTTTCCTGTTTATAATATTTGTGGGGATAAAGGGGTTTTTAGAGAATCTCCATCAAATCTTATTTTAATACCTATCCATGAATAACAATTTTAGACCGTAGCTTAGTGTAGGACTGATTTCAAGTTAATGACACTTTTGAATAATTTTGAAGTTTTCAGTTGCTTACATATTATTGTGAGACTTGCTCAGATTAATATGATAGGTGATATGTGTCCATATTTTTGATTAGTAAATCTGTTCAGATGCCTATGTACCTTTCTATGCTCAATTATTTTTGAAGCCTTGGATTTGCTCATATATTTATGAACTCGACTGTACACACAAAATTTACCTACTTACATCAAAATGATATTAGCAATAACATCAAACACTTTTTGCAAGTCGTGTTCTCCGCATTACTTTACACAATTTTTTTCTTGTATTAGCATCTCTCGGAGCACAAAAAACAAGTTTATTGGGTATACTAAAGGTATAATAAGGTAAGGTAAGGTATACTAAAACGAACAATAACAAAGCATACAAAATCAAGTATTATAAAAAAAAATGTAAATCTACACCATTCTCGAATCCACGTGAACACACAGTTCAATAACATACACACGCACAGAAGATTTTTATACAGGTGTCCCAAAAACAATGGATAACCTTATAACCATCGATAGGCTTCACCATTCTCAAATATTGACCTTAGTAAAAATATCACGGTTTTTAAGATTTTGGGATATTTTGTAGTTCTCTAAAATAACCCACTTACGGTTTGTTTTTATGATGCCATTTCTACAAATGAAGAGTTTTTTTCCATCTAGTTTTTTTTAATTTTTTCGGTATTAGTTTATCTATCAACAAAATTATTAGAATTTAATAAAAGAGTTAAAAAGTATTTAAAAAAAGAAACTAGTAAAAAAATTATTAAAATTTAAAACATTGATCCCTGTTTATTTGACTATAGTAAAAAAAAGTGTATGGTACTCATTGTGCCCATAATTTTAAAAAGTTGCTTAGTAAATTGATATTCTAAATAGGTATTACAAGTTAAGACATTAAGGAATTTTTTAATTGTATTTGTATTTTATTATAGAAGATTTGAATAATATTTCAAAAAATAATAATCTCTAATACTTTCTTCTCTTCTCTGATTTCAATATCTACAGAGTGAAAAGTAACAAAAATAATAAGTCTATGTATTCGTACAATAGTGCACTTTTAGCTAATAGGTAATAAACAAATCAACGATAAAACAACATTTTCATACGTAAGTCTACTCTGATCTAGTACAGCGGCGCGAGCCTCGATCAATAATAAAACCGATCGAATCGAAGGGCGCGAGTAATGAAATAAACTGTATTGTAATATTGCATGATTTGGTAACGACATAGGTATTTTTTTTTGTAAATGTCGTTACTTATATAAAAGCTAGCACCTATAATTATTATTGCTTATCTTCAGCAAAATCTTGTTAAAATTATCATGTGTGTAGTCCCTTACCGCCCGGCCAAAACTATTGACATCTTGCGATGAGGCGAGCGATTTCTAGTTCATTGCGTTATTTCTATAACCATTGACTATGACTGCCGTTGTATAGCGCGCAATGAACAAGAAATCCGTTCGCCTCGTCGCAAGTCACTCGTGTTCGTGGCAGAGGCCCTATCTACCTCCCGCCCCGCGTACCTACCGCAGGCGAGGACTCAGTTAAGCGGTCTAGCTATAGATATTGCTCTAAGTTTTAAAATTATACAAATTAATTTTTCTCCTTTTCCAAATAAGAAGGTAAAAACCACAAACATCGACAAGAAAACTTTATACCAATTTGAAATTTGCTCATTAATAAAAAAAGTATTTTTTAACCTTTAAAAAGGTAGGCTAAACAAATAAAATTTTATACAAATCCATCCAGTACTATTTTGGGTTATGATAAACAAAGAATGACAGTAAAAACAAAATTGTTTTGGCTGCTAACTATTACATTACACTTAATTGAAAAAAAAAACGATTCAACCTAACAGTTACTTTTATTATTGTATAGATGTGAAAGAAAGTGTAAAATACGTGCTTATGAGCATTTCAATTACCTGAATTGACACTTTTGACAATTGAGCGGTGGTCGATTGTAAATCATCTTAGGGTGGATCTTCACTTTGTGTATCCACTGCATGTGGTTCCTCAGCTGTTCCAAATCTTTAATGTAGCCATCGCAAATTTCGCAGATGACAAATGTATTTTTACTGCTGTTAACGTTTGACGGCTGCGGCTGATGAACCGGTTGAGGCTGTCGTGGTAACGGTGTAATTGAAATCGACGGTTGGTGTACTGACTTTGGTTTGCTGTTATTCTGAAATAAGAAGCATTTGTAAGTTTTAAATTCAATAATAAAAACAAAACTACTAGCTAAGTTATCTCTGAATGTAAAAATCTTATAGGTATTTAAAAAGGAAAATAATTTATTAGTATTACAAAACAAATATTTGGTCAGCAAAATTATTATTTGGTCAGTCGAATTATACAATCGGTCAGCATAAGAAATCCTTACAGTTGGTTAGATTAAGCTAAAAAAAAAACTTCCCGAGCGAAGCGCAGCGTAGCGAGGGCCAGTCACGGAAGGGGGGGGAGTGGCATAATGATATAAGTTGCAGACTGATTTAGAAATATTTGCTGACCATAAGTTGTTGCCCAACTGGCATTTTTTTGCTTACAAAAATACGAACACTTTGCTAACCGTTTAAATAACACCCATTTAAAAACCTTAGTAGCCTGGCCAGTGCCATAAACCCGCATTTGACAACAATTTGACAACAAAAATATGAACACTTTGCTAACCGTTTAAATAACACCCATTTAAAAACCTTAGTAGTCTGCCCAGTGCCATAAACCCGCGTTTGACAACAATAGTGATTAAGCCATAAGCCAAGCCAATAGGGTTGATCCCAACAAATAGAGTGATGACTATATTTCAATGATATACATTCAGCAGTGGGAAAGCATTGTAGACCTGTTGACCATTGTACTACTGTTCTAAAATATTTAGTCAAGATACCATTTTAGGTAGTAGAACGATAACTTAAATTACTGAGTCTTTATTTCAGTAAATTATTGGATTGTAAATATATCATATGTTTAACAACAGTGGACAATAACCGTAACAACTGTATTATTAGTTGTTTAGTAAATTCTATAGCTTTTTTCAGAAAATAGCACAATATACACTTAATTGTATTTAATTTTACTTGAATAAAATATTTTTTGATATTGCAGTTGTGACTATTAAATAAGCTTACATTTACAAAAGAATTGCTATTATTGTGGATTGTTCCTTGTTTAATGTAATTTTGAATGTTGATTATCTAACAAACAAATACAGTTGAATATACTTACTGCTATGGAGAAATTATTAGACAAGTTTAGTGAGCCGGGCGTGTTGTGGCGCATCATGCTGGGGCCCCGCAAGATGGGCACTCCGTGTACTGGGGCCCGAGTGGGAGCCCCCATAGGCGAGCGCCCGCGCGGACGGTAGCCCGAGTTCATACCGGCTACCACCCCAGTTACGGTCATAGGAGCCCTAATACTCGTCCCCATTGGGCCACGGTTAAACGCGTTCTGATATGGACTCATTATATTATTGCGCGGACGAGCTATCTGTAATGAAAAAAAAAGTGATCAATCACACAAGAATGAAAAAAAAAGAAAAAAAAAATTATTTTTTTTATTTAAAAAAAAAATAAACCTCAGGTTTAAATTACATTGAGTCAATTTTATCATAAACTTTAATATGTGTTATGTTGACAAGTAATCTATATGGTAATGTATAAAATAAGCAATCAGCATTAAAACCACAATTTAACTTGAAATTCTTACCTTTGGTATTTTAGCAGGTGGCTCCCAATCAACAGGAGGGGCAAGATTTGAATCAGGCTTGAACTTCTTCGCACACGCTATCAAATGACGCGCCAATTTACCTTTTCCATTGTCCTCAAATGGACAGTTAGCACATTGATGATAAGAAGGCGCCCTCTCGAGCTTACCTCTAACGTTATGTTCAGCTTCCATATGATACAATATATCGTGAGGACTACGTATTTCAAACGTGCAAAAATTACATTTATATACATTGTTTTTCATATGCGGCGTCTCCAAATGCTGAGCCATAACGAGCTGTGATTCAGTTTTAAAACTACAAAACTCACATTTCTTCTGAGGAAAACTATATGGCGCATTGTTTTCTTTACTAAATTCTAAATTTTTCATAAGTTGTGCTATTGACGACTCTGTTGCTTTTGTACTATGCCCAGCCTTTTTCTCTTTGTAAAGTTTTCGATTTTGTTGTTTCAGTAAATCACTTTGTACATACTCTTGTACAAGGTTTAAGCCAATGTTTATAAAGAATTTGCCTAGTGAACAATCCATAGAACTTAAGCCATTTGATTTGTTCAAGCAAATCTTATCTGCAGTGAGGTCTGCCACAACATTTATTTGATCAATTGGCTCAGCTTTATCCTTGACCACTATTTTGTCATCCTCATCACTCAAAGCTTCGTCAGATTCGGATGCAGATTCACCATCCC
Source organism: Eudonia truncicolella (assembly GCA_949315975.1). Lineage (NCBI taxonomy): Eukaryota > Metazoa > Arthropoda > Insecta > Lepidoptera > Crambidae > Eudonia > Eudonia truncicolella. Next base: position 18,695,742 of record OX438825.1, on the reverse strand, counting down.
AAGAATCATCATCTTCTTCAGTCCTACGTCTTCGATCTGAAAATATTAAATATTACTTCTTTATATAGTATGGATACATAAAATTAATAAATGTAATCTCAAATTATTTTGTTAGTCTCTCAATTAAAGGAGATTTAAATATGTACCTCTCTTTGATTTCTTCTTCTTGCTTACTTCATCTTCAGGTTCTTCTGAATTTTGAGAAGTTTTAACATTTCCCTCATCATCAGACACAACTTCTTCTCCTCTATCTTTCCGTTCCTGCCTTTCTTTTTCTCGTTTTGACTTTGCCTTCAAATCTTCTTTAATTTTTTCTTCTTCAAGTTCTTTGCCTAATTTATCAACAAATTCTCTAAAAGGCTTTACTGAAGGCTTCTCATAGACATAAGGAACTATAAATGAAGGTGCCTCCACAACAAACATATCATCAGTCAACGAGGGTAAAATTGGTGGTTGTGCATTTTGAGAAGCCTGTGATGAAGTATTGTTATTATTATTATTATTACTCTTACTACTAACTGGAGTCACAGTTGTGCCTCGTGCAACAATGCTTTGATATAAGCTTTGAGCACTCACAGAATTTGTTGAAGAAACTGAATTCTTACTATTCTGTGATATTATATTCTTGCCAGATGACGCAAAAGAATTAGTTTCAATAATTACAACAGTAGGTTCTTTCTTTTGATTAATACCATGACTAGCTTTCATTTGTTTTGCTGCCATAGCAACTAAAGCCTTAGTGTCATTAATAACTATTGGTTTGCTCTTGCGCCTTAATGTATCTCCAAACATTACTTCTTCAATGTCAGACTCTTCCCCATTTTCAACTTCATCAGTGTACCTTTTACGTTTAATAGATCTACTACTTCTTCTTAATTGCATCTTTTCATCTTCATTTTTCTTTTCTTCAGCTTGATTAGCCTCTGTTTTATCCCTACTATCCATGACAGATTCATCATTATCACTCTCAATCTCTTGTATGTCAGAATTGTTACTGCTGGGCCTGTCCTCCCCCCCCAGTATATTAGTATCATTTATTTTATTTTTATTTTGGCTTTCCTGTGAAGTTTCATCTCTATCTTCATTATCAGATTCGGAGTTGATACTAACAGTGTCTTCGGCTCTCTGTTCCCCAGACACTGCAGAACAATCTTCTGCATTAGATTCATCCTCTATGTCATCTTCTGCTTCGCCTAGGGAATCCTGAAAGGTTCAATATAAAACCAACGAATTATACAAAAACATATTAAGTGTTTAGTTTTTAATTAGTATAATAAAAAGCTATATTAAACATACAGTTTGGGCACTAAACTTTAACAGCAATAAGAGTTTATTTTATTTCATTTTATATTCATAAACATACAAAAAAGTTTTTAAATTTAAGTAAATTGTACCCTTCAAATAATGAACAATATTGATTGTAGTTGATTGATACTAAGTTAGGTACATAAAAAAAAGTATTGTATAAATAAGAGTTGAAAACAACTTTCTTTTTTTTTATCTGGGAGGGTAATGAGTTAGTTGTGTACTTAGCATGGAATCAGCATACACAATGTATAAAACAGAATAAAGTATATTTATGGCAGCAAAACTTTAAACATTAACATTTCCTTTTGCGGGTCTGCTGGAAGACTGTAATAAACAGCACCCTTGTACTACATTCACCCTTATTTTGTTACCCTTTTATGAGTGTACATAAACTTGTAAATAAAAATAAATGAAATAAAATAAAATAAACATCATTTCAATTAACATCTTAGTTGGTTTATATTACACAAAGGTTAAATTTAAATAATAAAATGTTTTATTGTTAATTGGCAACTTGAAATCTGATAAATACCTTTTTACTTTAAACATAAATAACTATTTCTGTATACATAAATAGTAGTATAAAAACAATGCTAAAATCTTCAATTGTATATGGCACCCAAATTCATCAAATATACCATTCACAGTACATCTTGCTAACAAAATAGCTTTAATAAATATAATTTTTCTTATATCGACTAAAGCTTAAATAATTGATATATAAATTAAATATTTACCTGACCCACATCGTTTTTATCAGTTTCTTGTAAATTGAAAATATTGAAATTTGAAAGATAGTTGTTGCAGTGATTTTCAGTTAAATTATCTTCTGCATGTTCCTGTTTTTTTGCCTCAGGGGTTGTCTCATGTGTACAATCAGGTGGCTCATTATTATCTAAATCATTGCTGTTCTCATTTGCAGATTCTTCTGGCAGGCCATTATTAGCAGTGCCATTTTTTGAATCACTATCTATTTCTTTATCACTTTCCGCATGTATGCTATTCTCACAGTCCTTTGAATTATCATCACAGTCCTCAGGGGTAACTTTTGTTACATCAGATTTGCTGGCTGGTGAACTTGGGAGGGTTACTTCCATTGGCTCAGCCATAGTGCCATTGACATCTCCATTCATCTTGACCCAAAGCTACATTCCATATAGTAAACACCTGTCAAAACAATCATGGTATTAGGTTATGTTTTTACTTAGGATGATCATGAGAATAATACCAAGTGACTGAGCGTCATATTTTTTATAGTGAAATATGCCCCTCCCGCCCCTCCTCACCCCCCTGGCAAGGCGCTAGCAATCAAAATGGCGGTTCCATGGTACCGCTCTGTAGAGCTACGTGTACTGAAGCCCAGATTCAAAGGTCACCTAAGAAAAGCCTAAATGAACTACATAAATATAAACAATAATCCTTTGCACTGTTTATTATCAGAAGATTTTGTCAACACCAAAGTTTGGCACGTAACTTTCGCTCCATAAACGAGAAAGTAATCGTAAAGCTTTACAAATTATTATTATTATCGATTATCGAAGATTGTGTTGAATGCTCAAACTACTTTTTTATAGCATTTCACTACAAACAAGAATCGAATACTTGTATTTTTGCTAAAGCTTTTAAGTAAACAATAGGTGCCGGCATCTTTTGTCAAATTTTAATTGTTATTTAGCATCAAAACCTAATTTTATCACAAAATTTACTACATTTCTTTCATAAAAAATACCTTTTAGATACCGCAGTGCGTTAACGGCGAGTCTTTTCTGGTAGGTACTCGTTCACTACTTTGGTTAGGTCTTTCAATGGTGGAATCCAATATTATTTTCTTCTATGTACGTATTCACGCAATTCAGATACTTACGTTCAATACTTTGTACGAAACACAGACGTAAATAATGAGTAAAAGTTTATTAGATATGTTATTACACTAATTTTATAATTTACAAAATTATTCGACAGCACACAGATCAAATATCCCTCACCACCGCACAAAAGCAATATGGCGGACGGACGGCGGACGGGACGGACAGACGGACGAGGCGATTTCAGGCGATAGATTAGTCACGTGACTAGACCACTAGAGGCGCACAATCGAAGTAATATATTGGACTTCTTGGCGGGAAAGTGAAGAGTCATGTCTGCGGTTTTGTTTTATTTTCTAAAATTTATGTTATGTCGAATATTAATGTGAAATAATGGTGGATTATTAACTATTAAGTGTTCGTGAGTGTGCATGAGTGTTGGCAAATGAAACAAAACAGTGCAACGGCACTTTTCAAATTCTCTCAAAAAGTCCGCCTGAGGACTTAGTAAAGCCCCACTGAGGACTTAGTACTGAGATACTTAGTATGAGGGGTTGGGCGGTATATCATTTCTCACTTCTCATTTCTATTACCATTCAGGAAATATTATTTATTTATGTATTACTTGTAAGAAAAATTACTTTGAAACTCAACTAAAGGAAAAAAATACGTCTTGTAAATTATCATTAACATTAACATTTTGACTATAAAATTCTAAACTTTATACAACTTTAGGTATAGGTACGTAACAATAGTCTTTGTGTGACTGTAGGTACTTAGGGATTAGAATACATTGTCATCAGTTGAAGAATATAAATATCTCTTTTTGGTTATTTATTGATCTTTCGTTCATGTACTCGTACATTCATATTCTTTATTTTTTATTATATTATTATTGTAGGTATTTATTTATTAAGCACATACAATTATGGTACCTGCAGTTTACAATTGTCACGCAATCAACGCAAAAAAATGTTTATAAACACTGATGAGGTAGCTATGTTTAAATAAATTAATAATTAATAAATAATTTTATATAGTATTCAGTTTATAGTAGTGTACGTACATCGTCATCATCATGAGGGGAGTTTTCCATAGGTTATCATTAAATTACGCTTGGTAGGCCGGTTAGCGATCACAGTAAGAGGAGAGTAGGTACTTAATCTGAGAAATGCACACCCACGGGAAGCGATGGGAGTGCAATTCTTTATCCCCGTCACCACACGGGGAGTGTTAGTTTTTCAGCAATTATTGCTTTATTGAGCATGCTACCTTTACCACAGAATAAAATAATAGTAAGTACCTACCAGAAGTTGCACTCCTTTGTTGTAGATGCCGGAATGCTGCTGATGCCGCCGTTATAAGAGCCTACTAATATTTCAGAGCATAGCGTTCATTCTAAATAGTACCATACAGTCTCTCGCACTAGAGCGCAATTCCTTTGGTTTCAGATTTTACACACACTTGTTCGAGCGTTAGGGTTGTCAAGCAAAGTAAGGTATTATTTTTCAATGAACACTACTTCTCACAAGTCACAACATGCCTAACGAACGACAGAGACAAGAAGTAGAGAGGCACAGTTGAGTAACATCTCGTCTTTAATGATTGAAGTTCCACCTGGCAGTACTGGGATTCCAAGCGCAAATGAATATTTCAGATTCATGCCCTCTTAGTACTGTGACTTTACTCGCAGTTATTTCAATGGACTGGTCCACGTCCATATTTTCTGGTGGAGCACTGGGTGTGGCATCATCCCCGATCATACTCTAGGTACCCTTTAATTTAAAGTGTGGAATTTACCCAATGACACAAAAGAAATCAATGTAAATTATTTAAAACAAAACAGTGCCAGAATAACTGCTTTTATTATTTTTATGCACAGAATAATTGTAAATAAAAAAATATTAACCTCTTAATAAGGAATCATATTAGATACAGATAAAACGTAGTGTTTTGTGTTTGTACAGATAGATTCACAGAACACACAACTTTATAGATTTAAGAGCTCTGCGGTTTTTGCTTTTTTTTCCTCTTCTTCTTTTATTTATGGCATATTTTGTGTCTATTGTCGAACACAATTCCGCCAATGTCACGCAGGTGGCCAATGCTAATGCCAATACACGGAATTAATATTTTTATTATTTAGTGCTTATTTAGCTCTTGCGGTGCGTAATTGTACGTTAACCCGTAATTGTCTAAGGGAGGGCCCTCCTCACTCCATGACCTCTCTCCTCTTAACCAGCGACAAAATACACGTCAATGATCACGTTTAACTGTTCTATTTACTCTACGGGCCGGGTTAAATAAATAACTATAGATTAAAAGATACATACAGAAAGATTTAATAGTTTATAATAACTTGTTATTTCTAATGTTATACATTACTATTGTAATTAAGTTACTATCTGAATTATTAAGTGTGTTTTCTTGTAGCTGGTAGGTAGGTAGTAGCTGTTAGCGCTAGCAGTAGCTGTCAGTGTCAGACTCAGTCAGTCAGTCCAAAGAGTAGAGTCAGTCCATCAGTCCCACCACAAAGTAGGTAGGTAGGTAACTTGTATATTCGGTCAGTCGTCCAGTCATGAGAGAAATTTTATTGACTTGTTAAATTTGGGATGTGTTGTAGCACCAATACGTAAAGTAGGTATCTGCCAAAAAATTATAGCACAAAAGGGAAGATATTTGTGGAAGTTATATTTAATATCTTTATTAATGTTTTTTTGACTCTATAGATACTTACATTGTTACCAGATTGTCACTTAATTAAAACTAGTCACAAACATTGTGTTAAAGATAATAATGGCATATCGAGTGCTGTTAGTTTTTATTTTCGCAATATGTGTAAGAACCGAAGAAGACCATCATAATGGATCAAAAATGACTATGGAAGAAAGATTTATACTAAGGTTGGTACCTTAATAAATAAAATCTAAGTAATAAATTCTCTTCACTGTAAACAATGATTTGGCATAGTAAAATTACACTTAACATTATCTTTACATGGAACATAGAATTATGAGGTACCTAAATACATTTTCATAGTATTCTGAATAAAATATAATGATAATATGCTTTCTTCATTGACCACATAAAAACAATAACATGTAATATTCACATAGATATTATGTTTCTGTGCTAATTAATCCTTAACAATAAATGTTTACACTTTATGATGATGAGTTGCTGACAACTACAAATTATGTTAAATATGGCAGGATGTAGAGGAAGCCTCAAAAAGTCCAGCCTATTCTTTCTATCTCCCTTGAGATAGAAAGAATAAGTTATACCCTTGTATAATTCAGTAATTCTCCAACCACCTCTCCGCCTGTCACATCACTAGTCTTAAGTCCCAGATGTCCCAAGTACCCAGCAGGGGTTAGTGTTGTAGATGCTTTGTTTGTTTATGTTTTGTTTATATAATTTTAACGCAAATTTTGTTGTGAAACAAATTACAAAAACAGAAATGTTGAAAAAATTTCACAAGCAGGATTTGAACCTGCACCCTTCTGACATACCGGGTCAGGTTCTCTCCCAAATGACCTATCGTAATTCTAACCAGCCCGCCAAAATTATTCAACACTATTTGCTTTTTTTATTTTGAAAGCCAAAGGCGCCCATTCAATGTCAACAACTACCGTCGTTAACATCCAATCATAATATTTTTAACAATACTAAAGATCAGTTAAGAAGTAGGCAAGCTATTTATAAAATGTTTTTATTTTGTTTATATAACTTTAACACAAATTTTGTTTAGAACCTCGATAGGTCAATTGGTAAAGGTTCACTTCTTGCCCTGGGAAATATTTCAACATTTGTGTTTTCGTATTAACAATGTTGGTAGGATTACGGTTTTCCAACTCAGTTAAGAGCCAATTCCTTAGACAATCTGTGGTAATTAATGCTTTAATTTTGCTTAAAGAGCTTTCCCTTGTCATATTAATAATAAGTTTAATTAAGTAACTTTAGTCTTCATGCCTTTTTTAGCTCTTGACTTTAACTGGCTAGGCCCACCAGCCCAATGCTCTTATAATTTTTTGCTTGTAGATTTATAAAAAAAAGTCGTGACCGAGTGCCAGAGTGTCGGTTCGATACCTGAAAGTCCCGGGTTCAATTCCCAGGTAGGGTAAAGTGTATTTCGAATTTTTCAATGCATAGTCCGGGTTTGTGGTCACCAAACCGCATTTGGCAAGTAGTGATCAAGCCATTAACCATTAATTGTAGCAATGACTTGATTTCAATGATCGAGGCTTTTGCCCAGCAGTTGGGCAGTTATAGGCTGTTTACTTTACTAATTTATAAGCATTTATCCAACAATGTAAGTGACCCTGTTTGTCATTGCTGGAGTGCCTAATACCCAGACTTGCTGTTTTCAATTCTTCTGGGTATGTCCTTCAACATTGGCAGTGGTTATTAAATCTTTGAGATGTAAACTGTATTTAAGGGATGTTACAAATGTGAAAGTCATCTCTTGATTATGTGCATTTACCACAGTAACACTATTGCGGTATAGTAATCTAATATCCATGAATCCATAATGCAACCATCACATGTACAACAAGTTAGGCTTTTGTCCTCCCAAAACTACTTAACGTTATCTACATTTCAGGGAAGAAGCTCGACAGATGTTTTATCACGCGTATGACGCGTACATGGATAACGCATACCCAGCTGATGAGCTGATGCCTCTCAGCTGCAAGGGCAGGTGGAAAGGAGTCACGCCCAGTCGGGGCGATATGGACGACGCTCTCGGAAAGTAGGCTATTTTGAGTGTCATTGACCTGTTTCTTTTTGGAAAGAGCTTGCCGATTGTATTATTTTCAACGTCACCGGTCTTTTTAGGGGGTGGCGAGTAACTTAAAAGAGTTTCTCAAGCTGTGTAATCAAACCACCATCAGAGGTTTTCTACTAGATAATCCGAGGGGTTTAGATTGAATTGGAATTCATTTAGCATTTAACAACATTTAACACTAATATAATTTTTGAAGTTGATTAACTAACCATTGGTAGCACTGTTAAAGCAAATATTTGGTTCGGTTTCCTAGTTAATAGTGCATTTCTGTGATGATTCCCTATGTTGTAATAAAATTATTGTTGCGTCACGGCTTTAAGGATAACTGAAGAACAAAAATACTTACTTATGAACTCCCGCTAAAATATTTTTTTTTGTAGCCTTTATTCTGAAATTGAATACAAATTATATTGCTCTTCGACTGTCTTCATTATCCCTTTCTGTGTGCCCTTTGGCAAAAGCCTTATCATTATTCCCTATCTCTGTAATAACCAAAGTACTTTTAATCTGTCCAATCTCTTATGCACCTTCTCAATTCATTTTATTATTTTAATTGCGGTAACTTGTAGTGGCTATGGTAAAGATTTTTCATTGATATACAATTAATACCTATGTTTCGATATCTGCATTCGCGTTCAAGGTCGCACGAACTAATCAGTGCAACCGTACAATTTGTATGTAGATGCATGTATTACAACGCAATGCAGAGTATTATTCTAAAGTGATTGTGTAGTCACTGAACGTCATGCTTACGGTAAAATATGTTTAATTTGGTTAAGAAATCTCAACAGAGGTTTGCAACTCACTTAAATTAGGTACGGTCAACCCGAGCCGAGGCCTTAGCCTGATAGCCTTTAGAGGCGCCCTAGGGTTGTTCTGCTCTCGATTCCGACCCGAGTGCCGAGTGTGTGTTTTGTTTACTATCCATATTCTTTTGATTAAGTTAACGAAAACTAAAATTAGTATGGAATTGAAGCAGCGCCTCCAGGCGACATACGAGAAGAGTTAGAATTCTGCCATACATATTCACGTTATCGTTAACGTGACCAAATGGCGTATGTACTTGCACTAGGCACCCGAAACCCTCTGAGAATCTTGTAGGGGACCGAGATACGCTTGCGTGAAATTGCGTGATGTCATTCCCTCCAGAAACCATGTGAGAATGTTCAATCACTACGGATTTAAAATTCTTGAAGTTTCTGAGGCTAACAGCAATTTCTTTAAAAAATATGCCAAAAACAACTTAAAATCTTTTTGTACGCTCATTACCGTCTGTAAACTCGCAAACTCATATTATCACGATATGACTATCATTGTTTCGTTTTATAGATAAGGTGTTTTAAGTATTTTAAAATTGAGTTTGTCGTCACAGAATAACTGGTTGATTTAATTGAATACTACGTATGTAGTATGTTCAGTTTATAAATAAAAACACCTTTTCATCTACATATAGGTATTTTGGTAGTTCGTATTGTTACTTTGTAATTTATATTGTAACATATTCTTACTATACTTTTATTTGTATGCTGTTTTAATGTAGTTTTCGCATCAGTATTGTTATTTTTGAACACAAGCTACTAAATAAGCGAAATATCATTTTGTTTAGACGGAATAAACATTAAAACTAAGCACTTGCATGCATTATGTTTGTTCTATGAGGCATTTTCCAATTTCTGACGCTGAATGCCCTTGCAGAATTTATTTGCCAGTTTTTGTCAGTACAAGATCTTCCGCCCTGTAGATTACGAACCGATGGAATTAATAAGAGTGAAACCTAATCTGAATAAAACATTTTGATTGATTTTTACGAATGTTATTTTTTGTTCTAGTTTCTCCCTCACTCTGGTAGACAGCTTGGACACCCTTGTCGTCATGGGTGACTTCTCTGAATTCAGTAAAGCCATTAAATTGGTTATCAGAGACGTCACGTTCGATCACGACATTGTAGTATCAGTGTTTGAAACGAATATAAGGATGTTGGGGTAACTATTAACATTTTATTGTAATGCAATATTGACGAGTAACGACGTATGCTTTATATGATGTTCTTCTTTATTTTTTAGAGGTTTACTTTCAGCACATGTGTTGGCATTGGCACTGCAGTCGGAAGTGCCAGTGCTGCAGTGGTATAATGGCGAATTGCTTGCCATGGCTGAAGACTTAGGTAGGAGACTTTTGCCCGCCTTTAACACCTCAACAGGAATACCACATGGACGGGTGAGTAATGAAAATGGTAATCGTAACAGTTGAACATATTTTTTTGAGTTATTAAACGTAGCACTTGTCCGGTTTTTATGACCCCTCATCACTTGGGTTTGGATTATTCCAGATAAACAAAATTTGTTACTAAAATAACTATTGTAAAACAGAAAGTAATGAACAGTGGATAAATGTTTCACCATACGCCCATGTGACGGTAGCGAAAGGGCCAAACTACATATTTTGATAAAGGTGTAGAAGACTGCGATACCTGATTTCGAAAAGTGTAACATCGAATACCACGTCCCCGTAAGTTTACAAATACGAATCACTTAACAATGAATGCACACCACCACGAATAACTTGTATTGGAAAATTAAATTGTCGTTTTTAGTATTTTCCGTTACTTATTATTTATGTTTTTCACCGCTTAAACCTTCCCTGAACTTCCACAAATATTTCAAAATCCAAATTAGCCAAATCGGTCCAGCCATTCTCGAGTTTTAGCGAGACAAACGGACAGCAATTGATTTTTATATATATATAGATAATATCTTATCTATATATCTCTTCTGTGCGTGTGTTTGTAATTGACCTCCTTCTAAACGGCTGGACCGATTTGGATAAAAAATTTTGTGTGTGTTCAAGTGGAATCGAGAATGGTTTAGATTTAAAATTGGATCCGGTAGGTGGCGCTGCAATAGCAAAAGCGGACGCAGTCGCGAGCGAGCCACTAGTTTTATTATAAATATTATTTAATGACGTTTTCACGTTAGAGGTTTCACTATGTGAATTCGCGTGGCGTCGGCGATATGATTCTCGTGGTGGCGTGCATTCGTTTTTAAGTGATTTGTATTGGTGAATTAGAGATTCTGTTATTCGAGATCACATGGTTTCGGTGCTAAGTTATTCGTGGTGACGTGCTTTCGTTGTTACGTGATTCGTATTATTAAACTAACGGGGACGTGGTATTCGATGTTACACTTTTCGAAGTCATGTATCACACTCGGTGTAGAGTTTGTGAAGTTAGGGCTTGGAGAGTTAGAAGCTTGGCTCTACATGACAGTGCGAGCCATATGGTCTCGTATTGGCAACATTTTACATAATAATATTTTTGGTGGTAGTTTTATCAACAAATCCATCTAGGAAAACAATTGGCTAACAAGAAAAAGGAGCGCAAGAAACTTACCGGATTTTAAGAAAAATAAATGACGACATTTCATTAGACTCTTGTGCGTATAGTGATAGAACAATCAATATTTATTATTACAAAAGTTAGTAATCATGAATTTACAAATAATTTTATGGTCAAAAATACGTGTCTCATAACGGCATTGACCGATTTTTTCTCGGATAAATCTGCTCTGTTAAATGTTTTATAAATATAATTTTTTGTAGATCAAAACTGATCATCTCTTGTTAGTTTGCTGGTTTTGAGTGGAAATTCTTCTCTAGGCCTACTAACTAATTATTTGTTTTGCGCTAATGGGTATAGCCGTTTAAAATTGTACATTTTCAAATAATAATAATAAAATAATAATACTTTAATAACTTAATAAATAGTTTACTAAAACAGGTTTGTGTAGTAAAATTCTGTAATTAGAAGTACAACTTAAGATTAAACTTATTTAAATTCGACAATTCATAACAAACTTTAGTCATTAACTATTATTTTCTAAAATTGTTTTTTTTTGTCAGTAATAAAACTGCACGTCCAAAATTTACCTCAAGACTTTCAAGTGCGAGATTATGTTTAAAAAAACGTTTTGAGCCGAATGAAATGACGTTGGATTATTTCATTATATTCTTATCTCATTCTATAATTGATTACATTTATTATGATTTCTAACATATTTTTACGACACACTTTTCAGGCGGCATTCGCCTAGTGTGACTGAATAAAGCCTTTTTGTTTATTGAGTTTTGAATGTTGTCAGATAAACCTCCGGCACGGAATCCGAGGTCTGCCCGAATCCCGGGAGACGTGCACCGCCTGCGCCGGGACCATGATCTTGGAGATGGCAGCGTTGTCGCGGCTCACCGGGAGTCCGGTCTACGAGCAGAAGGCGCACAAAGCGATGGACAGATTATGGAAGATCAGACATAGGTAAACATGGGTTATGATGTGGCGGTGGTGAAAAAGCACCTTGCGAGAGGACAAACTATTTTACTGGCTGCCTGGCTGACTAGCCACCACCATCTTATCTATGTCTGTCGCTATAGCATCTTAATTATTAACGTTGTTGTGGTGAAGTTGTCATTATGAGCTGTAATGAGCTGAAGCACTACTAAGTATTGCTAAGAGTTAGTTAACTTTGTTATTTCGCTATGACTTTTTTATTTGTCTGGAATATCTTGCAAATGCATACCCCACAGTCTTTTGACGTTTGTTACACCACAGGTACAATAAATAGCGCTTTTTTTTTATCTACCTTGCCTTACTCGTTGCTATCATTTCATCTGGAATATTCCGGAACTACTGAGCAACTGGTTATTTATAATACATAACTTACTGAACACAATGCGAGAAACATATTATATTGCTTGCTATAGTGGCAGGTTCAGATTAGATAATGTAAGATCAGATCTAAGATAAGATCGCTAGATAGGCGAAATAAGAAGAAATTTTACCCATACTACCAAACAAACGCAGCACAATACGCTAAAACGTTAGTATTTTTGTCGTTTTTTTAAATTTCAAATTACCCGTAAGATGCTGTTTTCAGATCATAATAGTATTTTTGTCGTTTTTTTAAATTTCAAATTACCCGTAAGATGCTGTTTTCAGATCATAATTCATTCGCCAACCCCTACTCCTACCACCTAATTACTCAACTACAACTAAAATAAATGTATGATATGGTTCGGTTAAATTATCAAGACAATAACACAGCTAGATTATGTATTGTTTGAAACAAATTAAGAAAAGAGTAATAGTTTTGCGCGGTTGTAACAAAATAAAAAATATAAGTGTACCTACTGTGTTTCGAAAGTATTTTATTACTTTCAAAATTGATACAGTTACTACAGGGTCTCTTAATCATCAGCGAGAAGCGCAGAGACTCGTACAGGATTATGAGTGCCTTATAAACCTTCATTGTTCGAGTACAGTTATTAGTAAGAGAATTGTTTTGTTATTATTGATAAATTATAAATGGTTTTGTTATTATTAATTATCCATATGTTTTTATCATGATTATTCCTTCAAACCCTAATAACTATACTCGAATTGTTCCAGGACGTCAGATCTGATGGGTACCGTGATAAATATCCACTCGGGCGACTGGGTCCGCAAAGACTCCGGAGTGGGCGCCGGTATAGACTCCTACTACGAATACTGCCTCAAGGCGTACATCCTGCTCGGCGACGAGAAATACCTGGCCAGGTTCAATAGACACTACAACGCGGTCATGAAGTACATCAGTAGGGGCCCGGTTATGCTGGCCGTGCATATGCATAGGTGAGTTGGGCCCTAGTTGAATTTTGTACGCAATTATCAGTCTATACTAGTCCACCGAGGAGCTCGATGGTGCAGTGGTGAACGCGCCCGGTCTGCGAGTGCTGAGGTTAAGCATCTTTCGCAAAGGCCGGTCATCGAATGGGTTACCAAAAATGTATCATCTCGGACTCCTCCGTGCTTCGGAAAGCATGTAAAGCCGTTGGTCCCGGCTGCATTAGCTGTCGTTAACAACCACTAATCCGCACTGGGCCCGCGTGGTGGTTAATGGCCCGTTCTCCCTATCCATCCATAGGGAAGGCTTGTGCCCCAGCAGTGGGGACATAAAATGAGCTGATGATGATGAATAGTTTTTTTTAAATATATTTTTACGGGTCTTAATTTTTTTAAAGAGCTTATTGCTGCACTTAATCTCAATTAAATAATTATAAAATATAGTGAAAAAATTAAACTCAAGTTTAAATTAAGCTTACGTCAGCCTTCCCGGTAGCATAATGGTCAGTACTGCCGCCCAGATTGCGGAAGACCCAGGTTCGATTCCTAGCTGGATCTGGTAGGCATTTTATTTTTTCACTATATTTTATAATTACAGTGCCAATGATGGACGCGCACTTCAACCGGAAACCTCAACTAGTGAGGCACTGGCTATCTTACATCTAGCTGCCGGAACACAACTATGCTCCAAACATTGATGTTATGGCGCCATATTTAGATATGATTGTGGTAGCTAGCCAGGCAGACAAACAATTCTACCACCAACCAAACTGCGTACACAAAAATGTACCCACCGCTTTGTATCGAACCCGGGACCTCTAGGTAGAGTACAGTGGTCTTAACTACTAGCCCACAGAGGCGGCTTAACTGCGTAACTGCTTTACAGTGTTGCGTATAATGCATATAGATTGGTGAGCTATTACCATGTTTTGTTATAAGATAACATATGACCTGCTTTGTCTCCATAAGATAGCACGTTCGAGGATTAACGCACCCGGTCTACTTTCAACGCTGGCTTTTAATTTAATACCCGACCTAGATCACACCTTCCTAACAACAAAAATAACACATCCTTTTACAATCCTATAGTAATAATGTGTCGTTCATATAATGACTTAATGCGCAGTAGCAAGGAAGTTGACATGTTTGATAATAACTTTTCTAAGTTTAAAATAAAACCGTATAATTTTTTATTTTATCAGTTGAAATGTCTTCAACCCTGCCATATTTTGCCATAGTTTAGTTTTAGTGTTTCAGTGTATTTTACGTTACATTTTTAAATTACACAATGTTAATACTTTTATATTGTGCCATGCCATAACCTAATGGTATTCTGTTCGTTTAGGTACCTAAATTAAATAAAGTAGAAGAGATTCATTATTGAAATCAAATCATCAATACAATTGATGGGTAATGGCTTAATCACCACGCTTGCCAAAATGTGGGTCGGTGATCACAAACCCGGGCTATGCATCGAAAAATCATGGACATAACTGAAAAGCACCATATGGCCGAGATATTGAGGTTCTTTGTTACTAAGTAAAACTGTAAAGTGACAACCCTAGGTCAAGCTGATACGTTGTTCTTGGTCGTCATAACAACCTAACAACCTATTGTTTAACGTAATGGTCAAACATAAACAGAAGTCGAAACATTGCAGGAATTATAATATTTTTTTAGTATTTACTTATTTAAGTATCTAAGGAGTAAAAACACAAATAAAACATTATTATTTGTTAATATTATTATATAATGGTATTTTTATCGACTGTTTTGTGGTTCACAGATTTCAGATTTCATCTTAGCCCTCTCGTTTTATGAATAATGTGATTATTGTTAGTTGTAGTGTTAAGCACCATGTGTCATTACTTTTTTTTTATCAACCTAAGCTAGCTATGTACATTTATATTGGCATTGGCTATTTAGGTACCGATTAAAATAAAATAAAAAAAAAATTGTAATAAAATAAAACAAAGTTATTTTATGGAAAAGTAAATCTACGTAAGTATGATTTTGCATGCTATCACAGTGTTTTTTATACTTTGTCGCATGGCTATGTTTCGGAATAATACACCTTTTACCAAACATTCTGTATAATTGTAGGCCGCACCTGCAGTCCCGCAACTTCATGGACGCGCTGCTGGCGTTCTGGCCGGGGCTCCAGGTGCTGCTCGGCGACGTGCGGCCCGCGGTGGAGACGCACGAGATGCTGTACCAGGTCATGCAGCGGCACACCTTCATACCGGAGGCGTTCACCTCCGACTTCCAGGTATTACAGTTTTAATATTTTTTTAATAATTTATTTGTCCGCCGATTTCTCTCCCTTGTGTCCTGACGCCGGCTAACTGCTATTGGCGAACTTAACCGCCATAGGCAAGAGCTATTTTACCGATGTTAAAATAATAATACAGGTTGGGGCAAAAGTAAAGTCATAATGTGAATTGGCTGCCATTTTGTTCAAAATGAAAAAAATGCGCTCTGTTTTTCTAAAAAGTTTATTTAAAGGTGTAAAATTGATGTCATTAAGTTTTAAAAATCAAATGACCACCTCCAGAGTTAATGCACATTCGTGCTCGTTTTACGGCATTTTGCTTAGTTGCTCGCAAGACATATCTGGCCCCAAATTGGTAATTTCTTCTTCAATGTTGGTTTTCAAAACTTGCAATGTTTGTGACTTGTTGCGGTAAACGCGAGATTTCAAAAAGCCCTGAAGAAAAAAGTCTGGCGCCGTCAGATCTGGCAATCTGGATGGCCAGTTCATATCGCCAAAGCGGGAGATAACTTGGCCCGCAAATTGCTCAAATAGGCAGTAACAATAATTTCGCGTTCTTAAGGTGTGTATCGCTCCATTGCTTATTGTCAATTAATTCTTTATCTGTCCACAATATAAATGTCAAAGCATAATGACATTTGACGCCATTTGCAAAAAAACTGGCACATTTACATTATGCCATTACTTTTGCCCCACCCGTTATGTAAGTAAATAAATAACCCCACACTTTATACCGACAACACACCATACCCTGCCCTGTAATTACTTGGTTTGAACCCGTAAATATAGAGTAAACGGGCTTCTAGCTGAGAAAAAAATAACTTACAAATAATTATAATACTCACCCCAAACTGTCATAAAAAACACCTCTTACAAACTATATTACGATTGCGCTATACGCATCCATAGAACCACACACTTCAATAGACCGGATATAACACTGCAAGACAAAACAAATAAAACAACTTACCTGATAGATATCGCAGTCCCCAACACCCATAATATCATCTTGCAAGTTAAATTTGATCCACTTCCCGGTTACCGATTAAGCTAAAATTTTGCATGCATGTGTAAATCGGATGACAATGCAAAAATATTTTATTAAAATCATCGGAAAGTTGTACTTTAAAAATTTTTTACCTCACTTAGTAACTCTGTAGGCACATATTTTGTTTTTCTTGCTATTGTTTGTGCTAAATGTCATCATTAATACGTGAACACTAACAGATAAAATACCAAAAAAAAAAATTTGCCAATTTTAGCCATTTTTAGTACATTTACACGATTTTAAGTAATTAATTCGGATATTATTTACCAAAATTAAAAAAAACAAAAAACCTCTTGAACTGTGAGGCCAATTCGATGTTACTGGGGCTGGCTGGGTAGCAGAATACCCCTGCTATCCGACATTTACGTATGTCCAACCCTCTACCAAACACCCTGTATATACACAGTATATATACTACTCAAAACAAAATAAGGGCCACGAGGTATTTTTTTATTTTGGTGTAAATTATTAAACATTTACATATTGAAAGTAGTAAAATATTGAGTATACAAACTCTTTGATACCTAAACTTTTTAATATTGTAGTATTCATCTAATGCTGGCAACAATTTTAAATAAAATTTGATTTAAAATTATTTTTGAAAATTTTGATTCCATTTTCTTTGACGTTTTGCTTTCCTTAGCTTCTTGGTTTATTAGGAATTATCAGAGTTCATTGATATCTCGAGTCAGAAACATCTTTTGCAATATGCTACAAGCACGCAGGCGTAATATGGGCTCGCTGACAGCAACCAGAGCAGTTACAATGATTGAAGAAGGTCATTCGCAGCGATCTGTGGGTTTGCAATTGGGATTTTCTCGAAGAGCTATTCAAAATCTATGGAATCGTTTCCAAGAGACCGGCAGTGTTAGAAGAAGACCTGGTTCGGGCAGAGTTCGCATTACAACAGCTCAAGAGGATCGTTACATTCGATTAAGTGCGCGCCGAGATCGCACAACGACGGCCCGCAAGCTGCAAAATCGTTTACGGCTCACAACGGGTACTCGTGTCAGTGACCAAACTATTCGTAATCGATTGCATGAAGACCAGCAGGCATCAAGAAGGCGAGTTGTCCGTATTCCATTAACCAGAAATCATCGTGCAAATCGTTTAAGATTTTCCCGTCAACATTTGGACTGGGACTTAAACCAATGGGGCATGGTGCTCTTCACAGACGAATGCAAAGTTAAATTTT
The DNA here is from genome assembly GCA_949315975.1 of Eudonia truncicolella. Taxonomy (NCBI): domain Eukaryota; kingdom Metazoa; phylum Arthropoda; class Insecta; order Lepidoptera; family Crambidae; genus Eudonia; species Eudonia truncicolella. The sequence continues at coordinate 18,677,678 of OX438825.1, read as the reverse complement.
TTAACGATGATCGGCGTATTAGAGTATGGAGAAGACGCGGCGAGAGATTTTCAGAAGCCTGCATCCATGAAGTCGATCGTTTTGGTGGTCCAAATGTAATGATTTGGGGCGGGATAAGCCTACACGGCAAAACTGAGCTCGCTATTTTAAATGAGGGTACTGTTACTGCTCAGCGGTATATTGAGGAAGTCGTCAGACCACATGTGATCCCATTTGCCCAGCGAGCGGGTCCTGGATTCATCTTGATGCAAGACAATGCTCGTGCACACACGGCTCAAGCGACTCCGTTTGTACTGGAAGTGTCTCAAATTCAAGTCTTGCCGTGGCCGGTGAACAGTCCGGACTTAAATCCAATAGAGCACATGTGGGATCAGTTGAAACGAAGAGTTAGAGACGGTGATCAGGAAATCCACAACCAACAGCAACTCATCAACGCTGTTAAAAGGGCCTGGGAAGAGATTCCAATGGAAAATGTCAGGCATTTGATTGAGAGCATGCACTCCAGGCTTCAGGAGTGCGTAACGAAACGAGGGGGGCATACCCGTTACTAAAAGATGAGCATGGAGTATTTTCTTTTGTTTTCAGTAACTTTACATTGTTTTTATTTTTAACCTTAAATGTGTTTTTTCTTTCAAAAGCAAATAAACTTTTTAATCATTATTATTGGAATAAATTTATTGGTCTACACGGTAAAAACAACATTAGTTTTCGTTATGGAGACAAAAAAAATAATATTGGTTTTATTATTTTCATGGTACAGACAAAATACCTCGTGGCCCTTATTTTGTTTTGAGTAGTATATAACATTCTTGTTGTTTGTACTAGGTTACATTCTATTAACTATGTTCTATTTCTTTTTCTTACAATTTCAACAACTTTAGAACAGTATTTTATAAAGGTATCTCTATAATCTCCCGCTATGAGAGCGGCGAAGTTATCTGGTTTGACCTTCACACCTGCTTTTATCTCTATGTTTATCCTCTCCAGAGCGTGTAAGGGTTTCCTGTGTGTAAGGATCACAAGCGCACGATGGGCTGTCCTTGCACTTGAATCTATTCAAGTATGCGGAAAACCCGCCGTGCCCTGTGAGAGCCTGTGTGGTGAGGTCCGTATGTGTCAGCTTCCGGGTGGTCTGGTAAGCTGTTATGGCGTCTGGGAAGAAGAGCTTGGAGACCTCGGCTGTGTCGCTGGACGTGTACCTTTTGTTCCATTTCTCAAGAAATTCACTTTGATGCATCTCTTGATAAATGAAATGGGGCATTCGTCGTAGTCCGGTTTCTTCTTGGACTTTACAGCGGCCTCCTTGGCAAGTTGGTCGGCTCTCTCATTTCCCTCCAACCCCGCGTGTGCCTTTATCCAGTACAAACGTACATGTTGGCCCTGTTCAGTTGATAACTTGATGTTTTTGCGCGTGTCTACTGCGAGGGGGTGGAGAGATGTCACGTTTGTGAAATCTCACCTGATGTTAAGTGATGATAAGGCCAGTGATGGATGCGCGCTTCACCCGGAATGGCCAGTTAGATGCCTTAAAATGCATGTGGTGTTTAATAGAAAAGAAAATTTAAAATCATTTATTCAGTTGAGGCTACAAATATCTCTTGACAATGACACTATGCCATCGGTTCGTAGGAGACCTTGTACTGAGAATTACCCAATAAGACATTTATAGGTCTTAACCAAAGTTTTTAAACACCTCCCCTTTTAGGTCCACTGGGGTCAACACCCCCTCCGGCCGGAGTTCCTCGAGTCCACGTACTTCCTCCACCGTGTGACTGGCGACGACCATTACCTGCACGTGGGCAAGACGGTACTCAAAGCCTTGCAACAGTATACCCGCGTGCCTTGCGGGTACGCGGCTGTCAACGACGTGCGTACGCGCGTGCACGAGGACCGAATGGACTCGTTCGTGCTGGCCGAGACCTTTAAATACCTCTACATGTTGTTCGGGGAGGACAAGAAGTTGCCAGTCAAGTTGGAAGACTACGTGCTGACTACGGAGGCTCACTTTCTGCCGTTGTCGTTAGCGAACGCCGGGAAGAATACCACCTACTTCACTCTGAAGATTGAGAACGATGACGATGATAAATTTAGGAAGTGAGTAGTGCTTTGTTGTTTTAAGAAAATTTTTGGACTAGGTAATAAACATATGTGACGTCATGTGCTTTAGATCTCAAATTTGTCAATTTATAACCATGTGATTTCTATAAACATATTGAATTAAAATGAACTAAAATTACTTTTCAAAACTTTAATGAAACTAAGTGCTTGAAATAAACCAAAACTACGTGCTTTAAGTATTTGAAAACTGTTTGAAAGATAAACAAATAAGTTTAATCGTACACATTTGCTATAGCAATCATGTAGTTTATGTTAATGTAGGTATTATTTAAAAAAAACATGCTATAATTACTTTTTAAAACAATAAGATATAAACAAGTGATTATTCTACTCTGTAGTTACATTGTATATTTACGAGCCCCCCTTGTACACAGGACGTGTCCTAACACAGCGTCTCTAGTGGCCGAGAAAGTCCGCCAGCCGTTGCGACAGTTACTCGGGTCGACCGCTGCCCGCCCCCCCGCCCGCCTTCGTCCCCTCAACGACCCTCGACAGATAAATGCGCTATCAGACATGGGCATAGCCGTGCAGACCCTGCCCGATGGGAGGGTGCAGCTGCTGTATACAACCTCTACGGTGAGTAGAACAGTAGAACTTCTTTTTAATAAACTCTTTCAAACTTTCGTGTGTTTAGCTATTGTACCCGACCTCTACATTAATAGAACTTCTTTTCTAAAACTCTTTTAAACATTCGCCTCCTTCCCCGCCTTCGCCCCCTCAACGACCCGTTGCATGATAAAAGCGTTATTAGATATGGACATAGCCGTGCAGACCCTGCCCGATGGGAGGGTGCAGCTGTTGTATACGACCTCTACGGTGAGTGGGGTACAGATCTATTTTTAGTTAACTCTTTAAAACTTTTGTATCCCCCACTTCAATGACCTGCGATAGATAAACGCGCTATCAGACGTAGACAGCCGTGCAGAGCCTGTCCGATGGGAGAGTGCAGCTGCTGTATACAACCTCTATGGTAAGTAAACAGTAGAACCTCTTTAAACACTTTAAGCTCTCTTTAAACTCTTCCAAACTTTCGTGTGTTCAGCTATTGTACCCGACCTCTACGGTAAATGAAACATAAAACTTCATTTCAAAAACTGTTTTAAACATTCGCCTTCTCCCCGCTTTTGCCCCTCAACGACCCGCGCGTTCAAACGAGCTCTCCGTCATGGGCATAGCCGTGCAGACCCTGCCTGATGGGAGGGTGCAGCTGTTGTATACAATCTCTATGGTGAGTGGGGTATAGACCTTATTATTAGTAAACTCTTTTAAACATTAGACGATAGCAAATTTTAATTCCAAGGATAGTGGCCTTTGCACAGCAGTGGGACAGTGTTTACGCTATTAACTCACTTCCTTTTTTTATTTCAGGCGAGATCGTCGAAAGACGCCGCCGAAGGGCTGACGTTCATGCGCGAGATGTCCAAATGGAATTCGATGAGTGATATAGAGAACGGCGTGGTACCCGCCGGCGTGAAGATAGAAGACAAGATATTCCCTGCGGGGCCCGGCCACTTTGGCCACGAGATCACCAGCAACCACCTCACCGGCAGCGTCGCCTTCGTCGAACCACCCGACGCCTGCGCCGACATACAGAACCAAGAGCAGATCGAAGGGAAGTTCGCCATCGCCGCTAGAGGGCAGTGCACGTTCGCCCAAAAGGTGCGCGTCATGCAACAAGCCGGTGTCAAATTGGCCATCATTATAGACAATATACCTGAGTCTACACACGAGAGTACAGCCTTGTTCGCAATGTCCGGAGATGGGAATGACGACATAGAAATACCTGCGGTGTTCCTGTTCTCCCAGGAGGGCCAACATTTAACCGAAACCGCGCAAGCTAACCCGGATCTCACCGTCACAGTAGGCGACTTGAAATCGCTGAAGAAAAAATTCAATGTCGGCTGCGAAGGTGGTAACTGTGAGAAGGTTTTGGAATCATCGGAAGTCACTACGGACAAGGAGTCCTTCGATCATCTCAAAAAGGTGCTCAGTCAGTTGGTGGCACAGTTTGAGCTCTCACTCTCTAACGAGGAACCGGGGGCGCAGAGGACTTGTAATGATGAGAGTGTAGTTTATCCCTCAAAAGACGCAGTTTCGAATGAGGAACTCCGCATTGATAGTAAGCCTGTTTGCGCGCAGCCGAAGAACGCTAAAACCCCCAAAGACGAGATACAAGACACGACCGCCGTCACAGAGAAACCTGGCGATTTTTGACATCAGGAGTACAGGTTCCGTGCCGGACTGTAAATAAACATTATACAAGTGCAGTGTACATTTGTGTAAATATTCGTTTGTAAGTGCGTTACTCGAAGGACTTTGTGCCTTTCAATTTCATTTTTTTCTTTCATTTTCCTTAAATTATATATGATGTTAGATGCATCGAACAATCATTGATTAATAAAATATTTAATTTTTATATTGTAGAATGTATATACCGATTTAATATTACTTATAGGTCTCTACTTAAGTGTTTTTATGATGTGTCGTTGTTCGAAAGTTATTATTAATAAGCAAGTCTAAGAATATGAATTAATCACTGAATATAATACAAATAACAGATGTGTACAAATAAATTGAAATAAAAACTATTGCTGTTACAAGACCATTCACATATTAAATAGTTAAAATAATTAAAAGTGTCATTGAAATATATCTTTTTTTCTGACTAGTTGTCGCCCGCGACTTCGTTCGCGAAGACTACACTATCCCACAGGACCCTGTTACCGGGATAAAGAGTATCCTATATCCTAGTCCGGGTCATGGTCTGTCTATGTGCAAAGTACGTGATACGTGATGCGCGGTCAAATTAACAGACAAACAGACAAAAATTCTTATAACTGTTGGAACGTGTTCTGTTCGATCGATTCTAAGTATCCCCAGACAACTTATTTTCGATTATCTTCTTTGTACAGACTTTCGACCCTCTTTAGCTCTTTTATTATATGTATAGCTAGAAGATACTCCCTTAGTCCTAAACGGCGGCGCTTCGCGCAAGCGGAATCTGCGGCGCACAAAACAGCACGACAAGTACACACGCGCCTGCACATCAAACCAACGCAAACTTAAATTGCCACAATAGACTTCATTTATTAATTTGACTGTTTTGTTTTGGGTAGCCTGATGTGCATCCGTCTGTACTAAGTTCGGAGTTCGAGCACTACGGTACTATGGTATGTGGAGCTATAATTTTTTCTACACTTCATGCGTCACAGTTCCTGCTAATGCTAGTAGCATTATAACAGAAAAACGCAATCAGTGTGCGCGTTCAATTGGGCGTCCAAAAACATGTTTTGGTACGATACAAATTCGAATATAATGTGCGGCCGGCCTTTGGAATTAACTGCGAAGTTATACGCAGTTCGCATGAATGACCAATTAATACGTTCGCGAGTTTAGACCTTATAGTTTTTGAGATTTTACAAATGCATATATTTTGTGATTGGTGTTTCGATCACACGGTTTGAGGAACCCTTTAACTTTCTCGCCGCCCCCATAAAAGTCCGGTGACGCAGAAAATGCCGCACGAGGCAATCAGCAAACTCCAAAAAAAAGGATAGCCATTATTATCAATATTAATATTAATATATTAATATAACAAAGTAAATGTTTTGAGCACATACTATCATTTTATAATTAACATACAATCTGTCATGATAGTCGCAAACGCACGCTTTGCACAACTAGTATGAATGTGTTACGAAATATTTGGTGATTGACACCATTCGTTGATTATAACTGCTTGATAATTTTTTGATTAGATACAAAGGTTTGCACGTCATTATCGGTTTGAGAATGACGCATAGGTAATTAGATTATCGCGACGTCAGGACAAGCCAGTCCTGCCACTCTGTGCTGAGTGCTGTATTTTTCACTGTTCAAACGAGTAAAGCTTAAGACAACTTGTATGTTGTCGAAGAAGTGCCACCTAGTGAAGAATTCGTGTAACTAACTTGTAACTGCTTCTATGCCATACAGAATGTAGTTCACACTACTCGATCAAATGGTGAATAAAACTCGCACGGCTTTCTTGTGGCAGAGCCCAGCTTTCAGGGAACAACATCTTTGAAGATCTGACATCCTTAAACCTCCTTTCTCAGCATGGATATTTGACCGGCAATATCTATCCGAAAATATATCTAACCAGCCACTTAATATTGTAGAAAATGACTCTCAAGTCTCGTTTCCTACGAACACTTACTTTGCGTGTAAAATTAAGGAGAGCTGCAGGGATCAAGTAACAAAGTTCGATTAATGTGTTATCGTCTTTATTTGAGTTCTGTTTCTTTTTCAAACACTTTTTTCTTCAGTTTTGGCAACAATCGTTTTCAGCGATAGTTAGCGACGCCGACGAACGTCCGAACTGGGTGCCTACTGCGAGTTTAATGAATGAATGAATGAATGAATGAATGATTATTCGAGTCCAGTAACGGGTCGACACTTTCCCGAATTCGCTACTTTAGATAATTCGCTACTTTCCTTAATTCGACACTTTCTTGAATTCAGCACATGTCTTATTGGACACTTTACCGTTTTGATACTTTGATACAGTCATTGGTAAAACAAATTTAAAGAAAAATCAAAACAACTGAATTTATTTTAACTGAATACATGACAGTAACACAGATTTTTTTTTTGTTGTTGATGGCTTCGTGCGATTAGCACATTTAGCCAGTGTCAAAGTAATTTTTCTTACAAGTAATATATAAATAAACAATATTTCCTTCAAGTATTATGATGATGATGAATGATAATAGAAATGAGAAGTGAGAAATGATATACCCCCAGCCCGTCGAGTATCTCAGTAAAAATGTGGGGCTTTACTAAGTCCTCACGCGAACTTCTTGAGATAATTTGAAAAGTGACGTTGCACTGTTTTGTTTCATTTGTCAACACTCGTGCACACTCACGAACACTTAATAGTTAATAATCCACCATTATTTCACATTAATATTCGACATATCACAAATTTTAGAAAATAAAACAAAACCACAGACATGTCTCTTCACTTTCCCGCCAAGAAGTCCAGTAACACAGATTGCTGACAGATATGACAGTAGCAAACAGGAACTTATTAAGTGGGACTTCTTGGCGGGAAAGTGAAGAGTCATGTCTGCGGTTTTGTTTTATTTTCTAAAATTTGTGTTATGTCGAATATTAATGTGAAATAATGGTGGATTATTAACCGTTAAGTGTTCGTGAGTGTGCTCTCGTGTTGGCAAATGAAACAAAACAGTGTAATGTTACTTTTCAAATTCTCACAAGAAGTCTGCGTGAGAACTTAGTAAAGCCCCACATCTTTACTGAGATACTCGAGGGGTTGGGGGGTAATATCATTTCTCACTTCCCATTTCTATTATCATTCATCATCATCAATATAATATTGTTTATTTATGTATTACAATGAAATTAAGAAACTAATGACATGGCAGCATGGTCTATGACCTTAGCCGGTTCCTTAAGGAACAAACTAAACTTAAAAAAAAAAAAATCTTATTAAGTGGTCAGTATACTCAAAGAGTAGAGTTATATATAGGGGAAAAGAGTTGCAACTCTATGGTAAAATTTGCATGTATGGAAAGTGCTGCCGACAGGCGTGTGTTGGGTGAACTAAATTGTATATTTCGTATATATATATATATATATATATGCCTAGCTATATAGCCTATATCTGGTAGCTTGAAGTTTTAGCCTATAGCTAGGAGTTTTGAAGAAATAAAACAAGATAAATAAATTAATGTATTTTTATTTTATTTAGCTGTTACATACATAACATTTACATACTTTCACAAACATAATTTTAACAAAATATGTACCTACAATATAAGTACGATCAACCATAATAATTAATTAACATTAGGTACATGATAATAATATGGCAAATTTTACGATAAGGCCAAGATTCGGAACGAGATGTGAATGTTATTACCATGAATACCATATTATTATGTACATTGTACATACAAAACTTTCTCAATAGGTGCCTATCATTTGCGAATGACATTTGTTTTATGTTTCATAAAATATTCCAGTGCTGCTTTTTTTATTTTATCATCACCTTCATAGGATATTTTTCCTTCTAATATTCTGTTAACTGATCTGCACCAACTGTAAATAATTATATTTATCGACGTATCAGTAAAATGTTTTTTAAAATCATCTTTGTGTTGTTCGCAATCTAAAAAGTTAAAATCAATAAATAGTTCAAGAAAAGTTTTAATTCTTTCATTAATATTTTTTTCATGACAATCATCATTAAGAAATGCTGTTGTGGTATTTTGTATATCTTTGAAACAAGCTACTAGGTCGTCTGAAGGATAGCAAAGCCATGTTTTATTATTTTTATATTCTTTGGCTCGTATATATTTGTTTGCTTGATTATCGGCATTACCTAGTAGCTTGTTTTTACAATTTTTGCAGCCTTTGACAACTTTCTGAAGACATTTTGTCAAGGCCCACCCGCAAACATATGCTCTCTGATCAGCCCCGGAATCAGAAATACATCTTGTTTCTTGCATGACATTCAGTGGCTGATCTATTACTATGTGTTGAGATTGCGAGGGAGCACTATTTTTATCTTTATTTTTAATAAAAAACTTTAAAGATTGCAGGCACTTATTACTATCTTCTTCACAGTTTGCATTAATTGCATGGTGGCTGCTAAAATTGTTAAGTAACAATGTTTTAAATGCTCCCTCGAATCCTACACAATTAGGTGCCACATTACGAGCACCCAAACTTCTAATACTTCCAAAGAAGTTTTCAAGTGGGTCTTGATTGAAGTTCCGGGTTAACATTGAATCCACTGAAAATTTCGTTGACAACACTTTCCAAATTTCTTTAAAGCCTTCTATAGTTTTTATAAAATTATTTACGCTTGGTACAGATTTTGTCTCCCCATCACTTTTATTTGACAAAAATTTTACAGATTTTAACATTATTAAAGCTTCTTGCCATAATTTGTGATGAGGAGAATACATTTTCACAGCAGCTCTGTATATTTTTCCGTTTGGTGCAGAAAAACTTGACGCATTAAAACTATCAAATAACTTATCTACTAATAGTAAAAATGGTATTAGATCCCGGCATTCAGAGGGTATATCTCCTCTAGCGGCTAAATTGTCAGTAGCTACTGCCATACTGTAGCTCAATAATTGTACTGCGTTTTTTACTCTCATTTTTTTAATTTTGCTGGGATCTATGTGTTCCTGGGTCAATTTGGGCAAAAGACGCAACTCCCCATGTGACCTGTCTGCTTCGTATACCTGCTGGAAGTATTCCCATTTGATAGTTCTTTCTTTGTTTTCACTAATATATTGCATATTTTTTGTTATTAAATTATTTCTTAATCCTTTAATTAAATGAGGTACGTCAAAGAGCGGGATTATTTCAGATTTATTAATATAAATAATATCTTTTCGCCATTCTTTTCCCGCTCGAAAATATGCAGCCTTAGCTTCAGAAATCAAAGTATTAACAGCACTTACATTTATCGTGCTTTGGTCACAGACAGTTGCTACGATTTTTAGACCAGTAGCTTGTACTTTACTTACAACATCTTTTATAATATTTTTTAATTGAGCACTTGGTAATGATTGCGTAAAGTAATAAGCTACTGGCTGTTTGAAATTCTTTTTTACCCCCTTGACCATGAACACTAATACATGGTTAGCAAATTTTTGCGTTTTTTTGTTGCCATAATTTTCAAAGCCAACAAGATCGTCTGTGTAAACATTGTAGTCAATGTGTGGAGCTATGGACATTTCGTCGAATACTAATGTACACAGACGATCTTGTTGTAACATTTTTCCAACAGTAAGTTTTAACTGTATAAAAATTTTTTCATTAATCCCCGGCGATAATTTAATTTCTGAAAGTAAGCATTTTAATAATTTGATTGATGGTAGTGTAAAATGCTTACACATTAATCTGTAAGATTTAGGGCTCTTCTTATAGAGTGAAAGACATAAAATTTTCTCATCGAGGCTAAATCTCCGACCTTTCTTTTTCTTTTTTCCTTCGACAAATTGCATTCTTGTGAATAATTTTGCTGAGTCCGACATGTTTTTAGTTAGAAGGGTAAAATCTTTTTTGATTGCTTGTTTCTCAGCTACCTTGAGACGCGTTTTCAACTTTAACATTTTTACGCGCAATCGTTGAATTTCGTTCTTCATCTGCAGTCCTTTTCTATTGATCCTTTTAATTTTTTTATTCTGGACAAACTCGGATGTTTTATCTGTAACAATTTTTTTTAGATTAATTTCTACTTATTTCAGCTAAATACACAAATACCAGGGGGTCTCATGTCATTGTCTAAAGCGAAATTTTGATTAATTTCAAATTTGAAAATTAAACATCGAAACAAATAAAAATGTCATATTGGAGAAAGCAAGTAGCCCCCAGTTGAGTTACAAAGTCAAAGATGTTTATTAGTTATTTAGTTGCTACAGTACAAGCTGTACTTGTCACAGAATAGACTTACATAAGAGCTGAATAATTGTTATGAATTAAAAAAATATTAAAATGGAGAAAAGAAACATTACCTGCATCAAATTTTGTCCCTTGAACTTGAGCATGGCATATCTCATTTGAAGAAGGTTGGTTTGTTATATTAGATAGAGGTGTAGTCTGCACAGATTCTGTTCTGGGGCGACAGTAGTCGTTTTTTACCTCCACAAGAGTATCCATTAATTGGCATTCACCTGTAACGTAACATTGGATTAGTATCATAAGCACATTACAAAACAAGTTCCAAAAAGTAATTTATAGATCTTTGTGTATACCTATTAATTATAACTTAATTTTGACATAAACAAACACTTCTGTAAAAATACAGGATAGGTGTAGTAAAAAAACCAGAAAATAATAACATGTAAGTCCATAGGTCACCATTATAAAATAACAATAATTACCTGTACCAATTTTTATCTGTGTAACTTGAGCATGGCACGTCCCACTTGATGTAGGTTGGTTTGTTTTATCAGACAGAGGTGTAGACTGCACAGATTCTCTTCTTGGGCGACAGTAGTTGTGTTCTATCTCTACAATAGTGACCACTGATTGGCGTATACCTGTAACATATTTGAGAACATAATTCATCAGTACTAACACTGATTGAAGCTTTTAAGTGATTGATAGTAAACACATAAAAAATTAGTAAATCAACAATGATTTAGCAACTGACTGGTCAAGTCTGATCTAAGGTCTTATTCGCCATGTGGTTCTAACCATTCCCTTCTTATTTAAATACATTAAGTAGTAATTCTTTGTATGGTTCTGGTCATGACTTTAATGGGTTCCAAATGTATCAAATGCATTTTCTTTATGTTGGTAAGGATTGTTTAAAACATCTCACATACAACATACACACAAACAATATAAGTAGTAATTATGATTAACACACTCATTACAACATATTAATATTCAATGAGGTTCACTATAAAAAATATGTACCTAATTTAATAATAAAAGCTTGAAGATAATATTGCATGAATTGACTATGTTAAACTTACGGTTGAGAATTGTTGGTACAGCTGACCAAATAAGACGACCAGCAGGAGTTTTAACCTTTGGGTCAAAATGGTGATCACATATTCTCTTGTTTTTATAAATTTTCTTAGGATCACTTTCACTGAGATTCTCGCCAACAGCAGAAACCCAAGCAGAAAACAATTCACCACGCTTCTCAGGATTTGGAAACCGATGAATAGGTACACCGTGTACAACTGAAATAGGAATAACATTTTATGTCATGTTAGGCCTATCCTTTAATCAAATACTATAAATAGGTACATCACTCTTTAAGTGGGGAACTGTTTAGTGTCATTTATCATGCATCTAACAACAACATATTCACTTCAAACAATATTTCTTCGGATAGGTACATTGTTTCTGAAGCCCCATGTAGATGCTTACAGAAACAAATGTTATACAGAATCCATCTCTAGCAGGAAGCATAGAAACACAGAAACAGTTTTTAAACACAGATTTTTTATTCTGTAACACTTGATTTGTAGTGAATATGGCTTTAATCTAAATATTATTATACTATGTTTCGTGAAGAATATAATGTAAGATACTAAATTAAAAAGGCTTACCTGAGCTATCACAGCCAAATAGGCAATATTTTTTCTGGATTCCACGCATGATAAGAAAACAAGTAACCAACAGAAAACAGCAACAAATAACAACTTTAACCAGAAATAACAACAACTTTAACCAAAAACTTAACAGTAACGAGAAAAACAGTAACAAATAACCGAAAATTCAACAAAAACACAGGGAGAAAATCTCAAGAAGCGCATCAACATCGAAAGTCAGTTGACAATGAAGAACTTGTTGACGTTGATGACGTTTTCATTTGGATATTTTGACATAACGGCAAAATGGCCACCTGTTTTTTTTGCAAAACAGGCACTAGATGTCGCTGTCGGCTATGAAAATTACTGTTGTTTGAAGTGTGCCCCCCCTGGTATACTTGACCAAAGAGGGTTTGTTAACAATGCTTGATAAAAAAACAACCGTACATGATTACAAAGTATCAAAACAGTCAAGTGTCCACTACGACATGTGCCGAATTCAAGAAAGTGTCGAATTAGGGAAAGTAGCGAATTATGTAAAGTAGCGAATTCGGGAAAGTGTCGACCCGTTCCTGGACTCATATGAAATTAGTGTACTTATATAAGTTATCCTTAGCTTAATCGAATTGTTAATGACACTCGCACTTGACACTCAATAAGGGCTTTGAATAGCTTAAAAAATAGATAACGTTACCTCTATCATACGAAAATAACGCTAACACCAACGTTCATTATAACCGGTAAATTAACTAACCGCTCTATGATAGGCTAAAGCGTACTAGGTAACGCAAAAAAGTAACGATACAGTACGAGGTAACGTTACCTGCATTACTGCGGCCAATTTATAGAATAACGCTAACTAACGCTACTTAACGATACTTAGGGCTTTATTAATTTAGATGTTTCGTGTCGGATTGTTGCCGTGCGGTTTCATACGACTGTTTTAATATGAAACGCAATAAAATAGGGCGGCAGTAGTCCAACAACAAACGCCTAATTAAACCTTTTGATTGCCATTGTCGACTATAATCAACAAGTTTTAGCGGGCCTTGAAATAAAATAAAAAGAATATATGTAAATTTTTGGAATCCCTATCCTGTTGCAAGTTTTTACTCTGAATTGAAACGCTTGGCGTACAGGGGGGCGATTTATGAAGCGGTGATAAGTTATCACGTTATGATATCAATTACAAATGCTCCTTATTCTCTTATTACTTAACTTATTTTTGACTGAAAATTATTGAACGATATTTATCTTAATAATCAAATTGTAAATTAAACAAAAAATATTATATTTCTCAGTTTAGTGTATGTTACTTTTATTTCGATATCATTGATACGGCAACGCATTTATGATGTGGCGGTCAAAAGTTTAAAAGAGGCCCTTGTAATGTGAATTTGGTAACGTTATCGAGCCGTGCGCATGCTACATGTAAGACTTCATGGCGGACTTGAGCCGGCGCGGCGCGTGCGGGCTGTAGTCGGGCGCGGGCACTTGCGGCGCCCACGTGTCGCGCGGTTCCCTGCGCCACGCGCCTCGGTCGCTGGCCGGCGACGCGGGCCGCAGCGGCGGAGGGCGCTTCACGTCTTCCAGGTACGAGAACGGCCGCGACGAGCCCGGCGTCGGCTGCCACGAGTTCGAGCGGTCGAAGCCAACGCTGCGGATACAATGTTTCAACTGAAATAACTGCCTCTGCCTGTGCCCCTGGGCGCGGTTAGCCGCTGGATCGATTAGCCGAGCAGCGCAAAACCGGTCTTTGTCTAGCAGTGGACGTCTTTTTGCTGAGATGATGATGTTGGTGATGAACTGCCTCTGTAGTCAACTTTCGTAAAGTCATCGAACAAAAAAAACTCTGGCTCTTAAGGCACTTAAAGCAACGAACAATCCGAACTAAGGCCGTGTGGTGTTAATGGCCCGTTCGCCCTGTCCATCCATAGGAAAGGCTCGTGGCCCAGCACGTCAGTGGGGACATAAAATGAGCTATGATATGTTTATGAGCATGTCACGAAAATGTAAAGTTATCAATGTTTCTCTGGGCAGCGTACGTACCTACACATCATCCCGGTACCTAGTGTAAGTTTGGTTCTTAATTCACTCACGTGTACAAAAACGAGAATATATAATTAAGGTAAAATGGAAACTCCTGGGTGCCTAGTGTGAGTTTTGTTTACTATTCGTATTCATTCGATTACGTTTACGAATACAAAAATCAGTATGGCATTGAAGCAGCGCCTCCTGGCGACATACGAGACGAGTTAAAATTTTGCTATACAAATTCTTTCAAAATTTCGAATGGTTTGTACAAATTCTCGTTTTCGTTAACGTGACCTAATGCCCGATCGAATGAAACTAGCACCCTGATAATTTTACATAAATGTTTACTTACTTGGTGTACTCTGGCTTCAGATTATCGCGCATGGGGCTCCGACTGCGAGGAGTTTCTTCGCCATTCACATAACCATAATTGAGTTGCGATCTGTAAAATTGGAGCGTTCAGATATACGCAAATATGTGCATGCAGAGGTTACCTGTCCTCTGAGTAACATTTACATGTAGATTGTAAGTTTCATGTTATTATACATAACTGCTTTATTGTAACGTTTTATTGTAAATGTTGTTGGTGATCCAAATAAACAAAATAAATAAAATATACTGCTTTAATTACTACTACCCCTACTGGGTTTCGAGAGTTCTGGCCCACTGAATCATCGCGTCGAGAAGTCGTTCAAAAATGTCGTCTCGGGGTTGACCAAACCTAAAAAAAAGGAAAACACTCCCATTTGCATCGATTGCGCTGGGTCCCAGGTCCATATCTTTAACCGTTTCCGAGATATACGTTCGTCTTAATGTTTCTTTCTTTTAGTTGATGGCTTCGTGCGATTAGCACATTAAGCCAGTGTCAAAGTAATTTTTCTTACAAGTAATACATAAATATACAATATTTCCTTCCAGTCAGTATGATAATACTAGCACTAACACTAACGCACTAACGAACACTTAACGGTTAATAATCCACTATTATTTCAGATTAATATTCGACATAACACAAATTTTAGAAACTAAAACAAAACCGCAGACATGACTCTTCACTTTCCCAAGTCTAATGTTCCTCGTTAACGGCACCTCGGTCTTTTTTTTTTTAATAGTTAGCACGGCAAATAACTCTACACCACCTGATGCTATGTGGAAATGGAGTCCAGACGCGAAGACAACTGGTATGATGATGATGAATGATAATAATAATGAGAAGTGAGAAATGATATACCCCCCAACCCCTCGAGTAACTCAGTAAAGATGTGGGGGCTTTACTAATTCCTCGGGCGGACTTCTTGAGAGAATTTGAAAAGTGAAGTTGCACTGTTTTGTTCATTTGCCAACACTCATGCGCACTAACGAACACTTAACGGTTAATAATCCACTATTATTTCAGATTAATATTCGACATAACACAAATTTTAGAAACTAAAACAAAACCGCAGACATGACTCTTCACTTTCCCAAGTCTAATGTTCCTCGTTAACGGCACCTCGGTCTTTTTTTTTTTAATAGTTAGGACGGCAAATAACTCTACACCACCTGATGCTATGTGGAAATGGAGTCCAGACGCGAAGACAACTGGTGTAGCGTGAAAACAACGCGGCATCAGTCAACTTCACTCTGCCGACCCACAAGGTGCTTCTTCACGCCTCGTTTGAAGGACCCCATATCATAGGAAAGAGGGAAAACGTGTGCTGGTAGACTATTCCATCTTTTGGAGGTGCGACAAAGAAACGAATCACCAAATTTCTTTGTGCGCGATGGGATATGTGTGACAGTGAAGCGATGACACCGGAGAGCAGCACGTGTACTCCTATGGAGGAAGGGAGAAGGTGGGATAAGGTCAAAGAGTTCTTCAGAGCACAGTAACACATCAATTCTAATGATCTCTACTAGTTCAAGAACGTTCGCGTCTGTGCATTTCCCAACAATGTATTATCCACTGACACCGAAGACGAAGACTACAGCTCAAGACGACCAACCTATATTTTCAATTATTCCCTAACCATTCCAAAATATCAAAAATGCACAACGTTAATATTCAAGTTTTCACTTCTGCCGGCACTCCCGGAGTGCAACCCGTCTTTTTTTTTTATTCATTCTTTGTACTCATTGTTATAGCTCACATCTTGATGAGGGTACATCTCCGTCTCCATACCATAACGTCCATACATAATGTGTTTGGCAATCACCAAAACAAAAAAATTCAATAGCTACGAGCAGTTAACCAGTTCAAAGTTAATGAATAAAGTTGTTAAAATTGCAGAAACAAATACCGCTGTCCTAACGAAGAATTTAGTAAAGTGGTTAGTCGTAATGCACAGAAAATGGTAATAAGAGTTTATTGCCATTAGCAAACGAGTGTCATAGCATCAGGAATTCGGGAAAGGTGATTAAGACCGAGGTGTCGTTAACGAAGAACATTATGACGAACGTATCATCAGCGTTATCTCCGACCGAACGACTTCTCGACGCGACGATTCAATGAGGTCTCTTCAACTCTCGAAACCCTACTACTTGCTTTTCTATATGAACTTGCTTTTTCTTCACGTATCAATATACAAGATAGTGGGAATTCGTTAACGTGCATTGAAACAAAACAGTGCAACGTGTGCTACGTATTTTTTAAAGTTCTTACAAAAAGACAGCGCTACAAAATTAACAGTAACGTAAGAAACGACGACGTAGTTTGCTGATGGCCTCAAACGGCATTTTCAGCGTCACCGGATTTTTTTGGGGGCGGCGAGAAACCGAAAGGGTTCCTCAAGCCGTGTGAAACGAAACGAATACGAGTATATACGTCATACTTACTTATAGTGATGATTTTATTTCCAAATATTATAAATATTTTTTAAAACCTGCTTAAAACTTAAATTCGTATCCTCACCCGCCCACACTGCCCGCTCCTCCATTTCTATTGGACTGGCATATGTCACACTGATGGTTACAAGTCTCATGTCTCCTTGGAGGCCTAAAATTATCAATACAAATTACAAATTGGTTTGGTAAGGTGACGTTTTGGAATAACATAACAATACAGTGTCTGTATTTTATACTTACTCGTAGGCTTTAATTGCACCCATTTTGTGTATTGAATGCTGAAATCATACAGTTACATTTAAATATCGATTTTTTATAAGAGCTACTGTGGGAAAGTGAAGATATACTTATTCGTGTTCAAAACCTCTAAAAAACGAATGTTTCTTTAACAATAGCTATATCCCAAAGGTCTCAGATGCGTCGAACAAGCCTAACTTGTCCATAGCCAAAGGTCTCAGATGCGTCGAACAAGCCTAACTTGTCCATAGAAAAGTTTCATGAGTTTAGAGATATGACCAATGTCAGGTATTTTTAAAAAAATCACCAAATTTATATTATTTTTGTATCAGAGTTATTTTAGAGGGGCCTGGTACCTAATCCCGAATGACAAAAGCCCGAATAACAAATGCCCGAACACTAAGGCCCGAAGAATCACTTGCTCGAACGCTTAAAATCTCGATAGTTCATAAGCCCGAAAACTCAAAAGGCCGACACACAAATGCCCGAACACTATTCGCCGAAGAATCATTAGCCCTAATGCTTAAAATCCCGATCGTTCATAAGCCCGAAAACTCTTTAAATAGATAATATTAAAATAATCGACACAGTAGCTTGTTTCTTTTGGTGAACTGTGGACATTCCGGGCGCTGGTCTTTAAAATGTCTCTGACCACATTTTTGGGATTTGTGGGCGTGAGCTGTATGTATAAATATAGGTTAGGCTTGTTCGACGCATCTGAGGCCCACCTACCTCCGGTGTCAGTGTGACGAGCTAACTTTGGGACAACCTGTAAAATAAGTTTAACGTTGGAAGTTTTTATAAATAGCGACATATCAATAGAAATATATACCTAATCGTATTAGTTTAGAAGGGTCTAACCTTTCGACCCATTAGATTCGGAAGATTTATTATACCTATATCTTTTTTTTTACAAAATCTTCAGCCAGATTGTGTTTCTTACCTCAGATTTATGTATTTCTCGCACATACTCCACTAAATAAATAACTAGCAGTACGAGCAAAACTACGTTTATGAAGTGTCCGATGTAGCCCTTCAGAGTGACGCTCATAAAAAACATGGCGCCCAGTCGCAGCGAGTCCAGCGTATAGCGTAGTCCTGTGTCTGACACGGGATTTTCATTCTGCAAATTTATTTAATATTTTTATTTATTTATAATAAGCATACACAACAGGTTGACGATTGCTTACGCAGCCGGGGCCGACGTGCTTTACGAGCTTTACGTGCCTTCCAAAGCGGGAAGGAGATCGAGATGATACATTTTTGGTGACCCATCCGATGACAAGCCTTTACGAAAGTCGCCTTTACGTGAAAGTTGCTTGCTCGCTTGATAAAATGTGTTTACACAACATGCCTGTAAAAGTAGCGCGCCAAAGATGGGAGAGGCTATGTCCAGCGGTGGACTAATTTAGGCTGATGATGATGAAATGCTAGATTTATTGAGATTTAACAATGTTCACAAGAAAGCAACTTCAGGGCGCTTAGCATAATGAGTTTTACTTTTAGAATATTACTCACTGTTCGATCACGTTAACGAATCGAGAAATTTCCGACAAATACTTAGTTCTATCCCTTCAATCTCCATGTAGTCCTGATGATGATGATGATGATGATGATGATGACCCTTGATGACTTTTTCGTTAACATAATCGAATCACATAATAAGGAGACCTCAGAAGGTAGGCTTTATACATACCGTGCTCGAGCAATGCAATCATAGAACCTCTCACGAACACAGGTTCTAGCGACAGCTACGCTTGGACGGCTCCGAGCTGTTCCGAGATCCCGTGTCCGCGAGAGGTTGTCTCGTTGTGTCTCTGAACAATAACTAATAGCTTTAGTTATTGTTCTGAGGGTTGTGTGGCGTTGCTCGAGCACGTTTTAGTATGAAGCTTTTCTTCTACAGTCTCCTTATTTTGCGATTGAATGATGCACTTTTGATGATGCGAAGCTATTTCATGCAACAACCATCAATACGGCTCACCAAGTTAGTAGTTATGTAAGTGTAGTCCATTCCGAAGTGCGACGCTAACGTAAGGTCTATAATGAGAGAGCCGAGGCACAGTCCTATGTACACGTACAGGAACAAATTCATGTAGTAGTTCGTTCTTGAAGCTGTCGTTATCACTGAAACAAATATGAGGCGATAAGTACCTATTGCAAACCACCAATACGCACTGGGCCCGCGTGGTGGTTTATGGCTCGATCTCCATTCCCATCCATGGGGAGGGCTCTAGCTGTGGGGAGATAAAATGAGTTGATGACGAAGTATTGCAAATAGGTATTTAATTATATTCAAATAACTTATAGAATATTGTTTTATAATGTTTACGCGAACACTACTCATTGAAATGAAACAACTTAAACGCGTGTAGATCCGTAAAAGTGTTTCATTTCAATAATGTAGAGTTTCGTTGAAATTTTACTGAGTGCCAGCATTCTCGTTTAAGTCACAAATCAGTTGCTGACCTTTAATTTTCTAATGATTAAAGGAGTGAGTCCATCGCTGGTTCCTGCGAACACCGATGCCACTACTCCAGGTCCAGTTAGCTGAGTCAGCACGAACATTTTTGAAGCATAAGTTATTATCTACGATGTGGGGTCCTTCAAACGAGGCGTGAGGAAGCACCTTGTGGGCCGGCAGAGTGAAGTTGACTGATGCTGCGTTGTTTTCACGCTGCACCAGTTGTCTTCGCGTCTGGACTCCATTTCCATTTAACATCAGGTGGTGTGGGGTCACTTGCCATGCTAACGCATTTATGAATAAGTCTTAACACGTAAGTTCTGAATCTATTTTTGATTACCTATATTTTGGCGTTGACAATTTCGCCAAGAACATACTCTGGGTGTGCGAGTTTAATTCGCCATTCGATAACTTTACCAAAAACGAGTATCTGGGGGCCTAGTGTGAGTTTTGTTTAGGTACTGTCCGTATTCATTCGATTAAGTTTACGAAAACGAAAATTAGTATGGCATTGTAGCAGCGACTCCTGGCGGCATACGAAAAAAAAAAAAAAAAAGTTAACATTTTGCTATACAAATTTTCGTTCCCGTTAACGTGATCGAATGGCGAATGAAACTCGTATGGCACCCTGTATTGCATTGAAGCAGCGCCACCTGATGACAAACGAGGAGAGTTAATATTTTGCCATACAAAATCTCTTTACATTAACGTGATTGAAAGGTACTGCTAGTGCTTTATATGTATTTATTGTGTATTCATTGAATATCTATTTGTCGAAAAGGGGATAAAACAATACGTAACATATGTTAATGTCTCTTGAGCTGAGTAGTTCCAGCGTCCTCCCATCAGAAACGATTAGCAACTTACCTCATTTGTCGCCCGGAGGCTGCATCAATGTCATACAATTTCTTAACGTGATCGCATGGTAGATGAAACTCTCACTCAGTAGGTACTCTGGGGGGCCATTTTTGAACCGAAGGCTAATTGTCACGCTATAATATCAATTACTTACGAGTGCTCCTTTTTCTCATAATGAAAGTCATAACTATTTTTGACACCGAAAATTCTTTTACTGCTGGGTTTAAGCCCATAACACGCCAACTTAGCCGGCCATGTGCGGGCGTCGTCATCTACTGACTTCTGGTCACCCCGCCGCGCCGACATCGTTTGACCACCGACCACCTAGCAGGTGGTCTACGTCGAAGCCGCTTCCCATCTCTGGGCCACCACTCCGTCACTGCATTGGTCCATCCATAGGCCAATGGTCCTAGCAACGTGTCCTTACAAACAAATACATACCTACATAGATAAATATTATCATGTTCACAAACCTGAAACTAGAACTATAGCTGCAACCAGAGTCAACACTGAAGCACTCAGCGTGATACAAGTCAACACGAACACGGAGTAATCGCTCGTGGTCCCATCCAGCGCCAAAGCGGCGTCGCACTCTTCATCTGCAACATCAAATTAGGGTAGTGGCAGGCACCATCGTTCGACACTTCAGCCCAATGTCCTACATAGTTTTATACGCCAAAAAAAAAAACAGATTTTCATTGAAAATGAAAATGAATTAATGGAAATTAATGAAATTGAATGGCCGTATTCGAGAACTTCGCAAAGCCACATTTTTCTAATACAGGGCCATAACGATTTTCGGATGCTGATCACCAAAACAATTTTCTTTAAAACTATTAAAAAGAGGTGGAATACCGCATGCAGGCATAGTGTAAATAGTTTCTAGGTTTGAATTTATATTGCTTGGCAACAGAATGTTTTTACGTGTCACTGTCTGTCACTTTGTCTTTATTGTATCTTAGTTTATTCAGTCAAATAATATAAGATTATAAACTAACAGAATCTCCCTCTTAACACTGTGACGTCTTTATATGTGTTGTGTTTTGTTTTAGGTGGTGCTAACTCCGTATAGATACTCAATTCACAAAGTTTTAAAAAAAGATATATCTTCTACCGGCCAATATTTGTAACTTCTACTGGCCATTTTCCAAATTGTAACGTGTCTCGTTAATCACTCGACATTGGCGAAATTATTGGTGTTGGAAAAACCCTACAGAAGCCATTTCACAAGAAAATAATAATAAAAGTTATCTTTATTAAAGACCGACAATATTTATAAACTGCGTTTAAACTCTAGTATTCAACTTCCTTTTAGCATATACCTTACTCGCTAATTTAAACGTTTGTTATTTAAAAACGTAATAACTTTGTCCATACGATGTTCGTACTAACATTGAATGATGACTTCAATACGTCATCATCACGCTCGCATCAAGTAATTATGAAGATTTTTGCTAAATTTAAATAAATAATCAGTGATTAGTGATTAATTATCAAATTCGCTACGATTAGGTCGATTAAGCGTTTTAAACGTTTTCCTGTTTAAACAAAGAAAGGTGCACTGAGGATAAACTTGGGCAATCATTATAATATTAGGTATAACGTTTTTCAAGTACTTAGGTATAGTATCGAGTAGATGTGCTCATATTAAATACCTTGCTAGGTATGTGATGTATAGCTATTCCAAGCCTACACTGAGTTTATTTGTGAGAGGGAGGAGACAAATCTCACATAATGACTTAAATTACGAGAGCTGAAAAACCTCGTGCGTATAAGTACCTAGTATTGGTACACCTAGGGAATAAAATTAACAAATTATAAATGGAAAATAATACTTATTATAAATATTTGTGTGTTTTGTTCAATTTATAATCATAGTCACTGGTGAGATTCTTAAATTGCACCTCTGACAAAATTAACTAACTCGTAATTTATTATAATTTAAAACCATTAAAAACTATTTATAAAATTTATAAAATACAGTGAAAAAATTAAACGCCCACCCGATCCAGCCAGTATTTCACTGTATTTTATAAATTTTATAAATGTTTAATTTAGCTTTAGTGCAGCAATTAGCACTTGAAAATAAAAAGTAAAATTTACCATTAAAAACTGTTACTATTTAGAACTGATGTTTTTACTGACTAATATGAGTTTTTTTATGCGTGTAAATAAATGAAACGCATTATTAAGGTTTAACTCCTTCACTTACCTAGAATATAAAATCTGTACAGAGTGTTAATAAAAAAGTTGGATGCTGGAACTGACTCCGCGGCCGCAGCTTCGCAGTCGAACCGGTATACCAAGGCTATTATCGACAGTACGATATACACCATTGAAAATATCTGGAAATTTTGAAAAACTTAAGTCAACTAGGGTATGTTTACAACAACATAAATATCTACGAGGAGCCCGCTCTGCAATTGCTAAGCAACTTTAGCAAAGGCCGGTCATTGGTTGGGTGACTAAAAACGTACTATCTCGAGCTCCTCCGTGCTTCGGAAGGCACGTAAAGCCGTAGGTCCTGGCTGCATTAGCAGTCATTAACAACCACAGTCACACAGGGCCGGGTGGTGGTTGTAGGCCCGTTCTCAGCAGTGGAGACATAAAAATGAGCTGAGGGCCTTGTGTGAGTTACTTATGACATTCGATCACGCTAACGAAAACGAAAATTTGTATGGCAAAATTTTAACTCTTCGCGTATGTCGCCAGGAGGCGCAGCTAAAATGCCATACAAATTTTCGTTTTCGTAAACGTAATAGAATTAATACGGATATTAAACAAAACTCACACTAGGCACCCAGGAGCTGATGATGATGATGATGATGATGATGATGATGATGATGATGGACATGGAACTATATCACGAACATTGTTCTTGAATTAGACTTAGTTTAAACTTTGATGTAGGTAGGTACCATTCTGTTACGTTAACGAAAACGAGAATTTGTATGGCAAAATTGCAACTCATTCCGTTTGTTTGTAATTTGTATGGCATGCAAGCCATCGCCTCTTGATGACTTACACTAGGAGTAAACATTAAATTTTGCCATGCCAGCCGTGTATTAAAGGACAACTGGTGGTAGAGTTCTCATAAGGAACCATATAAATAGCTATAGCTACCGCCCTGAATTATAGGTACCTATTTCTACTCCAAGCAAAAGTGTCTATATTGCTGAGTCTCGTTCGGCACAGAGTATAATATGTATACCTAGTTACAGTTCCGATTTGAAGGGCGTGAGTTTTAAACAGTTTAATTACTAGGGGTAGGGAAAGAACCAAATTGTTCTTCCTTTTTTCTACTAGCTAAATTATTAGCGGTACCTTAAAAAGTGTGTCGACTTATGTATGATTAACATTACCTAGGCTGCATTATTGTTAAAATAAGTGTATCAAACCCTGATACTGAACATTACATAATGTGGCTGTTAACTTTTACTGAAAAAATGTAAATAAAAAAATGTAAATGCCACATTGCCGACTAATGAATGCGCGTACGGCACGCGCACGAGGGGTACCAAAACATAGCACTGAAGTCAAGGTGTTGCAAGCGTATAAATAGATAGAAACCAGTAGGTATAGCCGCGCATCAAGCAGACATAAAGCTTGCTCGGTGACTCAACCGAAAAAATACTTCTGGGACATGTACTTACTAGAGATTATGATAATACAATAGTTCAGATTATTAAGCTATCACAACAGGGTTAGCTGATGAAAACGATAACAATAGAATATTAATTGTTAATGTATTCTATGATTCACATGAGCGTGATTCATGGTAAAACATTATCGCTTAATATTTTTTGATGTTTTAATAGATATTAGAATATTAATTGTAATATTAATGTTGTTATTCATGGTGGAAGAAAAATAATGTTCATTTTTTATTTTAAGTTTTTATCTTCAAAACATTTAAGCAATGTAGCAGAGCATAAAAACTCGCAGTGCACTGTTAGATTGCACACAACACACACAATACCTATAAGCCTAAATATTAAATGTCTTAAATATGGTCACAAATGATTAGTTTTTTCAGAAGTAGGTAAGTATTTTCTAGGCACAAATTAGGTATGGCATTAAAAATGGCTCAAAATGAAAATATGTAGTGGTCATACGATGAAGCGATCGCGTTTGTAAACACTTGTGTCTCTAGTAGGTACTTGCTACATACACTACTCAACATATTTCAATCAATAAAGGTACACAAGGAAAAAAATATGAATACACTTTAGCATCTCTATCCCCTTTGCAATAAGGGTCACACTCACAATCTGTTTAATATATTCAACAACACCAGTTGCCGGAAAATAAGCGCACAGCTCAAATTAATCACGTTTAGGACTTAGTTAAAAATAACAATAATTAAAATTAACAATGAGTTGTGAAAACAAAAACGTATACACATAGCGGGTTAAACAAAGTCAACTGGTGTACTTACAATAGTTAAACTTCCAGACAGAACTGATACCAGGACGAGCCTCGAAGAGGGCTGGGGTTTAGTTGCCGAACTCATTTTCTGTACAGTTCACCTATTAATTACAAACAAACACGTCATATCCTACTACAGTCTACTCACGAAGGGACAGAGCAGAACTACGAATCGATGTGTTAATCGTATCATGATAATTGTTATCGGCTAGTATTAATGCGCGCACTATCTATCTATAAAGATATTTGCAGAATGTTGCTGTTTATTTTGTCCTTTATTAAAAATTATCGTGAAAAATACCACATAGATTACCCAAGTACACGCACGGTAACGTTAATGTGTTCTAAGTAGGTACATAGTACTGTAGTATGGTAGTAGTAGGATGGTGCGCCACAATGAGGAAAGATAAAGGGAAGATCTTCCTCCGAGCTGGGTGGTATAGCTCGGGGACCGAGGTCCAACGGATGGTCGATTTGGAGAGAGATTGCTGATTGCCGCTGCGGCATTTTCAGCTTCACCGGGCTTTTTGGGGGCGGCGAGGAACGTAAAGGGTCCCTCAAGCCGTGTGAAACGAATCACCTTCAGAGATTATCTAGAGGGAACGGCATCGCGCACAAGTGCGCGTCCCCGTGCCCTACTAGATTCTCCGAAGGGTTCGGATCGGATCGGGGAGCGGAGCAACCCGAGGGCGCCTCTAAAGGCACGGACCTCGGCTCGGGTTGACCGGGCCGTGGAGGAGGAGAGAACCGACCAGGTACATGTCTGTACCTGGTATAGAGCGTGTATGAACCGGTTCTTCGTACCCTTGTTCTACGAGTACGGTGTCTTGGGCCTAAACTGGTGTGCATGTTTAGTGTATTCTGTAAATGTGTGCTGTCATTTAGAGGATCGGGCGGGGTCCAACTGATGTTAGTCGGAGGTGCTATATATAGCGAAGGAGATGGTGAAACTTCGCTATCGCGATGCAGGCTTTCCATACTATTTATCGTCGTAGTATGGCGACGTCGTTGGTATGCGTTTGTGGCGCCATCTGTTGACACGGTTGAGAAGGTGTTTGCTTCGTGTCGATTAATGTGCGGCGTATGCGGTAGGTGACGCCGCCACAGTACCAACATATACATACACAAATATCTTAGCGGAAGTTTAATCTATCTCTACATTGGCAACTATTCAGGGTTTTTTGTGCGTTTAAGGCACTTAATGCCAATGGTAGTTAAAATATATCATAAACCCTAAAACGTCAAAGCTTTTTTCGTAATGCCTACTTATTGGCATACCAAGCATATTTTGAGATCAATTACATTTTAAAATAAAGGTAAATGTCGCTTATACAGGACAGACATCAATAACGTTGGTAAGGGGACCGACCGACGCGACGTCCAAAAAATGGCATCGATACATATTCGGATTTACGACTAAGTGTTAGTATTCAAGATACATTTATTTAGCACTAGTTGTCGCCCGCGACTTCGTTCGCGAATACTACACTGTCCCACGGGAACCTGTTACCGGGACAAAAAGTATTACTTATATGCCCTAGTCCGGGTCATGGTCTGTCTATGTGCAAAGTTTGCATAAAAATTCGTTCAGCCATTTTCACGCGCTGCGCGGTCAAATAAACAGACAAACAGATAATCAGATACACAGACAAACAGACAAAAATTCTTAAAACTGTTGGAACGTGTTCTGTTATCAATTCTAAGTATCCCCAGCCAACTTTTTTTCGAATATCTTCCACGTACCTACAGACTTTCGACGCTCTTTAAATTTATTATATGAAGGTGACTCAACGCAAATTCTATGGAAACTTCAAGTAAATGTCTATGTACGGTACAGGGTAGGTAAAGGGTTAACGGTGTTTTTGTAAAGTACTGGCTACTGCATTTTTTTGACACTTGATCACATTAACGAAAGCGAGATTTTGTTTAAGAAAATGTTAAGTCTCCTGGGTGCTTAGTGTGAGTTTTCTTTACCTACTATCCGTATTCATTCGATTACGTTTACGAAAGCGAAAATTAGTATGGCTTTTAAGTAGCGCCTAAATATTATTCTGTGGTAACGCCTCCTGGCGACATACCTACGAGAAGAGTTAAAATTTTGCTATACAAATTCTCGTTTTCGTTAACGTGATCGAATGGCGAATGAAACTAGCACTAGGCACCCTAGTTTGTCACCAGGAGGAGCTGATTGAAAGTCATACAAATTCAGGTCAAATAAAACTCGCACTAATAGATACTCCGGAAATTTGTTAGCTTGGAACAAACATTCTTTTTTGTACCCATTCCGATAGAACTGATTGATGAGTGCGAGTTTTTTTTCTTCAGAATTCGATGGAATTGAACTTAACTACAATATACCTACGTATTTGGATTTCAGCAGCTGCGGTCGGAAGCAAGTAGTTTTCACCTGTTACTCATCTGGTTGTTGTGAAGAAAACTTAGCACTCAACGCGCTAATAAGAAAATATACTTATATGGACTTTATACCCCACCAAGACGGAGTTGAGACGGAGAGAGCGTTGGTGCTCCTAAGTTCTTTCGTTATTCCTGCGATGCGAATTCTCTGCAAGATATTAATAGTATATCTTAATCTCAAATCTCTCTAATAATATATCTTAATGTCTTATTTATTGATAAATAAACAACAAATCTTTAAGCCTTCTTTCCCGTAAATTGCCTTTGTTTGTGGAAATCAAGCCTACTAACAATAAGTCAGACTGTTTCATGGTCTAAAGATGTGCATCTGCTAGTCTGAAGTATATAGGTAAGACGTATTACCCGTGCGTTCCCTAACCAGCAGTAATGTAAAAACAGGCGTAAAATTATGAGAGATAGACAGATATTGGCCGCACAGTCGGATTGTATCGTTCGAGTCTTTCTTAGTCTATCTTTCTATAACCATATATAACTATATATATATATATTTCTATAACTATTAGTTTACAGCTTCATGGTACCAAAGAAATCCTAAAATGAATTAATGTTTTATAAGTATTCTATAGTTATAAACGCTGTACCGTTTAACAAAATTTTCATGGTACATACTCGTTGTACATAGGTTGTACATACTCATAAATTATGTGTCAATTTTGTATTTTTTTGACGTATCAAACCTCTTTCCCTCTAGCAAACACATGTCAAGTGCATCGTGATGATGCAATCAACAAAGTTTTAATTTATATGTTGCCGCAAAACGACAATTAATTACCTAAAATGTACTGAAATTCCATAACAATAATCATGTCGTAACGTTAAGCGCATGCCATAGTTTACCATCTCCGCTATGACAAATCCAGAAAAGTTGCTCACCGGACTCCTTTACCTATTTTGGGCATGGCGCATATGCAGTTTCTCTTACTCAAGTTACTCTTTCTCCGACCTCATAACTCCTTCCAGCGCCGGCGTTTGGGTGAAGAGTGTGGTGATGATGTGCGTCATGGTAAGCTCCATCCTCCTGCAAGTGGTACCCTTGGCCGAGTTCCCGCGGGTGAGCCTCGCTAGCAGGTTCCTTAGCATACCGTCACAGGCATACTCCCTATACTTCGCCCACAAATACATCGGCGCAACACTTGACAGCAGAAGGGTCACTGTCTTCATTTACTTGGTAACAATATTGTCTGTCGCTGAGACCTTCTACAAGATTAATGAAGACTGGAATAGAATAGAGTGAGCTTTAGCCTTTAGCTTTTGCTTTAGCTTTTGACCTTAGAGCCTTAATTCTCAACTGGGATAACTAGTCATTTTGTTGGTGATACAAATATATCCGATGAAAAACGTGAATTCTTTGGCTGCAATAATTATGGTCTCATACATTTCGGCATAGAACACTGAAAGCAAAGAACATGCATATAGTCATAACATTTTAAGGCAATTTTAAAATTTGTTTTACCTACTAGGATATCTTAATATAAGAAGCAATACTCCGATTAACTTTTATTTGGCCCTGTCCTGTTAATGTATCAAGTGCGAATATTTTGAGTAATCACATAATAAAAAAAATGCTGGTTTTCGAGAAGCTGACACGTGACGACTACAAGGGTAAAAATTTAGAAACCGGTAGCCTCAATAGGGGTTTTCTGACAGGGGGGAGAGGAGGGGGAAGGGTTATAGTCCCCCCCTCCAATCCTCGTCTGCCGGAGATACGTACATTTAATGAAAAAAAAGTTTTCGTAACATAACCTCAAAGTAATATTTGGTCAGAATTTTGCAAGAAGGATAAGAAAAGGTGGGGTGAGGGGAGGGGAGGTATTAGCCTCTGGTACCCCTTCCCTACTTCCTGTGTGGTAAAATTGTACAACCGAGTCACAATTTTGAGGTTTTGAGTTTAGAAGTTTTTTATTTTACAAACTAATCGCTTCTGAATGTCTCCGGCGCTGCGAGAAGTGCAGCCCCTTCGCCCTTGCGTAACAAACTACAGGCATTCCATCTCTCCCTCCGCGCCTCCGGGAGTAGGGCAGACTAGTACCATGTGGGGTCGGGGTTGACTAATTCGGTTCTGTCACTAATTTTGATGACCTACCTACCTATTTTATTCGCATGTACACTGGGTAAGCAACGGAAACAGAATAAACACAACATAAAATGGCGGTTTAACGTTTCGCTTATGTCATTTTTGACATAACACGTTTCATTTCACATTGTTGTTGTAGTTTTTGCGTGTTGTTCTATCTTTTTTTCTCACTTCTTGCGTTTCGTTTCACTCAAAAAAGAAAGATAAAAAAATACGTAGGTAACTTTCCGGCAACCAAAATCAATACTAAGTGTTTCAGTAAGACCCCTTAAGCCACCTCATAGTATCAGTTTCCCCAGAACGAGGCTACCGCCTTCTAAATCCAACCCGTACTTAGTTAATATGATGAGCAATCAAACACATTAAATATTAAACAGTCCCTTATTTATGAAAAGTGAGTTTTAAGGTAGTACCTACCTCACAAATATTATAAATATATTATATACCTGCCAACACAGTTTCCCGTGATATCGAGGAAATTGTAAAAACCTTTTTTTTTCAGAATGATAATGTCGACTAGAAACCTTTCTGTCCGTCAGTACGTAGGCGGTATTTGGCGGAAAGGAGTGTCTACAGTGTAAACTGTAGACACTCCTTTCTTCTCTGTACAAGAGAGCCATTTTTGATATTTCAATTTTATTTGGACCTATATCAATAAAATTCAATTGCCACAATTGATATTTACAGCATCACTAGAGAATGGCTAAACCGATTTTGCTAATTTAATTTTTCCTAATTGTAAGACAAGGATTGTATTAAAAAAAGGGGTTTCGAGCTGGTAAAACCATCACGGGATACAACTGTATACGCAGATGATATCGTGCCGCTAGAAGGTAAATTATACTGAAAAATACATAATGTACGCAAACAACTTCCGTGCTTCGGAAGGCACGTACAGCCGTTGGTCTCGGCTGCATTTGCAGTCGTTAACAATCACCAATTTGCACTACGCCCGCGTGGTGGTTTATGGCCCGTTCTCCCTATCCATCCATAGGGAAGGACTCATGCCCCAGCAGTGGGGACATACAAATGAGCTGATGATGATGAGGTATACAATTGTACTGTTGCGACGGGTAGGCGATGATTGTTACTTACTACAGCAGATTTAAATTAAAATATAATGTGCCACCTTCTTCAAACTTTACACTTTTTAATGAGAAATATAAACTTGACGACCTCCTTGGTCGAGTGGTTTGTACACCGGTTTTCACGGTGTCGCCATCTCTGAGGGCCCGGGTTCGATCCCCGGTCGGGTCAATTTAGAAATTATTGTTTTTCTAAATTGTCTCGGGTCTGGGTGTTTTCTATGTATAATAAGTATGCATTCAATTCTTTTAAGTATGTTTATCCGTTGTCTAGTAACCATTTAACGAGCTTCATAACAAAGTTTCTCTTGGGCTAGATAATTGGTGTGAGTGTAGGAATTATTTATCACCATCATCATCATCATCATCATCATCATCATCATCGTCGTCATCATCATCATCATCATCATTATCATCATCATCATCAGCCTATACACGTCCACTGCTGAACATAGGCTTTTCCAAGTGCACGCCACTGAGCACGATACGAGGGTACTCTCATACAGCTCTTGCCGGCCACCTTGCGAAGATAGTCGTTCCACCTAGTCTGAGGTCGGACCAAAAAATATATTAAATGGTTAAATGGTTGGTATATGAATAAATAGTCTTTCTGGTAAATACAAAAATTTATTAACAATCTTACAAAACAATTTGACAAACTTTAAAATGACATTGAACAGTTAATCGACACTATAAAAGGACGGTTACATTTGAATTTTGAAGCTTACCACAATCTCATGATGAAATGAGATCTGAAAGCTATAAAATAATCATAAAATAACATAGTCGTTTGGCAGCTATTGTGTAGTTACAATATCAGCTATTTTATCATACTGCCGCACTCAGAGACAACAATTAAGGTTTTATTAGCATCTATGATTTTTCAACGCAAAATCGTTTTTCTTTATGACGTCCTAAGTATTCTTTTAGAATAAGAAATAATTGGTATTAGGTTAATCATTAAGTTAATTGATATCCCTGAGCAAGTTAAATTTTAAAAACAAAATTTCAGTGTATATATTATTATATATAGACTAAGTTGTTACCTAGGTGGATTTTGAACTCATATTGCTAACGGAAGTTATTAAAAATGGATTAAACCATATGCAAAAAAAGACCATTCATAAATAACGATATACCGTTGCTTTCCCAAGTTAGGAGACCACAGACCTATATTAATATAGATCACGCAAGTACACCTACTTCAGACGCTTCGAGTGAGTCCATCTGTGCTCACTGTCAGTTTCCTACATTTAGTCCGCGGTTGACATTATCCTTGTGCATCATCTGTCAAAAATAAGAAGAATGCCTCGATGCACCATTATAAATTGTAAAAACAATTCATCTGTAAGTAGACAATAAGTAGAAAAGGATGCCTTCCGCGATTTTCATTCAAGAATTTTCGTTGTCAAAATTAAGTTGCTTTCGATATAAATCGATGACAAAATCGATGACCGAATGTATGTATTAAAATCGTTCGCAACGCGGCATTCTTAAATCGATGTAGATCATAGTAAGTATGTCAAAAAAATGTGGCACGCTGGGTTTTCTATCTAGATATTTGGTCTGTGGGATACTCCTTAGTTGGAAAACTCTAACAGAAAGATTCACGTAAGCGTAAGGCAGTACAAAATTAAAATCTTGAAATAAGGCTTGAAGATAACGAAAACTTAAATAAACTTATGAATGACCCCATAAATGTTTTATAATTAATAATACCTAACTGCCGCCCTCAGATATATTAATTAACGTTAATGAATACTTGTAAGCCAATATTTTTCAGCAAAGACGAACTTACGTAGTAGTTGTTACAAACTCATTTACAATGACAAAACATAAGTGCTAAGTAATAATTAGTTGTTAATTGATACCTCTGAGTGCGGCAGTAAGAAATGTAAATTGATAAATTCCGTGGTCTTTATCTATATTTTAACAGTGCAATTACCCTTACATACCTCTAAATAAGAACAATGTTATCAGTTCTTTTGCCTACTAAGCAGCAACTTCTGTGTAATGTTATTATTAAACTTACAGAGTCCTAAAATTACTTTAGGAGAAAATTTTAATAATAAACTTGTAACGACATTTGTTATTCCGTCCCTTAACAAGTACCCACCCACTAAAAACACTTCCGTAAAATAATTATACTATTGTAAAAAACCTTTAACTATTTGGTTTGCACGACCCACTCCGTCTCTTCGTAACATTGAACCTAATTAACACAGTACATACAAAAATACAATTAATTGAAAACTTAACATTTAAGTATACAGTTTACCACAAAAATATGAATAACCTACCCACTTCACAAAATAGAATTGACATATTTATTTTTAAAGAACGTATGTACACACGCCTGCTTAACAGGCTTCCACAAACTGCCGAATTGCCTCAATAGAATTTGAACTTTATGACCATGGCATATGGTTGAACGTTTATTGAAGAAATTTGACAGTTTTTTGGATAGTCTGATGTGCAGTACAACGCTACATATTCTATTAAATTAAATTAAATTCAATCATTTATTGCACGTATTGA
This sequence comes from Eudonia truncicolella, assembly GCA_949315975.1. Lineage (NCBI taxonomy): Eukaryota > Metazoa > Arthropoda > Insecta > Lepidoptera > Crambidae > Eudonia > Eudonia truncicolella. The sequence continues at coordinate 18,644,507 of OX438825.1, read as the reverse complement.
GTATACATAAGTGGTTACAATATTGGTTAGATAAAAAGTTAACAATGAACATAGGTAGGTACTTACATTCTAATAAAAGAGCGGAAGTAGGTGCATTAATTAAGTACAGTCTGCATTAAAATGATCGAAGCAACGTAAGTGGTGAACAGAAATATCTTAGCGCTTAAGTGAACTAAGCCTGTTGTTATATACTTGCCATAAAGTTTTAGTATTACTTTAATTGTTTAATTATAAAATAGGCGATCATTAAAATAGACGCGTAAAACGTATATATAGGAAAGACGATAACGATAAGGATAGACACTTGGACGTCTTATTTTTACACGAGTAAAATAAATGCGCTGGCGCCACACTGGTCGTAGAGTATGTTTTTCATATTGTCAACAAATTAAGAGGGTGCCGCGCGGACGCAAAACTGAGAGTTTCGACATGTAGCTAGCGATCGGCGCGTGGATGAATTTGATTGATTGATTGATTGATGATGAATTGAACTTGAATACGTACGCACACTTATAACTTAATATTTTCTTATAAGTCTTAATATTTTCATATTCATATTTTTTAAATGAAAAATTAGACAACAGTGGCCTGCGGAATATTAATACAAAAATTAACATTTTGATGACGGATTATTGTTTCATGTGATATATTTACAAAGTATCTTGAGAAAAAAGATTTTAGATATCATTACTCATACGTATTGTTCATGCAGTTTCTGGGTTTTTGTTTCCAATTCCAAGACAACCATGGCCTGTGAAAGGATCAAGCTAACCTACACTAGTCCTTTTAATGTATATGCCCTATTCAGCACCTAGCACAAGTGACTTAAAAACAAGTAAATTTTCGAAATTCCGCGCGGCACCCCCTTAAATTTAGAACAAAAGTGGACTCTTGATTCACGTCAGAAGGATTTTATTAGGGGAAAACAGTTTTGACCTTTTATTAGAATATATTATGGATGCTGACAACATTTAGATTCAGGCAAAAGCATATCCTAAATACCTGCACGAGCCACGACTTATTTTACATAAGTCTTCAAAAGAAAGTGATTCTCATTTGGACAGACTTTTTTGATATTTAGATTGCTTCGGTCATTTTTATGATGACAGAAAATACTCCTTACAAATTAAGTTTAAGGTTTTTTTTACTTTTTATGTGTGTGATCACGACGATATGAAAACGAATATAAAGGATTGGGTCAAAGAAATCGTATTAAAATGTCCTTTAAACGACCTCAGGCATCCAAATTTATACTTAAACGTGTGAATGGTCTAAGTACTCTAATAGATGGCATGGATTATTCGAGCTTTTCTTTTGATGATCATTCAATTTGGACCTAACGGGTCTACCGTTAGGTCTGCGCGTTTCTCTCTTCCTAATGGCGTAGATCCTTTTTTAATATAACACGTCTGACTGTGCTATTACGGCTGTAAATAATAATTAATCACTTAACGATTAACCTTTTACAGTCAATTAATAGATTAAAAAAATATAATAGGTATACATTTGTTGTAATATTGTAGAATGCCATTAAGAGAATTTATTAAGTCAGTTATTTAATTAAAAATACGGGAACTCTATTAAATGCAATGATTCAGTGTGAGATAATGTTGAAACATTAAGCACATATTATCAGCATAAAACAATAGAAGCAATCTAAACGATCAAATATATCTTCACATAAATATAGTATGAGTCGTTATATGAGTCATATTGTAGAAACTACGAGGGAATCTATATTTTAATATAAATAATTATTAGTGATGGTTTTTGTTTAAAATATACTTTTAAACTATAGATGAAAGTGGAGAAAACTTATTTTTTTTATATAAGAAGTTAACCTAAGAAGAAGAAGAAGTAGGTTTAGTCTTTAATCTGCTTATAAAATACACATTTTTATAAGAAGATTAAGGACAATGTGTATTTTACATCTATGCATAATTCTAAGACATACTCAAATATAGATAGATCATATGTAAATCTTTATTAACATATTCTAGTATAGATAAAACTACGTCGTAAAATGTTTTGTACTATTTTTAAACCAATTATAATGTAGCAATGTTTTCTATTAACAACATAGATATCTTTATAATATCTTTGCTCGTAAATATTGATTAGAAGCGATTTGGTTCTACGCTATTTTTAAGATAGGTAAACTTTTTCTTCCTAAAAAGAGTAAAAAGTCACTTGCTTTCCTCAAAAAGAAAAAGTTTTGCGATCAAATAGCGCATGCGCATGTTGTTAGGACAAAATGACGTAATTTATTATATAGCTAGTAAAGTTTTTCATAATTAAAAAAAAATCGTATAATAATAATATAATACTTTTTTACAGAAGATATGAAAAAATGTTGTAGATAGCAAGAATAACATTTAAAATTACGAGTTAATTTGTACTTTTCCAGTACGAGCATGAAAAAGTACAAATTACAATACACGTAATAGTTTTTCAAAACATTAACCATTTTTAATTTGACCTTCATTAACTTCATTAAACTTTTTGTTAACAACCTGTAATGTCCCACTACTGTTACCTAAAAAGTGTTAACGAACTCAATTGAGAAGTGAAGTCAAGAAGTGAAGTCAGAAGGTTGCTATCCCTTTAACTTTTTTATAAAAAATTATCATATAAGGGAGTTGAAGCACAATTTTTTTTCTAACCATTAATCGGACAGCTATGTTTTTTATTATAATTAGCTAATCATGGTTTGGGGTATTTGCAAATGCTCCAAATATATTATTATTCAAGGAGGAAGCCTATGCTCAGCTGTGGGTAGATACGGGCTGAAAATGATGACGATGAATCATCATCATCATCATCATCATCATCACATTTACAAAATTAGAACAATTTAAACATAATCTGGAAGCGCATGGGAATAACCCGTTTATTCGTTTATTGCTTATCCTATCATTGGTGCAAAATGTCTGATGAACCTTTAGCCTCCTATAATAATAGTATATCCTATATAATATAATAATGTCCTATATAATCTTATATATAGTAATATATGAGGATAAAATTAAGTTTTGTTCTGATTAAATAATAATTAGTGATTTGTTTAATTTGTTTATATCTCTCTACACAATGTCTCATAGTAATGGCCATGTAGGATTGACCAAGCGCCTTGTTAATTTCATTCAAAAGGAATCAACACTTTTTCTACTAACCGTATCTAATGAAGATGGTCTAGAATCTAGACTCTTGATGCATCTCTTATTGACATTCTACGAGTAATTAAGAAAAGCGTTGAAGATTTAAGCGTTCAAATCTCACTCTTTAAAATTAATAGCGCAAAATGTATATTGTAAGAGTAGTAATGTTAAACTATCATGCAATTTAGTTTTCCACATAATGTAAACACGTTATCACAGTCTTGTAGGGTAGACATTGTACTCACGGCGGGACTGGGAGAGGCCTTCCCGTTTTTGTAGCAAGGAGCTGAGGCTCGAAGCGGCGCGGTGGACGGCTAAAACAAACAGGTTCATATCATAAGTTTTTCATCGGAAGTCAGTCATAAATTGTATCTTTCTGCACACGCCTGCTTATAAATTTTTACTATACTAAATCTTACACACATTCTTTTTTTTGAGTTTGGTGATTGCCTCAGATGGCATTTTCAGTCACCGGACAAGCCGTGTGATCGAAACACTGTCAGAGGTTTTCTAAAAAGAATGGCATCACGGTCACAATATGCTTAAAAAGGGGTACAAAGTTTTTTCTTTAGGTAAAAATACATAATATACTAGCTTTTGCTAGCGGCTTTGCTCACATGGGCTACACGACTTGTAATTGTTTTAAATAAAAGCAAAACTTATTAAAGATAATCTGTTAGGATAATCCTAAAACACTTCATAATTTCTAACCAGTCCAAATACCGGATATAACTTTTAAAATGATAATAAATAATAAAATAATAATAATATTCAATATTAATTTAATTAATATTTATTTTATTTTAATTTCCATACAAACTTTCCACCTCTATTTCACCTCTCTAGTAGAGGTTTTTCGAAAAATGCGATTAAATTTTTATTTTTTATAATTCTTACTTTAAAAAAAACGATTTCCTTAAATAATCTTATTCTCTTTTTTTCTCCTTTGAAGGAAAATAAAGAAATTCTTGAGACATGTCATTCTTTATTTCTTTTTAAAAAGCCAAATACCAATTTTCATGTATTTTACTTAAAAACTAACGGACTTTTATACAAACTTTCAACCCCTTAGGGTATGATTTCCGTAAAATTATTTGTTAGTAGCTGGTTACGTCACTTAATTAACCTACAGTCCAATTTCATCTAATAAGCTTCAGCGGTTTATGCTCGGCGATGATGAATCAGTCAGTCAGAACAAGTCATTATATGTATATAGATATGTAATTTAATTTGAAATGAAACTACTTTTACGGATCTACTCGCGTTTATCACATTTACAGGGAGACTCCCTGTGACTACGGACCCTGCAAAGGGTTCGAAACGTCAGGATAAACATTAAATCAAATCAATGTGTAAAATAAACGAAAGTAGATCTGTAAAAGTAGTTTCATTTGCATGTGCATTGTTCGCGTAAACTTTAGAAAACAATATAATTGAATTTGCATACTGACATGCTTTCCTGAATGGCTGTATGGCGGTGTAGTCTGGCAGGGGGACTGGCGGCAAGTCCTCGTCCGGGGGCAGATGGTCGCGCATCCGATGCGCCGACGCAGGGATGTACGCCCACGGCATCTGGCCTTGCTCAGCGAACGTGCCGCGGCGGCTGAGAACACGTCCACGACCTTTATTTAGCCCAGCCGCACTTGGAAGCGTTTTTTTCTTTTAGTTGATTTAGTTGCTTCGTGCGGTATTAGCACATTTAGAAAGTGTAAAAGTTATTTCTTACTAGTTAAATATATAGATAATATTTCTTTTGTTACCTAATATATGATGATTATGAATGATAATAGTACCTAAATCGGTACCTAAATGCCTTAAGTCACAATTAAGAGCAAAAACCGGACAAGTGCGAGTCGGACTCGCCCACCGAGGGTTCCGTACAAATTTATGGGAACATATTATATAGTTCAGGAATCGAGTCTCGAACTCTTTCCGAAATTCAGTTTCTAAACCTACAATTACTTATATTATTGTGTTTTATAAGTGAAATTGTGATTATAGTAACAGTTCACACCTAAATTAGTTAGTTAACCTAATAAAGCTGTAGTTTTTCTTTTTTCATTCTTTGTCATAAATCGAAAACTATACATCATAAAAATAATTAAAAATCTGTTTAAGCTTGTGCAAATAAAGCCCTTTCATACGATACCCCACATGACACGGTTAACTTACTTCAAAAGTTGGACCCCCGTTCCTTGCATAAAGACCTTGTTTTTTTTGTGATTTAATTAAATATGTATTGTTTTCAGATTTTTCCCTGTACTTGTAGTGTAAGACGATATTACTTGCCAAACTTCATAGTTCTAGGTCAACGGCAAGTACCCTATGAATTTTGATTCCCTTGAGAGTGTCGACGTTTTTGCGACATAATCGGTCGTAGCTTTTTTTTTGTTAACTTAGTTGTTTGATTTCTTTTGACAGCTAAAACGAGTTTTAAGTCACAGATTATAGTTTGAAACGGTTTTTTTGCAACTATAATCTTGACAGACAGACGGACAACAAAGTGATCCTATAAGTTTTTTCCTTTTGAGGTACGAAACCCTAAAAAAAGAGTAATCTCACCCATGCGTATCGACATGGCCGGAGGATAGCTGGGGCATGGACTGCGTCGCTCGGGGCGGGCTGTTCCGGCCGGCGGTGTCGATGACGGCCTGGTCCAGCCGCCGCTGCTGCGCCAGTATCAGGTTCTCCAGCCGCTGGGGCAGCGAGAGCAACTCCTCGGGGAAGTTCACTGTACGCTTCTTCTCGGCGCCCGGATGGAGGTGGTGCGGCGAACTGTTCGATAAGGAATTTAGACTAAGAACGTACTGCAATTCAACGCGAGCGGGTTAGGAGTAATTATATCTTGACATGATAAATATTATCGATTGTTAAATGCTTGCAAGGGTGTTTTTCCGACCATGAGGGTAGTACTTCACGTCAAATTGACGTTATACAGTTACAAAAACACTAATGTTGAAAAAGTTTCCACGAGCAGGATTTGAACCTGCACCCTTCTGACATACCGGGTCAGGTGCTCTTCCAATTGAGCTATCGTGGTTCTAACCAGCCCGCCGAAATTATTTAACACTATTAACTTTTTTTTTACTTTGAAAGCCAAAGGCACCCATTCAATGTCAACAACTACCGTCATTAACACCCGATCATAATATATAATATAATATATTTTTTCAACACTAGTGTTTTTGTAATTTGTTTCGCAACAAAATTTGCGTTAAAAAAACAAAAACATTGAAATGAAACAACTTTTACGGATCTACTCGCGTTTATTTTACACATTAGTTTTAAATGAAACGTCAGGATAAACATTAATTAAAACTAATGTGTAAAATAAACGCGAGTAGATCCGTAAAAGTTGTTTCATTTCAATGTGTAGTGTTCGCGTAAACTTTAGAAAACAATAAAACAAAAACATGTTATACCGTTTGCTCGTACCGTAAATCACAAAGCACTCGCAAAATTCAATGAGTTTTCTAGGGTCTCGGCAGCTCAGCGGTCAGAGCATTGGATCGTTTATCCAACGATAGTATTAGGTTCGTTTCCGAGTCGAGCTTTCTGAAACTGGTTTTTTTCAAATAAAATTGTATCTTGTAACTTTGTATTTTCTCACCGTTCCGGCGAAGTCTTGAGCGACTCCGGGTTGGAGGTGGACCGGTGCACGGGCGAGGCCATCCGCTTGAAGAGGAACTCCTTCATGCGGCGGAAGGAGCGGCTGAGGCCAGGCCGTGGCAGCTTCGCGAACAGCCGCGACTGACTGCTGGTGCTGCCGTCGTCGCTGTCCTTGTCGCTGGTGTACGCGTCCTGCGTAACCGGAGATTCCACTTGCTGCAAGATTGATGGTTTTTGAAAAACAAAATATTTATATCTTACGGGTAAGCACAGTGCGTTTATCTCACCCGGTGATAAGTGATGATAAAGGCCAATGGTGGAATGGCGCACATTTAAACTTTTGAACTGGTAAAAGAGAATGCCCATTCTTGATATCGTCCTTGTTCGAATTGTACCTCCACCGAACCCGGGACCTCTGGGTCTAAACCGGTGGTCACTAGACTAAAGAGGCGGTAATTTTTTTATGTTGCTGTGATATACAAAGACATACAATAAAATCTAACAATTATTTAAGATTAAACTAGGGTAGTGGCACCAAGTACAATGATCGACACAGTTTTTGTCGCTAAAAACTTAACACAGATTCTCTTAGAAACTCTACGAGATGACAGCGAAGAAGCAGGTGGTCTGTTTTCGATTGTTGCTAAAGACTAAAAACAGTTGCCGACCCCTCATGTTAATGATTAAAGGTAAACAAAATGTCCATAACTGGCTTTGTCGATCACTGGTGCCCCTAACAACAACACTAAATTTTTTAAGTTAAAAAGTAAATATTGTGATTATTGTGGCGATGACTTGATTTCAATAATGGAGGAATTTGCCCAGCAGTGGGACAGTATATTTACTTATTTATATTTATTTATTTAGATTAAAACCTTCTTTAACGTGAAATTGTATGCCATTTGCTTTATTCGATTCAATTCTCCATGAAATAGACCTTGAATTTTTTTAACCTTGATATATATAAATCTCAAAACATCGTTAGCACTTTCATAAAACATAATTGATTATAGGTCATCAGATATGCCTTAAACATAAAGTTGAAAGTCTATTGAGAAAAATTGACAGTTTGTGGTAGACAATGTGCAGGCGTGTGTACAATACTTGCTGTTGGCTATAAATATCAATATAATATAATATCAGACAATAAACTTTTTAAATGCAAAATGCGACATGCAAACAACCAGTGCAAATTATAAGCATACAGACTATTTTGGTGTGGCTCATCTTGGAATGGCCACCATCACCATAGCTAAATCTGACTATATAGATAGAATGTCGAAATATGTCCTTACCGTGCCGGTGGTGACAGGCCTGATCGGCGCGTTGCAGTCGACTATGACGCTGAGCAGCAGCAGGACGTTCGCCACGAAGAAGATCACGAACCGCGCGTAGACGATCACCATCAGCCACGCCGCCAAGCTGGTGTCCAGGCTAGCGCCCATCACGCCCACCACTTCGGCGCCGATGTACTCCATCATCTCCAATAATGTCTGAATACAATAAATAAATTATTGTTATGATGGTAGCCGAACGGATAGCCCAAGTAGCATTTAGTTCTCCGTTTAGTGTTAAGGTGTTAACTTCCAGCATTTGCAAATCCTTATAAAGGTTCACACGTGATGGATCATCACGTGAAGCAGAAAATGGCACAGTATAATTGTAGAATTGGCCTAATTAATCACTATTGGTGTAATAGAAGGGCACTACGACCCTATCGGCTTTCATATTAGAAGCTATATTACTTAAACGGGGGAAATATGGCAATAGCTCTTAAAGATCAGCCTTCTTGTGCAGCTTTTATATCAATGTGGCCTATTAGAGCACCTTCACACTAGCGTTTGTCCAGCTTAGGCGTTCGATGAACGCATGCGCAGCGCAGAAAACGTTGTCCCAACGTTTCCTCTGCAGTTAATTGAACGCTGCGCTAGCGCGGCGCAGACGTCACACAATGTCGTTGTCGTTTCGGTATTATCATTAACAAAATGGATTCTGGCTTTGCTTTTAATAAGAAAATTAGTGCGAAAACGAGAAAATAAAAATAAAACGATATAGGAGAATCCATTATGGAGTGTGCGGTCAAGTGAAAGTGCTTAATCTAAACACTTAAAAATGATTCAAATTATTTTTATTCTTACTTTCGAATGGCGAAATCCATATTTGATGAATTGTTACAAAAAATACAAAGTGATATACAATATCAGGATACACATAAAAAATAAAATAAAATATCGATAATACGTGCGGAACAACCTGCGCTTAATTGTTTTATTGCACCGTGTGCCAGTTTGTTTGACGTTACCCAAGATTTATACCTTCTTCACTTTTTTGTTTCCAAGTTTTCGTTGAAAAATCATCAATAAATTGATTACAAACTACTCCCATACTTTTCTTTTTAAAATGCGGTCGCTGTACACATTCGAGGAAATGTTCCATATCACAGGAGGTTCTTGTATGGTATGAATAAACATTTCGATGTCAAAAGTACTTTGTTGTTGAACTCATTTTTTACGTCGTATTACTTCGGGCGCTGACATACCCTTGTATAAAAGAGTCGTTTATCTGGCGTAGATGACGTCTTTAACCAGCTCCGCCTTGTAGGTGCCACCTTTCTCAGGATCAATGACCTCATACTCCTTGCAGTCTAGAAACAAGATTTGACTTACACACCCTTTGTATAGAGGAGTCGATTATCTGGCGTAAATGACGTCGTTAACCAGCTCTGTCTTGTAGGCACAACCTTTCTATGGATGAATGACCTCATACTTACTCCTCCCAGTCTGGAACCAAGACTTGACTTACACTACACACCCTTGTATAGAAGAGTTGTTAATTTGGCGTAGATGACGTCGTTAACCAGTACCGTCCTGTAGGTGCCACCGTTCTCAGGATCAATGTCACTATTCTCCATGCAATTTGGAAACAAGATTTGACTTACACTGTTCAGGATCAATGACCTCATTCTCCTTGAAGCCTGACAACGAGACTTGATTTACACACCCTTGTATAGAAGAGTCGTTTATCTGGCGTAGGTGACCAGGCGTCGCCTTGCAGGTGCGACCTTTCTAAGGATCAATGACCTCACATTCCTTGCAGTCTGACACCAAGACTTGACTTACACACCCTAGTGTAGAAGGAGTCGTTGGCGTACATGACGACGCTGACCAGGTCCAGCCCAGAAGCCACCACGGTAGTCATGACCCATGGCCACCGAACGTGCTTCGACGCGGAGTTCCTCGCGCCGCCCACTGCAATATGCCCGTTATGTTTATTACGCAATGAGTTATGGTTTTTTTTCAGTTAACATGTTTTCTTCATCGTAACTGAATGTCATTGCGGTTGGGTTGCTCTCAAATAATAGGACAGACGATCTTTATTATTATGCAGTGCCCAAGATTGCAAATGGTGCTGAAAAAAGAGGTATCAGCCTATGCCAGAGAGGCGAGGTAATGAATGGTCCCCACACGTGATGTTCAGTTTAAACAAATTTTAAGCTTGATTACCTATTTACTAAATACTGATTACTGGAATATCAATATTAACGTTTTAATATACTTAGAACAAAATACATTGAAGCAGGTTTAACCGCGTCTGCAGTCCCAGTGGTTTGACCACCTCCCGGTATAAGACCCAGAGTCCCGTTTTCGGTTCCTAGCAGGGCTCGCTGCATATTATTATTCTCGCTTTACTTGGTGGTAGGGCTTGTTTTATTCTGCTGGCTAACACCATATTATATGTATGTATAAGTCTAAATATTTATAAAATTTATAAAATACAGTAAAAAAATTAAACGCCCACCCGACCCAGCTAGGAATCGAATCTGGGTCTTCGCAATCCGGGCGGCTGCACTGACCGCTATGCTACCGGCTGACGTAAAGCTGAATTTTGTCACTGCTTTTTTTAATTTTTAATAAAACAATTTTTTTTCGGTCGGGTGGGCGTTTCATTTTTTACTGTTTTTTATCAGTTTCATAAATATTGAATTTAACTTCAGTGCAGCAATTAGCACTTGAAAATTAAAAAGTAAAATGTATGTATAAGTCTGTCGCCATAATAACAATGTTAGTAGTAATGTTGAGTTCCGACACAGAAGTTGAGGAAACCGGGTGGAGTACGCTTCCAGCCGGCCTTATCATCATTTACCTACCTTCAGGTTAGACCTAGATCTAAACCTAGACCTAGATCCCAGTACACACCAGTTTCACATCAGTTTTCAGTGATACGTCGAGGAAAGAGGTCTCGCACTTTAAATCCGCCGTAAATAGCTAACAATCAAAAAAAACTTACCTACACTCACACCAATTATCTAACCCAAGAGAAGCTTCGTTATGAAAGTCGTTAAATGGTTACTAGACAACGGATAAACATACCTAAAATACTTAAATACATACTTATTATACATAGAAAACAAACAATAATGAGAAGCTGGTACTTACTAATGGCAGTGATGCTCGTAATGATCCAAACGACGGCAACTGCAAGGTTGACGCTGTTGACGACGAACGTCCGGTACACCGTGAGGGGCTCCTTGGAGAACAGCACGAAGGCCTGGTCGGCGACGCCCTCTATAGCTCGACCTATGTTTAGCCGGTCCCCGCATGCTGATACGTCTATAAAATACAAAAAGTTTTTAAAGTTCATAAATCGAAAGCGGCCTAGAGGCAGGTCAGGCAGACAGACAGAAGGGGATGTACAGTGGTTTTTTGTGGGTCTCAGGTTTCGGGTCTGGGCAGGGAGGCGGGAGCGGGAGGGGAGAACCCCACATAAACACGCGCGCCTCCCCGGGCGCGGTGGTACTCGGACGATGAGTTATCCACTGTCAAAAAAGAAAAAAAAAGATCAGGCAGTTTACCTGCCAGGTGCTCAAACGATATCGTTGGGGTAACCGAAAGGCAGTGGATGATGCTCGCACGGGACCTGCTTAGTTGGCGTGTAATGGGCGTGAAGGTCGTACAAGTCAGTAAACCTCAGTAGTGGTAGCTCACGAGCTACAATGATGATAATGATGATATTTATTTCGGGTCACCAACACAATAAGTTTATGGAAATCGGACCACGCCCGCCGAGGTCAAAAGGAAAAAAAAGATGGCAAGATAAGAGACGCACACTAGATCGAATCGCCCGGAGTGGCTTGGGAAAGTGACCATTGAATGGATTTGGGATGCCTTTGCACAGCAGTGGAAAAGATAGGCTTAGGAAAAGAAAAAAGTTTCGGGCTGCCTGATTGAAAGCGGCCACCGCAGCCCATTGAAGATTGTGCAGACACCAAGTTAAAAATACAATTTAAAAGTCTCCATGGGAGACACAAAATCAAGGAATGAAGTTTTTTGTGATCTTTGATAGAATAATGTCATCAATCTCATTTCCTATAAGTCCCTCCGACTTATAGAGGACCAATAATTTGAATAATGGTACGTAATCATAAAATTGTAGGTCATTAGTTCTGTAGTATAACACAGGTCTTTATACATTATTTTAATATTAATTAACCGTTGCATGAGATAAGGCGCGGTGAAAGTGTTACCGCGTGTGCGCATCCGTATAAAATAAAACCTATAGTTTTATTTTCTGTGCGAAGTGGTGTGTTATAAATATAATCAGATATGGCCTTATTTGTAGAAATATTTACATCAAATTCTGTAAAATTACTAGTACATTCTTAACGGTGCAGAACACAGAATACGTAATGAGTAAATTCTGCACTAGTACATTATGTTTCCAAATAGATGTTTATCTATGCGATCACTTACTTTGGGGCGAGTATTGTGAACAAAGATGTAAGCAATCATTTTTTAATTACAAAAATTCTAAGACTATATATATTTTTTGGAATGAGGTGCTCCGACAGAGAACGAAAGCAATCGACATAGCCTATCGGATCAGCATGCTGAAGTGGCAGTGGGCCGGTCATATTAGTCGCAGACGATAGTGTCTTCTAATGAGTATTTACTGCATTTTCTTAAGATTTGTAAAAAAAATATATATACGAAGTCAGAAGCGCGCCATTTTGTAGATTTAAAATCGATATTATGAACAAGACATATTAATAGTTTAAGTGACATATTGTGTCATCATTTTGACACTTACGTCAAATGTCTTCTCATGAGTATTTACTGGACTTCTTGGCGGGATTTGAAGAGTCATGTCTGCGGTTTTGTTTTATTTTCAAAAATTTGTGTTATGTCGAATATTAATGTGAAATAATGGTGGATTATTAACCGTTAAGTGTTCGTAAGTGTGCATGAGTGTTGGGAAATGAAACAAAATAGTGCAACTACTACTTTTCAAATTCTCTCAAGAAGTCCGCCCCGAGGAATTAGTAAAGCCCCATATCTTTACTAAGATACTCGAGGGGTTGGGGGGTATATCATTTCTCACTTCTCATTTTTATTATCATTCATCATCATTCATCATCATACTGACTGGAAGGAAGTATTCTATATTTATGTATTACTTGTAAGAAAAATTACTTTGACACTGGCTAAATGTGCTAATCGCACGAAGCCATCAACTAAAAGAAAGAAAGAAAGAGTATTTACTGCATGCTCTATGAGATTTGTAAAAAAAAATATACGTCATTGTTTTCGGAATATAATGATAAAATTGCATAATACTAAGGTGAGATGTCAAATGTTACACATCATAATTATGGGACTACTATGCCTCGTTCATTTTTTTTTATTAAATTTTTATTTCTTTAACAGTAGATACTCTGTTGTCGCTTATAGGTATACAAATCTAGAACAGTTTGCGTTTATAAGTGTTATGACTATTAAGCTTTTAATTATTTATACACGTCTTATTTCTTAATTTCACCCATAAAATAACAGATATACATAAACTTACTGTGAAAGTACAAGATCCGGATGTAGATAAGAAGCGGCAACTCCCTGAGGAAGTCTATAACACAGACATACTGCATCAGGCACAGCGCGCAGTATATCAGCTGTCCCATCGACTGGAGCTGTAAAAATAATTTAAGATTGAAGAAATTATTAATTGTAATATGTACATTGAAATATGTAGATGTAAGAACCATACCTAAGAACTAATATGTTTTAAATTGTAATGTCAAACCAGCTGTGCCTTTAATAAACTACTTTGATGCGTAAATTGCACATTACAACAATAACCCTGGATTACGTAACATTTAGATCGGTCAGTATGGAAAAGTCTGAAACTATAAGACATAACATACGAAGATCTGTTCTCAGGAACCATGTCATCGATTTTAGTAACAAGAAAAACTACATCATACATTTAAAAAAACCTGTACTCAGCTCGGGAATCGAACCCGGACGTTTTGAAAAATAAAACTAACACCATTTCTATTTAGATATCGATTGTGTAGTTCTTAAGCAGCGAATTACTATGAAACATGATGTCTAAAATTAATAAAATGCATTGTTTTCATATCCTTTCATTTATTTTAGTAGGTGTTCGAAATTACTTCCACTTTTTTCAATACAACATTCAACTCGTTTAAGTGCGTTAAATTGTCTCTATGGTTGTTGTCTTATGGCTCTTTGCTGGTGTCGCAACTTGTTACACCCACTGCTTTTACTTAAAACATTACATAGGCTTGCCATTAAGCCTTTCCGGAAGTTTTGTTATCTGCGATAATATTATCTATCTATGATTGTTATTAATTACTTATCTAGATAAATCATACACTAACAATCAATTGCAAAAACCACTTACAATATACAGAGACGTGATGAACCTAATTTGAAAATGGAACGTCTTGGTTTAACTGGCCGAACAGCAATAAAAAAATCATTGGAGTGCCGATTTTTTGGCGAGAACTTAAAATTTTGTTTGTATTTTTATGTGTGTTTGTGTAGTTCCGAAAATGCGTTTTACAAACACTGAGCAGTTTTTTTTTATGGCTTCGTGCAGTTTGCGCATAGCCAAAACACTGAGCAGTTAGACTTATTGGAAGCCTACTTTAAAAATGTCAGAAATTACACCCGTGCACTATCTAGTGTATCTAATTTTTTTTTTACCATATCACCATATACCATATCAAATATCCGACACGTATTTTACCTACTCGCAAGATAATTTAAAAAAATGTTCACAATTTGAAGACCCATGAAAGTTTTAAAAAGCCAATAAAGGAAAAAGGAAGAATATGTGATGAAAACATGGAAATTAACGTTTTAACCTATTTTGAAGCTACACCAGATGCCTCAACCCGTGATGCAAGTCGTGACATCCCTGAAATCTCACACATGACTAATCAACGAACCTTAAAAAAAACACAAATAAATACAAGTGCCATAAGAATGGACATTGGGTGCAGGCCTTCCATGCAGATGATGATATTAGACGACTTGAATTTTGCAATTGGATAGAAGAAATGATAGATCTAGACAGATATTTTTTTAAATACGTAATATTTTCTGATGAAACGCAATTTTCCAACAACGGAATGTACAATCGTAAAAATCATCACTATGTCGAGAAAATCCCTTACTACACGAAGGACGCCGTCAAGTTAGACTCTCATTAGCGTACCTTTCAATCTTAGAAGATCTTTTAGAGGCCTTAAGAGAAATGTCGGCAGAAGAAAAATAACGAGCGAGTTTATTTTCAACAGGATGGAGCACCGGCTCACAATAGTCACATAGCTGTAGGTACACTTTACGTTACGAACGGCCCTATCAAATGCCTCGCGAGGTCGCCTGATTTACCCCCACTAGACTATTTCTTGTGGGGTTACATAAACGAGTTGAATGTTGTATTGAAAAAAATGGAAGTCATTTCGAACACCTACTAAAATAAATGAAAGGATATGAAAACAATGCATTTTATTAACTTTATATAGACATCATGTTTCATAGTAACATTTACTGCTTAAAAAATACACAATCGATATCGAAATAGAAATAGTGTTACCTTTTCTCATAGTTTCAGACTTTCCCATTCCGACCGATCTAAATGTTACACTATTATGTTTGTTAATTGAGACAGATTGCGTCATGTAATCCAAACATAAGATTTTGAATTTTTAATGAGTATTACTAGTGGCAGTAGGTAGGCTATGCCAGTTTTGATATTAATAGCGTGCTTAATGCTTATAGCCAAAACGAAACGTTTTTACTCAATATTTGTTATGTGTTAAAAATACCTTGTTATAACATTTTTTTGAAGCCTTTGTATTGTAAGCTTTTTGAATTAGAGCATAACTAATATTATATGAACGTGATAAGTATATTTGCTTCTCTTTCCTTCACGTCAAAACAACGAATCGACATGATTTTCCACTAACACAAAAGTTAATGTAAAGGTTTCCAATAATTTGTATGGAAGTGAAGCAGTACCAACTAGTGAGTAGTTAACTTATGAAACCATCAAGTCACTCGACGTGGCATTGGTTGTGATCAAAAATGATTTCCAAACTGTTATCCATCCATGATATCCACGAGCATTCCCACGTGCCCCAGCATTGGGGACATAAAATGAGCTGATTATGATGCATCTTTGAGTTTGTAAGCATTTGGTCACAAAATAACTAATAGTATTGATAGTTTACATTTGGTATTGGATTCATCTGCTATCTACGAGTATAAGGTGTTATCGGTACAATTGACCAAACGTTAAATTCCAAAGATTGTAAGCAACATCCTAAGAGATACAAAAGTACGTCACAGTACGTATATAGATTTCGTAACCGGCGTAGCGTCTGTGACAATTTCTCACTGATTACGAAGATAGCGTGAAAGCGATAAGATTTTTTGGAGAGAATTTGCTGATTGCCTCCTTCGACATTTTCAGCTTCACCGGGCTTGTTTGGGGGCGGCGAGGAACGTAAAGGGTCAAGCCGTGTGAAACGAATCACTTTCGGAGGCTTTCTAGAGGGAACGGCATCGCGCACTAGTGTGCGTCCCCGTGCACTACTAGATTCTCCGAAGGGTTAGGATCGGATCGGTGATAAACTGACTGAAAAAACTGGGATCATCAACTTATGTACAAATGTACAGTAAGTACTTACACTGGGAACCTTGCGAAAATTTTGCCTACGTTATGTCGCCAAAATGGTGTTCAAACTATGATCAACGTTACCGTTGAAAATATCTGAAATCGTTCTTCTCGTAATAATGTTACAGGCGGTTTGGATAAGGTTATAAATCCGATCCAGAACAAACATGCATCTCGAAAGTGGTCCTGCTGCTCATACCTATACATTTAAATTTCGAATAACAAAATACGAATAACAAAAGTGTCAGATGGAACTTGGAGTTTCCGTGTTTCGCGCATGGGCAAGTTTCCATATTAACGAAACACGTTATAATATGGAAAATTGCCAGTAGAATTTACAAATATTGGCCGGTAGAAGATAAATTATTGGTGTTGGAAAAACCCTACAGAAGCCATTTCACAAGAAAATAATAAGTTTCCATATACACGAACGTATGGAATTAACCAAATAACGTTATCTACTTACGCAATTCAAAAAGTCGAGTCAATATCATTATTTATGATTACCGAAAGGGTTTACCAACATCATATAGCCTATCATCTGCACAATTTCATGTTCTTACTGCATACAAATTTTCATCAAGATCGGTCAAGCCGTTCTCGAGTTATTACTTATTAGAGGACATATAGACAGACAGACAAAATTTTCAAAAATCATAAAATTGGTGTCAGTGTGTCATAAAACGTGTGTGTCATAAAAAATATTTATCCCAAAATTTATCAGAAAAATTGCAAGTACAGACTGAGCCTACAGATTTATGTAGTACTACCCGTCACCCGCCCGCTTCGCTGTTCGAAAATTTGTGAATATTTTTTTATAGTCTTATCATTTGTACAATCTCATGTTCTTACTACATATAAATTTTCATCAAGATCGGTCAAGCCGTTGTTGAGTTATAAGAGGACATACAGACAGACATACAGACAGACAAAAATTTAAAAAATCGTAGAATTGGTGTCAGTTAGTCGAAAAAATATAAAATAAAACGAATAATTATCCCAAAATTTGTCAAAAAAATTCCATGTACAGACTGAGCCTACAGATTTATATAGTAGTATACATAGAGATAGATTTACTGTCATCGCCACAAACGTCATCATTCTGGCTCCGTGGCACCAAAGTCGCCTGTCGTATTTCAAGTATCAGAAATCTAGTACATTAATTAATCATTAATCATTTATTACATTCATCTAGCCGAGATAGAATGAAACGCCCCATCAATAAAATAAAAAAATAAAAAAGAACTTAATTTGAAAACAACCTACCCAAATAGGTAGGTACCTTTAAACTACCTACTTGGGAAAAGGAAACAACACCTCCGCTATTCCATTTAGATCACTATGTGGTAAATAGCACTATGGTCAATGTGGCGGGTCCTAGTTTGGTGACCCCTTGTTTTAGGCCATACCACGGATGCATTCGCTAGCTCTTCAAGTAAGTAACTACAATTTATATTCAATTCTTTTCCATAACATTTTTAAAGAGCCCCGATAAAAAAGTTCATAATCAACAGTATTGTACATATTATTATTGAGCATTCTAATCCGACGTGTAACTCCGTAAAGAAGGGAACACTCGCATAGCAAAAGGTACTTTTATTTAGCACTTATATAAATTACAACACGTGGATTAACATTAATGTTTATAAACTTATTCAAATGTGCATGACTGCTACCGTTGAGTGCTTAAATAGGTTTATAAACGCAGTCAAATAACTTTCTCTTGCTTACATTTCGGAACCGCAAGTAGCAAAAGACAATTCGCCAGCCTCTTAAAAAGTAAATAACAATAAATTTTCACTGTATATGATAATTTAAAGATACTTTTAAATTAATAGCAGACTTAAATATAGATATCTAATTAAACAAACATAAAAGTGAATGTATTCGAAATACAATAAAGCTACTGAATAATGGTGTAATCAAATCAAATTATTTTATGCAATCATATTTTTTATGGTTGATAAGGGTGATATCTAGTTTGAAGTAGGATGAAGAAGGATGAAACCCGTTGCATATTACAATGTTTTTGTAATTTTCGTTCTAATAACATAGTTAATAGGTACTTAATTTCGGATTGCAATTAAAACTACGAGCACATTATGTAATATTACAAATTAAAATAATATTGCATCGACTACTATATTAAAACAAATTAATTCATTAAAACTAGAAAACAAAAATCCACTTACCAAAGTTATTACTCCAGCTGTGACCAAAACCTTATTAGCCGTCATGTCAGATCACACCACAGAACAAGGGCTAAAGGGGGTAGCGGGTATACACACCCAGATCGGGGAGCGAGAAGAATCGCATGCGCAACGCACTTCGCGGTGGTCCGAACAGCATCACACTGGGCATCTGAGATAAGAGCCCGACTCCGGCGCACCCGCGCCGACCACTCGACAGCCTCGCGATCTACACGATCGATTGATAAAAATGTGAGGCAACTTGATAAGTAGGTATGTGTAACGTGGGTTTTCTTAAATATGTGCTGAATTCAGGTGAAAATGGTGAATTCGGAGTCAATTCGGAGACACTCAAGATTCGTTCTCCACTTTGAGTATTAGTAGTATATCTATTCCTTGCAACCGGGAAAATGTAGTGTTCAGGTTGTTAGGCAATGTATTTATAACGTTTCAGCTGGCGCTGATGTTTTGTTAACATTTTTAGGGTTTCGTACCCCAAAAGGAAAAAAAAGGAACCCTTATAAGATCACTTTGTTGTCCGTCTGTCTGTCTGTCTTTCAAGACCCTTTATCTTGGGAACACGTGGAGGTATCGAGTTGAAATTAAAACCATAGGTATACTCAGGTCTGCGGTCCCTTGAAGCTGTGAAAAAATCAAACTTCTATGTTAACGAAAAAAACAGATACGGCCGTTTATGTCGCAAAAAACATATATTTCGACACTCTCAAGGGAATCAAAATTCATAGGGTACTTGCCGTTGACCTAGAAGTATGAAGTTTGGCAAGTATTATCGTCTTATACTACAAGTACATGGAAAAATCTGAAAACTATACATATTTAATTAAATCACAAAAAAACAGGGCCTTAATGTAAGGAACGGGGGTCCAAATTTTGAAGTAAGTTAATAGTATCATGTGGGGTATCGTATGAAAGGGCTTCATTTGCACAAGCTTAAACAGATTTTTAATAATTTTTATGATGTATAGTTTCCGATTTATGACGAAGAATGAAAAAATAAATAAAAATTTGCACGGAACCCTCGCCTCAGTGGGCGAATCCAACTCGCACTTGTCCGGTTTTTTTTAAACCGGATTAATAGCTTTCATGCATATTTGTTTTATTAATATCAAAAGTATATAACTACCTATACATTTTATTTCTTTTTTCTTACTAATACGATACGATAAAAAAACTGGCTACAATCAAATGAAATTCTTAACCAATTCTTCGACAAATCTATCATTGTTAAAGACTAGTTTCCAAACTAGATTCGATAACCTGGATGATCACCACAATTTTACACAATAGAAGTACCCAATAATTGCTTAATATGTGCTCAGGGACAACACAATATGTGTACTAAATGTTACTTAAGGTAAGTCCGGTAACGCTTGTTACGAAAATCAGGTATAATTTAACAATAACCAAAATAAAGAGTCGATTACATTTTTGAGTTCACATCCATGGTTCTTTATGTGCGTAAATAGAGATAGTAACGAAGGTAGCCATTTAGAAACAGTAAAATTTATGTACTTAACTACACTTTCGTGATATACATTCATATTACATTCCCTAAGATATGAATGAGTGAAGCGATGGCTGATTCATATGTCATACGTACTCGTGAACGGGTGCCGCCTGTGGAGGCTGGTCTGCTCTTGCTTACTTATCTTATTTTTGTTATTATTATACTCGTATACTTTAACTTTGTTTTTCTTAGAGACGAGAGATTTTTGACTTCTATTAGTAGGTAAGTACTATATGACATTGTGAAAATTGAAATTAGTACCTGATGTAACTTTTGCAAACTTAGATATTTTTTTATTTTGTTGTTTTTTTGGGTCGGTGGCTTACGCCCCCAGTAGTGGCCGTGCCCGTGGTCGACGCTCCCAGTCAGTTTATTTTATTTTATTTTATTTAGTTATCAAATGTACAGTGGCAGTGGCAGGCATAAAAGGCATAAGATTTTAATATATTATATCATAACGATTCTTATTATAAATGCTTTTATTTGGATGTATGGTTTAAAAAAAACTTTTAATTATGTCGAATCATTTATTTATTTAAAACAAAAAGTAGTATAGTAAAAATTGGTATTTAAATCACAGTTTTGATCGCCTATGTCAAAAAAAATATTTAACTTAATTATTCCAATAATTAGTCTTAAAAAGTAGTGTAGAGCTACTAACTTTACATGTAAAATGTGCTTTGTAACAACTAAACTTTGTAACAATAATAATTAAAAATAATCAACTATTAAACTTAAACAAAATTGAGAATCATTTAGGTATACCTAATTGACAATCAGTCTTTAAAAGTAATAACATAGTAATTAACATAATCAGTCTTGATAAAATAACTGCAGAGTAACTAACTTTTTCCATTTAAAATGTTAATAACAATACTTAAAAATAATCAACTGTAAAAACTTAAAGTAATGAGAATAATTTCACCTATTTTTTATTTAATTATTTAACATAAAAGTATAGTAATTAAAATAATCAGTCTTAGTACAATAACTATGGAATAAGTGTCCAACTTATTTTAAACTTTGTAACAATAATATTACGAAATACTCAACTGTTAAAAATGAAACAAATATAAAATAAACACACAAGAATTAAAACCATCTATTAACAACAGTGAACAAGCAAAATCATCTTCTTTACGTAGATCATAAAAATGAATTATTTATTTTTTGCTCGGATTTCCACATATGGGCAGATTTGTTCTAAAAACATGATCGTGGTATTTTTTAGTTTTCGTACTGCTCAGTCAAATTGGCAATCATTTTTTAATTCTTCCTTGTGGCGTTCTTTGGTCTTCTAACAGGAATATTTTTAACTTTCAGTCTGAAAAAAGAGAATATCTTGATGAATACTTTCACCAATGAATATAATTGCAATATAGTTCATAATATTTTAAGTTTTTATAAATAATATTATTATTAGTATATCACCTTGCTTGCGCGCGCCGTAGGTAGAAATATCAATCGTTATCATTTCCAAAAACGATAATAAAGATGGGTTCTTCCCCAGGTGGCGCATTAGTCGTTGATTCCAAGCCTCGACTAAATTTGTAGTTCTATGTTTTTCTTCAACACACAACTTAGTTACTTGTTCATCTGGAATACTAAAAATAAAGTCTTGTATCAAATTATTCTGCAACAGTAAAAATACCGGGAATATACAAACTTTGAAGTGTAAATACTTGAATTACCTGTTTTCCATTATTGAAAGCCAGCCGTCTTCTATTTCTTCTTTACTAAATGCAAAAGTACAAGTGCAAAAGCACAAAAATATGATTCATAAAATTATTAGAATCGGGGGCGTCAACCACGGGTGCGTCCATCACTGGAGGCGTAAGCCACGGACCCGTTTTTTTGTGTGTTGTGATTGTCCTTTATTTTTTGTGTGTTGATTTGCGATGGAAAGTGTGCTTTTATGAAAGGGCATTCTCCAATTTTTTGACGCTGTAAGGGAGAAAAGAGCTTGACACTTACTGAGTTTCTTGCCGGTTCTTCTCAGTACAAGGTCTCTCGCCCAGAGTAGACTTACTATTTGTAGCATAAACTGAAAAAATGATTTTGAATTGAATTTTATAAAAATGGATAAACTATTGTATTACACATACCTAAGCCTAAGTTTTGTAGCATGGATTCATACCTATTCTACTACTATACTACTATAGGCTTTTTGATTGATTTTCTGCACGCTTTGGCTACGTTTAAAGAAAACGAGACTTAAGATGGCATTGAAAAAATATTTTTTGACAAACGAGGTGAGTTGCAATTTTACCATACAAATTGTAAGGCTGATTTAATGCCATACATATTTTCGCACTTAAACACAGCACTTTGAAATTAAATTCTATGCTCGTCATGCTATCAGATATTCGGAGCAGCACATTAGTATGTCTCAGCCTTTTCTGACGACATCAAAAGTGATCCTTAGCAACAGTTGCATGTTTCTTCTAGTTTATATTGGTGTCATGTCAATACAGGTGCAAATACAGTTTTACCTACTTAAGTTTAAAAACGACGACATAGTTCCTAAAAACAAATATCTTATACCTTCCGACTTACCCATAACTCATAAATCAAATTGCAAAATTCTTGTCAATTCTTGACAAATGTTCATAATTTTGTAAGTTTTAACTGTAAGAGCGTTAAGCGCTCTGTGGAGTATATAAGGCAATTGTGTATAACGTCTGATATAATAGCCTTGCAGGAAACATGGCTACTTCCAGATGATATTCATTTTCTGAGTTGCATCGACAAGGATTTCGGATACGTTGGTACATCAGCGGTTGATACGGAGGCCAGAATGCTGAAGGGTCGCCCCTACGGAGGAGTGGCACTCTTGTGGAAGAAGAGTGTTTTCCCAAATGTATCAGTAATCCCATGTGATAATCCGCGTGTGTGTGCAGTAAAAATAAATGTAGGACTAAGTGCATTCATAGTCTGTTCTAAATACATGCAAACGGATAGTGCAGTGAATCTTGCGGACTTCACGGACTGCCTCGCGCTGGTGAGTGCTATAATTAGTGATGGCAATATTGAATAGGTCTATTTACTCGGTGACTTTAACGCGCATCCATCTGAGCCTTTTTACAGAGAACTAGTTAGTTTTTGCTGTGAATATGATCTGACCTGCGCGGATGTTGAGTTATTAGGATCAATGTCAGGCACAAGTGAATCCCATGGATCTAGGCGATGGTTAGACCACTGTATTGTGACTAAATTGTGCCTTGAAGACTATTTTAGATGTAAATGTATTTTATGTATTGTATGACGTTTTGTGGTCCGATCATTTCCCACTAGTGATAAAATGTAAGCTGGATACTATTAAACCGAAAATTGTGTTTCAGTCTAATGTGGTACGTACTGGAGTAAGTTGGGGGGAAAGGAAACCTGACCATTTAAGTTTGTATAGTACATTGAGTCATCAAAAGTTGCGACTAATTGATAATCCAAGTGAATTAAGTACTTGTAGTGATTACAGTTGTACGAATGTGGAACACAGATACGTTTTAGATAAATTATATGACGATATTGTAAGTGCATTATCTAGAGCAGCTTCTGAGTGTTACCAAGGTAACAGTAGGAGAAAAAAGCCAGTTATTGTTTAGAATAAACATGTTAGTGAGGCTCACAGTGTCGCTAAGTATAAGTATATGTCATGGACACTTTATGGCAAGCCAAGATCGTGTTATATCTGGAAAGAGATGCAAGAAAGTCGTAAAATATTTCAATCCCGACTTAAATAGTGTCAAAACAATAGGGAACCATTAAAAATGGACATGGTAGCCAAACACTATGATAAGCATGATTTCTGTGACATGACAACCAATTTGGTTTCAAAAACTTTCTATGGAGACAGCAATTTTAAGTTTAAAGCAAACCGTCAAGTACTACACGGATCGGAGGACACCTGTGTTTGCCTGCTTCCTCGATTTATCGAAAGCGTTCGACCTGGTTTCCTATAACATCTTATGGCAAAAATTAAACAGTACTTCTATGCCTACTGAACTTGTAAACCTGTTTAAACACTGGTACGAAAACCAGGTCAGTGTTGTTCGGTGGACGAGTGCATAGTCCGACCTATATAGGATGGAGTGCGGGGTGAGGCAGGGAAGGCTGACCTCACCTAAGCTCTTCAACCTGTATTGAATGCTCTTCTGGTGGAGCTCAGCAGCACACATGTGGGTTGTCACTTTGAAAACGTTTTTCTTAATAATATAAGCTATGCGGACGATATGGTGCTGCTGAGTGCCTCAGTCTGTGGGTTGTACAGGATGTTTGCTAATATGTATATATTCCCGAAACGTACCCATTTTAACATGTCTATATAATACTATGTTAAAGTGAAAAAAATGGAAATTGTAAAAAAAAAATTCGACTCTCCATACAAAATGACCCATCAGCTGATCGAGTTAGTACGGAAAACGAAAATATTTTTTTTACAATTTTCATTTTCTGACGTTGGCATAGTATTTTAAAGACATGTTTATATGGGTACGTTTCGAGAATAAATACATATTACCAAACATCCTGTATAAGCTATTATCTATCTGTGAGCGATACGCACGAAGTCACGGGCTGCTATATAACTCAAAAAAGAGTGAATGTATGGTCTTTCGGGCCTGCGGTAAATGTCTAGATAACATACCATCAAACTTAATGGCTCGCCACTTAAGAGGGGAGAGTTCGAAATATCTTGGGCACATGGTTGCCGCTGACCTTAAAGACGATGCAGATTTAGAAAGAGAGCGTACGGCGCTGTCTGTTAGGCGCTGTACCTACACACAGAAAAGACGTAAGACGCGGACGGGGCGCGGACAAATGTCTCTTCCGCGTCCCTTTCATACAAAATGTATAGAAGCGTCGCGACGCAAAACATATAGAAAAAACAGGGCGCGGAAACGACGCTTACTCGTCTGCGCCCTATTGTACGCGAGCGGACGAGGGACGGGGGCGCGGGTGCCGGGCGGGACTCGTGCGTCTCTGTCACACACAGCTAACTAGGGTTGCCAACTTTTTTTTACGAGAAATACAGTATATTAAGTTCTGAGAAGAATATAAGACAGTATTTTAGAATAATTAACAGTATTTTACTTATATAATTTTTTAAATACATATTTTTTAGAGCTTATTGCACAACTCATTAATTTACAGTCTTTTTTGTAAACTTCATACGTCTCACCACAATTATAACAGAAATTAGTTTGTCATCAGTTTATAGACAATAAAAAACATTGTCTTTATTTAACTGGTCTGCAAGTCTGATTTAACTGCAAGGACTATGGGCCAAGAACTTCGGTCACTAATGCCTCCATTTTTGTCCTAGCCAATCGTATGTGAGTGACTGAGATTGAGTATTGAGTGGTTACCCAGTAACGTCTGCATATTAGCAAGATACACCACTGCTAACACATCTTCATCTTCGGAAGAAGACATGTTATCGTGTCAAAAGTGGGCGGCTGAATGAAGTTGGTTGAAAACCCTCATCTCTCGCGGCGCCCAGCGTCACGTACGTGCCTCGTCTTTTCTATGTTTTAAAAAGTCGCGACGGGCGCGGCGCCGGCGCCCCGTATGCGCCCTGTCCGCGCCCCGTCCGCGTCTTACGTCTTTTATGTGTGTCCAGCGCTTTAGGGCCAACATGGTCGCACGCAGGTTTATTTGTTGTTCGGAGGAGGTCAAACTTTCCCTGTTCAGGGCATTTTATACGTCCTTCTACACGAGCAGCCTGTGGGCGGACTATGCAAAGAAACAGTACCTACAGCGCCTTACGTGTTCAATCGCATCGGGTATATTTGCCGAATATCGAGTGGATTGTTTTTACAATTTATTTTTTATTTTATTGTGATTCTTATTATTTTATTTAAATTTGATTTTGTATTTTAATATTTTTGAATAAAGAATTGCCTGTATGATCCAAAGTGGTCGAAATAAATGTACACACACCTGCACATCAACCTACTGTCAAATTTTTTCAATACATTGTCAACCTTAAGCCTTAAACATAAAGTTCAAAGTTTATTGAGGAAATTTGACAGTTAGTGGTAGGTTGATGTGCAGGCGTCTGTACTATATTTCATTTATTTATTAAGAATCTTGGCTTGGTTATATACTGTAGGTACTGTACTGTACCTATAGGTTGGTGTCCTTAAGTCCTGCCTCATTGTCATTTAGCAATAATTTACACACTATCGTTCTGCTGTTAATTTGAGAACGTCTTAAACGTCTTATATAAACCACTTTCATTATTCCTACAACGCAGTTGATAGTTTCACAGAAGTAAAATATGAAGACTTTGGTGAGTTGCTACAATTTCATATTTTCCATGACACGAATTTTTAAGATAATTTTACTTAACATCAAATCGCTTCATATTAATACAAAATTTAAACTTAGGTATTTGTAACTTGGTTAACCCATGTGATTGGGGTAATATTATGTAACCAAAATTACTCTACAAACGGTACCATAAATTCTACGGATTCCAACAAAGACATGTAAGTGGCAAAATTGAAAAGTCGTTAAGTGAGACATGATGTCTTATTTATATTATTGTACAATATGTATACATAATAATATTTTATTTTAAATATTATTTTAGGTATGTCATTCATGCTATGGTGTACCAAGTGGGAATCCTTACAAACAAAAGTGACGATAAACACCCCAATGCTACGATGTAAGTTTTTAAAAACATAGTAGTTTTATAAAATTACTTATATATCAATTATTGCAACTTTATTGCGAATGATTTTTGTTTCTAACAATAACTCGATAAGGACTCACAAGTAGGAAAAACACTAAGACACAATTAAAATTGTAAGAAAAATAATAATTTTTATTATTTTTCTTTTAGCGGTTTTACTATTTGTTGTAAGTATTTTATTTAACATGTCTAATGCAAACTTATTTCTTATCTTACATTACAATGGTAAAGCTTGGCCGGTCCTTCTTTGCTAGCTGTCTAATTGATAGAGGTCATACACGGTAGAAATATTTAACAAGAATTCGTGAAAACCAATCCGCCTATACAACGTTACCAGGTTTATAGGCGGTGAGAACCTTGGTGTGGAATACCAAGGTTATTGTAGTGATGAGGAAGCAAGCACTAAAGTTATCTGAGTCTCGAAACGACGCGAGCTTCTGAGCTCCATACCTTAATGGGTTCTTCAAGACATGATGACGCATCCAAAGGCTTTAGACCTTGACCGTGACATGGCGAAAACAAGGCTTCCATTGCTAACGGAAATACAAAGACAGACTATTTCCAGAATATTTGTAGTCCTAGATTTGTAGGCACTAGATTTAATTTCCTACTGCTACGTACAGATATTTCACAAGAGGAATTTGGCAAAATTGTTACGATGACCTAAAACGTAATAGTATAAAATTTTTATGTTGTAGGGGAAATCAAGAGGCCCTTACCCTATACCGAAATAAAGGATCAAAAATTGACTTAAGCGGCATACCCACTCCTCTGCTAACCAATGTGACAGCACAGAGCGTAGTCCATGTGGCCCCGAAACAGCCACTACCAGAAGGAGATTTCGATAAATCTGGAGCCACATGGAGCGACATAGGCCGTTTAGTATCTTCACCGGAAAATGTGCCTGAAATCACGACTGGTATTTGTAAATTTGATTTGTTATCTAATCCGTAATTTCATATAACATAAGCTAAAAGTACAATATGTAAGTAATATTTTCTAAAATCCATATTTTCCAGAGAGTAAAGTTCGACCGGAGTACCTAATAGTTTTATATTGCTCAGCTTCGTAAAGTTATTTAGGCTAGTTCCCGTGAAGTCAGCGCCAATGCGCTAGGACAAATTCAAGGCCGCTACATGAACTACATTTACAAATAAAATATTAGAAAAGAAATGGCAATTTTATAGATAACTAGCTGACCCGGCGGACTTCGTACCGCTTTGACAGTTTCCATGACAACACTACAAACAAATCATTTTGTATTGGAACAATTTCAAAAATCTAAAAAAAAATTAGGGGTGGACCACCCTTAACATTTAGGGGGATGAAAAATAGATGTTGTCCGATTCACCACCCTAGCCGATATGCACGCTAAGATTCACGAAAATCGGTCGAGCCGTTTCAGAGGAGTTCAATAACGTACACCATGACACGAGAATTTTATATATTAGATTAACTTGTGTGTGAAACATTTTTAATAGTTTAAACGTTGAAGAACCAAAATAAATAAATAAATATACAGTTGAAATCCATAGCCCATTAATTAGTTCAACATACCAAATACATAATAATATCATTAACATTACCTATTGCATGTATACTTTTTAACATTTTGTTTGCAGGAAACAAAAAGCATATGAAAAGTTGTCGCAGTATTGAAACTAAAAATGGAAACAAAAGTAGATCCACAATGGATAACAGCTCCGAACATTTGACTCCTACTCAAATCTTAACAAGATCAGTAGATTTCAGAGACTTGTTTAAAAGGGAGTTGTTTGATAACAAAACTACGATGCAGGTGGTGAAGGGTGGGGCCCTGATTCCTCAGGCCGCAGGAGTGCAGTCCATTGCCATCCCGCCTCTGCTGACCCTCAACAATAACCTGTCCAACATTCCCGTGCCAATACCCAACACATCTGTAGTGCATTATGCTAAAATAAACACTCTTGTTAGAAATCCATCATTCCTTGATTCTAATTAAACTTTTTAGATACCCGAGTGCCTACTGTAAGTATGACCGGCCATTCCATCATGACGAAAAGAAGGAATTGGATTTGCTGCTCGTAGAAACTTTTTCAACATTTGTTTTTGTAATAGGAATATTTCTATTATTCTCGTTGAAGTCGCTACTGCAATGTCTTACAATTCTCGTTTTCGTTAAAGTGATCGAATTGTGCTATAATAATCGCACGGGGCACTTTGTTGTGTTAAACGTCGCTGGCTAAACAACTAGCAGTTTGTTTATAAGTATCTAATATTCTAATAACTGCTCTATTGTATAACTGTTTGTTATCCATAATAAAAATAAACAATAATATTTAGTATTTATAGTTTTATTTACTACAAAACTATCCAAAAACAATGATGATGCTGTCTAACAATACCAATTAGAAGTAGTCATTCTTATAAAGCTTTTATTTGTCGCTTTATGGTAGTCACTTATTCATAATATTAAAATGTTATATACGAAAATAAACAACATTTACTAAATACGAGTTTCACATGTTGTCATAACGAGTGTGTGGAGCAGGGTGCAGCAATACTATAAGGTGATTATTATTTAGCACAGGCTATTTTGCTTGCCATGGTTGTTTCTTTAATTCTAATCCTAATTCTATTCTAATTATACATAAGAGTGACAAAATCTCAGGAACTATAAACTACAAACAAGAGCACATCTATAGTGAGCATAGATCTACCTACATCATCACCAGCTCAGTATTATGTCCACACTGCTGGCTTATTTTGAGTAGTAATGAAACGATTGTGATTAATTAGCGATTACGATCACGAATACGATTATTGCACCTAATAATCAATAATAGTTTTTAGTAATAATTAAAACAAATTATCGATGAATCAACATAAGATTTATTACCATAAGAAAAATCAAATCAAATTTATAAAAAATGAATAATTAAAATTAAAGTACAGACGCCAGCAGATCAACCTACCACAAAATGTCAAATTTCTTCAATAAATTTTGAACCTTAGTGTTTGGGTATAAAGATCAATATCGATTAGAGAAATTTGACAGTTTTGAATAGGTTGATGTGCAGGCGTGTGTACTTTAAATTTTTGTTTAAAAAACATATCATTTCTAGCTTTTTTAGCCCAATTAATTTAATACCTTAAACGCCATATGTCCGAAAAACAATTGAATTTCTATTGTGTCTCCTGGGCCCGGCGGCGGTCAACGTGATAAACTACACTGAACTAACTTTGGTAGACCGTAGAGCCAACTAACAAGAAATAATAAAAAAAACACTTCAGGGGAGTTTTCCGCGGCTCGCGAAGAATTCGGGGTAATCTCCGAAACAAAACGTCAGGCCAGTCAAAAGAGCGTTCGGATACACGCATGAACAAAAAATATTATCCTGCGCATTTACGAAGTATGTTACAAATATTTGTTTTTTGAAGAAAATAAATGTCAGAAGTAATCGCTAAATAATTGATACATTGAACGATTACGGTTAATCGTGAAATATTAATAGTCGTCGATTACGATTAATCGAAATCGTAATCGTTTCATCACTAATTTTGAGCTGCAGGGGCAGCACAAAATAAGCCTATGGATCCCTATGGATGGATAGGCCCAACAGGTTACAAACCACCACGCGGGCCCTGTGCGGATTGATGGTTTTAACGACTGCTTATGCAGCCGGGACCAACGGCTTTACGTGACTCTGAAGTACGTAGGAGCTCAAGATGAAAAATAATTGGTCATTCATTGGTCATCCGATGACCGATATACCTACGCTAAGGTTTTTAAAGTTTTGGGATCACGGTAACCTTTACGCCTGTTTCCGAGAACGAAGTCACAGACGGGCGCTAGCCGCCGGTTTTTTTTTTAAAGTTACTATTTTTCTAAATCTAATTAGAACGATGATAAATGACATTTCGTTTTAAACAGGGCTGACCTACTTCAACAGTTTACATAATTTTGGTGTAAAATAAGTTAACCTCGCAATAAAACGTTTTATTGCGTTAAGAATAGGTATTAGTTTTATCTCATTTGCGTATTTCTTCTACGAGCATACGTTATTAATTATTATAATGAGGTCAAATAGGTACTTTCAAGCTCGCCTTATCGGCATTAGCGAATTTTCAAAATGATCGTCGTCTTTCACATTGCTTTCTACTCTTGTGATATGTAAGGTTTTATGAGGTAGGTAATCATAAAACAATTGCCATATAGGTACACCAGTTTATAGAATCGCGATGCCTATTTTACTTGAAGAGTAAGTAAATAGTATTTGGTCATATTGAATATTGTTATTTAACATCTCTTGCCTTCTAATTAAAAAATCGTCATAAAAGAGTAATTTCAAGAACCTATCAATTGAATCAGAAAAGTGATGACCACTTTGACATTTGTAAAGTTGCGCAGGTAATTCCACTTCGCAAAAGCGCATGCTCGAATTCAATATGCATATGAAAAACTTATATTGTACTATAATATGACACGTTAGATAGAAAGCCAAGCATTGATTAAATTATGGCTGTGACTTTCCCATATGAATCCTTCTGGCGCATGCGTGACTTACGCGCATGCGTAATATTATCAGTAATGATTTGTCGCGCCCAAGACGTACAGGTAAATAGTGCTAACAATAGAATGACTAGACCAATGTCCAAGTGCTATTCGTAGAGTAAGAGGAGAAACAGGACATGTCTAAAAATACTCGGTAGCATCGCGGCAAAAGCCCGTAACCGGGCCTTGTTGAAATGAGCTCCCCTAAACTCAACGAAAGATGTCCAAGCAGTTTGAGCAACGGGAAAAAACTGCTAAGCAACGATTCCAAAGAAGATTCATTGGATAATTCTGTAAGTATGCAGACCTGAAAAACAGGCTAAGCTTTTGCAATTTTTTTCTTAATAAGTATAACTTTGTGTTCTCTAATCTATTTCTCAAGATAAGAGAGCCGGGAAAGACTGATAGACCCGGAGGGAAAGGCGAAGAGGACTGGCGCCGCCGCACCATCATCGTTGAGAAGAAGAATGGTACCTACGGCTTCACGCTGCAAAGCTATGGAATCCATTATAAAAAAGTAATTTTAAATTTTATTGTTCACAGTCTAAATTAGATTAGATCTTTAAGAAAATGCTTAGCGAAAAGCTTTTGTTAAAACCAAAGAAATTATACAGTATGATTCCTTTGTTCTTTTAATGTTAAACGTGTTAGGTACTAAAGCGTCCTAGCGACTTTCATAACATTAGTAAGTACCTACTACCTACTAAGTAATGCGACATACATTTGTCTCAAGTTGCAACTGCTGGCTGAATGACCTAACTGATAAAGCTGGAAATAGAACAACTCTATAATCGGTAACACATTACAATAACCCAGAAATTGTAATATCAAATTCAATTAAGTATAATTTTTTTGGGTCCGTGTTATTCATAAAATGTCTTATATTCTCGTATATAGTCCGATATAGTATTCGATTCTAGATAATAATATCTTATCAATGTTTTGTACAAAATTAACCACCTCCTTGATCAAAATTAATGGTTTTTTTTCACATTTCTTTTCGCTTTTGATGTGGGACCGTACTAAAAGTTGCATATAGGCATTGATGATGGGTTGCCTCACATGCACCCTTACATTACACCCTTTTTCTATACAACATGTAAACACCTCTACTTGTTTCTAGAACCAGTATTTTAAACAATGCGTAAACAATACGAAAATGATTACGTAGATGAAAGGTGCTTCACACCAAAACTTACCACTCAATAATTACAAGTAATGCTCATCAGATTTTTATCACGATATTAAATCGATTATCTTAAATTAGAACAATATTTTATTGTGTTTAGCGTTATTTGTAGCTAATGAATTGTGCTGCCAACAACCCAACCCAACTACGATTTGGCCCCGATTCACCCTGTTTTACAATCCAGTCCCTCAGTAGTTGAGGAATGGTAAAGTGCGCTTCCACCTTCTATCTTACCATCGGGTAAGATGAAGGTAATTCAATATAAAAATTTGGGTTATCTAACAAAGAATTTAATTAACAGGAACAAGAGATTGAAGTGATCACATACGTGGACCACGTGGAGGCGGAGGGCCCTGCAGCAGCTGCCGGCATGCGCGAAGGTGACGTTATCTTGTCCATCAACGGCGCCGACGTGGAGCGCGCGGAACACGCCGCCATCGTCGATGCCATCAACGGCTGCGAAGCGCGCATGCGCATGGTGGTCATCTTCGAGGACTGCGTGCGCAAAGTCGAACTACACCTCAAGTACATTACCTTACAACGAGCTATACAGTCAAAAATGCGTGAGCTGGAACAACTTACTGTCCGAGAAAGGCACCTTTTCGATTCCAATTGGAAAACACACAGTTTGCCTTCTCAGAAAAAAAAGAATTCACCTTCTGATGTGATATCCGATTCAGAGGAAAACAACGTTGGTGATAGTATAAATACCTCATATTGTAGACCCACACTATCGAATGAAAATGTCACTGCCGCTAAGCCTCCCCAAAGCAATGTATTTATGTACCAGTATTTGGATCCTCGTTACGGAGCATGTCTAATACAGCCTAGTATTAGAACTGGTAGTTTTGTAATTACAGTTGGTTCTCCGAGAAACAGACGCGAATGCCACCACTACGTGGTAAAAACACCAGGAGAATGCCACCGAGGCTCGGACACTTATAAAGCTTCAAATGGCAAGCATACTAAGGATCCTACCAAGGTTCATAGAAGTAATCACAGCCATAGTTGTGCTCCATGTATGCCTAATTATAACAATCAAGATGCGAACAGCCTCGAGGCCTATGACTTGGCTAGCCCATGCTGCGACCCTCACTGTGTACCGAACACTAGAAAGAAATTGCGTCGTAAAAAAGAGTGTTCAAAAGAACATAAAAGAAAGGAAAAATATCAGCAAGTCGATAAATCAACACAGAAACCAGACGGTTGCGCTCATACGCGTACTAAGAAAATATGTTCATCGAGTCATTGTTCAAGTCGTTATCGCTATTTGACAACCGAATCTACTCAAACCAGTCAGTGCAGTCTGCAGTCTTACGCGACCAGTAACGCTACCGCTCCTTGCGACAACTCGGCGTCAAGTTACAGCACCTCTCTAAGCAGTGATACTCTATTCTGGGACAATGACAGATCCGAGGCGAAATCGTCACCGAAAATACAATACCAGAGTACTCATTCACACGCGAAACCCAAGTCTTGGGACAACTTGACGACTAAAGCTTTCGGTGGTTACGGTTTTGGATATGGATATTTGGACACAAGTACGAAGCATACGAACAGATCAAAAAGTCACGGTAGAAGTCATAGCGGGCGCAGTACCCAAAGCCACCATGAGTACCAGCATCACCAGGAAAAGCATTCGCATCGCCAGAGCGCCGCGCCGCACCATTACTCGGTGTACACCAGGAGCCACAGCCACTGCGCACCGACCAAGTCCACCGAAAGCCTGATAATGGTGCCTAAGTATCAGATGGATAGCAGCGGCTCTGAAAGCCGTCTGACGTGCGACTGCGGCGAAACCGTGGAGTACTACCGCCGTGTGAACTCCACCAAAAGCACTGGTGACTCCCACTCCGCCGGATATTATTCTCAACACTTTATATATCCCACTCATTCGTATAAGAAGAAAGACTCAAATATCAGCTCAGAAATAACAAGGTTATAAATTATTGTTGTTCGTGTAATCAACGCTCAATATTAGGCCTAACATTGGCGATTAGCATTTTTACCGTTATTAATGTAATTTTACAGCTAGGCCCCAGTTTTATCAGCTTTATATACTTGTTGATCGATAGTTGTAACACTAATACTTAAATAAATTTTTCAGTAGTTTGTTTAATTATCGTTTGTTTTTCCATTTGTAATGATGTGTTTACTTTACTTTTAATATAGATTTTTAGGAAGCAGCCCTTCAGCATACTGTTGTGGATATACGGTATAGCCGATGTAACATATACTTCGCCTATACTGTATATTCGCTTCAGTACTACCACCGCATCAGCCAGCCTTACACATTGGAACGCGCTATGAAACATACAACTTTGTATGCACTGCAGCCGACGACTTGGAAATAGCTCTCTGTCTTTATTTATTATTGTGCTGTTTATTTCATTTTAATGTTACTTTACTTATTTTATTGCCATTTTGACATAGATATCCAATTTTATAATTATTTGTATGTGGTTAGGCCTACGTGCCAAATTGTGTGCTAGTTTTGTGTACTGCCTAAGGTACCTATAGCTGGAGGTAGAAGATTCGGGCAGTCGATGGAACCCGATGCAGCCTTCAATAGCAACATAATGGCGGCAAGGGAACCTACGTATTAGAACTGCTCTAGTTAAAATTTTGAAAGCTAAATTTCTTATGGTTTAAATCCCTAATAATAAGATACCAAATACTCATTAATGTAATTTTAAGCTAAGCCCCAGTTTTATCAGCTTATATACACTTGTTGATCGATAGTTGTATGTAATACTTATACGTAAATATTTTTTTAGTAGTTTGTTTAATTATCGTTTGTTTTTCCATTTGTATTAATGTGTTTACTTTACTTCTAATATAGATTTTTAGGAAGCAGCCTTTCAGCATACTGTTGTGGATATACGGTATAGCCGATGTAGCATATACTTCGCCTATACTGTATATTCACTTCAGTACTACCACCACATCGGCCAGCCCTACACATTGGAACGCGCTATGGAACATACCACTTTGTATGCACTGCAGCCTTAGAGCATTAAACTGCAGCCGACGACTTTGAAATCGTTTTCTGTCATAATTTTTTATTGTGCTTTTTATTTTATTAAAATGTTACTTTACTAATTTGACATAGATATTCAATTTTAAAATGATTTGTATGTGATTAGGCCAAAGTGCCAAATTGTGTGCTGGTCTTGTGTACTGCCTAAGGTACCTATAGCTGGAGGTTGAAGATTCGGGCAGTCGATGGAACCCGATGCAGCCTTCAATAGTAACATAATGGCGGCAAGGGAACCTACGTATTTGAACTCCTCAAGTTAAAATTTTGAAAGCTAAATTTCTTATGGTTTAAGTCCCTAATAATAAGATACCAAATACTCATTAATGTAATTTTAAAGCTAAGCCCCAGTTTTATCAGCTTATATACACTTGTTGATCGATAGTTGTATGTAATACTTATACGTAAATATTTTTTAGTAGTTTGTTTAATTATCGTTTGTTTTTCCATTTGTATTAATGTGTTTACTTTACTTCTAATACAGATTTTTAGGAAGCAGCCCTTCAGCATACTGTTGTGGATATACGGTATAGCCGATGTAGCATATACTTCGCCTATACTGTATGTTCACTTCAGTACTACCACAGCATCAGCCAGCCCTACGCATTGGAACGCGCTATAGAACATACCACTTTGTCTGCACTGCAGCCGACGACTTGGAAATCGCTCTCTGTCTTTATTTATTATTGTGCTGTTTATTTCATTTTAATGTTACTTTACTTATTTTATTGCCATTTTGACATAGATATCCAATTTTATAATTATTTGTATGTGGTTAGGCCTACGTGCCAAATTGTGTGCTGGTCCTGTGTACTGCCTAAGGTACCTATAGCTGGAGGTTGAAGATTCGGGCAGTCGATGGAACCCGATGCAGCCTTCAATAGCAACATAATGGCGGCAAGGGAACCTACGTACTAGAACTGATCTAGTTAAAATTTTGAAAGCTAAATTGCGTATAGTTAAAATCCCTAATAATAAGATACAAAATACTCATTAATGTAATTTTAAAGCTAAGCCCCAGTTTTATCAGCTTATATACACTTGTTGATCGATAATTGTATGTAATACTTATACTTAAATATTTTTTTAGTAGTTTGTTTAATTATCGTTTGTTTTTCCATTTGTAATGATGTGTTTACATTACTTCTAATATAGATTTTTAGGAAGCAGCCCTTCAGCATACTGTTGTGGATATACCGTGTAACCGATGTAACATATACTTCGCCTATACTGTATATTCACTTCAGTACTACCACCGCATCAGCCAGTCCTACACATTGGAACGCGCTATGGAACATACCACTTTGTATGCACTGCAACCTTAGAGCATTAAACTGCAGCCGACGACTTGGAAATCGCTGTGTCATCATTTTTTATTGTGCTTTTTATTTCATTAAAATGTTACTTTACTTATTTGATATAGATATCAAATTTTATAATTATTTGTATGTGGTTAGGCCTACGTGCCAAATTGTGTGCTGGTCTTGTGTACTGCCTAAGGTACCTATAGCTGGAGGTTGAAGATTCGGGCCGTCGATGGAACCCGATGTAGCCTTCAATAGCAACATAATGGCAGCAAAGGTACTTATTAGAGCTCCTCAAGTTAAAATATCGAAAGCTAAATTTCTTATGGTTAAAATCCCTAATAATAAGATACCAAATACTCATTAATGTAATTTTAAGCTAAGCCCAAGTTTTATCAGCTTATATACACTTGTTGCTCGATAGTTGTATGTAATACTTATACGTAAATATTTTTTTAGTAATTTGTTTAATTATCGTTTGTTTTTCCATTTGTAATGATGTGTTTTCTTTACTTCTAATACAGATTTTTAGGAAGCAGCCCTTCAGCATACTGTTGTGGATATACGGTATAGCCGATGTAGCATATACTTCGCCTATACCTACTGTATATTCGCTTCAGTACTACCACCGCATCAGCCAGCCCTACACATTGGAACGCGCTATGAAACATACCACATTGTATACACTGCAGCCTTAGAGCATTAAACTGCAGCCAACGACTTTGAAATCGTTTTCTGTCATCATTTTTTATTGTGCTTTTTATTTCATTAAAATGTTACTTTACTAATTTGACATAGATATCCAATTTTAAAATGATTTGTATGTGATTAGGCCAAAGTGCCAAATTGTGTGCTGGTCTTGTGTACTGCCTAAGGTACCTATAGATGGAGGTTGAAGATACGGGCCGTCGATGGAACCCGATGCAGCCTTCAATAGCAACATAATGGCGGCAAGGGAACCTACGTACTAGAACTTCTCAAGTTAAAATTTTGAAAGCTAAATTGCTTATGGTTAAAATCCCTAATAAAAAGATACAAAATACTCATTAATGTAATTTTAAGCTAAGCCCCAGTTTTTTCAGCTTATATACACTTGTTGATCGATAGTTGTATGTAATACTTATACGTAAATATTTTTTTAGTAGTTTGTTTAATTATCGTTTGTTTTTCCATTTGTAATGATGTGTTTTCTTTACTTCTAATACAGATTTTTAGGAAGCAGCCCTTCAGCATACTGTTGTGGATATATGGTATTGCCGATGTAGCATATACTTCGCCTATACTGTATATTCGCTTCAGTACTACCACCGCATCAGCCAGCCTTACACATTGGAACGCGCTATGAAACATACAACTTTGTATGCACTGCAGCCGACGACTTGGAAATCGCTCTCTGTCATCATTTATTATTGTGCTGTTTATTTCATTAAAATATTACTTTACTTATTTTATTGCCATTTTGACATAGATAATTTGTATGTGATTAGGCCAAAGTGCCAAATTGTGTGCTGGTTTTGTCTACTGCCTTAGCTAAGGTACCTATAGCTGGAGGTAGAAGATCCGGGCAGTCGATGGAACCCGATGCAGCCTTCAATAGCAACTTAATAGAGGCAAGTGTACGTATTAGAACTCCTCAAGTTAACATCGAAAGCTAAATTGCTTATGGTTAAAATCCCTAATAAAAAGCTACCAAATACTTATTTAATGTTGTAATATTGGTACATACACCAAAAAGCCTATGTTTAAAATGGGAACACCCAAAAATTCCGAATTATTTAATTCCGAATTTGAATATTATTTTTATTTTATAGAAATTCATAAATACGAAATTTTAATTTTTCGACTTTCATTAGTACGAAGAATTAAAAACCCGCTGTGTTGCCAGTCTGAAATATGGTATTCCGAATTAAAATTTTCCGAAAATTCATTGCTAACATTCAGATTTTGTATCTAAAACGGGTATATATTAAAAATTATAATCTCAAAAGTTAAAAAAACATACATAACCGAAACGCGTAGGTTAGGTGTAGGTATGTCTGACGCGTATGTCTAACATGATAAAAAACAACGCCAGAATCGAATTGCACTTATTAGATGGGTATTAGGTACCTATTAGGTCATAGGTAAGTACAGTAGTTCTAGGTTAGGTTAGGTTAGACATGATAACAATATTACCAGAACCGAATTGCACTTATTTTAGAGATTTTGGGAGGCACACATTTTTTAAGAAAAATGTTGGGTATTGTTTCAATTAATATATAGAAACATGTTTTTATACAAAAATAACAATTTTGAAATTTGGAAATTTGATATTGGGGAATCGTATTTATGTTATTGCGGATAATTATTAATTCGGCTTTTTTATGGTTCGGTATCTTCAAATTCGGCATATTGATTTTCGTAATTATAAACGTTCGGAATTTTGAAGTTTCGGATTTTATAAATTAGGAATTATGAAACACGGAATTTTCATTATTGGAATTATGAACCATTCGTGTTATAAAATTCGGAATTTTGAAATTCGTAATTATGACTATCGGAATTAAGTTTTCGTATTTATGTAGTGTACCCGTTTAAAATGCCTATAGGCCAAACATAGTACATACGTCACACTTTTGATCGTCTAGAAACTAAATAGATTTTCTTTAAATGTTACTGTATGACAGCTAGGACGCAGCTGCTCTATATTCAATTGTTGCTGAAGACTAAAATAAGTGGATGGCCCATACTTGTAATAAATTAAGAAAAAAAAATTCATGGCTGTTTCCTGTTCACTGGTGCCACTGCGCTAGTTAGGTATTTTAAATTTGCAATATCTGTGTGTAGGTACTTAATCTAAAAGAAGGGTTTTACGAACTTTAATGTAAATATCCATTAGACCTTCTGCAATTTCACTATTTTATATTCAGTTCAACTAAGCTTATGGCATTTTAAATTGAGGGATTAACAGTTGATATTTTTATTTTAGATATTCTAATACGTACCCCTCGTCGGCAACTTCACTGCGAAGTGATTTACTAAAGAAAGTAGTAGGTAATATATTCTGCTGAAACATGTTGCCTTGAAACGAAAATAGAAGATACTTGGTTGGATACCTTTTTTTTTTAATTTACGATATAGGTAAGTTTGATATCCATTCCATTCATTCCATACTTGAGGGTAAATTACTACGACCAGACATGCAGTGTAATAGTACATTGTTCACCGAGAGGAGAAAGTGACCGATTACCGTCGAGGGTGTCGTTTGAAGCCCGAGCCGTAGGCGAGGGCTTTAAAACACCTGAGATCGGGAATCGCAGTTTCTCTCGAGTGATACATAGTGCTTTATACTACACCTACAAGGAAAATAAAAAACGAAATCTTTACTAATTGAAATTTATATTGAAATTGTTGCAGTTAGTGAAGCTTAATGTTACACTTTTTCCATTAATGTTTGTTTGAGATGTTTGCGACAATGTAGGAGGAATAACTGGCTGTGCTGTTGGCACTGCGCTCGTCGAAGGCTGTGGTGCCAGAGGGGCAACTGGCTGCTGAGGGGCATTTGGCATCGCCGCGCTCGTTGATGGTTGAGGAGATGAGTCTTGATGCACATTAATCGTTCCCGATATTTGGTTATTTATTCGTGTTTTGTTTTCTACGGAATTCTCTATGTAACCTTCTGCAACAGCGGACGATTTCCAACCACCGTGGCGTTTTATTGTGGTTAAATCAGCACCAGTATCGGCAAGAATAGTCGCTGAAGTTCTGCGAAAGCAGTGGCCAGTGTATTCTAGTGGATTGAGTAAATTAAGGTAGGAAGCTATTTCTCTTGGCACAGTACTTATTTTGTTTTTCCCAATTACTTGTTTCGTACATTTTTTGTTTTTATATTGTAGTAAAAACCGATTGGTTTTGAGGTCACTGGGGCGAATTTCGTTATATTTCTTTATTATCTCATAAACTAAGCCCGATATAACAAATGATCGCTGAATTTTGGTTTTTGTGTTAGGAATATTGACAATTATTCGATTTTCGAGGATTTCGATATCGTCTGTTGTCATATCCACAAGTTCTTGCGAACGACAGGCCCCATTTACTCCAAAAATCAAAATAACCTGTAAACAAAAATATCAAACATGAAAACCTAGTAGATTTCTACTCATAAATAGGTACGTAATAAATCATAAACCAGTGCATTTTGTTCATAAACTTACCTTCATCAACAAATATTTGTCATCTGGAGCATTCTGCAAAAAGGAATAAACATCCTTTGTAGTAAGCACTTTTGTTTTCATACTACGGAATCCCTCCGACTTTCTTTTCAGAAATGCTGTAAGTTTTTTGTATTCTTGAACATTTATGTCGTTTCTTGTCAATATAGTACTTTTCAACATTGAGTATATAGACCATAACGTACTTGGTTTGTATTTTTGCGCTTTTTCACTGAAATACGCTAGCAAAACAGTTTCAGAAAAAGATGCCGCATTTTTTTCACTTTTCCATTGCAAAAAATCGTCATAAGTTTTATTATATTTTTTAATTGATTTCTGCGGTAAAAGGTTATCAATCAGTATTTTTGCTGTTTCCTTCAACTGCGGCGGAGTTAAAAAATCTTCATCATCACTATCACTACTTATCATTTTGATAGTTTTATTTTACTTTCTACGAAAACTGAATCCTCAAACAACACACAAATTGGAAATGGCGCCAATGGCGTCTGCAATTTTCACATGTTCTTTTTTCAAATTGTTTATCCTGCCGCCGCAGGGTCGCACTGCCAGCCCGACACCACCAACACACAGCTAGTGGCCAGTGTCATTTTGCGAACTTGGAGATAAAAACTCACTGTAAAAACTTTTTGGCTTTTGATATTTAGGTTACCGGCGCATAGTCTTACCCAAAATTAAAAAAGAAAAACCACGTAAGAAATGGATTTTCATACACTTTTCTCACCCGCTCAGATGCGTTTTCTCCCCGCATATTTGTTCGATATGCAATGACGTACTTTCTACCGTAAATTTGATAAAGTATCAAGGTACTTTCCAAGCAGGTGTAGTATAAAACAATTTTTAAGTTTTTACAGTGAGTTTTTATCTCCAAGTTCGCAAAATGACACTGGCCACTAGCTGTGTGTTGGATGGTGTCGGGCTGGCAGTGCGACCCTGCGGCGGCAGGATAAACAATTTGAAAAAAGAACATGTGAAAATTGCAGACGCCATTGGCGCCATTTCCAATTTGTGTGTTGTTTGAGGATTCAGTTTTCGTAGAAAGTAAAATAAAACTATCAAAATGATAAGTAGTGATAGTGATGATGAAGATTTTTTAACTCCGCCGCAGTTGAAGGAAACAGCAAAAATACTGATTGATAACCTTTTACCACAGAAATCAATTAAAAAATATAATAAAACTTATGACGATTTTTTGCAATGGAAAAGTGAAAAAAATGCGGCATCTTTTTCTGAAACTGTTTTGCTAGCGTATTTCAGTGAAAAAGCGCAAAAATACAAACCAAGTACGTTATGGTCTATATACTCAATGTTGAAAAGTACTATATTGACAAGAAACGACATAAATGTTCAAGAATACAAAAAACTTACAGCATTTCTGAAAAGAAAGTCGGAGGGATTCCGTAGTATGAAAACAAAAGTGCTTACTACAAAGGATGTTTATTCCTTTTTGCAGAATGCTCCAGATGACAAATATTTGTTGATGAAGGTAAGTTTATGAACAAAATGCACTGGTTTATGATTTATTACGTACCTATTTATGAGTAGAAATCTACTAGGTTTTCATGTTTGATATTTTTGTTTACAGGTTATTTTGATTTTAGGAGTAAATGGGGCCTGTCGTTCGCAAGAACTTGTGGATATGACAACAGACGATATCGAAATCCTCGAAAATCGAATAATTGTCAATATTCCTAACACAAAAACCAAAATTCAGCGATCATTTGTTATATCGGGCTTATTTTATGAGATAATAAAGAAATATAACGAAATTCGCCCCAGTGACCCCAAAACCAATCGGTTTTTACCACAATATAAAAACAAAAAATGTACGAAACAAGTAATTGGGAAAAACAAAATAAGTACTGTGCCAAGAGAAATAGCTTCCTACCTTAATTTACTCAATCCACTAGAATACACTGGCCACTGCTTTCGCAGAACTTCAACGACTATTCTTGCCGATACTGGTGCTGATTTAACCACAATAAAACGCCACGGTGGTTGGAAATTGTCCGCTGTTGCAGAAGGTTACATAGAGAATTCCGTAGAAAACAAAACACGAATAAATAACCAAATATCGGGATCGATTAATGTGCATCAAGACTCATCTCCTCAACCATCAACGAGCGCGGCGATGCCAAATGCCCCTCAGCAGCCAGTTGCCCCTCTGGCACCACAGCCTTCGACGAGCGCAGTGCCAACAGCACAGCCAGTTATTCCTCCTACATTGTCGCAAACATCTCAAACAAACATTAATGGAAAAAGTGTAACATTAAGCTTCACTAACTGCAACAATTTCAATATAAATTTCAATTAGTAAAGATTTCGTTTTTTATTTTCCTTGTAGGTGTAGTATAAAGCACTATGTATCACTCGAGAGAAACTGCGATTCCCGATCTCAGGTGTTTTAAAGCCCTCGCCTACGGCTCGGGCTTCAAACGACACCCTCGACGGTAATCGGTCACTTTCTCCTCTCGGTGAACAATGTACTAATGTCTTTGTTTGAGAAACATCTTAGAAGGTAAGGTACAGTATGTGAAGGTAAGGTATGACAAATCCGACTTAGATCTTTAGAAATTACATTGTAATATCAACAATGAAACATTAACTATTTATGGAATACTCCAGTCTCGTTGCACATTTACTAGCGTAGCGAGGGCCAGTCGCGGAAGGGGGGAGCGGCATAAGACTGCAGTTCAGAATGATGATTTAGAAATATTTGCTGACCATAAGTTGCTGCCCAACTAGCTGTTTTAACTAACCAATAACTTTT
This sequence comes from Eudonia truncicolella, assembly GCA_949315975.1. NCBI lineage: Eukaryota > Metazoa > Arthropoda > Insecta > Lepidoptera > Crambidae > Eudonia > Eudonia truncicolella. The sequence continues at coordinate 18,600,300 of OX438825.1, read as the reverse complement.
TTGCTAACAAAAATACGAATTACGACTTTGCTAACCATTTAAATAACACCTATTGTATAATATTATAATCGGGATTTTTATCATGTTTTTAACTTTTGACCATGCTGCATGCAACTGTGCCGACATATCGGATAATATATGTAAAAAACATCGTTAGAATCTCGTTAATTATTACTCGAATCATCTAAATAATTCCTTAAAATAATCCAAGAATCCAAAGGTGCCAAGAATCCAAAGGTGCCAAGAATCCAATGCAGCCCCACTAGGTGCTCTTGTAACAGGATAGCATCAGCCAGTACCTATCTAACGAAATAGTAGCAAATATTTTTATACCAAAGGAGCAATACAAAGTATACAAATGGGATTATTGAAAACAGTGCTCGAAATCTTACTAAAGATTACGAAAAGGAAGGCCTAAGAAAAGACTCTTGAACCACCGGAACCTTTACATACAGATAAATTGTCGATCACTATCTATTGTCTACCAATGTTTTGATGTATAATGAAAACTATTCCAAGCTGAACCACAATTTTTTTGTTGAGCAAAAGTAATTGTGTGCAAAATAGAACTCAAGCCAAAACATCGATTTTATAAACGACATTCTTTCTTGTTGTGTTCCTCGCAAATATTGTAATATGGTAGGTAATTTAATATTTGTGATTTCTATTTCCATAATGCTTCAAACTTAACTTTGGTATTGTCACAAGACAATCTTAATTTGAATGATCATAGAAGATGATAGCTGACAGGATGGATGCATCTGTCTTCCGGAGGTTTTCTGAATTGCATGTTTTACATGTAATCCAGTGAGTCTCCGGGTCGGATGTTTGCGTTCTGTTTGTTATTTAGTTACTAACATAGTTGTAAGTATATTGTTACTAACATACTCTACTCTATTTTTATTTATATAATGGATTTTAATTATAATATAATGTAATCTAATTTAATTTAATGTAATAACATGTTATTTTATTGTATTATTTGAATTGTTTTTTTTTAAAGAAAAATATCATAAACAAAAAAAAAATTCAGAACTAACAATCAATAAGGTAAGTTAATGGCACTAATGACATATATTTCTGAAAAGGCCTGAGAGAAAACGTAGACTAAAACCACGAACGCTCACTTTTATTTGAAATTTGTATAGAAGTAAATTATAATAATAAATTAAATATAACTCCTTTTGTTTTGATTTTTACTCTACATTACGATAAATGGAACAACCGAATTTACCTTTTTATAGATCGATAATTTTTAATAGATTATTTTATGTAAGACTTGCAGGCCGCTTAAATTTATTTAAAAACTTGAAAACAGCTCAAAAGCAAAGCGTCATCCCTTTCACGCTGTTAAGTCAAAAAGGAAAAAAAGATGTTACCGATTTACAAGCACAGGAATTTTATAATTTTTTTTACACTTTAATATAATTTATACCGCACTTGCTTGCTACCCATAAAAAAATATCAATAAGAAAATATTTCCTGATATTATTATGCGAGTGTGTGTAGTGTAAGTGTATAACGGATAGCGTACATCAGTGCCTCAAGCTTTTAAAATTTATATATAGATTACATTTGGAAAATATCTATATTTATTTATATACGTCCCTAGAATCTACCTATTATAAAATGTTATGTATATATATTGGGAAAGTCGTCCAACATACATTGTTGAGGGTGATGTAGGTATAGAGAATGTGGGCGAAGGGATAAACGTTCAACGTTATATATTATATACCCTGTGTATGAAAAATATCATTCAAATATATTTTTTTCTTTTTAGTTCGCTTTATTTTTTCTTTTTCATATTTAATTTTGTATTTAAATAATTTTTGGGTTACGTTTTTATTCAAATAAAAGCTTGTTTTTAAAAATCTTTTTTTATTGAAATTATATTTTTTGCTTTTTAGTAAGTATTACTTAGTTATTTATTATTGATTAACATCCTAGACAAATATAGACCAGGCGGCATAGAGTGGCGGCCATATTGAATTTAGTGTAATGTTACACCACATTGTTTTTCACTCCTTATGGCCTTTCATTTGATACCCATATTGAGTGGATTGAAAAAATCAATATCTTGGAGCGGCGGCCATATTGAATTTAGTGTAATGTTATTAACTATATCGTTTTCTACTCTTCAAGCCCTTTCATTTTATACTCATATTAATAGGATTGAGAAAAAATTTGCAATCTGCCATCTTGGATCGGCGGCCATATTTAAATTATTACAATACTGAGTATTTCACATTGTATTGTCACCAAAACTAGCAAGCTAGCTAGGTGTATGCAAAATTTCAGCTTAATCGGATACCAACAAATGGTCGAAAAATAGTTTGCAAATTTTGACAGACAACTTACATAGTTACATACGAACAGTGCAAGTTAAATAAAAGCTTGTAATAAGATGATAACCCATTCATGGATACAATATTGTAATTCACAATATAGGCTCTTCTTGTACAGTCATTTTAAGCAGCCGTAAGTTGAGAAAAAGGACCGAATTTAAATAAAGGAACTATCTTTAAGAAATTCACTTATATCATTAGGGGCAAAGTAAGCACGAGTGATGTCAAAAAAAACTCACTTCCTCAATAGCGAGCTCAAAGTGTGGCAAATTAGTTCGCTATCGCCGAAATTGGGTGGGTGAACTTATATCTCGGCGGGTTCATCTCGGGTTGCGATTTGCGGGCGAGGGTCAGGAGGCGTCCAGTGAGCCCGCGCCGCGGCGGCAGAGCTTCGTCGCGCACCACCCTATCGCCATGCATCGAGCGAGCGCGCGCGCGCCGCGCCTCGTAGCCGCGGCTTTGCTCGCCTCAATCGTGCTAGCCTACCCAGCTTCTTCAATCTCACACACAGATCACGTAAGGCACCCATTAACATCCTTAGCTGAAAATCCCGTTGGAACCAAATCATTGAAAGTGTAACCGTTATATTTATTTTTGTAGCTTTACGTAGTTTGTAAGGAGCCTGACTCTCTAGTATGTATAACATGGCCCGTCGATTTGGAAAATGTAGCTGTTATAACGAAGGAATTGTATAACGTTAACAGCAAACAATGCGGGCTGAGTGATCTGAAGCCGATACCGCCCCACCGAAGGTTTATTGCGGTGAGTAACAAAAAAATATTTGAAATATTTGTGTGCTGAGCAAATTTTTCATTTCGCTAACAATATTTTAACTACCTACCTACAGCCATATAAAACGAAACCCTTTTTTTACTTGTCTTTAATTTTATTGTAAACAAAAGTCATTTGATTGAGATTTAAGTTTTATTAATACATGCTTTGCGATTGGATTCAATTAATTATTTTAATGTATTGGCTCTGCGATTAATACCTAGTACACTTATTATACATCCATGTCCATACATGCGATGAAAACGGGCCTGGTAACCTGACCTGGCCTGGACAATGACTATCAAAGTTTTACACTTTCAAATAACTAATACCTCCTACAAACTGAAAATCCTAAGAGGTATTTTTATAACTTAAGTCTGCCATACAGTAGTTTGCACTTAAAAAACAGGGATCTGGTTCTAATTATTAGCTTAGGTGTCGTTCGGCATTCTGCTAAGAGTTCTTAGTAATTGAATTAAACGTCGGCGTTTAATTAACTAGGCTACAACATAAATATTATATACATAATTATGATAAAATAAACCCAATTAGAATAAGAACTAAAAAATACTGACATTGCTTATGACAAAAATCTCGCATGAGTACTATCATCTACAATCTATTGAAAAGACTTAAGTAATTGCAGAAATGTTTATAAAGACTATTAATATGCTTCAAATTCAAATTCAAAATCATTTATTCAGTTTAGGCTACAAGTAGCTCTTGTGAATGTCACTATGCCATCGGTTCGTAAGTCTACTCTGGGCGGGAGATCTTTTACTGAGAAGAACCGGCAAGAAACTCAGCAAGTGTCCAGCTCTTTTCTCCCTTACAGCATAGCAGGACACTTTACATCACAAAAAAACACAAAAAAATATATAGAAGACAACCACATGTAAAAAAACAAAATAAAAATCTATGTTAACAAATTTACCTCAGGTAAAAGTTTCAATTTCCACAATGTCATACAGTACCACTGTACTCTAATAAAAGTCAAAAATTGTTTAAGAAAAACAAATTCAAACTATAGTGAATAATACTAAAAATAAGATAAGTATGCAAGAGCAGACCAGCCTCCACAAAGTTTGTTTTTATTTCTTGTGTTAAAATTATGGGTATTACTTTTTTTTTAGAATTTATCTAATTTTTTTTAAACATAAACGATATTTTCATAAATATACTATGAAGCTACAGTTAAAATATTAATCTGCTTAAATAACTCTGTCAGCGTATCACGGGGTTTAAGGCTATAAATAGCTCGAATGACTCTTTTCTGTAACACAAAAATGGTTTCAATGTCAGCCGCTGAGCCCCACAATAAAAGACCATATGACATCTTTCTACATCAGTAAGTGACCTTATTTTTCTAACCGCATAAGCAGCTGAGCTGTCTTCCTGCCAGGGCAGCAATATGAGAACCCCATTGTAATTTGTGATCCAAGGAAACCGTCGAGTTAACTATTTTAACTATTTCAAAACTCCTTAGAATGGCAACTATTTCCGGGATCCAGGATTCGATAAAAATAATTTTACAACATTTTGGTGGTTTTAACCACTTCTAGTCTTGTCCTGTCGGCAAATTTAAGTAAATTAGCCCTCTTCATTCCGATCACTGCTTTTGATACTCGGTCACATCTCTTTTGCAGTATGTATGTAGGTGGCGCTGCAATAGGTGTATCATGGGATAGGTACGAGTGTTTTCAAGCGGACTAAGTCGCGAGCGGGCACTAGTTTAAAGTGAAATATCTCAGATATTTTATTTTTAATAAATTACTTTACTTCTTTTTTATTTATTTCTTGGCCCCGCCCCACCACCATCCTGCCAACCGCGTATTCAGCACATTGCCAGTTGAAAACATATTGTATAGAATGCCTAGGCAAAGTATTTAATTAATTATATTTCTACTATATAAGCATTCTATAGAATACCGCACTATGCAGATTGCAATAACATATTATCCAGGACCACGAAAAAAATATCAGTATGTGTTTGGATTAGCATAGACAAATTTCCTCCGCTTCCATTTTTCCATTTTTGAAACCATTTATGAAATAATGTTTATTTACTTTAATGTAGTTGTTACACATATTATACATACATTAATTTATAATTCGGGACTCCTTCTACATAAAAAATTTAACTACTTATAGCAAATCTTTCACTCCTCCGAGAGCACAATGTGCTTAAAAACGAATACGAAGTTTTCGCTTTACGTATTGATATATAGAGATTATTTGCTAGGTTTTTGTTATTGATAATATCTGTTACATTGAGAAAACTATCTTAGCAAACTATTTAAGTTGGAGTTATAAAAGGCTCTTGAGTTCTATCATATGATCAAACTAAGTCATGGAGTTCGTATCTAGATAAAGTATATTTTTGTAACAATTAAAAAAGAAACGATCAAGATTAGGAACGATCACAGTTAATTAAAAAAAAAATATTAGGTGGCCTTCACTAAGAAAATTAAAAGAACAAAAATAATGAACATCTTAAATTCTTTATTCAAGATAGATGTTTTAAAATCTAAACAATTTTTATCAATCGTTTTATCAACTTCTTCACAATTAGACGATAACTTCCTTCTGTCAAGGCTATTACTCCCTTGGCCCATTTGGTTGCACAATTCCTGTTATCGTAAACAAACGATGAATGACAAAATTAGATCAAGGCCTTCTGGATTAAATTTTTTTTCTTTTACAGGTGAGGCTGTTCGACAAAGAAATAACAACAAAAATATTTTGTAGAACGGTGAACTTAAAAGTGACGACTGCCCTGATTGATTTTGATGATACGACCGTAAATAGGGTTCGCAGGCAAACCGGGTATCAGCCCAGAGGTCGCTACAGAGGTCAAACGCAATCACAATACCTATCCATAGATAGGGGCAATGGAAAGGACGAAGGCAAAGCAGAAGCGCATTCCGCTGCTGACTCTTCTAGAGCAATCGTCAGTAAGTACTGATCGAACTACGAAATTTTGGCTCACATACCAAACATAAATAAGACACGTCGCATCGCCTAAAAAAGTGGTGCAATACCTTAATTGTTTTTTTAAGGAAATGTTACTAAAATAATAATTTGTTAAAATAATTGTACACAAACTTCACATTACAGGTGGCAACAGCGGTATGGGACAAGCACAAAGTCAAACCGTTTATGATCCTAGTTGTGACGATTGTCTCGGTCGAAATGATTTAGATGTAGAAAATCTGTCATACAAGCCCAACAGTCGTGGACACATTGGATCAAACGTTCCAGGTGGATCTAACTCACAAGGCAAATTACCTGAAGATTCTTACGGACCAAGAATAGCCTTAGGAGGCATGAACGCACCTGGTAAACAACCTGGAGGGCCCCACAGACTAGGACAAATACCAGGTGGAACAAATGAAGTTGGTCAATCTCCAGAAGGATCGTATCAACCAGGGCAATTACCCGGAGGATCATATGAACCAAGTCAAGGATCATACACACCTGGCAAACTGCCGGGACAAACCAGACCATCTTCAGGAGGGTCACATGAACCGGGCCAATCAACAGAAGGATCTTACGTGCCAGGTCAATCACTAGGAGGAGCACATATACCAGGTCAAGCAACAGGAGGATCTTATAGACCAGGACAATTACCAGGAGGTTCATATGCACCAGGTCAAGAATCGTTTACATCTGGTAAACTACCTGGAGGATCAGGTCAATCAGAAGGAGGATCATATAGACCAGATAAAACAAACGAAGGATCTTACGGGTCAAGTCAATTACCAGGAGCAGCACAAGGAACAGGTCAAGCACCAGGAGGATCGTATCAACCTGGACAATTACCAAGAGGATCTTATGGACCAGGTCAAGGCTCATATACACCTAGTAATCTTCCAGGAAGATCAGAACAACCCCAAGGTGAATCTTATCGGCCAGGTCAATCAATAGGGAGTTCGTATGGTCCAGGTCAATCGCCAGGAGAAGCACATGGATCAGGTCAAGCACCAGGAGCATCGTATCAACCAGGACAATTACTAGGAGGATCTTATGGCGCAGGACAATCACCAGGAGGCTCTTATGGACCAGGTCAATTACCACGAGAATTTTATGGTCCAGGTCAATCTCCTAGTGGTTCGTCAGGGCAATCGCCAGGGAGTTCATATACACCAGGTCAATTACATGGAGGATCTCAAACACCGGGCCAGTCTCCGGCAGGATCATATGGATCAAGACAAAGTCCTGGAGGTAGTGAATACCTACCAGACCAGACCCAAGGTGGGTCTTATGGTCCGGGACAATCACCAGGTGGATCATACGCTCCAGGTTTATCAGCCGGAGGGTCATTTGCTCCAAGTCAAGTACCAGGAGGATCAAACACACCAGTGGCACCATCTTCCACTGGCAACTCATACGGACCAGGTCAACCAATATCGGGTAGTTTATTTATTTCAGGTCAACCTTTAGGGAGACCTTATGTTCCGAAAGGAACCGGATATAATAATCAACAGAGCGCTATCGGTAATCAGCCAGGAGTAAGAAACCCAAAAGGTATAGCAAGTCAAATTCCAGGTATTTCGACTGGGAACGATAATCAGCCCGGCGGGTATGGAGGCGTATTTCAACCAATAAATGCTAATCATAACATTCCACAAAACGCAGTGGACGAAACACCGGGTTCAAGCAAACCTGGTGGAAATTTTAACAATGCACCCGGTGGAACATCTCAACCTGGCACGCAACCAACTAACGGTTTACCTGCATTTACAGGACAAGGCTCTGGTATAAATTGGCCGTATCTTTCAGGTTTGTTACCTAATGGAGGAGCTGGTTCCACTTATTTTTGCTGTGTTGTAAGTCCTGGCAACACACCTCAAGGCGTATTAGGTCCTAATAGAAACCTTGGCTTTGGACCATACAATAGTGGTGTCACAGGAGAGAATCAGCAAGGAAGTAATCAAGTTGTACCATTTAACACTGGTCAAGCCAATTTGCCAAGTTTAGGCGACCAATTTGGACAAAATCCTGCAATGTACGGAGGTACAGCCAACTCAAACGTACCATATGGTAGTAGTAGCCAAGCAAACGGCAATCAAAATAATTTACGAACGCCGAATGTGCTTTACGGAGTAAGAAATACAGGGCAAAATAATATACCGTCACCAAATGGATCGTATGGAACTGGAAATGTCGGATCAAATGTGCCATACGGTTCAGGTAGTTCTGGGCCAAACAACATTCTAGCTCCTATCGGAAATTCTGGAACGTTAAATGCAGGTTACGGACCGGGGTTAAATACAATATCATATCCTAACGGTCCTGCAGGAACAGCAGGACAAAATTTGCCATATGCACCAGGAAATCACGGGCAGAATACGGCAATAGGGCCAGGAAGTACCGGACGAGATGCAGGAACGGGGCTAGGTAGTACCGGAACAAATGCGGCATATGTACCAGGAGGCACTGGCCAAAACGGTGCATATGTACCAGGAGTTACTGGCCAAAATGGTGCATATTTACCAGCAAGTACTGGCCAAAATGGGGCGTATGGACCTGGAATTTCTGGACAAAATGGAGTATTTAGTCCAGGAAGCACAGGGCAACAACCAGCATATGCACCAGGAAGCTCCGGACAACCACCAGGATATGCCCCAGGCAGCGGGCAACAACCGAGATATGCACCAGAAAGCAACGGTTTACTACCGGGATATGCCCCAGGGAGCACCAGGCAACAACCAGGATATGCACCAGGGAGCACCGGGCGACAACCGGGATATGCTCCAGGAGGCAACGGGCTACAACCGGAATATGCACCAGGAAGCAATAGGCAACCACCGGGATATGCAACAGGAAGTAATGGTCAACAACCGGGATATGCATCAGGAAGCAACGGGCAACAACCGGGATATGCACCAGGAATCAACGGGCAACAACCAGGATATACACCAGGAATCAACGGACAACCACCAGGATATACACCAGGAAGAAACGGGCAACAACCGGGATATGCACCAGAAAGCAACGGGCAGCAACTGGCATATACACCAGGAAGCAACGGGCAAGAACCGGGATATGCACCAGGAAGCAACGGACAACAACCGGGATATACACAAGGAAGCAACGGGCAACCACCGGGATATACACAAGGAAGCAACGGGCAACCACCGGGATATGCACCAGGAAGCACCGGAAAGCAACCGGGATATACACCAGGGAGCAACGGGCAACAACCGGGATATGCGCCAGAAAGCAACGGGCAACAACCGGGATATGCACCAGGAAGCAACGGGCAGCAATCTGGATATGCACCAGGAAGCAACGGGCAAAATTCAAATATGGTTCCAAATGTTTACGACACAAGAACTTCCGGACAAAATACTCCTAATGGACAATACGGAGCTGGAAGTGGAACACAAAATTTAGGATCAAATACACTGCAATCACCAAATGGACTATATGGAATAGCAAATGGAGGACCAGGTCCAGGTCAAAACGCTTTACAGCTACCCGATGGTCAGTTCGGAACAGGCAACGGAGGCCAATACGGAACTGGTCAAAATAATTTAATCAATCCTAATGGGTCATATGGAACACAAGGTGCAGGCCAAAATTATAACCCACCTGAAACAGTTGATCAGCGAATAGGTACCCAAGGCGGTGATCAACAGGTAAATTTTTTTTTATACTCTGCTGTGTTTATTAAAACCATACAACTGATTCTAAATCGGGTAAAGTGTGTTTAGGATTTTTCGTGCATAGCCCGGATTTGGCAAACATTGTGATTTAGCCAATACCCATTGATTGTAGCGACGACAAGATACTTATGATGGAGGCCTTTGCCAAGCAATGGAACCGAATATAGGGTGAATATTTATAAATATTCATAACTAGTTGTCCGGGTCATGGTCTGTCTACGTACAAAGTTTCATCCAAATCCGTTCAGCTATTTTCACGCGGTCAAATAAACAGACAAACAGACAAAAATTCTAAAAACTGTTGGAACGTGTTCTGTTATCGATTCTAAGTATCCCCAGCCAACTATTTTTCGAATATCTTCCATGTACAGACTTTCAAACTCTCTTTAGCTTTATTATATGTACCTATAGATTTATATTTTAAATGCGAAGACCTCTTATTGGCTGTCAGTGTTTATATTGTTAATGTATACAATTTCATAAAGCTGTTGGTTTTCCAAATAAAATGTAAAAATTAAATATTTATAAATATATGGTTTAAATAAGTATTTATTTTATTTACACATACTGACCAGAACCGGTATTTAATTATTTTTTTGTTCCAGAGTGTTGCGCAAAACTATGGAAACAGTGGTAAGTATTGGCTAATATTTTATAACACTTGTTCAGCTTAAACAATTAACAAAACACTTATGACGTACACATGGGGAGATTGGGCAATAGCTCACAACGCTGGCCTAACCAGCCACGTTCGTTCGGATTCGTGTCTAACGAAGCACGGATAAGCCAAACATATTCATAATCCGGACTTGTGATCGATCACGAACCCGCATTAGGCGTACGTGGTCATAAAGTCAAAACCCAACAATTTCAGCGCTGACTGAAGAATGAGGATAGAGGCCTTTGACCAACAGTGGACACTATTTGGGCTTACTTTTTTCACTTAATAATCTTTCTTTTGTCCTAGGTGTACCACTAAATGTGATCGACGCTAACTCAATTACAAGTACATTAGATGACTACGACTCAGAAGCACAGGCAAGTGTTGATCAATCTCTAAATGGTACTACCGCTGTCGCTGCATCAAAGGGTGGAAATCAGAAAGGTCGTGCACAAACACAAGTAGAAGGTACTTACACTGGAACTGGATCGTTTTCAGCTAATGCAGAAATAAGTGACGAAAGCAAAGCAGCTCAAAGTTCCGTTTCTGGAAGTAACAAGGGTGCGTCTAGTAGCGCTGAAGGAAGAGGACGTAAAAACAAATCGCAAGCATCAGTAAAACTAGGCTCTGAGACTGGCTCTATATTAACCGAGTCACAAAGTGGCGGTGATATGCATTCTTCTAGTTCTCAAGTCCAAGGCAGCGTCAAAGGTGGGATGGCCGACGCTCAAGCCAAGGGACCTGGAAGTACGTCATCCCAAGCTCAAATAGGTTTTACACCCTACAAAGAAGAAGATAAAGAAGCACACGATAAACTTAAAACGCCATTTGAAGGTGGTGGTACTGCATCTGCTCAGACAAGTGGTCGAATGGGTACGTCACAGTCTCAACTTCGCGGAACATTCAAATATGGTATTACTTATAATGGTGCAGCTCAAGCCGGTTCTAGTCTTGATAAAGATGCAGTATTTTCCAACTTACAACCTTTTGAGAAGATAAACGTTTTTGACGAAAATAACAAAAATATTGATATTGGCTCATTAACTACCAAACAAAGAAGTGATTTGACAAAAACTGGGACAGAACCTAACCCTGCCACTATTACTACTGAAGCAAGCCACATTGCAGACATACAATTGACAAACCATAGCCATTCAGATCATCATACGACTGCTAACCAACAAAATTCTACCACAAGACCTCCACCAGAAGGCAATAGAAGGTCATTCCCACCCAATTACAGTACTAATGGAGCGGATTATGAGTATTCAACTGACAAAGAAGATAACCAACAAGAGGACTATGACATTGATGACGGGTTCGGATCAGAGGGCAATGAAAACGGACAAGAACAAAATGAGTATACGAACTACGATGATTTGAATAGAGATACCGAAAATACACAACAATCGTTACAAAGTCCGAACAAAAATGACTTGGATGTAAGACAAAGTACAGGGGGAAATACTCAACACATAGTTCTAGGCTCTTTGAAAAACCATGATGCTAAAGTTATTCAAAAAAATTCAGACCATCCAGATGAGAGTAAAATATATCAACCAGGAGAAAGAGTGCCAGGCATGGGTGGATACACAATACCAGCCGGTTTTACGGGTAGCGTAAAATCGGTAGCGTCCAAAGATAAAACCTATGTCGTTGGTTCTAAATCGTCGCCGTCGCAGGCTCAAACAGTAACACTCACTCCGGGTACTGGAAAAATAAGATACGGATATCAAAATAACTATGGAAAGAATATAAATCGCAACGATCTTAGGTCACTTTATAATTCCAAACCTGATGATAACCGTTATGTTTCGGTGTCAAAATCAGTAACTCGAGACTTAGATAATGAAAACAACATACGCAGGCAATATTCACACACATATTACACAAAGTCGTCTTCTTGTGGATATTTTACCTTCACATGCACAACGGTCAGTAGCGCAGAAGGTAAAAAGAAGGTATGCAAACCCAAAATCCCGACTAATCCTGATGGCAGTCCCATGAGATGTTAATAAACAGTTATTAAGTAAGTATTCTACTTAAATATTTTGATACCTTAGTTATTATGATAGATAGCCTGATTTTCTTATTTTGTTTATGTTATAAATTACAGTTAGTTAGTTTAAGAAATACATACAAAAAAATGCAAAATGTATAAATTAATATTTTTAATACTATGTCTAGATAAGAATTTGTTTTAGTGTCATGACATGAACAATCAAAACTAAAACGATGATGGTGTTACCTTTTAGCAGTAAGTACGACTAAATGTTTGTAATGAAAGTATTTATTATGTATTTTCGTATGTACAAAAATAATCGCTTAATGACCACTTCTATATCCAATTATATTACGTTAAGGGTTAAAGTACTAAGCCCCACTAATCAAAAAAGGGCAAATCATAACACTATTCTGTATTCTGTAAACACATCATTTTAGTATGTTTTAAAATAGTCGGTATACTTGATTTTACAATTTGTTCGTTCTCTCGATCTGACCAATCTGGCAGAAATCGCTTGAAAGCTATAATACCGCAAAAAAATACTTTTTAATTAATGAATTTAGGTTTATTGTTAATTTTTAATAGTGTTGCAATCAAAGCTTTATCTATCTATATTTTGCTTATCTCTATTCAAATTCAGTGAGTTGTGTATTACAAGCCAGCCTAATATAGCGAACCTTACTTATTTTCTCTAAGACCAAATATGTTGGATTAGTCAGTGTTAGTGTGGTTTTTGAGTGTTTGCATACCTGCTAGATTGGGTCCATGACCAATCTACATATACAGGGTGTTGAAGGTACGCGAAATCATTACTTACTAACTTTTCTTAGTCTCAGTGCTGATTGAAAAATTATGAAAAAATAATAATCAATACAGCTGTAGCGCATGAAATTATACAATGCAACTGAAAGCGTTGGCTTTGAAAGCAGTAATCCAACGCATTTGTTCTTTAAGAAAATAAGTAAGGTCTGGCGGCCTTGGGATCTTGGTGTACAAGGCTGGCAGCATTTATTTATTTAAGAAGATTATGTTATAAATCTTCACTTATTTATTTTATAACATTTGATAGCCACTTTATTTATGTAAATAAATTAAAAATAATACAATAATAAAAGTAAGTTCCCTTTCGACAATCTGTACTAGTTCTTAAGGGTGCGCCGACCAAAAAATGACAAAAATGCAGTCACGGTTAAGTTGATATAATTGAAAATAATATCACAAACAAAACTACTAACAAAATATATATTCAAAGGGAACGTGTTTACAATTAGGTCGATCCATAAATTCATAACACACTAAGTTTTTTCCACAATATCATTTAAAGTTGAGCAAAAATCAGAAAAACTAGTGGCGGCAGCGGCGGCGCCGCGGCGTTGAGTTAATATCTTATAGTTTATCTAAATGATTGTACCTCTGATTTTGTCTAAACAATTATTGGTTTAAACTACAAATCGTCCGTCTCACATTTTCGATTTATCGAGCGTTTTTTAAACTAATATTTTTCAAATTAACACGTTAAATTCTCCATACAAAATTAGTATGGCCACGCGGCGTCAAATAAATATGGACGAAGACTTCAATATCTATTTAAATAAACATCAATTGCAGTTCGTTTGAGTGGCTAAAACTCGAGAATGGCTGGACCGATTTGGCTAATTTTGATTTTGAAATATTTGTGGAAGTTCAGAAAAGGTTTAAACGTTGAGAAACATAAATAATAAGTAACAGAAAATACTAAAAACGACAATTTAATTTTCCAATACAAAATTATTTGTTTGTTTTGTTGTCATGGAAACTGTCAAAGCGGTAATTAATTAATTATCTTAATAAATGGCTTCGCATTTAGCATTTAGCCAATTTCAAGTATTTGTATTATGTAGTAAAGTGTACAATTGTACGGTAGAAATAAATTAAAATGGAGTCTCACAACACGTGTTATTACGAAAAGAACTCTGGTGAAACTCTGTCAAAGCGGTAAAGTCAAGTAATATGACACTTGTCACTTACGGACGGCGCACCCATAAGTTTATGATTGTGGTTTCTTTGTCACTAATGTTCAAGTTCAGTATTTACTTGAATTTTGTTTTTAGATGACATTACTGTGGTTACGTTATTTAATTTACTAAAGAAATATGCTTTTAGGGTTACAAAACAAAAAAGAAAAACAGACAGTCTTTTGCAAATCACTTTGTTTATTTTAAGTAAATTTTTCTTACAGAATAGTTGACAATATACCTATACTACAAGCAAATACATGATTATATTTTATAGTTATGTTATAATTGATAACTATTTTCGTAGAGATAAATAGATTCTTAAATATGTTTCGCTTTTAATTTTGAATATACATAATTATAGAAATCCTTGGAGGCTTTTGCCCAGCAGTGAACGTCATTTAGTTCAGATGATGATGATGATGATGATGATGATGATGATGATGATGATGATGATGATGATGACGATGGTGCTGATGGTGATGATGATGGTGATGATGATGATAATTATGTCATAATATATAGTGTTAGATATTTAAGTTATTTGACTAATAAAGATAATGTAAGTAGTTGAATTTTATATAAATAAAACAATAAATGTTGACATAATACAGTTTATTACGAAATAATTTTAAATATTTGAGATACGTACATATGTTTCAAGAGAGTACATTTTATACAATATTAAGTATATTAACCACCACATAGCAAAACTTTTTTAATACATTGGAAGTTTCACATGTCCAATTTTAAAGTTCTAATTTAATTTACTATAAACTGCCAAGAAATGTCTTTTTTTAATTCTTTCCGATTTATAGTTTTAGGTAACAGGTAGTATTTCTGTTAATTTGTTTTTACTTTAACACGTTCTTGCAAATTCTTCCTAAAACACGAGCAAAAACGATTTTTATCTGTGCATTTTATTACATTTATATCTATGAACAGTACACATATTTTAAACTATCAACTGATATACACCCCACTTTTTTATCGGCTAGGGAGCCATCTCGGCGCACTAAAAAGTATAAAATTGATTTGCAAACATTGAACAAAAGATCAAAATATGACAAAAATATTTCTGTCCACGAAATTGTGCATTAAGACGTATTTAGTATAGGAGTTCGGTATTTTTGGCCATGTTTTTAATGAGAAAGCTGTTTAGTTCAGTACACATAATCTCCACGACTGCTCTATAGCCAATTAAACAATTAAAAAGTATCGTGTACACACTACGTAAAAAGAAGAATTACAATCATTAAATACGATCGCTTTTGTGCAGACTAAACACCTTTTCACAATTAGAGTGACTTCTTAAGCTAAGAATACACAGGCATCTAAATCTCATAAATTTGTCACATTTTGTTAATAGATATATATAATTACATGCAAAATCAGTGTAAACAATACATCACTGGTAATATTTAAGGTGTGGTCCGCAATATTGTACAAACTTTAATAGTGACATTATTTTATTTGGATACAATTTTTTTTTAATATTCAATAATAATAATAATAATTATAGTTCTTGTTTTCTACGTAGTCGAATGTAGGTTGAGCATGTTAGTGACATATTTCACACCATTAGGTGGATTAATCGTCTGACTACGTACGATTGCTACTTGCTGCTAAACATATCCTTGATTCTTCTAATTATTAAGTTCGCTAATCATGTCTGGCATTTTATGATTTAATTTTATTTTAGCAATAATATTGTCAAAATCAAACTTTAAATAGCAGAATCTCTACGCTTCGAAGGCAACGCGGCTGTTCCGTGGCGGGCATAAAATGTTATTTTTTATTGATTTAATTAATAAGATAATATGCTAAATATTTGTTAATATGTTAAACAATAACTATAATAAGTGAACGGAGACTAAGATAATTTACACGATTACAAACAATTTATAAACAACAACATTCGAATAAACATAGTATTGTTTATTTTTAGTGCCGTAGATGGGATAGGAAAAAATCTTATGTAGTTATAATTTTCTACGCTTGCCATGTTCAGTTTTGGTAAGGAAAAAATATATTAAATATTTACATAGTACTATAAGTATAATAATTTATTCACCATATGATGACACAGCTGAAAAGATTATTACACCTAATGCTAATATAGTATTAAGAGTAATACAGACATTACTTCTCGTTATAATAATTGTAGTGCTGAGTTTCAAAATAACTTTATATCTTTATCAATATAAAAATTTGCAATTCAACGAATTTTCTGTTAGTAACATTTTTAATTTAATAATATATGTATATTAAGGAATATAAATAATTTTGGGTTTAGAACGAATTTTGCTTAAAGTTCCACTCTACATAATATTTTTTATACTAATTTTGTAATAATTAATAATTTAAATATCTTATCAATACGTTGATTTAATATTTTACTATTATCATGGCGGTGGTAAATAATAAAAACTTATATCCGAATAAAAATGTATTCCTGAATAGCGTCTTCAATGTGTTTAATAGATAAATGATTTAAATTTAATTTTAGCAATAGAATTGTCAAAATCAAACTTCAAATAGCAGAATCTCTACGCTTCTAAGGCAACGCGGCTGTTCTGTGGCGGGCATAAAATGTTATTTTTTATTGATTTAATTAATAAGATATATAGTTATGCTAAATATTTGTTAAGTAGTTAAACAATAACTATAGTAAGTGAACGGAGACTAAGATAATTTACACGATTACTCACAATTTTATATACTCAATAATCAACATTATTTGAATAAACATAGTGTTGTTCATTTTTAGTGCCGTAGATAGGATAGGAAAAAATCTTATGTAGTTATAATATTCTACGCTTGCCATGTTCAGTTTTGTTAAGGAAAAAATATATTGAATATTTACATAGTAATATAAGTATAATAATTTATTCAAATAGCTGAAAAGATATAGTATTAAGAGTAATACGGACATTACTTCTCGTTATAATAATTGTAGTGTTTAGTTTCAAAATAACTTTATATCTTTATCAATATAAAAATTTGCAATTCAACAAATTTTCTGTTAGTAACATTTTTAATTTAATAATATATGTATAATGAATATAAATAAGTTTTGGGTTTTATGACATTACTACATACAATATACGAATTTAGAAATAATTTTGCTTAAACTCCCACTCTACATAATATTTTATTATATTAATTCTGTAAACTATGCTTTAAATATCTTATCAATACGTTGATTTAATGTTTTGTTGCTTACTATTATCATGACGGTGGTAAATAATAAAAACTTATATCCGAATAAAAATTCCGAACAAATAAAAAAGTACTAGTTAAAAAAGATTCACTACAATAATGTAAAGCATAAAGCGTCGCTCTATAAGGAAGTGGAATGTATTCATTAGGTAACTAGGTATACATACTATAATATATACTATACAAATAAAACTTCAAAAATGTTTTTTTTTTACAGTAGCATATAATTTACTTACTTGAATCCTGCTTGGAGCTATTGTTATTCAACGATTAAAAATAATAATACAGCGATGTAAGTATAATTTTCATTACCAACTAATAGAAGCTCGTCGGGGCGAATAGTAGGTAGTTGGCCTGTACGGATAACATACGCAAAAAGGTCAAGCTACGGTCAGTTCGTTGGTATCATAAAACTAAGGAATGTGGATAGTTCTGCGACCCAATTAGGAATCATAATATCGATAGTTACACTATTTAGCAGGTATCTGTATAGGGTATCTGTTTAAGTAAGTATTTTCCAAAATAAGATTGGTGCCAAAAATAGGAACTTTTCTTTTACGAAAATCACCAACTTGCTGTTTACCTTTTTTGGAATGATATTTGTGCTGACTAATTACTGCCGATGGCCTTTACAGAGTAAACGGACTTTTGTGGGAGGCGCGAAACTAAAGGTTCACCAAGCTGTGGTAATCGACCCTCCTCTGGGAGTTTCTAGAGGTAACGGCATCACGCAAGCGTTTTCGTTTCTTACGTATATTATTCTGTGCTCGTACTAGGTTCTCAGCGTTCGGATCGGAATCAACCTGTCTATGGTTGGCTCATCGACTCTAGCGCCAACTCCCAAATAGTTGATAGTTGTGTTCTAAATGTTATTCCATTAGAGATAATTAATTTAATTTCGTCAACTGTTATTAATTGCTTAACTTTCACATTCGTATGACTGACAGCGCGTGCCTCGCGAAACGCTAGGCCACAGAGCTCCTCATTATTACTATAAACACATCCATTACAGACAGTTGTTGTCAACCAGATGATATGATGAAATATCAATAGTACCTAATATTATTTGCTACCTTTTAAACATAGGTGTAATCTCATTAATAAAATGCTCAATATTCAAAAACAACTGAATCCGACTACAAATTAAGTTTTAATACACTACCATATTTAATAAATCTAAAATGGCAACAAACGTACGTATCTACTTAAAATAACACCTACTATTTCGTCGCTTAAGTTCTAACATAGCGGAAGTCGAAAATTTGTATAGTTGCGATAGAAAATCGTTAATGGCCAATGGCGACACTTTGTTTCGTCAACAAAAACACCAGCGTATATCAGTGTACACACTGATGCTAAGATAAAAACGATTATTTTTGCCTAAAAAATTGTCCATTTACAGTTGCGCTGTGTTAGAACTTAAACGACAATTTGATAACAGACCGTTATTATCTTTAAATAAATATCTCATCCAATAGTGAAAAGAATGTATCAGCTACATAACTTCCCGCGCATGTCGTAAGAGCCGGCTAAGGAAAATACTCACACATCAGGCGATTGGCTAGAGCAACTCTTCATTGACGTTACCCATTTCACCTCGGAACCGTACTTTTTTAATTCTACCGATCAAACGGAGAGTATATACAAAATTGCGATTTTGATAACCCTTTTATGGAATAAGGACGTAAGATTATGTATGTATTATTTATAAAAACTCAAAATGTCTTATTAACCAATGTGTTTTATCTCTGCTGTTCATGTGCAAAGGAATATTAATTTGAAATATGACAAAGAACATTTAAGCTTAAATACTTCTATTTACCTATGATATTTTACATTAATAATTATGATTTAACGTAAAAGTTTGATTTTTGAAACTGTGGGTTTCGAAACGTATTAAAGGTATGAAAAAGCTCTAAATGCATTTTCAATTATTTTTGATCTCCTAGTATGTTTCGGGACAAATATAATAGATGCACTTGTATAAAATTATCTTTTACGAGAAGTAACAATTTTATTTCCAAACAATTTACAACTTCAAAATACAATTTGTAATTGTAAGATACATTTGGGAAGCACAAAGTCTTTCTACTTCCTAAATTCTACTAGAAATTAAAACGCACTTTTTTCGCATGTAGAAAAGACAATATTCGTGTAATACATGATTTCAAATATAATTTCAGATTTAAAAGCTAAGTAAGTTTTTTTTATTAACTATTGAATGATTGTGTTCGACTAATAAGTATCTTTTCTTTTTTTTACATATTTTGTGTATATTTTTATATTGAAACCAACAAATGATCAATGAGTAAGCAAGTAAGTATGCTATAAATTACTTTTGTTTAACCAGTTTAATCTTTAATTGACTCGATGAAACTTCATTTCCGTACCACTGGAAAAAGATCTTATTGAACTAGTTAGAATATTTAAGTTTCACCATTATATTGAATATCTTAATTTAAATAAATATGTAGCTTCTAATACTAACTAAATTTCTATTTCTTAAACAAATCTATTAAGAAAATAAACTTTTGTACTTATATTTCTAGTAATGTGTTTGAACGACCATACAGATTTTAAATATAATTTCTTAAACATAGTACGTAGATCAGGAACACGTACGACAATCCAAATATGATCCAAACCATATATTATAATTCACACTTATGCCTTTACACATTTATAGCAAACACACACAAATTACGAAAAATATAATAATAATAATTCACGCCGAAATATAATTCAACTTTAAAATGAGATCAATATTTTAAATATATTTTAATGTTAAGTACAATATGAGATTCTTCATAAAATGGCGAGATAATAAGTACTTGACAAATACTGATGGGTTAAGGAACTTGGATTAAAGATGGCTTGATCAAATGCGTGATAATTATAAAAAAAATCACACACTTAAATTCAATATAGCAAATTCCATAGTTTCAACATCTAACTAACAATTAATGAGTTGTTGAATTGAGCTTCTGGTGAGATACATACGTATTGGTGCACCTATAGAATAATTAACTATTCCCTCATTTAAGAAGTTTATTACACGATTCATTTTATCAAATGATATGAAACCAAACTAAAGAAATTGGTCCATAGTCGCATATGTGTTTATGATATTGTTTAACATAAACTGTAACTATCTACGTGACGAATACTGTTCAATATGTACGTTACTCGTCAAACGTCGCGTCACAACCAAATGTTGGCGACTCTTTTAATCATTTAAATTATGTAAACAAATTATTTAAAGATCTCTCTCAGGTCAGATTCATACACGAGTACTCCATAGTAACTCAATGTATTGTAAGACGAGAAAAGCTTTGTGAATACTTTGTTGAGACATAAACGCTAAATAGGCGACTTGACAACGTTACACTCGATAACATTATGACCTATTCAGATATAAAAATAGACATGTTAGACATGTCAATGATTACCGTGTCATACACAGACCACATTTAAGTCACACAAGCCGAATTACAATACGCCGAAAAAATAACTTAAATTGACGGTGGGTTAAATTCCTTAAAAGAGTGCTTACTTAATAGAGAAGTCTTTTTGAACGTATAAAAATAATGAATAAATTAGAAGGTACATACTGGGATATAAGCTGCTTCATAGAAACATAAATCGACAGCGTAATAACATTACTTTGTTTTAAGTACGTCGTTGAGATTCTGTTAAGGTTGAATAGGTGTTATTAACTAACGTAAAATAATTGTATAAGTTAAGGTACAGAATGACAGGATCACCTGTTTAAGTCGCGCCACGTAGGCGCTTGAGGCGTTCTTTCTCTAAATGGTCGACTGGTGGCTCGCGCTCGAATGATATTAGCTCCAACGCTGCAAAGCAAAATTAGATGTCACCATTTTGTAATGCAAGGCGAGTCAAGCATTATGCTCGTAGATCGTAGATCTTTCTTAAGGGTAAGGGTGAACACAACGCGACGTGGTGGTATGCAATCTCTACATGTTTTAAATTGATGAAGGAGAGTGTATCCAAGTGTTTTTATCAACATGCAATACCAATCATTGTTGCTCGGCGGTATAAACAGGTATTAGGGTGGTTGCCATCCAAACAGATTCTAGAGATAATTTTTTTTTTTTGGAGAGAGATTGCCGATTGCCGCTGCGGCATTTTCAGCTTCACCGGGCTTTTTGGGGGCGGCGAGGAACGTAGGGTCCCTCAAGCCGTGTGAAACGAATCACCTTCAGAGGTTATCTAGAGGGAACGGCATCGCGCACAAGTGCGCGTCCCCGTGCCCTACTAGATTCTCCGAAGGGTTCGGATCGGATCGGGGAGCGGAGCAACCCGAGGGCGCCTCTAAAGGCACGGACCTCGGCTCGGGTTGACCGGGCCGTGGTGGAGGAGAGAACCGACCAGGTACATGTCTGTACCTGGTGTAGAGCGAGTGTGAACCGGTTATTCGTACCCTTGTTCTACGAGTACGGTGTCTTGGGCCTAAACTGGTGTGCATGTTTAGTGTATTCTGTAAATGTGTGCTGTCATTTAGAGGATCGGGCGGGGTGTAAATGTGTGCTGTCATAACTAGAGATAATCATACCAGTTTCGTCTATTGAATCAGTCGATTATTTAAACTATTTATATTATTAGAAATAGACTTACCTAAGAGACAAGTATTTGAAATACAGATACAATATAAAGATATGACGATTTATACAAAATATGGGACAAAATTTGAAAAATATATTTTGAAAACGTACTAAAGTATATAATTTTGTATTTAATACTTAAAATATATTTTTTCCCAAAGTATCTAGTAATTTTTTCTAGTAATTTTGAGCAGGCATCTTTTACATCTCTGATTAGTATTATAACAATGTATGTTTTTGTATCCGTCATTTATACAGGGTTATACATAGCGATCCCTTTAAGGGTGATAGTAAAGATCATTAGCTACCAAATTGCCCTCGGGTAGATGGGGCAAAATGAACCGATTTCGGAATAACTATTGGAATCTTATTATCTGTTGGTAAGGCCCATAGACGTTACGGCCACTGACCGGTCTCGGCGAGCGCGGGCCGCTCGTTGAGGAACCGCCAGACGGGCAGGTGCGGCGCGGGCGGCGGCGCGGCCGGCCCGTCGCTGGCGAGCCGGCGGCCGGCCAGCTGCGTGCTCACGTGGCGCGCCAGCAACGCACACTTCTCGAAGTTCACGCGGTTGCCGGGCAGCCTGGCGACAACCAAATAATTGTATGTTTAATTGTGCGTTTTATTATGTGATACTAATAAATGTTTTTCTTTTTCTTTTTCCTAATCATTTAATAATTACTAGTAATTTGGTGGTTGAAATATGGAGAAAAAGCTTACAAAAATTTTACATTTAAAATCATTTTTTATAGTTTTGCGTCAATAACTGCTTGTAAAGGCTTTGGTACATTTAATAAACGATTTGACTTTTTAAATTTCATTGTATGGCGACGTATAAACTGTCATTGCTAGCTGTAGGGTTAGATAGCAAACGTCGTTTAAACTAACTTTAGTACATTTTTAGTTTGACGCAATACTCACTTAGAAGGCGTGCCCTGGTTGGCGAAGTGCAGATCTCGACAAGTGACGGAGAGTAACGGCACAGCCGTCTCAGTAGGAGCGGCTGCCAGCGCCGCTCGGTATCTGTACAAAAAACATAAAATTCAATTCTTAACATATTTATGAGCACCTTATCTCTATCGTTTCTTTAGCGTGCGTTTAATAAACGTACGCGTCGCGCAAACGTCGCGACAACGTTACTCATGTCGCCTAAACGCTGATCGTGTCGCGCTTTTTATAACATAGCTACAAAATACTATTGATTGCAAGATAACGGGCCCTCTGCCCGCATGAGGCGGTCGAGTTTTGTAGGTAAAATGAATGACCACTGACAAGACTTTCAAATATTGTGTCTCTATGAAAACCAGTGATGATCCTGTGTTCTGAATTTGTATGTGTGATTGTACCAAAGAAAGATTTTATCTATTTCTATTTCAAAACAGTACCTATGTAGGTGTACAGTGTGTACATATTTTAGATTGTTAGGTACGTTTCCTTTTAAAATCTTTGTTACAATGCTACGTACCTCGCGTGGTTGCCACTGGGCTCGACACAAAGTTCTAGCTGCCGTAATTGTTGCCCGCATACGCCGGAAGTGCGGCTCCACTGTGAAAACGTCAGTACAAACATCTTTATTCCCATTAAGATATTTTTCACTTGCTTATCATCATCATCTCAGCCAAAAGACGTCCACTGCTGGACAAAGGCCTCCCCCAAGGATCTCCACAACGACCGGTTTTGTGCTGCTCGCATCCAGCGGCTTCCCGCGATCTTCACCAGGTCGTCGGTCAACCATATATATTTAGTGCGATACAAACAAACAAAGAATAAGCTCCGAATAGTTATTCCGTATTTTGTTCCTGTCATGTAACCGTTATTTCAAATTAGAGTAAAAGAGACAAAACACAAAATAACTATTCGGAGCTTGTTCTTTGTTTATTTGTAGGACCCTAAGATTCTATATTTTAGTCGTCACAAACATACGGGGACATCTAGCTTGCTGAAATTGAGTATGTTAAATAAGTAACATATCGTTATAAATTTACTAGTGACACACGCCTGCACATCAACCTACCACAAACTATTAAATTTCCTCAATAGACTTTGAACCTTATTACTAAGACATATGGTTGAAAAAGTATTGATGAAATTTGACAGTTTTGGAAAGGTTGATGTGCAGGCGTCTATGCATCATTAATACATTAGAAGTGTTAAAATAATTCCATGAGCAGGACTTAAACCCGCTGTTAACATCGGATTAACACCTAAGATTGCAATACCACCATAATAGTAACTTCCGTATATTGTGTAATTATTATCTAATAAATAAATAAATAAATAAATAAATAAATAAAAGCAGGATGACCGATTTCCTACGTATTTGTTGACATTGAATAAGGCTTAATTTGGCTTACAAAGTAAATAGTATTGATTTTAGTTTTTGGCAGATCTTTCAGTTACAGTCGCAATCGCGACAATTAACATATTCGTATTACGGAACGTAGAACGCTACGATAGCGCCACGAGCGAGCGATTGACGAACTAAAAGTGCATGACGGCGCCGGCGCTATAGAATAAAAACGAATGATGGTAGCAAGCAACTGCAACCACACCGCAGCAAGTAGCCGTCGTGTTGCCATTGTGCATCAGCAACTGTTTGCTTTTTTTCGGTAATAAGCCCGCCGGTTAGCCAGATGGTGCGAGTTCCATATCGGCTCGTGAACTATAATTTGGTCACAACAAAATATCTGTAAAATATATAAATATGCTTACACATAAAAATGAAATCCATTGTATTCAAAGAATTGCTTACGGTCTTTTTTATCCTTGTAACAGATGACATGTTTAGTGCACTAATGATTGCCATCAGTGAATTAAAGTTGCCAAGATTGAAACACTCCCTGGCTGTCATTACCCACTGCTCTATCACTCTAGCTCTATATTTGCTTTTAGCACTCTAAAACAAAAAAAAATCGAATCACAATTACAGATGGGAAACATACATTGACAATTTTCATTTATTTTACCTTCAATATGTCAGTTGCAACTAAATAACTGAGACGGTTGAACCAATCCGCATAAGCCTCCAGGTTCCTGGTCGACTTAGTTTCAACGTGGTGTAGGTTTATACTACTCTTGGCACAAGTAGCAGTAGATTGCGGTGGTTGAGCTGGAGCAAATGTTTGCACAAACTCTTCAGGACCAACATATGACAACCTATGAAGCTCCACGACAGTTAGTTGGTTTGCTAGTTCCACTGGCGTCAAACCTAGAGTTAATATATCTCCCTAAAAATTAAATCTTAATTCAGTATATAAAGTAAAGCTTCTTCAAAATTCACCAAATTTTATTAAAATTGACCTGGGACAATTGATCCACGGAAGAAACCGGTGGTATTTCCACTAATGTCTCTTCGTACTGCTCTAGAGCAGTTAGCTTGTCAAGCAGCTTTTCTAGCATAGTGGACACTTCTAGTCTTACTGAAGCCATGTGCTCCGCGGCGCACCTGTTAAAACATTTTGAATAATAATACAAGCATTGAACATTGTGGTGCCTCTATTCATAATATTTTATAGTTCCCACCTTTGTGTGATGCTACGTACAAGCGCCATCACTCTATCGTCGCGGAAATCATAAGGAAACATACTTGTCCATTGATTCAGTACTCTTACAAGAGATATCATATCATTAAGCTCTTTTTCAATCAAATCTTTGACTTCACTCTTCCCCTATAGAAAATACATTATAATTAGTAAAAATAAACATTTCAACATACAAAACTTATTTACTACGAATACTTACTATTTTATCATAATTCTTGAAGTATCTCTTGCACAATTTGCTCAGTAATTCATGAGGTTTCACAAATAATCGAGAGCACAACAAAAATGTGAACATGAAAGATTTGCTTGCACCAGGTCTTAGCATATCTACTAAAGTTTCTAGAGGTGCGCTGACAATCTGTCCATCTTTGTATTCTGCATCCGACTTATCAGCGGGACAGTTCACATAGGGCATTGTTGACAATGCCTTTACACCAGGAGAGAGAACAGTTGTTAACTGTAAATAATATGCTGCAGTTATAAGACATAGACAGAAAAGATTAAAAAGAAAAAATTACAAAATATTTTTTGTACAATACCTGTGGTGCTTCAACTTTTTGAGCTGAGACAAAATTTATTCCGCCATTTACCACAATATGTTTACACGAGCTCTCAGTCATAAATTTATTGCCTCTCACCATTGAGTAATAATCATCATTCTGTAAAAAGTATGCAAATTTTCACTTACTCTTAAACTGCAACCTAACAAGGATTGCAGCTGACAGCGTTTACTGCACACTGAATAGCGGGACATTTTAAAGAATTCTAATTATAAGCAAAATAATGTAAAAACCGAATGTTAAAAAATAAAAACAATATTATTCAACCTATAACATTGATATTTTCATGTTTTTATTACTTACATTAAACAGTGATTTTTTTTCTCCTTATAAATTCTAACTTTTTTTTTATTGTAATTAAATATATCTATAACTTCTTAGACTAGCACACTAACTTTTTGTGTCATAGTTGTCATTTATTTATATATCTATTTATTATCGGCTTTAAAAGTTAATATCAAGTTCAGGTAGCTATTATGCCAGATCCATAACAGACAAGACAAATAGTTAATGGGTGAGTCACAACAATCCATGAAGGATAATGGTATTCTGAGATAGAATATTATAATAAAATTAGCTATCTATGCATTAACTATCAATTGGAGGCAAATACCCACCCAGATTTATTTATTTATTTATTCATGTCAAATTGAAAGTAATCGTAACGGTAGGTTAGTCTGTAAGTTATTTTTTAAAGTACCGTGTAAATCCTATACTGTGTGGCAGAAACAAGCAAGCTCACTCCTAATGTGGTTGTAATACTAGTTGTCGCCCGCGACTTCGTTCGCGAAGACTACACTATCCCATCAGGTACCTGTTACTGGGATAAAAGTATCCTATTTCCTAGTCTGGGTCATTTTCTGTCTATGTGTAAAGTTTGCATAAAAATCCGTTCAGCCATTTTCACATGATGCGCAGTTAAATAAACAGTCAAACAGACAAAAATTGTAAAAACTGATGGAACGTGTTTTGTTATCGATTCTAAGTATCCCCAGCCAACTTTTTTCGAATATCTTCCATGTACAGACTTTCAACTCTCTTTAGCTTTATTATATGTATAGACTAGTGGCCCGCTCGATCACGACTTCGTCCGCTTGAAAACACCCGTACCCCATGATGGACCCCTATTGCAGCGCCACCTACCTGGTCCAATTGTAAATCCATTCTTGAATCCACTTACACACACAGAAAATTTCATCCAAATCGGTCCCGCCGTTTAGAAAGAGTTCAGTGACATACACACGCACAGAAGATTTATATATAAAGATTATTATCTATGTATATGACTCGTAATTTGATTGCCTTACTTATGACCTAACTTAACAAGTCTACATAACCAACTGCTTAATTATAGCATTGAATTTAAAAAAGTAAAAGGAAGAAACATTTTATTATATATCACTTGAAATGTATGTGGTACTTACATCATAATAGGAAAGTCCGGTGCCATGTAACATGGAGGGATCAGGAGGCAGAGGCGCGTGTTCAGTTGGGGGAGGAGGTACTGGAGCAGGTTCTGATGGGGCCGGGGGCACCTTGACATTGCAGCCACTACATGAGGCTTCATTCAGTTTACTTGCGTAATAATACATAGCCATTCAATTCCTCAATAGCAAATAAAAGTTTAGCTTCAAAGGAAGCTCTTTAAATGCGATAAGCGCAGGTATCCATTCAATCTGAAACAAGTATATATAATATTTTAATCTAATATGTATTTATAAGTATGTGTAAGAATTCTATTTAGTTACTTCTGAAAATATGGGCTACATGTTTAAGCAATAATTGAGTTCATAATTAGGTTGCAAATGCATAGTATTACAATATATAACTCAAAAACTGAATCATTAGACCCAAAGGAGATTGCTCAACTTCCATCTAAATTTTGCTCAGGAATGTACCTGAGCTGAATTCTTGGCACCGATCTATAACTTTATGCCAAACGTTATTATAATCTAACCCAGGGTTCTTGTAAAAATAATCTTTTCTTAGGAGTTATTTAAGTATTTTTTAATGTGTGATCTTTTGTCATACTTATTTACTTGGTTTACTATCATTTATATGCACTACAAAGGTTTTTAAAGTAAAAACCATTTTTTATTGTAGTTATAATATACAATACATATTGGTACTCAACACAAAAATGAGTGCAATACATCGCACATTATAAACAATATCATCTAAAATAACTTTTAAAATTATCATGGCATTAGAGTACTAAATAGTTACAAAAACACAAATGTTGAAAAAATTTCCACAAGCAGGATTTGAAACTGCACTCTTCTGACATACCGGGGGCCCGACCGATTGGAAGAGCACCTGACCCGCCCCCCGACCGCCTAACCGATTGCTTTGGCTACGTGTATAGTTTATGACGTCATCTTGTCATTTCATACCGCCTATGAAAGCAATATCTATTGCTATAGGCTTTAGCTTTCGATATATGCCTATACCTATTAGCTAGATGACAAGATGACGTCATAAACTATACACGTAGCCAAAGCGATCGGTTAGGCGGTCGGGGGGCGGGTCAGGTGCTCTTCCAATTGAGCTATCGTGGTTCTAACCAGGCCGCCGAAATTATTCAACACTATGTCAACAACAATATAATAATGTCAACAACTACCGAAACTTCAAAGTAAAAAAAGTAAATAGTGTTGAATTTTTTCAACATTTGTGTTTTTGTGATTTGTTTCGCAACAAAATTTGCGTTAAAATTATATAAACAAAACAAAAACATTTTATAAATAGCTGGCCTACTTCTTAACTGATCTTTAGTATTTGTAAAAATATTATGATCGGGTGTTAATGACGGTAGTTGTTGACATTGAATGGATGCCTTTGGCTTTCAAAGTAAAAAAGTAAATAGTGTTGAATAATTTCGGCGGGCTTGTTAGAACCACGATAGCTCAATTGGAAGAGCACCTGACCCGGTATGTCAGAAGGGTGCAGGTTCAAATCCTGCTCGTGGATATTTTTTCAACATTTGTGTTTTTGTAATTTATATAAACAAAACAAAAACATTTTGTAATAAATAGTAACGGGATTCTTAATATGTTTTTTACTTTTGATTATGGCTAATAACATTGGATACTAAAAGTTAAAAACCTGGTAACGTTCCTGTTAATAATTACTTAAATCATCTAAATAACAGCTAAAAAAACTTATTTTTGGTAATGACCCCGGGTTAGATTTAAAAATTATTCAATGTAACCCGGGGTTGTTTTTAACTTCCATTCCTGGACAACAATTGAACAAAACTTTCTACAAAGATGGGCAATCTCCTTTGATTGTTACAACATATTGGTGGTGGTAGTCAAAATACAATAAAATATTGTCTTAATTAACCATTGAATTGCAATAGGATAACACTTTCTTTAAAATATACAAATCTAGAGTTACTTAAGCATTGCATGCAACAACCTGGAAACAAAATGGTGCCTACTACCAGGGGGGTGGGGGTGTGAATCCGCAGTCTAGGTACTTTCGGCCGGCGCGCCTCCCGGGGAGGCGTATGGCAGTAGGGTGCCGCGCGCGCGTAAAACGAACGATCAATTCTGTGATTTTTGTGCACCAAACAATGACTACTAACCGAATTTATAATCAGTATAAAAGATACTGTTGTGTTTATGGGTATCTAAATAAAAGAAAGAACCAATTAAACGAATTTACACTTTTTTAAATTCCGGAAGATATTGAAGGTAAGCTATTTAGTTGTATTTAAATCATCACAATTATCCAATTGTTTTATAATATTGTATGATTAGTCAAGATTGTTATACTACATAGGAAATCGGTTTAGGGCGTCTGAAGTGAAATAAGTGGATATTAACTATTAATTAGCAGCCTAGGTATTTAGTAGGTAGGTATTTACCTACCTAGATTTTTGTATTGATCAAAAATGTTTGATTCCGTTTTTGATTAAATAGTTTTATGTAGGTACCTAAAATTAAACGCTTTAGACTCTGTTTAAAACAAATTACCATTAGGTACCTAACAAATTAACAAAATATCCTTAGTTTACCAAGCCCACTTTAAAAAAATATCACTAAAGATTAACAAAGAGGTCCGCTTACGCTCGAGTCACACAATTAGTTTTAATTTCGCGTGAAAGTCATCAAAATAGGAAATTTTTATAGGTACCTAAACTTGACTTTTGTTAAATAGTGAGTCTTCTGTACGGCAGTACTATTATCTGTGCTACTACTTCAAATATGCCCCCCTAAACCAGTGGCAAAACGCTAATAGACTTCAAATAAAATAAATTGAAATCAAATAGAATGATTATTGTACGGGATTGACATAGTGAATGATACTTTTAAATGATGTTTATGACAATACCATACAATAATCATTATATTTAATTTCTATTCTAGTAGCGTTTTGCC
The DNA here is from genome assembly GCA_949315975.1 of Eudonia truncicolella. Taxonomy (NCBI): domain Eukaryota; kingdom Metazoa; phylum Arthropoda; class Insecta; order Lepidoptera; family Crambidae; genus Eudonia; species Eudonia truncicolella. The sequence goes on along the minus strand of OX438825.1, from coordinate 18,569,519 downwards.
ACTTGTCTAAGGGGGCTGAATGTTGATAAAACAAAATATACATGCATTCTTAGGGAATTCCTAACAAATATTATTTTTTAACCTTTTGAGCGCCAATACCTATAAAACACAATGTGTCCTCCAGCTCCAAGCTATAAATTTATAATGAATGTATAGTAACATGTAGTGAAGAGGGTAATTATTTTATCGATAAATGTTATTTACATATTTTTCTTTCCATAAATATACTGTTAAAGACATTTAAATATTACAGATAAATAAAATAATGACGTATTTCGAAATCTTGTTGTATTTTACAATAGTGTTGATAAGAAAAAGCAGAATACACTATAGATAATGACAAAACAAAAACAAAAATCAGTTCAGCCATAATGAATTAGGAACATCCCTATAGCCTTATGACGTCATCTTGTTGTCTTCACATAAAAACCGTGGCGCCCGTTGCACGTAAAATAAGCGTGAATTCAATTTTTATTAGGGATGTCTATGGTCTCGATGTACTATCGATTTCATCGGATTCAGCATCCAATTCCACATCCTGTATAATTTGTATTAGTTCTTTGGAACTTAATTCGTTATCTTCACACATTTTTTATTTACACTATTACAAATGAGGAAACAATAACAAACACCATCCACACTACAATACAATACAAAACAAAATATTACCAATACTAAACATATTTTTTTGTAATTACCTAAAATAATAATGAATAATAAAAAAATATATATATATTGTATATAATAGAATTTTTATAAATCATTATTACACATACATATAATATATATGTGTGTGTGTGTGTGTGTGTCTGTGAGTGATGCATGCACTTGAGATTGTGACACATTTAATTTCTATAAAATTAAAAAATGAACAACAATTTTTCATCTTCGTTTCGTCTTTATAAAATTTATAAAATTTTTCGTCTTTATAAAATATATATTAAAATTTAAAAAATAAGTAAAAGTGTTTTATTTTAACATTAATAGTGTTGATGGAAGCCTTCTAAACTTATTATGTAACCACATTACTAGGCATCTTCCTATAAAGACTACCTGGGGCACTAAAATTTTTTTTAGCTAGTATTATTTTGCTGATTTTAAAATAAACAAAGCCCTATTAACATAAAAATGTATGTTTATGGTTTTAGGCAATAGAAAAAAGTACGCATAAAATAAAACAAAGCATTTGCTTACGTATTTTTATTATTAAACATCATGATAAGATTTTGTCTTCTAGTAAAGACGTGGTGCTCATGGCACGGAAATGTCTGTAATCCCTAGAAGACCGTGGCAATAAAAAAAATTAATCATTTAAGTAGGTAATAATCGTTTTAATTACCTATACAAATCTATTAACATCTATTAACACATCAATTAATTGAAAACAAAATGTAATTAAATACCTAAATAATGAAATTTAACAGGTAGAATAATTTGGTCACTGTAATTTTATTTACGGACGAAAGGTATTACGAAACAAATAAATTAAAAAGCAAATTTAATGGAGCCAGTGAAGTTTGATACACATTTCTTTATAATCTTAACTAAATAACGTTTTACAATAGAAAAAAGTTGCGTAAAATGTACCTTCTTAGAAGATTGGTTGCCAAGTTCTATACAAGTATAATAAAAACTACCTGGCCCCGACTGACGGGATTTAATAAACCTAGCTCTTGTAGCAAAGTTACGGACAAAGTCAAAACACTAATAAGTTGCCCTAAAACTAGACACTGGCTAAATCGTAGCGAGAGCCATTTTACAAGAAATTGAATTGACAACAATATTAAATCGCAACTATTCTTTGATGATAGGAATTATTTTAATTCATAAAAATCTATAGTTTAATTCATGTTTAATTGTAAAACTCTATGAAGCATTTATCGATAGCGTAATACTGTTTAATGTCGAATGATTTCATGCGCTAGGTGAAAGTTGACTCCAACATGAAAATTCTGTTACCTTTCTAAGGTGATCCTGTAGAAGTAGATAATCACTTATATATAATAAATATCGTATTTAACACATGAAATACGCGGCCTCACACATATTCTAGAAAAAAAAATTGAAATAGAATTTGTAAACGCAAATAGCGCCAATCCAGAGACTCCTTATTTTTACAATCTGAATTCTGAATTCTGATCACATTTCACAGATTAAAAAGAAAAAGTATCTACTTCTTATAGAGTTGTTATCTACAAATGTTACCAAGCTAAAGAAGTGTCCGTTATGGTAGCGTACACATACGTTAGCACGCCCATTTTAAAAAGCGCAATTAAACAAAAATATTTCTTCTTAAGTTTAAGAAATACAGATAATTTTTACTGTATGCGGCATATTGGTCAAGTGTACACAAATTACTTAAAAACGGTATTAAAGCAATGTAATTAAAAATAAAAATAGTTGCCAGCGTACACAGTAAAAATGGTTATTTATTAAACTAAAGAAACTGTATATTAAAGCTAAACTCTATTAGGTGTCCGTTACATATGTACGCCACCTTAACGGATAAAACAACAAACGGTGAAATCGACCATGTGGTCGATTTCACCGTTTGTTGTTATGTCCTCTTTTAGTGCGTCTTAAGTGCGTTATTATTACTGCAAACACAAAATAATTAGTGCCTCTTTAGTTAAGGAAAAAAGGACCTTTTTAGTGTGTACGCTGGCATCACGATCAAGCTGGCGTATATACCCATGATCGTTCTCGAAAACTACTTATATTACAGCAACGAAATTTACACACATATTTAGAGTGCCTAATTAACATGAACTTATATGCTAATAAATAAGTGCCCACGCTATGAAAAATTTCATAAGGATTGCTCTTAGAGGAACGAAGATATCGTGCCCGTTAAGCTAGCGTACACATGGTCTAATTAACATTTGTTGTTATGCCATCTTTTAGTGCGTAATTAGTGCGTAATTACTTCATGTAGGAAGCCAGTGACGCAGACCATATGCCGGGAGCTAGGAGAGAAGGGCTTTGTGCCAGACCCGATGAAAAGCCTTGGCTATGTCAAGGCTAACCACCGACTCGCCACGCTTATCAATAGCCTCACCCCAGAGATGTGTAACGAACGTTAGAAGATCACCCGTTGACCGTTTAAGCCGAAACCCGTATTGGCGATCGTGAATTACGGGGCGTTCTTCTAGGTAGCGGATAAGCTGTTTGTTTAGAATCTGCTCCATGACTTTACACTAAACTGAAGTAACGGCTATTGGGCGGTAGTTAGTCGGATCTGACCGATCTCCTTTTATCGAAACGGGTTGCACATTAGCATCTTTCTCTACACATTTATTATTTATATTTTATTTATAAAAAAATATGACAGGAAGGTCAGAAGATTGTGTCCGTGCGAAGCTGGGGCAAATCGCCGGTATGCTATAATCAGTCAGAGCACAGGAGCGAAAATGAGATTAAAACTACTTTTTTTAAATTATTATTGCATTTACTAATATTAAGATGAGTCTATTATGACCTGTTATCTTATATGTTAGGAATTAGAGTCTGACCAACGAAACATGACGCGGTTTATTGTCAAAAGTTTCACAGGTACTATATAAACTAATTTTCCTACAAACAAAATTATTCTATTATACTTTGTAAGTCGGTTAATTTTAATTATGGTATTTTTCTTTTAGAAATATGTATATTTTTTATTTTTATTTATTTATGAACATAGATGTCGAATTGATAACGTTTCGGTAAATAACATAAGTTATGCAGATGACCTAGCGTTGCTGAGTTCATCAATCAGTGGTCTTTGGAGCTTATTAAATCCTTGCAGCATGGTTTGAGTTATAATGAGAGTAAAAGTGAATTTCTTCTTTTTAAAGGCCGTAATAAAGAGCCCATGTCAGTACCACCAGTAAAGCTTAATGGTGTACCGCTGAATCGTGCCGCACATTTTAAGTATCTTGGTCACATTGTGACGGAAGATTTAAAAGATGAGCAGGATATTGAAAGGGAGCGCAGGTCATTGTCAGTTCGAGGCAATATGTTGGCTCATAGATTCGCACGTTGTACCGTAAGTGTCAAACTTACATTGTACAGAGCATACTGCCATACATAAAGTTTTTATACGTGCGCATTGTGGACCAACTTCACGACTGGATCTTACAATGTCTTGCGAGTCCAATACAATAATACCTTCAGGGCTCTATTGAGGCTACTGCAGCTTATCGGGTATGTTTGCGGATGCTGGTGTGTGTGACTTCTACGCCATCATGCGCAAAAGAAGTGCCTCGACAGTGCAAAGGTTGCGGGGGAGCTCCAATGGGATCCTGAAGATGATAGCAGACAGAATGGACGCGACAGTATTCGAACGGTTCACGGACTTGCACATTCGTTGTGTTGGCCGGTGAGCTGCCTGTGGGTTGGTCCCGTCCCAAGGGGTCTGTTTTTGTTGTTTAGTGTCTTTGTTTTGGTTTTTTTTTGTGTATGCATTTTTATTATTTTTATGTATGTGGGACTAACATAGTTTTGTAAGGTTAATTAATTTGTACTAACAATCTATGGCCTACGTGGTCTGATAATAAATGATTTTTATTTTTATTTTTATTTTTTATTTTTATTCATTATTTATAAAGAATCTATAGCACTTTATAAACTAAGTTATTACATTGTATACTTAACCTATAACTGCCAATTACAGATTGAGCTTTTCTTGCAGCCACTTATTAAAATTTTTGGCGTTCATGTCATGATAGTCTGGTATTTTCGATTTAGTACTAAAGACTAATAAATAATGAATTTGGCAAGGGGCCTTTGTCTAATCCAGCATGTACAATTATGTACCTTTTACCTGTTAAAATTTTTTCAACCGCACCACTTGTCGATGGACCTTGCCATTGACTTCTTGGGCCTGTAATTTTATTTATTTTTATTTATTTATTTATTTAATTTAGGATAACTAACAGCTTGCAATTGTAAAAAGATAACAACAAAAATTATAACTATAAGCTATTGACAAGCTACCACATCTAAGATGTCTACTTAAAGTAATAGTAAAACTAAACTTTACATATTAAAATTAATTTTGAATCGATTACAAGTCGTCAACAACGGTAAGCGCCTTTTTTATGCTATTGATGCTGTCGGAAAATACGTCTATATTATTATTAACATACATACAAGTTCTTACGAGAAAACTGCTCTGTCTGTAGTTGGTGTGAGAGGAGGGGATGCTAAATGGTTTATATGAATTGTTTCGGGGTGCTCGTAGTATATTAGAAGTAGGTATTTTAAAAGTAATTTTGCTTAACAAATCAGGACAATCTAGTGTACTTCTGATTATCTTAAGTAGTAGTACAACGTCTGCAATATTCCGTCTAACAGACAGTGGTAATAAATGAAACTTAGCGCAGCGCTGATCATAAGACATTTTAGGAATTCTGAATTTATAATTCAAATAACGTGTCAATTTTTTCTGAATTTTTTCAATATTAATTATATAAGAATCATAGCGAGGGATCCAAATTGAACTAGCGTACTCCAGGTGGCTACGGACGTATGCACAGTAAAGAATTTTGAGAGTTTTCATAAGTTTAAATGACTTAGACAAACGCATAACAAACCCCAAGGCACAGGATGCCTTATTGATACAGGTAATAATATTTTTATATAATAAAAGTTTAGTGTCCAAAATAACTCCCAAATCCTTAGCTTCATGTTGAATCGATAACCTCTCCTTTTTTAACTTATAGCTAATACAAAATGGATTCTTTTTACGGGTAAAACTAATAGAAAAACATTTGGAAACATTTAAGTCGAGTTTGTTAAGGTGGCAATAAGCATCCAACCTTTCCAAATCCTCCTGAAGCTTCACTGCATCATCATTATTATTGACAACTTTAAATATTTTCATGTCGTAATTTTGATGAACATAGGTCTCATCTAAGTAAATTATTGGCTTTCCTTCCCTACGCTTTGAAGCTATGGTTCTCAAATAACAATGTCTCCAGGCAAATGTGTCATAGCGACCAATCCAATTTCCCCTCTCAAAGTATTATTTTCTTTAACGCCATATTATAACTTATTATTTTGTACTCCAAAATCGGGCTGCATCACATCATCGTCATTGCTGGGCCCATAACCTGTTGTAGATGTGTAGGTACTCTTACCCTTAGATTAAAACAAAAAATCTAAGGTCTTACCCTTGCATAATTCCCATATTCTATGGACTGTTGTTCGGTTCGGGATCCATTGTTCAATAATAACCACTCTGTGATAAAAACACATTTTTTGGAATATTTACTGTAGTACCATACATTTTATTCATCTTCTTTAAAACCATATCTCCATCAAAAACTCATTATAGACTAAACCTAATAAATTACATGATAATTAAATGATTATTTAGAAGTCTGCGTGAGGACTTAGTTAGATAGGTACTCGAAGGGTTGGGGGGGTAATATTTATTTATTTATTTATTTATTAAGGGCAACCAACAAATCTTACACTATTTACATTGTTTAATCTTACGTACTATATTTAGGACAAGTGCAGATTCACTTACAGGCTGCCACGACAAGCAAACGTGAGCAAGACTATAAACTACAACTAAGACTATAACTAATTAAATATAATATAAAATAACAGAATTAGGTGCACCAGAGCTACAACTTGAACGAATCAAGTATAGCTCTCTTAAGCTTTTGAGCGCTACAAGACAAAATATCGACATCAGCAGTCCTCTTCAGCAGTGAGTTGTAGTGTCTTTGTAGCCTATTAATTAGTGAGTGGTGACCGAGCTGGCTTTTTGACCTCTTGGATGTAAATGGAACTAACTTACCACCTCTTGGTAACTTAAAAGGGATGTGAATATCATTTCTCACTTCCCATTTCTATTATCATTCATCATCATCAATATTGTTTATTTAAGTATTACATGAGAAGATAGAACGAACGAATAGGCTTGATGGATTTCATCCGGAGCCGTAAAACAATAAAAAAAAAGAAACATATACTATTTTTGAATTTTGATAGAATGTAAACAAAAGTCTGAACGAAAAGTTTGTCGGTATCGTAGAAACGAAGCAAAAACTTTGTTAGAGACCAAACAATAAAACTGAATTGAATGTATTAAAAATCTAGAAATTAGTAAGGAGAGGAAAATATTGCTCTCAATGCACGCAAGGAGTAGGTATGTGATGAGATAAATAACAAAGAAACCTTTGAAACCAAAAAATAGGGTTCCGTTTATCAGGAATTGGTTCGATTCTCAGAAATATATAATTACCTAGTTAGTAATTAGAATTTAAGTACGAATCGATAAGATTGTTTTATAAATATTTTAGATATATATTTTAACAATGTTCAATGGTAATAATACTAAGCGTCGAACTTCTACGACTTTGCCAGCTATTGAAACATTGCACAGGAATGTTCGGAAGACACCAACATATTATTCGAGGTAAATACCTATAACATATAAATGTAAAATGATGTATGATAGATAAATAGACTAAATTGGCGCCTACCTCTAAGTCAAGAAAAATTGTATTATTTTATTGTAAGAATTTAAATTATTTATTTATTTTACTTTGTACCCGCGGATCGTGTACTGTGGCGTGCACTTGGAGAGGCCTATGTTCAGAGTGGACGTGTGTTTTACTTTTATCAAAGCTATATTTTTGTACGTAGTTGAAATTAAGTTGATATGGCTTTTGTAGTTTCCTATACTTAGAAAGGAGAAGCCTTAATTACTAGTTAAATATCTTACAGAAGACCACGAGACATACCTTTTCATTTACCACACAAGAAACTGCTAGAAAAAATTGAATTTGTTAAAGCAGAGCCAGAACCTTTAGTAAGTGGAATTGAATTATGTTAAATAAATATGCATTTTATTAATAGCTATTGGTTATAAAAAGTTTAGTAACAATTGTTTTTATTGTTCTTTAATATGCTTTTTTTCAAAGACCGGATTTAATGCAGCACAAGAGGAAAGATATAGAAAAGAAAGAAAAGTTGCAAATCTTCAATTGGAACCCATCAAATTAGATGAAGGTTTAATGTTTACTTTTAATTAGGTACATGATATAAACTAAAGTGATACAAATTTAAATGAAAATGTGTTTTATAATTAAAGGGAAAGATAAAAAGAAGAAATTTAAAATAAGAGAATCATGCAGTTTGGATTTTGACAACATTCAAACAACAGACCCTCTAAAAGTGAAACCTGTAGTAGCTCCGCAAAAAGAAGTTATTGACCAAGTCAAAAACAATCCTGGATTTGGATTTTTATACATGATTTATGCAGTCCACCCAGACAATGTTTATTTTACTCCATATTACCTAAAGTGCGTAATGTCTTTAATTTACTAATTTATAAGATTTGTTTCTCTGGTTCATCAGTCATGTCTGCTGCTTGATGTACATTTACAGTTAATCCAATATATTTCAGGGTTGTCCCTTATGAAAACATTGATAAAAGAAATTATCTCACTATCAGCCCATGTGGAGTCACTCACTATACAAATGAAATGGTTTTTACCAAAATGCATGCATGGGAGCAAGAATATACTATTTTTGTACAACTGACTGATGTAAGTAGTCAAAAGTAAATAGTTATTAAATAAATAGTAGCTATTCATATAATCTTAAATATATTAATGTTGTTGTACTCTATTTCAGATAAAATTCTTCAAGTTATATAGATATTGGAAAGCATTTTATGTGTGGCGGAAATCAATACTATTTAGAAAATATAGTAAAATACGAAACAAAATTGCCAAGAATCTTTTCATTCTTACTCCAGTTTTGGGCAAGGCTTTGTTAAGTATCCAAGCCATGTGCTGTGAGATGTATATGAAAAGTTTTGCTGATGTATCGAGGGATATGGACATAGCATTCTTCTACTTCATAGAAGTTCTGGTAATTGCGAATTTGTTGTTAATACATTTATTTAAAAGAAGCTGGTAGTTTATTACTACAAGCTATTTGAAGTACCTACAAAAAGTTGGGATCTATTTATTACAGATGAAACGAGTTGAGTACATACGTGAAAAACTTATTGAATTTCGCTCTGTTGTTCTGGAGATTATTACACAGGCATGCCATACAGCTCTTTATATACAAGGATTTGTTTTTGACGATCGAAATATACCACCTTTCCAAATCATAAGAGGTAAACCTACTGGAGGAATGTCATATACAGAAAAAGCGAACAAAAGGAAATATTGCGAGAGATTAGCTGGGTACATGCCTGCTTTTAATAACTTTTTTATTCTTTATCATTTATACTTTGTGTTATATATTATTTAAAAGATGTTTAATGAGATTGTTTTATGTTATTCTAAAACTATGTTTTAGCTTTGTTAAAGTTACGGACTACATGACAAACTATATGCTCTACCGTCTCACGAAACGATCTAACGGTATGATGGCGGATATGCTGCGCAAGCATGTGGAGTTCACTCCTGATAAGTCTCTTTTGTCTGGTAATGAAGTGGACGAGGTCTTAGAAGTTTTACCAAGAGACACAGACACATGCAAGGTACTGGTCAAAAACCCATATATCATAGTTTACAAAGGTTTTTCGTTCCTCATATTTTTATTGAAATTGGTCTTCGGAGTAACAAATGCTTGAAAGTTTACATTATCTCTATTTAAATATTTTTACTATAACTATAACTTTACGATAATAATAATTGTCTTATTATTGCTTTTAAAGATATACTTTTAAATATATACGATGTATGAAGTTTTATTTATATGTGCTACATAAAAACAAAACCGAGGCTTCTAATAATAATTAGAAGCCTCGGTTCTAATTATTATTAGAAGTTGTTCTAATAAATGATTGACATCTTGCAGTGGGCTCTGTTCCAAGTGGATGCTTACGTTTTACCAGATGGTGTAGTGGAACTAAATCCCAGCCAAAAAATAATAACGTCCTATGTGGAAAAGATTACAAACTATTGGGATGAATATGTTCGTGCATTCCACAACTTTTTGAATGAAGAAACTTTGCAAATATTCGTCCAGCCTACAGTCATGGGCAAGCAAGTGGAATGGTCTGCCGGTATTTCGCCCAGTTTATATTTTCTGATGAATCAGGATAAGACTATGCTTGAAGATATTTCCTTTATACCATATTCTATAAACTTCGCGTATGAGTCTGTGTGGTTATTCTTGCAAAGAATGCAAGGCTTTATGGACAATTTTAAAGAAGCTCACGATATGGATGTTGAGTTAATCAAATCTGAAAGGGATGTTGCCGAATTTAGAAAACTTTGTGATAAACTTAATAAACAAATGGAAGCCATTGAAGATGTGGTCAGCTATCAGCCGTTGGGTCTGATATTCCTCTGTCTGTGTCCATTCCAAGAGTTATTTAGACCGCAACCTAGACGTCTTTTCGATGTTGTTTTGAACACAACCCCAGAGTAAGTTGTCAATGCGTTCTTATGTCTTTATAGTTTTGTATTATAATTTTGATACAAGTGAATGGTGCATCGGCTAGCTCGTTGAGATTGCAATCTTGCTAGTAGGTAAAGTAACTTTCCCATTTCCGAGCCACTGAGATCATAACAAATATCTCGAGTTACTACTGAGTAATTTCCGAAGCACTGGCTTCGTAAGGCATAATTGGCCGTTGGTCCCGGTTGTTGTCGTGAGACTGCAACCGCCACTTCCCTCGCTAATATGAATTTAGCCGACTTATGACCTTATGAGGGAGAATAATATCTCCCTATGTGCTATTATTCATATTTTCTTTATTTTTTAGGGCCACTGCAGACGAGAGGGTCAGGCCGCGGAGTACTTTTGTCCTACAAAAGTAGATCACTTGTAATCTGGTCGCGTCCGGTACGCGATACAGTTCCAAGTGATTTATATTGACAGACAATAAAGTACGCCGTGGACTGTCCGTCGTCTGTGGAGGCCTTTATAGAAATTAGTTTCCTCTTGACCTCGATCTGGGTCGGCAGGACATAATGAGAACGTGAAAAGATTTAGCCCTGCAGTGGCACTTTTATAGGCTGATGATAAGGCTTCGTTACCAAAAGAGCTGTGCGAGGTGGCTAAGCGCTTTCCTAATAGATGCGCGTTATCCTTGCAGTATCGGACACGCCGGCATCGAAGAGATCTTGGTAGGCATAGACAATATCACCGACGACATAACCAAGGAGCCGGAGACGGCTGGCGAGCTGGTGGCGTTCAACTTCATGCTGGACGGGCTTGAGCCGCGCGTCGTGTACTTGGAGGAGCGGCTGGAGTACCTGCGCGAGCTCTACGACCTGATGGGCGAGTTTAACATCCCAATACCGCCCGACGATATGACGGATTACTTGGGTATGTATGATAAATAAATGAAATCTTTATTTGTTTATATGCAAAAAATAGACACACATGTTTGCACGCATGCACGCACGCACGCACGCACGCACGCATGCATTCACGCACGCACGCACGCACGTAATTGCGATAATAGTCATTTCTCTTGACAAGTCTTTTTTGTATCTCAAATGTTCATTTAACTGATATCTATATATATATATTTTCATTCATTCATTCATTCGTAGACAAGCGCTCGAAGTAATACGACGTAAGAAATGAGTTCAACAACAGAAAGTACTTAGAAAATACATTATAATTAATCATTTTATTTTAATTAATAATATAAAAAATACAAACAACTAATAAAAATATCTACTTTTAGGACTCAGCGTCGCTCTCGGCACGCTCAGAACGAATGTGGACGCTCGTTTGGAAACGCGCGGCAAACTGGCAGGGCTGTTTGCGAGCCAGATCGGCAAGGACATAATGGAGCTCATGATGGACGTCAACCTGCTTAGGGATGAAGTTGTGGTGAGCATTCCTATTAGTTGCTGATCAAACAGAGCAGCATTCCACCTGCACATTCTCTGCCTATGTTGCGACCATCCTAAAACCTATTTTTGCCGCCAATCATCTATTTTCGATTCAGTGGTCAAAGGCTTTTTGGTTACCCATCGAGGAGCAAAATGCCGCAGTGGTTAACGCTCCCGGTCTGCGATTGCAAAGGTTAAGCAATTTTCGCATGGGCCGGTCATTGGATAGTTGACCAAAGATTTATCATCTCGAGCTACTCCGTGCTTCGGAAGGCACGTAAAGCCGTTAGTTCCGGATGCATTAGCAGTCGGTAACAACCACCAACCCGCACTGGGCCCGCGTGGGCCTATCTATACATAGGGAAGGCTCGTGCCCCAGCAGTGGGGACGTATATGAGCTGGTCATGGTGATGGTGATGGTTAAACATCGAATGATCCGTCATTGCTCGCATAGATTGCATCTCAAACACATAAGTTGCGTCGTCGAACCTCTCGCTAGGAGCACGGAGGAATTTGAACTTGAACTCTATGATCCTAGAGTTTAAGTTGTGTGTTTTGATCTCTATAGCAAGTTGATCCATAACAATGTTGTTTGATCTCCATAGCTTATTAAAAAGGCTTGTTAAAGAAGTTGTTCTGTGTACGGTATTGATAAGTTTTAAGAGCCTGCGGTGTTTTGTAGGCACCCTGGCTGTACGATGAAAAGTCTGATATGGAGAAAGTAATGGAAACCCTCGATGATTTGATGGAGAAACTTCAGGCATGTTTCGCGAGAGACAAACAAATACGCGAATGGCAAAAGATATTCAAAATACCACCAGCTCGTTTGGAGCAACTGGATGAAACTATTAACGATGTTAAACTGCGCCAACTGCTGTGGAAGTCCTCGAAAGAATGGACTGATATGTACCACTCATGGTGAGATATGAAATAAGTCTCTCTTGAATCTTACTCATAAGATACTTGGTAGTGGTCAAAACGTTGTTGTACCCAGCTCCATTTGACTAGGTAAACGCCCACCCTTCGTTACATCAACTTTCTGTTCGATTAATGAATGACGTTTATGTATTTAATAACCAGTCTGTACAAAATTAGTTTGGTAGCTAAAGGCCCTACACTTACCCAATGCACCCTTAAAATATTAAAATGGATGGACTGGGTAAAAACTAAAGACCCATCTCCTATTATGCAAGGAGACTTTCACTATTCAAAATTCTGTGCCAGTCTAGACTGGCTAAACTATAAAGTTTATCTGTTGTATGGTTTAGCTTTCAATAAAGATTCCATAGAAAAAACTTTTTCCGTTGAGTGTCGACTTTGTAAAATGTTCATCTCTGATTTTTATTACTTAGGTATGAAGTGCCATTCAATACTCTGGATATGGAGGACATTCAGACTACGACCATCAACTACGGAAAGATATTCAATCAACTCGACAAGGGTGTACCACCCAACAAAATTGTACCTAAATGTAAACAGACCATAGACATAATCAAGGAGAAGGTAAAGTAAAAACTTATTTTATTTTCATTTATTGAACACTCAAAGTGACATGCTCTGCCTGCGGAGCGCCTGATGGTTAACTTTTTTTTATAAAGAAATGTATTCTAATAAAGCATTATAATTTGCTTGGATATATTCATTTATAAAATGTTATAATGGAATTTAAAAGTAGTAGTTTTTTTCCTATCCATGCATATAATCTGCGTTTAATAAAATACTGAATCATAAAATACTAGATATTTCTTATTATTTACACTGATGGATCCATATTCTTTTTTTTAAGTATTATCAATAAACACTCAACAATGCATACACAAGAAACGTTAACAATCGTACCTCAGTGGTTTGATTTTTAGACTATGAAATGAAAAATATGTCAGATTCAGGCTTTGACATGCCAAAATTGAGGTCTAGATCTCATGTCCCTTAACTTAAAACTACTTACTTTATGTTCCAGATACCGGTGATGTCGTACCTGCGCAACCCGTCGCTCAAGCCCCGCCACTGGGTGAAGATCGAGGAGATCTTGCACACTCGCATCACCCCCGACATGGTGGTAACCCTCAACTTACTGGAAGAGCTGCACGCGTTCCAGCACGCCGAGGAGCTGATGGAGGTCGCGGGCCAGGCTAGCTCTGAAGCTGGACTAGAAGCGCTGCTCAAAAAGGTATGATTGGCTCTTAAGCCATTTGATACACCATACACATTTTGATATGCCATACATACTTCAAGCTCTAATTCTTTTAAACCAATAAGCCGATTTTACAGAAACTTTTTATGTGTAAGGAAAATACAGAGATGTTTACAGTTAATAGAAAACTTTATTTATTTATTTATTTATTTATTTTATTAAGAAAACCAACAGCGTTACAAAACGTATACAATTTTTCAGGTAGGTAAAGATTATGGCCAATTATAGGTTTCCCTGTTTAAATTATACAAATTTACTACATAAGCATAACAGAAGCCCATAAGATTAACACAATGAGGTATTGTTGTGTATCCGTATTTGCTTTTTATGTATAAATAACAAAAATAATATATTTACATAAATTTTAAACTGTATTTTTAGATAAAAAAGAAAGAGAATAATACTTATACGCACCGTGTAGTTACTAAACTCATTTATAAATACATAAAAATAGTAATAATATACTTAGTTATTAATTTAATATTATAGAAATTCATTTATGAAAGTATTAGTAATAAAATAATAAACTAAATAAATTAGATAGATAAGTCACATCATTCTGTATGTCACAGTTTCTTCACATACACTACGGAACCCGTTGCTGTTTTAGTTAGTAATTTTTTAATTAATTTTTTAAGTAATTTGTTTATAATTTGCTTTTTAAAACTTGCTTTGGAGTGAATAAATATGTCGACATCCGCATACATGGTATTATATGTACGGGCGATACGCGTTATGACACCATTTTTGCCATAGTTAATGGCTGAACGAGGAACATTGAGCAAGGGGGTATGGCGTGTGCGATAGGTGGGTGCATTGAATCCAATCCCACTCAGCAGCTGAGGACAATCAATATTATCACTAAGAATATCGTATAGTAGACACAAGTCGAGAAGATAACGCCTGTCTTCCAGGGTCAGCATGTTATGTTGTTCGCATCTGTCTTTATAAGATGACGATGAAATACGCAAGCGATAGTTAAGATACCGCACAAACCTCTTTTGTATTTTTTCTACATTATTTTTATATATTTCATAATGAGGATTCCATACACAGCTTGCATATTCTAAAGTACTTCTGACAAATGCGTAATACACGGATTTAATAGCGATTGGATCACGAAAAGGCTTACAGGCACGAATCACAAAACCGAGGTTTTTAAAAGCTTTAGTAGTGATTTTATCAATGTGGTTTTGAAATAATAACTTGTTATCGAAAAGAACACCGAGATCACGGATTATGTTGACTCTTTCAATAGGGATATCATTAAAGTTATAAGTGTAGATCAGTGGTGTCCGTTTTCTCGTAAAGCTCACACATTGACATTTTGAAACGTTAACTGTGATTCGATTATCTTGGTAGTATGTAAATAAATGGTTCAAATCGGTCTGTATACTTAAGCAATCATTTACATTTCTAATTTTATAAAATATTTTTTTGTCATCCGCATACAACAAATGACTTGAAGTTTTGAAACAGTCTGATATATCGTAAATATACGCGTTGTAGAATAAAGGGCCTAAATGCGAACCCTGTGGTACGCCCGTAGGTATATTTATGAAATCAGATCTAAAGCCTCCTACTACCACCGACTGAGATCGATTAGATAAGTAAGATTGGATCCATCGCAGTAAATCGCCACGAATACCCAATTTATACAGTTTTTCGAGAAGTATGATGTGGTCCACACGATCGAAAGCTTTTTCGAAGTCTGTGTAGATCACATCAATTTCGAAAAAATGTACATGCAACTGATTTTAGGTTTAGTTTCAGTCAGTTTTCTTGTAACTATCAACCTTTAAGCATAGACATTTAATTAAAATCGGGTTATTAGGTTTAAAAAATTAGTTCTTTCAAGTTAGTATGGGATAACGAAAAATTAATGGCTCTTAAGATTCGCTGCTTTAAATGGTACGGTTGGCGAAAGAAAGTGTATGTTTAAGATATATTGTTACTGTAGAATAAGGATGTCGAGAACAACAACATTTAGTTGAATATGTTTATGCTTCTCCATAACTTTAAATTATGTATAATGTACGTATTATGTTATGTATTATGTATAAATATTTTACTAATTTGTATTTTTGTTATTGTTCAGGTGGAGGAGATGTGGGCAGCTCTAGAGTTCCCTGTGCTTCTCCACAAAGGCGCGCGCGACGTGTACGTGCTCGGCGGCCTCGAGGAGGTCCAAGCGGCGCTGGACGAGAGCAGCATCCACATCGGCACCATCCTCAGCTCGCGCAACTGTGGGCCCATCAAGAGCAGGGTTGAGGAGTGGTATAAGAATCTGGAGTTGTTCTCTAAGACTATGGTAAGTATTTCTATTGTTTGTCAAACCGGGGAGGTTTAAAGAGATCCAAGCGGCGCTAGACGAGAGCAACATTCACATCGGCACCATCCTCAGCTCGCGCAACTGCGGGCCCATCAAGAGCAGGGTCGAGGAGCGGTACAAGAATCTGGAGCTGTTCTCTATGATTATGGTAAGTATTTCTATTGTTTGTCAAACCAGGGAGGTTTAAAGAGATACAAGCGGCGCTGAAAGAGAGCAGCATCCACATCGGCACCATCTTCAGATCGCGCAACTGCGACCCATCAAGAGCAGGGTCGAGGAGTGGTACAAGAATCTGGAGCTGTTTTCTATGACTTTGGTAAGTATTTCTTTTGTTTGTCAAATCAGGTCGGCCTTGATGAGATCCAGACAGCACTGGACATGAACAACATTCACATCGGCACCATCCTCAGCTCGCGCAGCTGTAAACCTTTCAGAATCAAGGTCGAAGAGTGGTACTAGAATCTGGAGCTGTTCTCTTAGACTAAGTGTGTAACTGGTAAGTGTGTTTCTGTGGTTTGTTATACCGGAGAGGTTTAAAGAGATACAGGCGGCCCTGGGCAAGAGCAGCATCCTCATCGGCACCATCCTCAGCTGGCGCAACTGCAGGCTCATCAAGAGCAGGGTCGAGGAGTGGTAGAAGAATCTGGAGCTGTTCTCTAGTACATTCGTAAGTAATTATTTCGTTCGCCAAATAGCAAATAGCAGCCTTGCAGAGATCTTGGCAGCGCTGGACGAAAGCAGTCAACATCGACATCATCCTCAGCTCGCGCAACTAATGAACATTATAATGCTTCACCATCATCAACATCAGTAACGTTGTCTTGTTTAGTAATCGATAATATTAAGTTACAAGCCCGTTGCCTGCAGAAGTTAGTGAACATAATATGCCGTGCAACTCGCTTGTTGCTCAAAGTTACACCTGTTCATTTATGTTATTGACGTTATGGATGCGATGAGCAACATTCAACACATAGCAACAAGTGGTCGCAAAAGTTAAAGAATGCCACTGCTGTACTTGTGATGTTATTCGGATTAAGACAGTATTTATCTGGGTCACTTAAAAAATGATCCAAAATATCGGTTAGGCGCATTATGTCCAATTCTCACAACGTCCAAATCTTAAATTGTCCAATTAGCAATTTGTCCAATTCGCACATTGTCCAAATCTCAAATTGTCCAATTAGCAAATGGTCCAATTCGCACATTGTCCAAATCTCAAATTGTCCAATTAGCAAATGGTCCAATTCGCACATTGACCAATTCAAATAACAGTCGTTAATTTGTTATACATATTTTATTATAAGTAGTAATATATGTACGAAACTGATTTGTTACAAACCGCATGGAGGTAAGGGCTCGTTTTTCCTTACTTATTTTTTCTTCCTTTAGAATTGCCTACGGCAAAAATAGCATATCTTTTTTTTTAAATTGATTTGTTAGAAATTTACAAAAATATTTGACCTTACATTCTGCCAAACTGTAGTACAATTTGTCGGCAGCGTTCTCGTGGAAACACGTTAACTACATACTAAAATATGTCGCTAAAGTAGCTACCAGGTTAATTATACAGGGTGTTTAGTAGAGGGTTGGACATACGTAAATATCGGATATCAGGGGTATTCTGCTACCCAGCCAGCCCCAGTAACATCGCATTGGCCTCACAGTTGAAGAGGCTTTTTGTTGTTTTAATTTTGGTAAAAAAATATCCGAATTAATTACTTAAACTCGTGTATAAGTACTAAAAATGGCTAAAAATGCTGGTTTTTTTTGGTATTTTATCTGTTAGTGTTCACGTATTCTTTTTATAATAACATTTAGCACAAACAATAACAAGAAAAAAAAATTGGGTTTGAGGCCCAAATTTTTTTTCTTATTACTTATTACTAGGTGAGGTAAAAATGTTTTAAAGTAAAACTTTCCGTTAGGTTAAAAAAAAATGATAGTTATTGAATGATTACAATTTCATTTCAACCGCCGCGCAAACTCGGCGGCTTGCGTACGGCCACGAGGACGTATGAGAGCTCAAAAGACGCGGAATTCGAAGGGTTTTAAAATAATCTAAAAATATTTTGGAAAAGTTGGTTTTGAAAAAAAACATTTTTTGAATAATCTATAATAAGTAGGTACATTTTCAATGCCCTTTCAAGTCGTGTAGAGCACGCGCTCTGTGGATTTTTTTTAAATCAACGGAAACTTGTACTTTAAAAATTTTTTACCTCATCTAGTAACTCTGGAGGCCTATATTTTTTTTCTTGTTATTGTTTGTGCTAAATGTCAACGTAAACAGATAAAATACAAAAAAACTATCAATTTTAGCCATTTTTAATACGTTTACACGAGCTTAAGTAATTAATTCAGATATTTTTTTACCAAAATTAAAAAACACAAAGAACTGTGAGGTCAATGCGATGTTACTGGGGCTGGCTGGATAGCAGAATACCCCTGCTATCCGACATTTACGTATGTCCTACCCTTTACCAAACACCCTGTATTTACAAAATATATTTGTTTCTTTCTAGGTCCATTTCGATTGTAAATCATAAAAATATTCCTTCTGCGGCTTGTGTTACCTATTCAATAAAAATTAACGCCAATTACACTTTTCCATACAAAACTGCAATTAACATTTATTTTGAATTTGGTATTTTGGATAAAAAATTTTAATGCCGACCTACATAAATGGTCTTAATCTTAATAACATCACAAGTACAGCAAATAATGCTCAAATTGCAAATCATTTTGGTATTCCGTTAGTATGGGAAGCTTATTTTAGCTGACCGACCGCCGGCCTCTTAATGTTATCGTGTTGCATTATATTGCTCCACAAAAAGTGACTGCGGTGTTCAACACATCACATTGAAATTAAAAAATTTTTTGGATCTACTCATAATAATAGCCTTTAAATGTGTGAAATAAACGCCAGTAGATCCGTAAAAGATGTGTCATATCAATTGCTGACATCAATAAAAGTTAGCGTGTCATCGTTGACAAAATTCTTCTTTTGTGATTATAGGAAGAGTGGTTCGCTTGTCAACAAACCTGGATGTACTTGGAGGTGATATTCTCCGCGCCGGACATCCAGAGGCAGCTGCCTAATGAGACGAGGCTGTTCACCATCGTTGACAAATCGTGGAAGGACATCATGCGCAAATTGGCAAAGGTACGCGCTATATTTATTTTAAGTTTGACTTGTCTTCCAGGACCGGGAAAGGCTTAGCATGTCTTTTGTAAAAGTTTAATGAAAAATATGATAAATTAAATTATTTGTGTAGCATATATTATTATAACGAACGCGCGACTATAGTATAGGAGTCAGAGCGTACGGGTTTGTTGCTTTTTATTTATGGCTGTAAAACTGCGTTCACTGGATCGGCAAAGGAATTAAATTTTATGTGCCTAGCCTAGTTGTAACAAGTGTAAAGTGAGCGTTCATCCCATTTCAAACGAAATATCAATGAATATGCGTTTTTGAAAGGAGATTCCTATAGAATACAAAGAGTATCATTGATGAAAATGTCGGTTTTAGAAAGAAGAAGTTTTAAATAAGGAAGTTATATAGTAAAATAAAACTATTTATCAACGGTTTTTTTTCAAATAAAGACAATTTGTTCAAGCTGATTTCTCAAAATGTAGGTCAGAGCCATTTTTGACGTAAATTATAACGGTTATAGAATGAAAATTTACATTATGATTATTTTTAAGAGACACGTCTTTTTGATCATAAAATTGTTTACAAATTCATGATTACTAACTATTGTAATAATAAATATCTATTTTTTATTCTATCACTATACGCACATGAGTCTACTGAAATGTTGTAATTTACTTCTTTTAAATGGCTCGCACTGTCGAAAAGTTATCAGATCTCATATAGAGCCAAGCTTCTAGCCCTAACTTCACAAACTCTCCACCTTTATCAAAATATGTAGCTGGGTCGTTTCGCTACCTGGTCACATGGGCGTAAGGTGAAACATTTATTCACTGTTCATTACTTTTCTGTTAAACAATACCTATTTTAGTAACACATTTTGTTTATATGGAATAATCCAAACCCAAGTGATGAGGGTTCAAACAAACGACGAAGCGCTTTGAGAAAAGGTAGGTAGTGCCCTTGCGCTTCGCTTGGCTCGTCTTGGCGGGGGCACCACTGTGCCCCCAGATTTGGACTATCCAAAACAGCCTTCAAAAAGTTTACTTGAATAAAATATATTTTTTGTTTCTTTCTTTCTTCTTTGTGCAGGTTTATACATTTCATCCGATTGTGATAAATCTTTGGTGAGTTGAGCTCGAGGCCCGAGCCAAGTCCCAAACTAAGCAGAGTTTGTGCTATGGATAACAAATAACGGAAATAATCTATAAAGCCGCGGCTCATGGGATGGTCGCCGTCGACATCAAAGAACATCGCGTACGAAAGTCCTTTGGTTCTTTGGCAAGTTTTACCTATATACATCGAATTAAATCAATCGTCCATCAACTTATTTAAACAATCGGAGATAAATACATGAACTTACGAATATGTCAAATTCACTAAATAGAACAAACTTGTACAAATAATTAATGAAAGTATCAAAATTCTTCCTACGACAGTGCACGTCACCGTCGTTATTGTACAAAATAAAGAGACTGCAGAAGTTAAGCTTTATACAAAGGCGCTCGAGCAACGCACACATCACGGACACGGAATCTCGGAAAAGCTGTGCTCAAAATGTTCCGAGCTGTTCCGAGATCCGTGTTTGTGAGAGGTTGTCTATCTGTGCGTTGCTTGAGCGCGTTAAGTATTAAGATTATCTTCTGGGTCACCTTATTTTGTGCCACTGCCAAGCTGATGTATGTATACGTGCGCACACTACAACACGATTTCGAGATCGCGGGGGTTTTGACTTACGCGAAATAGAATTCACGCTCGGTCTTAAGAATATGTCAATCGTAAATGTTGTTTTTAACCTATTCAACGATATGCAGGTACCATTAGCTATGCCTGCTGCGACGCAGCCGAAGTTGTACGAAGAGTTCGTGCGCAACAATGAGATGTTGGACCAAATCATGAAGTGCCTCGAGGCTTACTTGGAAACGAAACGAGTGGCGTTTCCCAGATTCTTCTTTTTGTCGAACGACGAATTGCTGGAAATATTAGCTCAGGTACAAAGTTTATTACCTCTTTAATAAGCATTTTTAGCAATATTGATAGACGTCTTTAATAAAGAGTATGTTATATTAATTAAATGTGTACATGTGTAGGTTAAAATAGAAATTATTCTCATATCGATAACATTGTGTGTTGATTATCATTATATTAAAAAATATTTTGATAAACAATTTATTCAATCTTTGAGTTACTGCGAATAAAAAACCTCGAGCCAATTATTTTAACCCTATATCTATGACTTTTTAGATCTTATTGTCCTAAACAAAATAGATGCTCTAGACTTGAAACGCGTAATGATCTGATCATCATTTCTAGTGACATGATTCCAAAGGATTTTCTACTGCGTTTCATTAAGCCTAGCTTTCTTGGTGACTGATGTTAAATTACCACAGACATCAGACAAGAGTAGTTACGCTCTCTTTCTTAACTTTGTTTACTCTGTAATATATCCACTCACATAATTAAAATTTACGGTCCAAAGTGCTCTTATTAGATGTGTTATTGTTAGTAACTATATTATACTAGTATCAAAAATATGAAAGAAAGGATACAATTTTACTAGAAAAACAGAGCATCAGGAAGGTCGAGTAGGTTGATTCCCACACGAACTTCCTGAGGTTGGTTGGTTTTGTCTAGTAAAATTTTATCTTGCTTGTTTGCCTCCTAATATAAAAGAAATATAGATTTTTAGCATTGTGAATACTAAATTCAAAAATAATGAAAATATAAATGTTATTATCTACAACTAAAGAGACTACGAGTATTATCAAAAATTCGAATGCTACTCCTCGCACGGCATTCATGTTTTAACAACTATCATTTTACACACCTCGTAGACGAGAAACCCTCATGCGGTGCAGCCTCATCTTCGCAAGTGCTTTGACGCTATCGCGAAGTTGGAGTTCGGCGTTAAACTGCCAGAGAGTGAAATGGAGATCAGCGAAGATGGCACCCTAGTGGAAAGGGAAATGTCTTTCAACACGAGAGACATGCTGCAAGCGAAACTCGCAAAGACGGCCAAGCCAGAAGATCTCACCACCGATATTATAGCTATGTTGTCACCAGAAGCGGAGAGAGTCAATTTGGGAAAGGTAAGCGATTTCAGTTATTGATAGTTCTCGATTTGATAGAAAATTTATGTATTATCTCTTTCAAATTGATTTATGCAATACTTAACTATATAATGCAAAGTTACAATTTGCCGTGCTTATCGCTTTAATGTGGTTTCTTCCAAACAACCAAACGAATGGAGAGAACTTAAGACTACAATCAGAGGTCTAGGTAGAAAATGCCACGTTTTAATGAAATAATAATTGTTGAAATAATAATAACTAATGAAATAACCGCTTCTTGTCTAGGGCTTGAAAGCTCGAGGTAACGTAGAAGATTGGCTAGGCAAAGTCGAAGAAGCAATGTTCGCTTCGGTTAAACGCTCTATGAAAAATGCTCTCAGAGATTTTATGGGACGACTGCGTGTTGAATGGGTGCAGTTACATCCAAATCAGGCGAGTACATGAAAGTTAAATACCGCGACATGTCATATAAGTGTGCCCGTTTCGAAAGACATTGAATTTATTAACATACCTAGTACGTACGTTTAACTGCTCGTGCGCAGGTGTGGACCCACCATAAAACGTCACTTTGTTATGCTATCAATTGAATTTTTATGAACCACGTTTTGTATCTCTTGTTTAATGTATCTTATTTATGATTACATTATCTTTCTACTCGTAGTCTATTCGCCTATTAATTTACATAACTAACTAACAGTACTTATGAAATTCAATGTTACAAATCAGGTCGTGTTGACTGTATCACAAATAATGTGGGCGAAGGGGGTGCACGAAATATTTGACTTGGACATTGCGCTGCGTATAGACACCGCCCTGTTAGCGTACGAGAAGAAATGCATAACTGACCTGAACGACTTGGCGGCTCTCACACGCCAAAACTTGACGTCCCTCTTTAGAAAGGTGTTGTGCGCGCTGATCACTGTAGACGTGCACGCCAGAGACACTATACAGCATATGGTGGAGAAGCATGTGCAGAGATCGTGAGTGTTGAGTCTTTATGTTCTTATCAAATTTGTTGTGTCTGTAATCAAACAGGGTGATTGATAGCGGCGTGTAAATAGCCCACTACATACACCAGTGCTCTCTCTAAAGGGGTTCTCTAAAGCGCCGTCTGGAACTGTATAGCGGACACGAACGATTTGGCGCGACTCACGGTCAAAATTTGTTGTCTCTCTTAGGACAAGAGTTGTGCGCGCCTATTACTGTAAATAAGCACGCCAGAGACACAGCATTATGGTGGAGAAACGTGCAGGGGTGTGAGTTTTGAGTGTGCTTTGTCCTTTCAACTTTGAAGTATCGGTAGCCAAAGTAGAATGTGTGAAGTCGTGGTTGCCTATAGCTTTATTTACCGATGTGAACCTAACAAAGCTTGTGAGCTTTCTAGGGGGGTTTACAGGACTACAGGATGGGAGTGCTTTCTCTTTGGGCGTTATCATTATAGACCATCAGGTGAGATAGATTTACTTATTCTACATAAGGTAATCGCTTCCCTTATGTAGAATAAATAAGAAAACTAAGAGAACGTGGAAGTCGTTCTCTTCTTCATCTTCTCCTAACCGTTCTACATTATCCAATGCTGAACATAGGCCTCTCCAAGTGAAAGCCACGTCACGATATGTCTGAGTTATTTATCAAAACTAAAATTTAGTTATTTGAACTCTTGTATATTTTATTTCGGTTTATTTTTCTAGGAACGATTTTGAATGGCTAAAGATGATCCGTTATTACTGGGAAGAGGACTTAGACAACTGCGTGGCTCGAATGTCCAGTGCCTTGTACATCTACGGTCACGAGTACTTGGGTGCTGGAGGTAACCTTTATTAATATTATTATGTTATTTTAAAATTACCATTCTACCTACTATTTGGTATGAAAGGCTATTTTACTCATATAGTTGTTATGTTTTTCATCCTAAATTAATTGGCGTCCTCCTTACTTCTGCCGGGCGACCAGGGGGCCGGCGCTACTAGCGAATTCACCAAAACATGGCGTGTGATGCCAATTAAACCTTTCGAAGGCAATGATACATCACAGTACTGAACTTTTACTGAACCACAGTATTGAACTTTGTGCACTTGGAATTATACTGAAAACCAATGAAAATCTAAAACTGTATTGCCCGTTCAAGGGTTAACTAAGCATTCGCTAGTATCGTAACCCCCGCCGCCGCGCCGGTCGCCCCGACTCGTGGCCGAGCGGTTAAAGTCAGAGACAGCTACTTGAGTCTCACATGACCAAATGAGTCGTCCCGGGCGTAGTAGTATGTCTAATGCATTTTCTGTTGTATAAAAAGGGCGTATTCTCATTTACAGGCTCTGAAAAACATTTAGTAAATTGATGATTTGATTGATTGATTGAAATCTGTCTTACCCGCCAGGTGTGCTTGTAATAACGCCTCTAACGGATCGGTGCTACCTGTGCCTGATGGGGGCCTTGCAGCTGGACCTGGGAGGAGCGCCCGCCGGCCCCGCCGGAACCGGCAAGACGGAGACCACAAAGGACTTGGCCAAGTCTCTGGCGATCCAGTGCGTTGTCTTCAACTGCTCTGAAGGTATCTACCCCTATCTACTGACCCTGATAGGTAGGGTATGGCAGTTCCAACTACGGGTCCACGGGGTACCACGGGAGTTCCGGATCTTAGGTCCCCTGCCGGTTATGCCTTCGCGGGCGTCTCCGGCAGGTCCCGAACATGGGTTGGACTCGTGGTGGCTATGTAGTTAGCTGTAGAAGTGGGAATGTTCGTCTGCCTGGTTAAGGTCTGGCCAGGCTTCCATTTCGTGCACAGCGAGCGGGTCCGTTTAGCGGTCTAGGTGGGGCCTGTAGCGAAAGGATCTGCGGGGCACGTGAGTTGTCCATAGTTGGTTGTTCTGCTCGGTGGTTTTTTTAGTAGGCTTCCAACATCTCCGGCACTAGTCTGGATAACTAGTAGAGGCGCCCGCTAGATGCAATGTCTCCGGTTGAATCATCCGCATAGGATTTTGGAACTAATGAGGTGCCTGGATGGGTACTGAGAAGTGAGTAGGCTTACAATTCCGCCACCAATGAGGACATTTTGGTAGTCGACTTTGTTGTGCTTTTGGTGCAACGAGAACTGAGCGAGCTTACAGCTCCGGTAACCTATCTGGATATTAGGTAGTGGACTATACGTGTCCACGGAGCAACTGGCTCGAGACACTTGTCATAAAAGTACCGGATGAAGAATGCGCTTCGGCGCGTCCTGATCCGGCTTTATGACCTGACGTAGATGGTCCCTTGTGCTTGCGTAAGGATGTCTGACACCTAAATTTATAACCGTAAGGTTGGTGGGTGTCAGTATAAACTTTAAAGTCGTGTGTAGCGGGGTGCTCTGAAAGTATTTCCTTTCGTCTTTTATATTTTTTTTATCTTTCTTCTGTTTATGGCTGGTGTTTTTTTATTTTTACCAACCAACATCTTACAATAAGACAGAATGAAATAAGTCAGACATATTTTCCCTTAATTCATTGCAACAGATACTTAAAAGGTAGCTCCGCATGTAATTAGAGCTTTTGTACAATTTTTTTTTTTAAATATACATGTGATATCCAAGGATATGATGTGAAGAGGATTTGTAGATCCCAAATAGGATTAACTCTATAGCCCATAGATATTTAGCTATCAAAACACTTCTTTGGTTTTAAGAATCATCGACTCTCTTGGCACCTATCTACTTTAGTAAAAGCACTTTAATTGATCGAAGGTATAAACTTGGTTATATTGGTTTATAAAGCTAATATCTGTATGGTGGTAGAACTATTTTTCAATAAAAAGTTAAAAATGAAATTTTGAAAACGTGATTAATAAAATGTTTGAAGTGAAAGTAACAGTGATTAATTAGTTTGTAATTAGAAGACTGTCGATTACTATGCAGTTACAGCTTGAAGCAGTTGATCATGACTGGTTCAAGCTACCCGTGTATGGCCGCCATGTGCGTTTTCGTTTTAAGCGTTTTTGCAACTGCAGTAGTGGACTTCGTGGCGAGAAAGTGAAGAGTCATTTCTGCGGTTATCTTTTATTTTCTAAAATTTGTGTTATGTCGAATATTAATCTGAAATAATGGTGGATCATTAACCGTTAAGTGTTCGTGAGTGTGCATGAGCGTTGGCAAATGAAACTAAACTGTGCAACGTCACTTTTCAAATTCTCTCAAGAAGTCCGCGTGAGGGCTTAGTAAAGCCCCACATCTTTACTAAGATATGGTTGGTATCGAGGGGTTGAGGGGCATACATCTCACTTCTCATTTCTATTATCATTTATCATCATCATCATCATCATACAGGAAGGAAATGTTGTTTATTTATGTATTACTTGTAAGAAAAAAAAATACTTTGACACTGGCAAAATGTGCTAATCGCACGAAGCCATCAAAAAAGGTAATAAAAAACTGCAATGGAAAGATGAAAAGTGTAGTAATCGTGTGGTATCGCTAGGTCTCGACTACAAGATGATGGGTCGTTTCTTCTCCGGCCTGGCGACCTCCGGCGCGTGGTGCTGCTTCGACGAGTTCAACCGGATCGACATCGAGGTGCTCTCCGTCATAGCTCAGCAACTCATCACTATACGAAACGCCAAAGTAGCCAAGCAATCAAGGTAATGTTGTTGCTTTAAACTTTATCCGTCTTATTATAAAAATCTACTATGGTCGTGGTTTAGACCAAGACTACGTGGTCTGGGTATGTTACGGTATCAAAGTTAGTTCGAGAATTAAAATGTGTTTTTATTACAAATCGAAGACCTTCCAAGGACTAGATAGTACCATAGGTCGTCCATGGTTTGAATGCTATCCACAGATAAAAAACCACTTTTCATTCGTTCATACAAACGTCATTCAAAACACCGTTTTGTTTCACAGAATGTTGATAGTTTCTTTAGAGTTAAGAAATCATTATGCATGATTAAAATATGATACAAATAATCAGAATTGTGTTTTGATGCTACTTATGTCAATGTAGATGGCGATTGTTGACACATTAAATAAAACATACAAAAAAGTTCCGTGAGAACTCTCTGTTCCCGTTACCTATATACTCCTCTATGCTACTGACATTGACGTTTGTGAAACATTAAAAATTATTCCTGCAATACTTTGAATCTTTACTTCGATGAATGAAAATAATAATTATTGTCAAAGCTATTATTGTTTTAATGATTTTAGTCTTAACAATCCATAAAAATAAAATCAACGCTAACGTCAAAACAGATAGTTTGACGTTTCTGAGCTATAATTGTAGTCAGCCATATTTAGTCATTTGATAAACTAGGGGTCACGTGGGTTTATCTTTGGTACCATAGAAAGTCCACGGACTAGAGAAAAACTTGATTTCGTAATAAAGTTTTCGTTAGTCCAAGACCTAAAGCTGGAACTAAACCCCGTACCAAATATAGTCCACGTCTTGTAACAAGACGGTATGCGAGCACTACAAATTGAAATGAAACTACTTTTCACGTCTACTCGCGTTTATTTTAAACATCAATTTGATTTGGTTGGCTGGTTAGAACCACG
Source organism: Eudonia truncicolella (assembly GCA_949315975.1). Taxonomy (NCBI): domain Eukaryota; kingdom Metazoa; phylum Arthropoda; class Insecta; order Lepidoptera; family Crambidae; genus Eudonia; species Eudonia truncicolella. Next base: position 18,541,437 of record OX438825.1, on the reverse strand, counting down.
ATAGCTCAATTGGAAGAACACCTGACCCGGTATGTCAGAAGGGTGCAGGTTCAAGTCCTGCTCGTGGAATTTTTTTCAACATTTGTGTTTTTTGTATTATATATTAGTTTTATTGTTAGAACCTAAGCCCAACTGCTACGCCGAATAAATATTTTCAATTTGAATTCGAATTTGTTATGTTCATATTTCAGGTTCATGTTCGAAGGGCGGGAGATCAAACTGGTCCGCACGTGCGCCGCGTTCATCACCATGAACCCGGGCTACGCCGGCCGCACGGAGCTCCCGGACAACCTGAAGGCACTGTTTCGCCCGATATCTATGATGGTACCCGACTATGGTGCGTATATTGTTATAACATGGCTTTAGCCTGGTTTCTTTATAACGTACCAGTATTTTATCCGAAACTTCGCACGCGTGGTTATGAGATATAAAAAAACGCCTTTATTAACAAAATAAAATATAGCCTATGTTACCCGCAAAGAATTTAAGCATTCCATCTTTTTGGAGATAGATTGCTGATTGCCTCAAATGGCATTTTCAGCTTCACCGGGCTTGTTTGGGGGCGGCGAGAAACTTTAAGGGTTCCTCAAGCCGTGTGAAACGAATCACCTTCAGAGGTTTTCTAGAGGGAACGGCATCACTCACTAGTGCGTGTACCCGGGCGTTACTAGATTCTGTGAAGGGTTCGGATCGGATTGGGAAGCGTAACAACCCGAGGGTGCCCCTAAAAGCTCGGACCTCGGCTCGGGTTGACCGGGCCGTGGTGGAGGAGAGAAGCGCCCAGGTACATGTCTGTGCCTGGTATAGAGCGCGTGTGAACCGGTTCGTCGTAGGTACCCTTGTTCTACGAGTACGGTGTCTTGGGCCTAAACTAGTGTGCTTGTTTAGTGTATTCTGTAAATGTGTAGTGGCATTGAGGATCGGGCGGGGGGCTAGACGATGACTTTCGTGAACATCATTGAACCAATCTTTATAACATGACTTCTGTAACACCACACTAAAGCTCTCATCGCGGAAGTGATCCTGTACTCCGAAGGGTTCGAGTCATCGAAGGGTCTCGCCAAGAAAATGGTGCAAATGTACAAGCTGTCCAGCGAACAGCTCTCGAAGCAGGACCATTACGATTTCGGCATGAGGGCCGTTAAAAGCGTGCTGGTAACGCCTAGTTGGCATTTAATGGACTATTGTTTTTTATAGTTATGGTTTTTAGGTAGATAAAAAGCAGAAACATCTGTAAAAAAGATTGCACTTTAAATAAATCAAATCATCAGACACGCTTCTTTCACACCACGCTTATGTTCCACTCTACTCATATATATATATATATATTGTTATAATTACAATTAGATTATACCTACTGGCTTAATTACACTTAAAAGAATGAGAATTAATAGTAAGTTTTTTGTGTTTTGTAGTATTTTGATTATTCTATGTTTCCGATCAAGTCATATATTCTAATAATATGATTATTATTATGAATGTTTAGTTAATATTTTTTTATGAATTCTTCTTTCCCCATTTGCAATTGGCCAATAACTCAGCAACGGGTTAGGTGCTACGATATACGCTCACTGTGTGTCTTTTTATTCCGTTTAATTTATTTCCGGTTAATCCAATTGTATGGTATTTAATCGCTTCGCACTTTTAGGTATTTGAGCATATATGTTATTACGTCCTTTTCTAAACTAGGTAAAATGCTTTGCACATACACCGGGGCAATAGGCGACCCCAGGTTATGTAGGACTTTCCTACTCTTCCCTCGTCCATCTGCTAAAAGCACGACAAGGGGAGGGCGGTAAGTATACTCACAAAAAACCTAGTACCATCCCTTCTCTGCCACGGGGATGGCTCGGTATTACGAATAGCACGCACTAAGTTGTGTTATTATGCGCTATACAAATCCACCACTTACTTATCTTTTCCCCTCCACCCGTTCAGCTTTTAAAAGCTCGACAGAAGAAGTCAGCTCACTATAATAACTCTAGTACCTATCTGTCATCGGTATGGCTCGGCAGCGCTAACTCCAAGCACCGAATAGCTATGGACGTACTTAAGTACACACGCACGTACATCAGACTACCACAAACTGTCAAACTTCCTCAATAGACTTTGAACTTTATGCTATAGGCATATGGTTGCACATTTATTGAAGAAATTTGACAGTTTTGGATTGGTTGACGTGCAAGCGTCTGTACATGTATTAGGTAATAAATCACACGTCGAAGACAACTCTTGTTTGATCAGCTCTCTCAGTAGTTCCATCAGTACAATATAATTAACAATTTGCAGGTAATGGCGGGCGCTCTGAAGCGAGCGAGCCCCGACCAGCCCGAGGAGATGACGCTACTCTGCGCGCTCAACGACAGCAATCTGCCCAAGTTCCTCGCGGCTGACGCCGTCTTGTTCGCGGGCATCTTGTCTGACCTGTTCCCGGGCGTCAGCCTGCCCTGGCGAGACTATCGAGTCATGGAAGAAGTTATCTGTGAGCTTTTTATATATTTAACTTACGGAATAAGCACAGTGCCTTCATGTTGTTAAGTGGTGATAAGGCCGGAAGCTGTCCACAACTTAGCGTACTTCACCCGGAATCCTCAATTACTGAGACACTGGCTATCTTATCTACGAACATTTATGTTATGGAGACATATTTGTGGTAGCTAGCCAGGCGGAAAAACAAGCCCTACCACCAACCAAAACGAAAACACAAACATGTAATAAAACCCCGCTGGGAATCGAGCCCGGGACTTCTGGGTCTGAGACTGGTGGTCTTTAACACTACTATTTTACTTTAATAGGTCATGTTCTTACATTTTTATTTCCGTTGCGTTTTTTTAGCTGCGTTAAGCTTAACCGTGTAATCATTGTTTGATATTTGACATTATATTAATTACAGACGCCTGCACATCAACTTATCCTGTGTCAAATATCTTCAATAAATGTTCAAACATATCATATGTCATATATACATAAAGTTTAAAGTCTATTAAGGAAATATAACAGTTTGCGACAGTCTGATGTGCAGGCATGTGTACATACATTTATTACTAAGTGAAACGATATGTCGATTCTATATATTGTCTAATAAATTTTAAAATATTTTTCAACAGCAATTCTACTGACCGAAAAGAAATTTCAAGTAGAACCTTGTCAAATTCGCAAAGTGATACAGCTGCACGAGACGATGATCGTGCGTTGGGGCGTTATGCTGGTGGGGCCGACGGGCGGCGGCAAGACGGTGGTTCTACACGTGAGTGTTACGACGACACGACACAACGCAACGTACAAGTTACAAGTTACATGCCTAGTCTTTAAAGCTGTATTTGATCTAGATCGGCGCCGGCGTAAGTAAAGTATGTATAAATGATGTATGTATAATTATTTGTTTCTCCCGAATATAAAATATTAAACAAAGAGGTGAGTATTGACACAATCAAAAATTTTATGATTTAATAAATTAACGTAAAAAGTGGGTAGAAAAATATTTGTTTAAATACCAAATCAATAGCATTGAACCAAGGATATGTATTGACACAGTCAAAAAGTATATATTTCACTTTTTTGCTCGATAGTACCCACCTCATAATTAAAGTAAAGATTAAATCTTATTGCTGTGGAGCAAAGTTCAACATTGATCGACAGCTTATATTAAGAATATTATGTACAAGTTTACTTTAGATTTTCGGAAAATAGCAAAGAAGAATTATTTACTTATTTTATATCGTAAGATTCACAATTTCATGCACTATTTTTTTCATGTATTTATTTGTTTAAAACTTGTACCCGTTTCTCTGGAATCGCCATCATATCTCGGCTTGTATTGAAGTACTATTATTGAAATTATGCGTATACGATTCACTATTTATACACAATTTTTTGACATTTAAATCACATTGATACGAACTGTATTTCTTAAGGTGCCTGCTATTTTGACGTCAAGTTAGCAGACTCACCATCTAATTCCGTGGTGAGGCTGCTAACTAGACGCACACAATTAAACTACTTTGTCTCGCAATATAATAATAGACGAAGACTGTCTATGTCAAAACGCTTGACTGTAAACAAAATTTATAACACTGGGTAATAGTTTTTGACTCTTTGTTATTTCATGCCATCAAATATTAATGCGCAATGTAGTTTACTGTAAATGTCTATATTATATGAGTTTCATTGAAAATTTTCACGCGCCTTCGATATTTTGTGGTTTTGATCTAAAATGTTATATATAGATATGTGTGGAATAACCAAAACAATTGTGTATTTCTAGTAAGAACGTATTTTGCATAATTAACAAAATAGTATTGGTTGGGCAGTATATTAAATTAGGGTTTATCCTTGTTTTATAGGTTTATTAATTTTAAAAATAGGTCCGAATGATAATATTTTTGGTTATAAAATATTTACAAAATGGAGTCTGTCTATAGCAGCCCGGTGAGCCTTTAAAAAAGCTAATTAATACCGCCAGCAGTGTAAATACTTACATGTGAACAATTGTTAAGCCAGAGGCCAGAGAGAAGGCTTGTTATGAACCACTGTAATGCCATTGTCTTTAAAGTAGTTCTATATGAATTCACCGGTATGCCAGTAGACTAGATGTAGCCATTTTGGGGATGCTTGAGCAAAACAATAAAACCCATTTCAGAATTTTTGTACTACTTGAATCCGTTTGCCAAGAGTTAATAGGCTAGATAAGGCTCTCTAAACGTATTATCTCTACATAACCAATGCGCGTGGCTTATTGAAATGATTATGGAGCTGTCAACAAAAAAATGAAAGTACCTAGATATAGTTTCATTCGGGTATCTACTTGAATATCACTCAATTAACAAAGTCATTTATTGTGTTTCTATAGATTGGGCGTCACTAGTTTCAGTAACTGGTTACGCATCCTTTAACCGAATCACTAGTTTCGACTCAAATATGAAACTAGTGATTTTTCGTAAGGAGTTACGAGTTACTAGTTATGAACTAGTTATGAACCACACACAGTTAATTTAGTAATATACTATAATGTACGTATTATATTAATGGTATAACCCATTCGTTAAGAGTTCGTTTCACAGATTGGTTTTAGTTATATACGTTATACGTTTTAGTTTCCAAAATGGCTGATAAACAAATGGTTTTACTTTACGAATACAGTAAAATAATGTATATACAGCCATATGCATTACAATAAGTCACGTTTATTTGATTAAAGAGCTGCACAACAGAACTCAGTTGATCATTAAAAATGCAAGCATTACATTGATTCACGTTTATGCTGTTCAGCAGTACTAGGCTTTTACTTACCACTTAAAACTGCTATTATACAAAAAAGCACTAAAAACAGCTCAAAGCTGTGTAATGGATTTACGGTGCATTATAATGGTACACATTTATGCTATTAAGCAGCATTAAGCATTATCTATCTACTTAAAAGCGCTATTGTAACTCCTAAGGCACTAAAAACAGCTGAAAGCTGTATAGTGGATTTATTATGCAATATAATGTTTCCTGATTACGCTATTAAACAGCATTAAGCGTTTATTTATTATTTAAGAATGCTATTGTATATACAAATGTACAAAAAAACTACTAAAAGCTGTTTTAACTGCGTTTAGATTTGTTGCTCTACAACTAAAGACATTACAAAAGCATTTTTATATGCCATTATTCAACCGTTATACAGTGTATAGCATCATAATGGGTTTGAGATGCCAATATGAGGTGTCAAGGTGCTCGGTGAACTTATATAAGAGTTTATACGGACCTTATATTCTACATAAGTTTACTATTTGTTTTAAAATGCTTCCTGTGTTACTTGGGGAGTGTGCGATGCTTGCTTGGTAACCACAGCATTGCCCGGGGCGGATGACCTACCGCAGGGTGGGTTCGCCGCCTGCTTGTACAGGTGGTCGATAGGACAAGCGGCGACGTGCGTGTAGGACTTGACGGCAAACGCATATAGCTCAACATCGCACACTTGAGCACACATCAAACCGCCCAACCTCCCCCTCATATAAGCAATTTAAGTAATTTCGTTGTAATTTCAACAATAGCGATATTTAGAGGTTTTTTCGAAAATAATTATGATCGAGTAAAAATTATACAATCCTGTATTTGAGCTTGCAAATTCAAGGTAAAGACATGAATTTGAATATACCAACATTTCAGATTCGTTAGTCATATTAGTCTTAACTAATCAGCGATTTTTGATTATGACTGGTGATCTTGAAAATTATCATCATCATCATCATCATCATCATCATTATCATCATCATCATCATCAGCCTATACTAGTCCATTGCTGGGCATAGGCCTCTCCAAGTGCACGCCACTGAGCACGACCCGCGGCTACTCTCATCCAGCTCTTGCCAGCCACCTTGCTAAGATCGTCGCTCCACTTAGTGAATGTTACAATAAGTGACATGAAATACACTAGTACAAAATATAATAATTTTCAGAAATACAAAACCATTGCAAAAAAAAGTTTTAGAAGTTATTTGTTCTAATTTCGTACGCAGAGCGGTATCACAGATACACATTTACAATTTCAACAATATGTGAAATCAGGAGTCTCATTCTTTTCCTAGCCAGACAGTCACAGTAGGTGCTGCATTAGTCCAATTTCTCTGCACATGTTATACACAAGCTATTTCTTGATAGATGCATTTTATGCAACAAAGTGAGAAAAAGTGAAAGTGGATATTTTTGCACTTAGATACTGGGCGACACATACACTCGTCTCTGGGAAAACGAAGTGCCGGGTAGTCAGAACCAGTTCGTGCACAAGTACATAATGAATCCGAAGAGTCTCACCATCGGGGAGCTGTACGGCGAAGTGAACCTGCAGACATTGGAGTGGCACGACGGCATCCTTCCACTGTCGCTGCGGACTGCGGTGCAGGCGAGTACATTTTGTTACCACCTATTTGTGGTGGCAAACAACTCCTGCATTGACAACTAACGTGTTTACAATAAGATATGTACAATATTCTGGTCAACAAACTAGTGGAGAGAGAGTTCTACCTGGCAGTGTGAAAAGTCGTCGGTCAACTATTAATATATGTATCTCTTTTATAGACGGATCTAAATCTATTATACCTACGTAGCGATAAAATAGTCGATAGCTAAGTCGCTTCCTCATTGACGATGGGACAACTGCCTTGTTTAGACAACCTTCTTTGAGATAAATCGAAATTGCTGGGCTAGTAAAATACACGCAAACAGCAAAGCTGGCAAAGTTAGTATCATAACTTTTTTTATTGTTTTGCTAAAATTATGAAACCTTTTTTAAGGATCTACTCAGTTCGTTTATCAGGATAATAACCGCGAGTAGATAAAAGCTAGTACGGATCTCCGTAAAAGTATTTTCATTTCATATCTTTTTATTCCGAAACATGGCAACCAAGGAGGCAAAACCTACCAAACATTTTATATTAAATTTGTAACTTGCGCAGTGCGAAAAGCCCGACCACCAGTGGCTAATCTGTGACGGGCCAGTGGACGCCGTGTGGATCGAGAACATGAACACGGTTCTGGACGACAACAAGATGCTGTGCCTCTCCAACTCCGAGCGCATCAAGCTCACACCCTACGTGCACATGGTGTTTGAGGTTAGCTACCCAGGTGGAGAGGAGTCATTTCTCAAACTCAGACATAAAAAAATATGTATTACAACGATGGTGTATTTTCTTTTTTTTTGAGAAAGTTTGCTGATTGCCTCATACGGCATTTTCAGCTTCACCGGGCTTTTTTGGGCATGGTAAGAAACTTAAAGGGTTCCTCAAGCCGTGTGAAACGAATCACCTTCAGAGGTTTTCTAGAGGAAACGGCATCACGCACTAATGCGTGTCCCCGTGCCTTATTAGATTCTCTGAGGGATTCGGATCGGATCGGATCTCCGAAGGGTTTGGATTGGATCGGGGATTGTGTATTACCTCTGTAGTGTGTGTAGGCTGTATGTCACACACGAATCTCATTGCCTGTTTATATTAATGTAAACAAGGAGCTTATTTTCTAATTTCAACCTCTTATCACGATACCTTTCAAAGGTGCGTTTGTCGTTTTGCATAAAATATTCCAAATAAATTTCCAACTGACGATGTCGTTTATTCAACATCATGCAGAATCGCGTAGCAAATCGCGACCGCAATCACTGACACTTGTGAATTAGTTATTTAATTAATTAGTTCTTGAATTCTTTCAAATATCGAATTGAAAGGTATTATGATAGGTTTTAGAGTTAGACAACAAACACCCTATGTTTATCAGACAGATGGAATGTCAAAGTAATTTAAACCATCAAGTGCATATTATTCCGTTGCGCCAAACCACTTATATTGTACAACGACGGAGATTTAAAACTAAGATTTGTATGTAGTAGATCTCGCTCTAACGTCCCCTGCAACCGTGTCTCGGTGCGGCACGTACATCGACCCCAATTTTCACAACTTCAAATTGCTGAAGTTAAAAAAGTAGGCCGGTGTCATCGTCTGGGTGTGTGGCCAAAGTTTTATCATCTTGAGCTCCTCCGTGCTTCGGAAGGCACGTAAAGCCGTTGGTCCCGGCTGCATTAGCAGTCGTTAACGACCATCAATCCGTGACGTGTTGGTTTATGGCCTGTTCTCCCTACACATCCATAGGGAAGGCGCGTGCTCCAGCAATGGGGTCATAATGAAATTCTGCTGTGACGTGGTGGTTTATGGCCCGTGCTCCCTACCCATCTATAGGGAAGGCTCGTGCTCCAGCAATGGGGACATAATGAAATGCTGCTGATGATAATATGATGGTAAAAATTTACAACTTCCTGTGTAGGTGGCGGATCTTGCCCAAGCGTCCCCCGCGACTGTGTCTCGCTGCGGTATGGTGTACATCGACCCGTACGAGCTCGGGTACCTGCCCTACGTGCGCTCTTGGCTCGAGCAGAGCGTCGACAAGAACCTCTTCAGCCAGGAGAATTCGGAATTTCTCTACGAACTGTTCAAGATGTTGGAGATTGGTGTCAACTACGTCAACTCTAGGTGCAGCGTGGGAATCAAACAGGTGAGTTATTCATTTAAGGAGTTAGTCTATTTACTGTTTCACTGCTGGGCAAAGGTCTCCGTAATTGAAACTCGAACCCCTGCAATTGCGTAGAGATATAGCGTCACTCAGCGTCTTCTATCGCTTATACCACGGCGAGTGCTCTGAAAAACTCTTTGACCTTATCCCACCTTCTCCCTTTCTCCATAGGAGTACACGTGCTGCTCTCCGGAGTCATCGCTTCATTGTCACACATATCCCATCGCGCACAAAGAAATTTAGTGGCTCGTTTCTTTGTCGCACCTCCAAAAGATGGAATAGTCTACCAGCACTCATTTTTCCTATTTCCTATGATATGGGGTCCTTCAAACGAGGCGTGAAGAAGCACCTTGTGGGCCGGCAGAGTGAAGATGACTGATGCTGCGTTGTTTTCACGCTGCACCAGTTGTCTTCGCGTCTGGACTCCATTTCCACTTAACATCAGGTGGTATGGAGCCATTTGCCGTGCTAAGTATTAAAAAAAATGTTAAAAAAATAACTCATTGTTTCTGGCTGAGTATTTGGCTTTTTCATCGCTTGGCAAATATTTACCAAATACAGGTATGTGATCACAAATCCGTGCTCACAAATTCCGAAAAACCCTATGGCTGACCAGTGAAAACCCTCCGGAGCGATTGAATTACAAAATATCTTAATAAATAATAAAGTAAATAAGGCTAATTAAGTAAATAAGAATGCCATTTTGAACTCTTATCGTCGTGTAACACGTTGGTCGTCGTCGCCATCATTGATCAGTGCATGAAAGCGGGAAGAAGTGTATCCTATGCATGTGAAAGTTTGCTGTGTTTCTATAAAAACTGCCTGTAGCTACGCGTAGCTCAGATGTATGTCTTTTTAAATGGAAACATCGAAAGCCCTGCACAGACTTAGAACAAGTAGAAGAACATTTTATATGAACATATTTTACAGTACAATAATATCCTAACTTGGACACTGGCTAAATTAACAAAACGCAACAAGCCACTTAGAAAAAGTATAAACAAGTCTATGATTTTGGACGCAAAGTTTTACCTTTGGTCGCACCAGCTCAAATGCGTCGCCGTGCAAAAAAAAATAGTAAAAAGCTTGCAAAATTAGGGATTACAAAATGTTCCACTATAGGTATTGTCAATCATTGCCGCGGTTGGCGTACAGGGCACGCTATTGCTTGTTGATTATAGCCGACTGTGGCGGTCAAACGGTTATAAGTGAGATCTTTATTTATATGACGCCTCGGTTTCCGATATCGAAAGGTCGTGGGTTCAATTCAGAAATTGGGCAAAGTGTTTCGAATTTTTCGATGAATAGCTCGGGCTTGTGATCCCCAACCCGCATTAGGCAAGCGTGGTGATTAAGCCATTACCCATCAATTGTAGTGTGTTGATTTCAATGATGGAGGCCTTTACCTATGTATGTTACCTGGGCAGGTGGACATCAGCAAGGTGTCTGCTCTCTGCTTCCTTATGGGTGCGCTACTCTCCGAGCCGGGCGAGCGGTTCCCCGACAAGGCCGCCATCAAGATTTATATCGCGCACTGCTTCATATTCAGCTACGTGTGGTGCATCGGCGGGAACATTCTAGAAGCCAACAGGAAGGGCTTCGAGGAGGTCATCAAGAGGCAGTTTGAGGAGTTTGAGGAGGCTGAGTAGTAAGTTTTACAGGGAATTATAATGTAATATAATATTATATGCAACGTGTAACAGAAAGGTGTGGTCAAAATGAAAAGATCCAAAGTGTATCCGATCTAGATTTTGTATGCAGATTTACTAACACATAATGTTTTACTTTAATTTGTTATGCAATTTTTTTAATAAATATTTCAAGTGTGACGTCACATCTAAATAAACAAGTCACAGCCCTAATGTTTAGTAACCTCTGTGCACTTACATTTATGATCACTGCTGCCTGCTTATGCGTGCCTGACGCGCATGACTTCACTAATATAAATATTTAATTTACAATTGCATGACAATTAAAGATAGTTATTATGTCTTAATAAGAACATATTCAAGATCTAGATCTAGAAGATTGGATCTTTTAATTTTGACCACACCTTTCTGTTACACGTTGTATATATACTACTCAAAACAAAATAAGGGCCACGAGGTATTTTTTCATTTTGGTGTAAATTATTAAACATTTACATATTGAAAGTAGTAAAATATTGAGTATACAAACTCTTTGATACCTAAACTTTTTAATATTGTAGTATTCATCTAATGCTGGCAACAATTTTAAATAAAATTTGATTTAAAATTATTTTTGAAAATTTTGATTCCATTTTCTTTGACGTTTTGCTTTCCTTAGCTTCTTGGTTTATTAGAAATTATCAGAGTTCATTGATATCTCGAGTCAGAAACATCTTTTGCAATATGCCACAAGCACGCAGTCGTCATATGGACTCGCTGACAGCAACCAGAGCCGTTACAATGATTGAAGAAGGTCATTCGCAGCGATCTGTGGGTTTGCAATTGGGATTTTCTCGAAGAGCTATTCAAAATCTATGGAATCGTTTCCAAGAGACCGGCAGTGTTAGAAGAAGACCTGGTTCGGGCAGAGTTCGCATTACAACAGCTCAAGAGGATCGTTACATTCGATTAAGTGCGCGCCGAGATCGCACAACGACGGCCCGCAAGCTGCAAAATCGTTTACGGCTCACAACGGGTACTCGTGTCAGTGACCAAACTATTCGTAATCGATTGCATGAAGACCAGCAGGCATCAAGAAGGCGAGTTGTCCGTATTCCATTAACCAGAAATCATCGTGCAAATCGTTTAAAATTTTCCCGTCAACATTTGGACTGGGACATAAACCAATGGGGCATGGTGCTCTTCACAGACGAATGCAAAGTTAAATTTTTTAACGACGATCGGCGTATTAGAGTATGGAGAAGACGCGGCGAGAGATTTTCAGAAGCCTGCATCCATGAAGTCGATCGTTTTGGTGGTTCAAATGTAATGATTTGGGGCGGGATAAGCTTACACGGCAAAACTGAGCTCGCTATTTTAAATGAGGGTACTGTTACTGCTCAGCGGTATATTGAGGACATCGTCAGACCACATGTGATCCCATTTGCCCAGCGAGCGGGTCCTGGATTCATCTTGATGCAAGACAATGCTCGTGCACACACGGCTCAAGCGACTCGGTTTGTACTGGAAGCGTCTCAAATTCAAGTCTTGCCGTGGCCGGCGAATAGTCCGGACTTAAATCCAATAGAGCACATGTGGGATCAGTTGAAACGAAGAGTTAGAGACGGTGATCAGGAAATCCACAACCAACAGCAACTCATCAACGCTGTTAAAAGGGCCTGGGAAGAGATTCCAATGGAAAATGTCAGGCATTTGATTGAGAGCATGCACTCCAGGCTTCAGGAGTGCGTAACGAAACAAGGGGGGCATACCCGTTACTAAAAGATGAGCATGGAGTATTTTCTTTTGTTTTCAGTAACTTTACATTGTTTTTATTTTTAACCTTAAATGTGTTTTTTCTTTCAAAAGCAAATAAACTTTTTAATCATTATTATTGGAATAAATTTATTGGTCTACACGGTAAAAACAACATTAGTTTTCGTTATGGAAACAAAAAAATTAATATTGGTTTTATTATTTTCATGGTACAGACAAAATACCTCGTGGCCCTTATTTTGTTTTGAGTAGTATATAACATACACTTTAAAACTTTCGTGTTCCATTTTAAACAAAGATTCTTACAATGTTTGTGTTTATCCCCATTTAAAACTTTGTCTTTTCTTAAATAAGCTTCACATTTTCCTGGGCGCACTTGATTATACTTTTTTGTCGTTCAATTACTTGAACTAATTCCGAAAGTCATGAGAATCGCACAGTCACGTACTAAGATCCTTGAACTGACGTATACATTGGGGACATATTGAACAGTTTTAAATTTTTCAGCTGTGTGTGAGCAATAAAGTATTGATTTATCTATCTTTCTATAATAAATAAACTATAGTTAAGCAATCTAAACGGTCGCCACTCAGGGCTGCTAGTATTCTGTGAAAGCAGTATTTTTGGTCGCTCCTTGTAACATTATTTCTTTGTAGTATTAGAACTTTATTGGACTACATTACTGTTCCGTACTTGAGAATTGAAGGGCTTCAACTACCTTTCCAGCTTTCCACAAGGCTTCAATTTCTTCGACATGTACATGGACACGAAGCAGCGCCGCCTCAAAGTGTGGGCAGAGATCATTCCAGATTTCCTGTACGACTGCAACCGGCCTTTCTTCGAGACCTTGGTGCCCACCATCGACACCGTCCGCTACGGTTACCTGTTCGAGAAGCTGCTCGCTAGCGGCAAGCCTGTCATGTTCACTGGAAACACAGGTATAGTAAGGCCAAGGTGCCTAGTTAACAGAAACGAATATTTGTATTGAAATGAAACAACTTTTACGGATGTACGTTTATTTTATACATTACTTTAATTAATGTTTGTCCTGACGTTTCGAACCTTTGCAGGGTCCGTGGTCCTCAGCCTCCTCATAATTGGTCGCCTGGTTGGTCGCCTCATAATTATTAGTAGCTTGTATACTCTCATTTAAATTTAATCAGGAGCGTTCCGTTTCACGCAGAAAGAGCTTACTGTATCTTTTGGTCTGGCAGTATGGTGTTTGACTGGGATTAAATATTTTGTATGATGGGATCCCAGGCTGGTGGTAAATTTCAACCAACTCTATTGAAATTAAGATGTTTTTTAATTTCAATAGCCTCGCGTATCATCCTAGGATGTTGATCCGTAAAAGCTGTTTCATTTCAATGTGTACGCGAACACTTCGCGTAAAGTAAAATTTAAACACTGAAAAAAGACGACAACCTCAGGCGGGAATCGAACCACGCACCTTCCGCATTCCGGGCGGCTGCCTTAACCACTTGGCTACCGAGGTCTGGCTTTCACCCGTCGAAACTTTTCAGTGATTGATGCTTATGTTTTTTAGTCAACATTGCTTCATCAATCTTAGAAGTTTTCACCTCTGAGATCCGAAAGAAATATTTTTACAAATATTTGAACATTCGGTTAAGATGAAGCTGCGTTATAGATAAGTGTTTTTTATATATTTTAGCGTTTTATTAACGCTTAAATATACTTAAGTAAAATTTAAACACTGAAAAAAGACGACAACCTCAGGCGGGAATCGAACCACGCACCTTCCGCATTCCGGGCGGCTGCCTTAACCACTTGGCTACCGAGGTATGGCTTTCACCCGTCGAAACTTTTCAGTGCTTGATGCTTATGTTTTTTAGTCAACATTGACTGAGGTTGTCGTCTTTTTTCAGTGTTTAAATTTTACTTAAGTATATTTAAGCGTTAATAAAACGCTAAAATATATAAAAAACACTTACTTCGCGTAAACTTTAGAAAATAATATGAGTATTTGTATGGCAAAATTTTTACTCCTCTTGTTTGTTACCAGGAGTCGCCACTTCAATGCTCTACTAATTCTCGTTTTTGTTAACGTCATCGAATGATGAATAAAACTCGCACTAGGCACTCAGCCAGCCTGCCAGGGAGACAAGAGCTGGAGGGGAGAACCCCACATAACCATCCGCTCCTTCCCCTCGGACCCCTCGGAAAATCTAGTAGGGTACGGGGACACGCACTAGTGCGTGATGCTTGCTCTCTAGAAAACTTTTGACGATACTTAGTTTCACACGGCTTGAGGAACCCTCTTAAGTTTCTCGCCGCCTCCACAATGGTCCGGCGACGCTGAGAATGCTCAGTGGCAATCAAAAACCTCTCTAAAAAAATATGAACATTCCCAGACATCCCAATGAAAACATGCTCAATGACAAGTTTACCATTGTCAAAAAAAAGGTTTTTAATTGCTACGTTTTCGCAAAGCTCCATTAAGTCTTTGCCCATTACAGGCAACGTACCATACCATGACCGTTCCTATATTAAGACATGCAACAAATTATTATCCGTTCCGTCGCCGGACTGGACGTTGTACGCGCGCAACGTACGTTGTAGTTGTGGTTTGGATAGAAGTGTGTGAAACGTTTCATCCGTGCCTACATCTTCTTATAACGGTCATGACGTGATACGTTCATACGTTGTTATAGGCGGAGACCTTATTTTTTATAGCTTTTGTCATAATAAATGAGATATAAAAATATTTAATTTTTTAGTGCTAAAAAGTATCTCTTATTATTACTAACTTCGACACTAATATATTTTGTAGGCGTTGGAAAAACTTGTGTGGCTGCTGAGGTGCTGAATAAAATGGCGTCGGGTGGATATTTCATACCCGTCGTATTGAACTTTTCGGCGCAAACCAGCAGCACTAGGACTCAAGTAAGTGTGCTAAGACTTTAGACTTTAGATCTGTGTTCAGCTCTGTAATAGAAAGAATAATTTCGTTTAATGTTTCAATCGACCTTCTAATCCATTTGATTTTATATCAGGAAGTTATAGAGCTCCGTCTGGAAAAGAGACCTCGCAAGGCGATCGGCGCGCCGCTCGGCAAGAAAGTGGTGATCTTTATCGATGACGTGAATATGCCGAAGCTAGACGTCTACGGCGCTCAACCCACTATAGAGTTACTCAGGTATATTGTATTAATGTTTGTGGAAGCTATTTACCAATACTACAGTAATAACAATAGTAATTTGTATAAGATGATGTAAATAACAAAAAAATAACTGCATAAAATAGTCGCGTTAAATTATATAAATCATTGCTTAACTCACTCGCTTCTTTCGCGGCGGTTTTTTTCGTTTTTTTTTCTACCCTTCATTGATTTCTTTCCATCATGGCATATCGTATAATAATGTTAATTTTTGTCATGTTATCTTATCTTCTACTCAAGAAGTAACAAATATGAACCCTGAAAAAACACATTAATTTTAAATTACCTACATACAATTAAAAAAAATTATAATAGTAATACTATTTTTTTTTCTAAAGTTTACACAAACATTGAAATACAAGTTGAATGAATACGAAAAGTTCATTTCGAAAGTTATAGTTATTTAACAAATATAAAAAATTGTAGTGATTACTTGATTTTAATGATGTAGGATTGTAGGCCTTTACCCAGCCACTTATAGGCTATTTACTTTATTTTTCTGTAAAAATTCAAATATCAGGCAACTATTGGACTTCGGTGGCTTGTACGACCGCGACAAGCTCTACTGGAAGGA
The DNA here is from genome assembly GCA_949315975.1 of Eudonia truncicolella. NCBI lineage: Eukaryota > Metazoa > Arthropoda > Insecta > Lepidoptera > Crambidae > Eudonia > Eudonia truncicolella. Next base: position 18,525,239 of record OX438825.1, on the reverse strand, counting down.
TATCCTGGACGTGGTGTTGTCGTGCGCGTGCGCCCCGCCCGGCGGCGGCCGCAACCCGCTCACCGCGCGTTTCGTGCGCCACTTCGCCATGTTCTACATATCTGCGCCGAACTCCGAGGCCATGAAGACCATATTCAAGGTAAGTCGTGTAATGATGATGAGACCCATAATCATTTAGTGCCATCTTCATACTGAAGTTTGGAGATCCCTTATAACTTTTTTTAACTGTCACTAATTGATGTTGGCTGCAGGTGGCCTTTGCAGCGACATAGGACATTAGGAATCAACCTGCTCACTGGGGGGTGATTTTTAAAATTCACCAGTGACAAATTAAAACTGACAGGAATACACTACGAAATATAAATATTAGTTTTGCATTATTTACAATTTCATTATTAACTAGCTGACCGGCGAACTTCGTACCGCTTTGACAGTTTCCATGGCAACAAAACAAACAAATCATTTGTCCGCTTAAGACCACCCGTATCCCATTATAGACCCTATAGCAGCGCCACCTACCGGGTCCAATTGTAAATCTAAACCATTCTCGAATCCACTTGAACACACAGAGAAAATTTTATCCAAATCGGTCCAGCCGCTTAAAAGGAGTTCAGTGACAAACACAGGCACAGAAGATTTATATAAATAAAGACTAGCTGACCGGCGGACTTCGTACCGTTTAGACAGTTTCCATGACAACAAAACAAACAAATCATTCGTCTGCTTAAGAACACCCGTATCCCATGATGAACCCCTATAGCAGCGCCACCTACCGGGTCCAATTGTAAATCTAGACCATACTCGAATCCACTTGAACACATACAAAATATTTCATCCAAATTGGTCCAGCCGTTTAGAAGGAGTTTAGTGACATACACACGCACAGAAGATTTATATATATAAAAATATACACACCGTTCGAGAATTTTCGGTGTCATAAATTGGTTACCTGTGGCTTTGAATAAGAGAAAATAGAGCACTCAGAACTGATATCACATCGCGATAATAAGTCACCGGTTCAAAAATCGGTTCAAAATGTTCTGCATACGCGCCGAATTCTGAGGCTAAGAAGACCATATTTAAGGGAACTATCGTTCAAGCAATGTATACAAGTATTCAGCTTTTTTATTTTGAAAGTTTGCTTTTGGCTGCAGGTTACCGATATTAGGGTTCAACCTGCTCACTGCGCGCTTCGCCAATGTTTTACATATCCGCGCCGGAGGACTCGCCACTGCCCAATGTCTTTATTAGCCAAATATTGTTACTTAGTAGTGTACTTACGTAGAAAAAAATCAGCCCTTATGAAATGACGTGGTATGATCATTCTTTAAATTTCGAAGCGAAGCCAGAACTGTTTTTCAAGATAGTAACGCCATCTGTTATAGAAATGTACAACAGCCAATTAGCTGCGCCTTTTTATATTCGGAGCGTCATTTTCTACTGCTTTAAAAGCATGCTTGCGTCGTGCTATTGAGAGCGTGCTTGTTGCGTCGTGCTGTTGAAAGCAGCAGTTCGTAATAGTTCGCAATTAAACCGCTAGATGGCTTTGATTATAGCGCCATCTGTCGGTAATACCAGAAAACATTTTGTTTAGTGTTAGTTTCAACTAATATTACTAGATGGCGTTTTTATTAAAAAAATATTATATACAGCGTGTGTATTCCATACGATCCTAAATACTTGCCTATTTATAAATATAATCTTTTTATTATGTCTGCGTGAATAGGCGAGGCATCGAAAATAATAACGCATTTCATTTATTTCTAGGCCATCCTCAAAGGGCACATGGAAGACTTCGTGCCCGAAGTGTCAGTGTTAGGCGAGCCGATTGTAAACGCTGCAGTGGACGTGTACCTGAAGATTTGCGCTGAACTTCTGCCGACGCCGGCCAAATCGCACTACGTGTTCAATTTGCGAGATCTGTCCAAGTCCATGCAAGGAGTGTTGCAGGCTGATGCCGCCTACATGCGATCGCCGCAAGCTATGCTCAGGTGCGACCTTATCTCTCAGAATTAAGGCTCATAATAATATTACAATCTCCAGCTGGTAACTTATTATAATACCAAAGATACTCCACAAAGCACACTCGACCCGGAACCCTTATTCACAGGAATTATTTCTCTCTTATCTCTTTAAGGTGCCGTGCGGAATTTCGAAAATCTACGTGTTTTTAAGTCACTGGTGCTAGGCGCTGAATAGGTCATATACATTAAAAGGACTAGTGTAGGTTAGCTTGATCCTTTCACAGGCCATAGTTGTCTTGGAATTTGAAACAAATACCCAGAAACTGCATGAACAATACGTAAAAGTAATGATATCTAAAAACTTATTTCATATATAGCACATGAAACAATAATCCGACATAAAAATGTTTGTATTGAAGTAAAATTTAAACACTGAAAAAAGACGACAACCTCAGGCGGGAATCGAACCACGCACCTTCCGCATTCCGGGCGGCTGTTTGTATTGATATTCCGCAGGCTACTGTTGTCTAATTTTTCATTTAAAAAATATGAATATGAATGATATGAAAATATTATTATTTTATTATTTTGTACCCAAACTCCTATGATTTTACGAAAGTAAACATTGCTCCAATCAAATCACCAACCTACTTTGTACAGTTATAAGCGTGCGTGCGTATTCATGTTAAATTCATCATCAATCAATCAATCAAATTCATCCACGAGCCAATCGCTAGCTATATGCCTAAACTCGCAGTTTTGCGTCCGCGCGGCTCCCTCTTAACTCGGAAACAATACTACTATGTTACAACAAAATACTGCTGTATGGTGACATAGGTAGCTATAGCCAAATAGAACTAGCACTACCACCAACTAACCAAACCGTGTACATTATTATATTCCACCTCCTCTTTTAGAACCTCTGGATCTAAGACGGTGCGGCGGTGTCCTTTCGACCACAAAGGTTGGACAAAAATATAGAACCATCTTTTAATTTATTAGACGCCTCAGTGGCCGAGTGGCAAAGCGCTCGGCTGGATGAAGGTGAAGGTCCCGGGTTCAAATCCCAAGTTGGGCAAAGTGTTTTCGGATTTTCCGAAGCATAGCCTGGGTTTGTAAAACGAAATGAAATGAAAAATATTTATTATATCACCAATCTGCATTTGGCAAGCGTGGTGCTAAGCCATTACTTTTCAATTGTAGTGGAACTTGATTCCAATGATGGTGGCCATTGTCCAGCTGTAGACAGTTATAGGCTATTTACTTTTTTTTCTGTGTGTCTACAATACTGTATTATCTTTTTTACAGGTTATTCTATCACGAATGCCTTCGCGTATTTCACGATCGGTTAATCAATATCGAGGACAAGAGCTATTTCTATCATTTGATGTGCACTATATGCACGAAGAACTTCCAACAGCCGATTCTGGATGTTCCCGACGATCCAATCCTAGAACACCCACCTTTGTTGCTGTTTGGAGACTTTATTAACTCGGCGGTGCCAAAGGAGAACAGAGTTTATGCCGAAATACCAGATGTGCAGAAGCTAATGGTAGTTTTGAAGGTAAGTTCACGTTAAGTCTAATACTCAATTACCTGTTGGTATCTACCAAAGGAATCGACAAATGTGATTTAAATAAATAATACTGGTTTTTTGCTCTGATAACTTGCTACCATTTTACGTAGTGAGCAGAAGAAAATACTAATAAATTAAATGCGTCCATTAGGAACATGCTATTTTGAGTAATGTGTAGGGTCTATTATTGAACTCATTTACGAAAGTAAATGAGTTCAATAATTAAGAACAGTACCAGTAGCTCGGCCGGTACTCGCGTTTCTTTTGGTAGTGTGGTTACCACAGACCAAATATCTAGATAGACGACGCGTGTGTCACAATTTATATGAAAACCCTCAGAATAATAACTAAAGCTATAGAAACCGAACTAAAATAGCAACACAAATACATCAGTTCGTACTATTTTTACTAATGAAACAGGGGATGTATGGGAAAAAGATAGATTGTTCCTTTTTTTTCGTAATTTCGAATTCTGTAACAAGAAATTACGTGACGTCATATTTGGGTAATGTGGTAACTTAATCGACTTTATTAGCGATACAAATAATTGAAAACAACATAGTACTTGTTTTGTCACTATATTTATTTAAAATACATTTTAAACTGATAATAAATAAACAATAATTGAACCCAAACAATCAATTCCACTATCAAACAGCGAACTCATTGAAAAGAAACAATATTAATGAATCTACTCGTATTTAGTTTTTACATTGAATTTTTACTCAAAACGAATTAACTTTATTTAATTAAACTTAAAAAAATAATTAAAGAAGAGGTAGGGCTAGTACCTATGTATACATAAAAAAGGTTAAACCATAATTGAAAAACAATAAGATATATAAAATCAATTTAAATCAAAGTACTTCTGAATTAGGCCGGGCAGAGGGCGTCAGAGATCTTTTTTTTTGAGAGTTCATCTGATGACCGATGACATAACCGATGATAAAAAATAAAAACTAAGTGTCAACCATTTGTCGCACTCCCACCTCCTTTTCTAGCCATAAGATAGAACGGAACTAAACATAGTTGCAAGTGTTTTTTATCCTTAGTACGTATTTATTCCTAGTTATATGAGTATTAATTTACATACTACATTTCGTATTGAAAGCAGTAAATAACTTCATAAAATAACATAAAAGATTTGACAGATCACCTACCGAAAATAAAAAAATGGCACAAGAATTGTATGTCAACTTGATCGCCGTGTCTATGGTGCAATAGTTCATGTCAGTACCAGCCCTTCAGTTCTATTCAGTTTTAGAAAAACAAAATACAATAATAATAATAGTAACTAAGTGGCCAGGATTATCCACCAGAAACTTGCTTTGAAATACAAACTTGTGGATTCTGAGGTACCGTACTACAAGTATTTACCCGACCCAGTTCTCGAAAATGACCATGTCACGTTGTGCTGGGATCGATCTATCATCACCGACAGGACTATTGTAGACAATAAGCCTGACATTGTGGTGATAGATCGATTAGCGTGCCGCACGATGATTGTCGATATCACCTTTTCCCATGACGAGAACTTCGTGAGTTGAGAAAGAGAAAGTAACCATATATCTCGACTTAGCACACGAGGTTGTCGACGGGTGGAATGTGGATTCGGCTGTCATCGTACCGATTGTTGTTACGGCAAACGGCCTGATGGGCAAGAGCCTCGGTCAACATCTAATGAGGCTCTCGTTAGGTGGCTGGATCAAGGGCCTGATTCAGAAGGAGAACTGCTCCTCAATACGGCACGCATTGTGAGGAGGTTCCTGCCTCTGGAGCCCTAACCACCGGTAGCTTGGACCCGTTCTCGATGCCGGCGGACCCCTATTTTTTTATATTTTTAAATGTTTTATTTATTTGGTTTATTATTTAAAAATTTAAATTTATATAAGAAAAAATATATAAAAATAATAATAATAAGGGCCTGATTCAGAAGGCAGTTCTCCTCGATACGGCACGCATTGTAAGGAGGTTCCTGTCTCTGGAGCTCTAACCACCGGTAGCATGGACCCTGGTCCCGATGCCGGCGGACCCCTATTTTTTAAATCTTTAATTTTTTTTTTTAGAAAATATTTAAAAATGTAAATTTACATGAGAAAAATAAATAATGATAATAATAATATTAATAATTTTAAATATGCACCCTTTATAATATGTTAATAAAACAAAGGGAGGTATACTAAATACAATACATATTTTTATTTATTAATTTCTGACATTAAGTTTCTGTGAGTATGGAACTTGATTTTCAGACCACTGTGCGGCGGTGAAGTTAGCTGCGAGCGTTTAACTGAGCACACGAATCGGTTAAAACCTTAATTTTGTTTGAAGTTGAACCGGGTCCCCAGTGCCCCTTTCAAATTCTCGAAGTTGGGAGCAGAGTGGAGAGCCCCATATAACTCGCGGCTTGCCCTAGAACCGCGAGTATGCAGTGCAATGCATTTTTATTTATTTTATTTTATTTTAATTCAAAATCCACAGCTTATAAAAATATATTCTACGGTATTTATAGTCTTCAAATAAATCTTTTATTTGCTGTAGCAAATAACAGATTTAACGTTTTTTTAATGAATTTCTGCTCACTAGGCGAAATGCGAAACAAGTAGTTCATAGCAGTAGAAAAAAATGGCACGCACCTTACTTGACGCCCGCCGAGAAGTTTGCATCGCACTATATTTATTTTTTTTCAATTTATATTCATTTTGCTACCTAGGAGTACTTAGAAGAGTACAACTCGACGGCGCGCGCGGAGATGCACCTGGTGCTGTTCCAAGACGCGGTGGAGCACGTGGTGCGAGTGGCGCGCGTGCTGCGGGCGGAGCGCGGCCACTGCCTCATGGTGGGCCCAGGCGGCTCGGGCCGCCGGAGCGTCGCTACCCTTGCGGGACACGTCAACGAGTGCAAGTCAGTAGCGGCTCTCTGTTTAGGACCGAATTTACAGCGAGGTGGCCAGTGGCGCTAAAAACGAGTTAAATTGCGAGGAAGACGTGTCCTTTCCTTTTAATGCACATACTTTTAGCCTCTTATAACCTTTACAACGGGTCTGCGCGAAAACAAATCCAGCCAAACGATCATAGGAGGATTTTTAGCTCAGCGTGGCCCCTTACTAGGATCTCCAAGGGGTGGTTCTCATGCTGCGGGTGGCTGGGGCCGGAGAAACGTGTCCCCGCTAGCTGGACACGCCAACAATTGCAAGTCTAGTTCAGTAGCATCGGTTGCAGTGGAAATAACTTAAAACTAGACTGGCTTACAGATAAGGCGCGCCAGCCTTAACCCTTTAACAGACAGAACATGTTGAATATTTCATTGGTTTTCAATGTTATCTCAATCACATAATGTTCATAATATGGTGGGAATGTACGTCCCCTTGATTGTGAAAAAATTAATATACGGCGATATTGATATATTTTAGGTGGTGGGTAGAAACCCCCCAATATTCGATGGAGGGAATCCCACGTAATCGCCTCTCGTATGTATTCGTTCTCCCTATCCATCCATAGGGAAGGCTCGTGCCCCAGTAGTGGGGACATAAATCCTCGCCGAAATAAATCGCCTCGCCTTCAAAGCAATCGAAAGCAATCGAGTGAGGCGGTCAGGGGGCTGGGGATGGTAGCAGAAAATAAAAATAAGAAAATAAGCAACTTTTCCCACCCAGGTGCATGGGCATGGAGCTGAAGCGCAACTACGACACGCCGGAGTTCCACGACGACCTGCGCCGCATGTACATGCGCGCCGGCGTCAACTTCGAGGACACGGTGTTCCTGTTCACCGACACGCAAATCACCAAGGAGGGCTTTCTGGAAGACATCAACAACATGCTCAACTCAGGTTCTAGTCAACACAATCTTTATTGCTTAATTTTTAGCACTCGAACACATTGGGAACACATTGGGCACACACGGCACTTGACGCGGTTTCTCCACTACCAAAGACGTTTGAAGATTCAAACGTCCAGTAGAAGAAGAACGTAGAAGCAGCGCTTGTTTATACTTTTACGTCACATCGAGTCCTAAGCACCTTTCGCTTTGCTCTTCGGCCGCACTTTGATGCGAATTAGTACGAATTATTGTAGTCGAAAGATAGGGATCTATCGTACGTATTTGTACGTGTAAGTACGTGCTAATCAAATTTATGAAAACGCATTCCAAAGGTCTTAAGTTTATTTTAAAAGACGATTGAGCGGTTCTGTTCAAAATAATCAATATCTATTGTTTATTTCTTTGTTATCACGATGCTAATATCCTCAGACACAGCTAGTTTATAATGAAAATATATACCAAACACAGATTACTTCGACAACCCCGTTTATCTTTTTCCAGGCGAAGTTCCCAACTTGTTCGAGGGTGACACGTACGAGCAGGTGCAGACTGGTTGCCGCGGCGACGCCGGCAAGAGCGGCGTCAACCCGTCCGACCGCGACGGCGTCTACTACTTTTTCATCAATCGCGTGCGCTCCAAGCTGCATCTCTGCATCTGTATGAGCCCCGTGGGTGAAGCATTCAGGTAACCTTGTACGGAGGTACACACTTACAGTTACTTACAGGAATTCCAGGAAATAAAAAGCGCAGTGTTCAAAGGCAGGAAGACGAAAGCGCGAAGCCTCGTTTACTTCTTCATGAACCGCGTGCGCTCCACGTTGCATCTCTGCATTTGCATAAGCTCTGTGGATGAAGCGTTCAGGTGATAATAGCGTTTGTACGAACATAGACTGTTTAAAAGGGTTCCTATCTACTGACTCTGATAAATAGGGTATGGCAGCTGGAACTACGGGCCCGGCTGTCTTTTCAAGAGTACCACGGAAGTTCGGATCCTAAGTTGCTAAGCTGGTTATGCCTTCGCGGGCTTCTCGGAATGTTTGTTTGTCTGGTTGAGGTCTGACCAAGCTTCCATCTCGTGCACAGCGAGCAGGCCCAAGTAGCAGTCTCGGTGGGGCCCGAAACGAAAGGATTTGCGGGCCACGTGAGTTGTCCATAGTTGGTTGTTCTGCTCGGTGGTTTTCATTGAGTAGGCTTCCAACATCTCCGGCACTAGCCTGGATAACTAGTATAGGCGCCCGCTAGATGCAATGTCTCCGGCTAAGCCAGCCGCGTAGGATTGTGAAACTGGCGGGGTAACTGGATAGGTACTGAGAAGTGAGTGCGCTTACTGCTCCGCAACCAAAGAGGACAACGAGAAGTGAGCGAGCTTACAGCTCCGGTAACCTATCTGGATATTAGGTAGTGGACTGGGCAACTCGCTCGAGACACTAGTCTTAGGAGTTCCGGCTGAAGAATGGGCTTCGGCGCGTCCTGATCTGGCGTTATGACCTGACGCAGATGGTCCCTTGTGCTTGCGCAAGGTTGTCTGACACTTACTTTATGACCTGACGGTTGGTGGGGGGTCTCAGTATAAACTTTAAAGTCGTGTGTAGCGGGTTGTTTAAAGGTTTGCTTAATACTGAATACTTTTCGGTCACTCCGAAACGAATTACGCCTTACGAATAGAGTCGTCAATAGATCATTAAGTCACACCACACACTGGGCACGATGTGAATCCCTGTGGTAGCAGTTTCACCTAATTTGCATGTTATGAAATCTTCTGTATACAGAGGGAGCCATCGACGGCGTTGAAATATTAGAATCACTTGTTTCCACGGAGCGTCAAAATATTATATTGTGAAGCTTAAAACAAAATAAAAAGCGCCTGCTTGTTCACTGTGAACTTAAATGGATGTTTTAATATTAAAATTGAACAAATACCATAGTACACTTGCGCTCAGAATCGGACCAGTTGATTGTTCTTTGCTTCATAAGTACTTAACTTAATGACTAACATTCGTGTTGGGAAGCCGACGAGGCTTGAATTTCCTGGAGTCTGTGTTGCAAAGCGAGTTGTTACATGGAACCGTTTCTACTTTCAACAGACGCCGTTGCCGAATGTTCCCGTCCTTAGTAAACTGCTGCACAATAGATTGGTTCACAAAGTGGCCAAAAGAGGCGCTGCTGTCTGTAGCTGAGCAATGCTTAAGACCGATGGGCAATCAAGATATGATCCAGAGAATATCAAAACTTTGCGTTACTATGCATGAGGTATGTTTTTGTTCCATAATTAAAGTAATTAATCGCCACATCCACCTTGCCAGTAAATACTGCATTGTGGCTTTAGTTTTTAATTTAGCTCTTAAAATGTATATTTAATAAATCTAAAAATATCTATGATTCTGTTTAAAATATTGCCAGTCAATAATTTCAATTTGGTTTATTTAAAGCGACTGCCTCGGGTGGAATTCAAACCTACGACTTTCGCAATTTAAGCGACTGCTCTTTATATTGAGTCTTTGGTTTATCGTTTATCGAGTTTATCTGGTCTGTAATATTTAAAGTTTACCTTTAATAATTACGAATGATACAAAATACTGGTGATATGATAATATGTGTGGTGGACTGTATGGTTGATGATATAAAACCGACTTTACACGTATTTCTATATTGACATTTATAAACATGATAACAAAGAAGCTTATTCTACGTGTCTTAATGTAACTAACTCGGCGTCCTCAACATTTTCCCCCGGCGTAGCTTAGCCAGGACGACGAGTACGACGAGTACGACGAGTTTGCAGACAGGCCTCTTGAAAACTCCTGTCTTCACGTCTGCTATCCGGATCCGTCTGGCCTCGGGTAGGTGCGTTCCACGATGTCCATAGGCCATACGTTTAGCGCCGCCAAAAGTAGTCGGCTAACGCTTGGCTGGCTCTCCATACTCTTCGGTCCGCTTCGTCGCACGGTCCCGTCGTAGAAAGTCCATTTGATGATCCCAACAGGAAATGGTTAGGGGTGAGCGCTTCTGGTTCATGGGCACTCACACTGACGTGGGTCAGCGGACGAGCGTTGATAGAGAACTCTGCTTCGATCAATAGCGTTCTCAGAACTTCTTCGGCGGGTGCCTTTTCTCGTAGCGTAGCGGTGAGTCCGATTTTTACTGAGCGCACCAATCTCTCCCAGGTGCCGCACTGATTTTGCGCTCCGGGCGCTATGTAACGCCACTCCATGCAATGTTAGTACCCCTCTTCTTTCAATATTGGTGCCCACTCGGTGTACGCTGCTCGTAGCTCTTGATCGGCTCCGCGAAAGTTCGTAGCGTTGTCGGAGTACATTAGCTTCGGCTATCCTCTTGTTGCCGCTATCCGACGTAGAGCCCTCACTGCAGAATTCGTCGAGAGTGATGATAGTGAGTGATGATATGCGCCGTGCACGGCGCGTGATTTGAGGCACGTAAACAGTGCGCCCCAACTCTTCTCTTGCTCGTCCTATCTTCACCATCATTGGCTCGAAGTAATCCACCCCGCAGTTAGTGAACCCTTCAATTTTCCTTTCAATTATTGTAGTAATGACTTGATGTCAATGATGGAGACCTTTGCCCAGCAGTGGGTCAGTCATAGGCTACTTACTAAATTAATGAGTCACTCTCATACTGATTTCCACAGGACGTTGACGTGATGACCGACCGGCTGTACCAGGAGATGCGGCGGTACTTCTACACGACGCCGAGCAGCTACCTCGATCTACTAAAACTATACTTGAATCTCCTTGACAAAAAGCAACAGGAAATCATTCGGGGCAGAGACAGAATTTCCTGTGGGTTACAAGTGAGTATAAAAAGTTGTTAGTGTGTTAGTTGAAGTTAGATTTTTTTTCATATATTAAAAAAAGCTTTATAAACAATAAAACACACAAAAATCACTGAGATTGTCTGGCGTGGTAGGAGAGATACAGTAATTCACTGCATACTTAACATTGGGTCTACTTTTTATCGCAGAACTTTTTATGTCATAATTTTATTATGCATAACAGCGGAAAGCATAAACTTCATTTGGCAAAAAATCATTTAGCACACACTCATTAATAATACATTCAAAACCCATAATTTTATAAGTCAGAATCATCTTTAGGCATATATTTAATATTCTTAATAATTAAGAGGCACAACTATCATATCGCAGAAAGTTTATATTCAGAATCATCTTTATGCATACTTTTCATTTCCATAATAAAGAAAGTATAGTAAAAGACTCATCTATGAAAATTCATAGAATAAACATGGTTGAACCCTAATCTATTCTTCACCATGCACGCATGCAGCATGCAAGCAACAATCAGCATGCAAGCAACAGGCAGCAAGCAAGCATGCAGCATGCAAGGTTTCTGTCATGGCTCCGGCGCTGCGGGGCTCTGGCTGCCCCACGCGAGTTTATCGTCGCAAATAGTTCTCACTCACCACCTGCTCCTCAGCTCGCGGGCCGCTATGCCCTGCTTTTTTATGTCACAATATTATTATGCATATCAGCGGATGCTATAAAATTCATTAAAAATAATTTACTTTTTTTACCCCAAAGGGTTATTCACAGGCTAGGCAATAAGCACCGCAAAAGCCACAGCCCATGTTTAACCGAACACGTACGTACTTACGTACGTAGGTACTCAGTTTGCGACACCCAAGATAGGCTGGTAGTATTCTTTTAATGAGGAACCACCACGCACCTAATTTACTATTAATACAAATAGAAAGAGAAGGCATTAGTTTTAATTCAGGGGTCTTACCATGAGCTCTTAGTAGTGATCAGTTTTAAGTCGATCGCTGTCAAAATCTGTCAAATCGTACTAAGATTTGACAACGATCGACTAAGTTTAGGTTTTACTGATGCTTCCCTTCGTTTAATACTGTAGTCGATATTTTAATTTTTAATAATCCAGGGGTCTTACCATGAGCTCTTAGTAGTGATCAGTTTTTAAGTCGATCGCTGTCAGAATCTGTCAAATCGTACTAAGATTTGACAACGATCGACTAAGTTTAGGTTTTACTGATGCTTCCCTTCGTTTAATGCTGTAGTCGATATTTTAATTTTTAAAATACTGTTGATATCAGCCGGTTTCATTTGTTTTAACAGCATCTTGTCTACTACTTATTGTTTCAAATTCGTCGAAATCTTATGGTATTTCATACTCCAAATCAGGTACTTAAAGTAGGTATTTATGATTTTATTAAGAGATTTAATTATCTATCTTATTTACTTACCATTATGATCTATGTGTTAAAACTTAACCCAAACGCGATAGTAACGTTTGCACATTTTTACAAACTTACATTAGGGGTTCTGACGTCTGTTGAAGGCGGTACAACACAATACGTGATCAGTAGTCGAAAAATGAAATGAAACCTTTTTGTATGGATCTACTCGCGTTTATTGTTACTTAGTTTACAAAAAGTGTTTCATTTTAATGTGTAGTGTTCGCGTAAACTTTAGAAAACAATGTGAGGTAATCAAGAGAAAGGAACATACCTGTGCAAAAAGGCACCACCTCTTTGTTGCATCTTCGGATGATCCTACTGTTAGCATGGCAAGTGAAAACCCACCTACAGCTATCCTATCCATCAACCGATATGTTATATGACGCTATAAAATACTGTGTAATAATAAATAGCTATCCATCCTTTGTTCCGCTAGAGTAAAATGATTTAATTTCAATTATTATTATGCGGAGCCCGCTAAATAAATATTACCAAAAGTACCATGTCAACATTATTTATAAAAGAAGGAGGTGGGAAAATTCAATTTCAAAGATTAAACTACAAAAGATTTACTAGCCAAAGCGGTACAAAGTCCGCCGGCCAGCTAGTATCATATAAATTGTGTAGGTAATGACGTTATAAGTTGATAGTAAAAGTTCTAAAGTAAAAGGTTTTTTTTCTTTTTAGTGCATTTAAATAAAAGTTTGTTTTTTTAAAAGGTTTTTACTTTTAATTTATTTTTTACATTTTAGTTATTGCTGGACACGTTTCTCAGTCTGTTCATATGATTCCTTTCATTTGATACCCATATTGTAGGCAAGCATTAAAAACTAAGTCCGCCATATTGGATTTAGAGTGACGTCACTTTATTTTTCGAGTTATTCTCAGCAAGTCCTTTCATTTGAGTCCGCCATCTTGGGTGTGCCGCCATCTTGGATTTAGAATGACGTCACACAATAAACCATGTATTGTCATCCGAACTGAACATGTATACAAAATTTCAGCTCAATCGGTTAAAGATATCTGCTTCAAAATTGAGTTGCAAGATTCCACCTGAACAAATTATAAACATACATACATTGCAAGCTAAATAAAAGCTTGTAATAAACAATATTTTTATGCTAAAAGATGATAATGAATGATAAGAGAAATGAGTAGTGATAAATGATATTTTCTTGACAGAATTTTAAAAGTGACGTTACACTGTTTTGTTTCATTTGCCAACACTCATGCACGTTCACGAAACGGTTAATAATCGACCAATATTTCACATTAATATTAGACTTAGCGCAAGTTATAGAAAATAAAACAAAACCGCAGACATATACTCTTCACTTTCCCGCCACGAAATCTAAATTGATTATTGTTTTAAATATAATTTCAGAAACTATATGAAACCTACGAAGTTGTGGGCGTGATGGAGCAGCAAGTGCGCGATATGGAGCCGATCCTGGCGCGCAAGGCCGAAGAGGGCATCGCGCTCGTGAACCGGCTCAAGATCGAGCAGAAGGCCGCCGACGAGGTCAAGCAGGCCGTCATGAAGGACGAGGCCGCCGCTAAGGTCAGAACATTATTTTCTCATACATGCTAGGAATTGAGGTCATTATTCAACCATCTTCGATATAAATCGAATTTGCTGTACTGTGCCCTGATTCCCGTAATGAAAACCGTAACGATATCGTAGCGACCGTAGTCGTAGAAACCATTTTTGTATTCACATCCGTCAATCAAGCCGTATTTAAAGTCGTTCGAACGACATTCCAACCAACCGTATACGGTAGATCTGAATACGGTTTGTTGGATGTTAGTTTGAAAATGGTTTCAACTGCAAAGTCGCAACGATATCGTTGAGAATTTTGTTATGAGAATCGGGGGGGCTAGCCAGCAATGTTTGTATGGAAATCCATAAATGTCGCATTTAGTTAAACCCAGTCAAAGCTGGCTAAATGTGCCTGGCTAATCTTCTTAAACCTCGAACAGGCTGCAAATAGAAAACTGTTCTATTTGCATATTTTTATAACTAAAACCAATATCTTTTTTAAATATATTTTATATATTCTATTAATTTGCGGTCTCAATTGTCGCAGGCGCTACGTATTTTCGACCTTATGCCAGCGCTAGTAAGGATCAGCCTTTTTGAATGCCCAGAAATCGAGGTGTCGTCTTAATCAACTGCTGTTACAATCCAATTTTCTATAACTTCAATTCAATTTGTTCATGAATGTTTGTTTTGCATTGCAAATGCACTGTTGTTTACGCTGCAAATTTCAGAGGTAGTTAAGATAATCGACCCCATATGGATACTAGTGTCATCTTCATTTGGAATGCTAGTTTATAATAACGGAATTGTTTAGAATACCTCAATTTTAATAATGACATTTGTTTAATAGGGTTACGTTTAGGGTTTTATGTTCTTCGTATTATAACGTTTTTACCGACGTTGAGCAACTGATTTAAGTGAGATGTGTAGTGAGAATAATAAGTCTTACAGTATCTTTTATGTAAAATGCAGTAATCAAGTAATAATACGAAAAACACGAAAACTTTTTTGCCCAGGTTTGTCATAACCCTAATTTGGTTTGTTTACATTTATTCTTTATCGAGTTTGGCTAGAGTATAGTCTGAGGGCATCCTACACTACGTTTGCCGATACGCTCAGTGGCGTACACTTGGATAGGTCTATGTCCAGCAGTAGGCTATTATAGGATGACGATGATGATGATGATCCCACTCACTGTTAAAGTGTTTAATAGAACAAACTAATGTTGATTTCAGATAAAAGCCGAGGAAGTGAAATGTATCGCCGACGAGGCCAAAGCGGACCTCGCGCTGGCGATGCCGGCGATGGAGTGCGCCCAGAACGCGCTCAAGGCCCTCAACAAGGCCGACATCAACGAGCTGAAGGCCTTCCAGAAGCCGCCGGCCTTAGTGCGATTCGTTATGGAGCCTATTTGCATACTATTCGGAGCGAAGTGAGTTGCATTTTTTGGGCATAGGTTAAATAAAAAGAGTATCGAGTTTACTCTTTTCTCGATTCTTTCGGGCCCGTCATGGGTAGGTGATTACTTTCCATCAGGTAACCCGCTGGCTCGTTTGCCACTGCTCAAATAAGACATATGTAATGTAAAAAGTAAATAAATAGGTTTTAACTGTCCCACTGCTAGGCAAAGGCCTCCCCTAAGTAGCAAAAATGGTCATGTAAGTATCCTAGCGGCATGTAAAAAACAGAAATAGGTACCAACCAACCTACCTATAAGTACTTATGAAAGCTAAACTTGATCTTGTAAACAGAACTTGTAAGAAGAAGTTTAAATACCAACAATATCAGACGACTTAAAGAATACAGAAAATTCAGAGGTTTTAGGTGAAAATTGACATTAGCTACTTTTTCTTTTAATACAATATTAATAACCTCCCATTTTTAACAAATCTTCCTATTAAAAAAATGTATCGTGTCTTTGTCAGACCCGATTGGGACTCCACCAAGAAGCTGTTGGCCGACGTGAACTTCATCCGCAACCTGGAGGAGTACGACAAGGACCACATCCCTGACGCGACCCTCAAGAAGATCAAGGTTTACCTAACGCATAAGGACTTCAACCCAGACACCGTAGTCAAGGTGTCGAAGGTGAGTCTGCAATGCGAAACAAGTCTTTGTCGTACTTCCAAATTTGGTGAATCGTTTCTTTGTCGCACCTCCAAAAGATGGAATAGTCTACCAGCACTCGTTTTCACTCCTATGATATGGGGTCCTTCAAAAGAGGCGTGAAGAAGCAACTTGTGGGCCGGCAGAGTGAGGTTAACTGATGCTACGTTTGTTTTCACGCTGCACCAGTTATCTTCGCGTCGGGACTCCATTTCCACCTAACATAAGGTGGGATGGAGTAATTTACCGAGATATCTATAAAAAAAAGTCACGTATCGTAGAGGCACCATTAGTCGTCTATTACATAAAATACATTTTCTGCACCTAGTTTTAGCCGGCTAATACTAGGTGTAGCCGCATTTCGGCTTTTAGCCGTAACATATATAAAGATACTAGTTGTTGCCCGCGACTTCGTTCGCGAAGACTACAGTAAAAATTAAAAAAAATCCTATATGCTGGTCTGGGTTATGGTCTGTATATGAGGAAAGTTTCATTAAAATCCATTCAGTAGTTTTTACGTGAAAGAGTAATAAACATCCATCCATACTTACAAACTTTCGCGTTTATAATATTAGTAGGATAAATTTCAATGAAAATTTACTACGAACTTACTATTTATTTACACATTTACAGAATATATACTACTCAAAACAAAATAAGGGCCACGAGGTATTTTGTCTGTACCATGAAAATAATAAAACCAATATTAATTTTTTTGTCTCCATAACAAAAACTAATGTTGTTTTTACCGTGTAGACCAATAAATTTATTCCAATAATAATGATTAAAAAGTTTATTTGCTTTTGAAAGAAAAAACACATTTAAGGTTAAAAATAAAAACAATGTAAAGTTACTGAAAACAAAAGAAAATACTCCATGCTCATCTTTTAGTAACGGGTATGCCCCCCTCGTTTCGTTACGCACTCCTGAAGCCTGGAGTGCATGCTCTCAATCAAATGCCTGACATTTTCCATTGGAATCTCTTCCCAGGCCCTTTTAACAGCGTTGATGAGTTGCTGTTGGTTGTGGATTTCCTGATCACCGTCTCTAACTCTTCGTTTCAACTGATCCCACATGTGCTCTATTGGATTTAAGTCCGGACTGTTCGCCGGCCACGGCAAGACTTTAATTTGAGACGCTTCCAGTACAAACCGAGTCGCTTGAGCCGTGTGTGCACGAGCATTGTCTTGCATCAAGATGAATCCAGGACCCGCTCGCTGGGCAAATGGGATCACATGTGATCTGACGACTTCCTCAATATACCGCTGAGCAGTAACAGTACCCTCATTTAAAATAGCGAGCTCAGTTTTGCCGTGTAAGCTTATCCCGCCCCAAATCATTACATTTGGACCACCAAAACGATCGACTTCATGGATGCAGGCTTCTGAAAATCTCTCGCCGCGTCTTCTCCATACTCTAATACGCCGATCGTCGTTAAAAAATTTAACTTTGCATTCGTCTGTGAAGAGCACCATGCCCCATTGGTTTATGTCCCAGTCCAAATGTTGACGGGAAAATCTTAAACGATTTGCACGATGATTTCTGGTTAATGGAATACGGACAACTCGCCTTCTTGATGCCTGCTGGTCTTCATGCAATCGATTACGAATAGTTTGGTCACTGACACGAGTACCCGTTGTGAGCCGTAAACGATTTTGCAGCTTGCGGGCCGTCGTTGTGCGATCTCGGCGCGCACTTAATCGAATGTAACGATCCTCTTGAGCTGTTGTAATGCGAACTCTGCCCGAACCAGGTCTTCTTCTAACACTGCCGGTCTCCTGGAAACGATTCCATAGATTTTGAATAGCTCTACGAGAAAATCCCTATTGCAAACCCACAGATCGCTGCGAATGACCTTCTTCAATCATTGTAACGGCTCTGGTTGCTGTCAGCGAGTCCATATGACGCCTGCGTGCTTGTGGCATATTGCAAAAGATGTTTCTGACTCGAGATATCAATGAACTCTGATAATTTCTAATAAACCATGAAGCTAAGGAAAGCAAAACGTCAAAGAAAATGGAATCAAAATTTTCAAAAATAATTTTAAATCAAATTTTATTTAAAATTGTTGCCAGCATTATATGAATACTACAATATTAAAAAGTTTATGTATCAAAGAGTTTGTATATATATAGTTTAGGCCCAAGACACCGTACTCGTAGAACAAGGGTACGAAGAACTGGTTCACACGCGCTCTACACCAGGTACAGATATGTACCTGGGCGCTTCTCTCTTCCACCACGGCCCGGTCAACCCGAGCCGAGGTCCGAGCCTTTAGAGGCGCCCTCGGGTTGATCCGCTCCCCGATCCGATCCGAACCCTTCGGAGAATCTAGTAGGGCACGGGGCCGCGCACTAGTGCGCGATGCCGTTCCCTCTAGAAAACCTCCGAAGGTGATTTGTTTCACACGGCTTGAGGGGCCCTTGACGTTCCTCGCTGCCCCCAAACAAGCCCGGTGAAGCTGAAAATGCCGTTAGAGGCAATCGGCAATCTCTCTCCAAAAAAAAACAGTCCTGGCCTGCGTTGAGTACGCGGGGCGGGAGGTACGTAGGGCCTCTGCCACTCGAGCGACTTGCGACACGAAGTTCATTACCATTTTATTTATTAAATCTTCTATAATAAATAATGGCTGCGAAGTGAAAAAAAAAAAATTTTTTTACTTCACTCAAACCAGTTGACTAATTATCACGTGTGTACCACCTTACCGCTCGACCTCTACTACTGACGTCTTGCGACGCGGCAATTGGAGCGGATTTCTAGTTCATTGTGTTTTTTCTATAACCGTTGACTATGACTGCCGTTGTATAGCGCACAATGAACTAGAAATCCGTTCGCCGCGGCACAATACGCTCGTACTCGTGGCTGAGACCCTACGTACCTTCCGCCCCGCGTACCTACCGCAGGCGAGGACTCAGTTAAATGGTCCACCTATAATAAAAAAAGTGGTGGCTCACTAGTTCTGTCGAACACTGGTGCCGCTACCCTACTCTTAAAAACAAAAAAGTCGCTGACACTAATTTTTTTTGTGAAATTGAGAATTAAATTCCATTATTCCAGGTCCCCAGGGGTTCGATTCCCAGTACGTGGTATATGTTTATGTACTCTATTTGGTTGGTAGTACGGTTTGTGTGTCCGCCTGGCTAGCTACCACCATCTTATCTAGTAAATAATATGTCGCCATAACATCACTGTTTGTAGCATTGTTGTGTTCCGGCAGGTAGAGATAAGATAGATAGTGCCTCAGTAATTGAGGATTCCGGGTGAAGTGCGCTTCCACCTTCGGCCTAATCATCACTTAACATCTGGTGAGATCAAGTCACTGTGCATATCCGCAAGGTATTGAAAAAAATGTAAAGTACAGTGATAAGTCAAAAATTAAAAGTCATATAAACATTCCACTGCTGGGCTCAGACCCACCCACATGATTCACATGAACAATAGCACAAAGTAAAATGGGTAATAACGGGTTTCCTTCAGAGATGTTCACGAAGTGGTATAACGTGAGGTTCTCAGAGAAGCATATGTAAATAAGGATCTCTAAGTTGGTAACGCATTCCTCGTTCCATTCGCAGCTCCTCGGATGCTGCAGATGTCCATGGGCAACGATGACCACTTTCCATTAGGTAGCTGGCCTGCTCGTTTGTCGTTTTGATAATATGAAAAAGCGGGTGGGTTTTAAAGATTACCAATCTTACAATAACAACCGGTACCTAAGGAATAACTGGCCTACCATTGAACTCTCACAAGCTTTTTCTCTGTTTATTTATTAAACAGTTAGTTAGAAGTATGCTACATGGGACCGCAGCAAGTTTTGTGTACTAATCTCCAAACTTCAAAATGAAGATGGCACTAAATGATAATGATAATTTATATAAACTAGTAATTAGTAATTTAAGTAATTTTAGTTTCCCCCGATTCCATTTAAGAAACAATATTTTATTAAGGTTGCACGGATTGTATCCTAAGCAATGAAAAATTTAAAAAGATAAAATGTAAGTTTGGATTGGCATTGACAGATTTCGGCCGCTCCTCTTCAATTTTTGAAATTTTTGAAAGTGTGAAAGAATGTTTATTAAATGTATTTTTTATGCATAACTTAAAAAAAAATCCTTCTGCGCTCCTTTTCTATTTAAACTTTAACCGCCTTACAAAATTTGTAAGGCGGTATTGTACTTATTTGTATTTGTAATTTTTTTGTAATTTTTTTTTATTTAGTAAAACTCAATACACCGAGCTTGTTCCATAGTTGTGAGAATAGTTATGATCAGTGTAAGGTAAGAATAAGGAGAGACTAATTTCTTACAAATAAACTCAGATTAAGGTCGAAGAATTATTAAAAATTTGCAAAAAGTTTTTTATAAATCATTAATCAAGAATAATAATTCAAATCATTTACTTAATAAAAATGAGTTACATAGTTCCAAAAATATGTTTTTATTACGTACTTATCTTAAACTTTATTTACTTAACTCCATGCAATGAGTTATGTTGTGATGGTAGCATGTATTATATTATATTTACCCTGTTCAATGATTATTCGTAATTCTATGGCTATGTTATGCAACTCTGCTAAAGCCACCACAAAAAGCTAAAAGCCATCTTGGTGAGGAGCTCGATGGCGCAGTAGTAAACACGCGCTCGCTGCGATCGCTGAAGTTAAGTAATTTTCGCGAAGACCGGTCATCCGATGGGTGACCAATAGGTTTTGATTTGGTAGGCTCATAGAGTCGATAGACCCGGCTGCATTATCAGTGCTGCGGGCTGCGCAACGCAACAATGCTACAACCATTGATGTTATGGCAACATATTTAGATTAGGAGGTGCTACCACCTTCCTGGCCTTCGTAGTCTAGCTAGCTGCTGACAAACAATACATACCACCAACCAAATCGAGTTCATAAACATGTATCCCGCAGGGAATCGAACCCGGGACCTCTGGGTCTGAGACCGGTGGTCTAATCCATTTGTGAGGCGGTGTTTCCATCCAGGAGCAGGCTATGTTCTGAACCTGGGCTGTTGGTTAATAATTTATTCATATACCTACCGAAAACATCTCTTTTGGGTTCTTTTAATAATTGAATAATTCTTAATAATTGGTCAATAAATCTAATACCATCATGGACTGGAGAGGATGAATAATAGGTACGCCATCCTTAGAAAATCTATATTCTATACGATATTAATCATAATTGACCAAATTTAATGGTTTTTCGCTAATCTAATCTTTTGTTACATTTCACGCACTTTGTGTGTGATTTATTAAATGTGAAGAATCTTAAAAATAGATAAAATACGTATACGTAACAATCAAATTAACTACTACAACTAGGTTTCCTCTAGGTACAAAGTTTTTGCTTCACGTATTAATATATATATTACTTGTTAATTTTTAGGTGTGCAGATCAATGGTGCTATGGGTGCAAGCCATCGACATGTACGCCAAAGTATTCAGAGTTGTGGAGCCCAAAATTCTCGCGTGAGTCGTCTTTTACATTTTAATGGGTATTTTTCGTACTTCGTAATGTTTATACGTAATATTTTATAATTTCTACAGGCATAAAGAAGCTGCTGCGATATTGAAGAGCGTCATGGCTGTGCTAAGAGCGAAGCAGAAGGAAGTAGAAGCAATAGAGGCGCAACTTGCTAAGATGTTGGATGAGTTGAGGGTATGTCATTGGTGTTTTAGATTACTTAGCATTGGTAAAAAATATACCATATAAAAACTGGAATTTTCTATGATAGTTCGACACTTTCTAGGATGTTTTTAAATTATTCTATAACTTTCCATACATTTCTGGAACACAATTAAACTATAATTGGGTAGTTGACTGATTAGTCAATAGATTAAAATAGAATAGATTTTTAGCAACTGTCAAAACAATTTTTTCAATAGAAATTGTATGAGAATGGAAACATTTGACTTGACCTTTGATTTGAGTGTCAAGTAATAACTTTTTAGGTTACAGAAATTGATGCTTAGTTCTATTAAAAAATTGGTTAATGTTGTAAAGAACTGTTTACGTGATTTCATTTATACGTTTATTGTCCTGGAATTTATTATAGCTGTTGTCAACATCCCTATTGTCCGTCCGAAACACATGGCTCACTTGCCTCGCTCCACGCAGGTAGTGGAAGACGAGCGCATCAAGCTGCAAGCCGACGTGGACTTGGCGGCGGCGCGTTTGTCCCGCGCGGGCAAGCTGACGCAGGCGCTGGCGGACGAGCAGACCCGCTGGGAGGATTCCGTCAAGGTACCGAACACATATTTAAAGGGTCCACTGCAATAATTATGAATCATCATCATCATCTCAGCCAAAAGACGTCCACTGCTGGACAAAGGCCTCCGCCAAGGATCTCCACAACAACCGGTTTTGTACTGAAATAATTATGAATGTCATGTGCTTGTGGCATTTGGAAATTAGGCAAATAATTATCGTTGCGCCACTATTTATTTAACTATGCCATAGCTTCCCTGGCTCTCAATGTGTTTAAAAGGGGTTGAAAGTTTTTTCTTCAATGTATTATTAATATTTGGGCACTCTTTTTTCTCTCATTCTTTCTACATGACCAAACCATCTTAGCATCCCTTTCTCAATTATTTGAAACTGGTGAGAGTAAGAATATGTGACGAGGATAACCTGAGTAGATGTTTCTCGACAAAATCGAGGGCATTTTCAATAAAGGAGAGGTAAAGAGTACTTTGAACCGGCGAGTATGTATCGAGAAATTAATGAGTGTCCCCCATAGGAAATAAGCGGAACTGTATGTATGTATGTGTGTATGTATATATGTATGTGTGTATGTATGTATGTATGTATATATGTATGTGTGTGTGTATGTATGTATGTATGTATGTATGTATGTATTAAGATATCAATATCATCATCCGCTCATTTTTATGTCCCTGCTGTTGGGACACGAGCCTTCCCTATTGATGGATAGGGAGAACGGGCCATAAACCACCACGCGGGTCCAGTGCGGAATGGTGGTTGTTAACGACTGCTAAAGCAGCTGGGACCAATAGCTTTACGTGTCTTCCGAAACACCAAGGATTTTTTAAAGCCTGGTATAGCTGAAAATGCCCAGTGGAAATCAGCAAACTCTCCCAAAAAAAAAGACGGAGGATTAATATACACCGTGCTTTTTTAACCGTCTTAGACCCGCCGGTGGGTTAATTAGGCTATGAAACTGAACAACTTTCAACCAAAGAAAGCAAACAAAGCCTATTATCTATGGAAGAGAATAGTTTGTATGGGAAAGTAAAAAATAGAACTCGTTTTTTGACCTATATTTCTTGAGGAAAGTTCAGTTTCGTGGTCTGATCAATCCGCCTGCGGGTATAAGACGGTTAAAAAGCATAGTGTATAGATGTGTATATTTAGGCGGCGACGCAGAAACTGTTCTGCACAACCGGGGACATAATCGTGGCGTCCGGCTGCATCGCGTACTTCGGCGCGTTTCCGTCGCACTACCGTCGCGAGCTCGAGCACAAGTGGATCGTGCAGTGCAGCGACCTGGAGATACCCTCCTCAGACTCCTTCGAGTAAGATACTGTTCCCTGTCCACTAAATTATCACAAACATTTTGTTGAAACTAGTGTAAAAAAACAAAGTCTACTAAAAAAACTAAGTCTTATTTTATTTTAATTGTGGTCGAAATTTCATAAAAAATAATTTTAACACATTATTAGATAGGTATTAATTTTATTTTTTGGGACTTTTTATCAATATGAACTTAATGTTTATGGATAAAAAGTCCCGAATAATACCTAATCTCACACTACTCGTGTGTGCGCGCAATGTGTTTAAAAAAGGGCACGAAGTTTTCGCTGCATGTATTTAATAAATAGATATAACAGCATACGACTATCCCTATTGATTTATTCCTTCCCGGCGTATCAAACACTTTTAGAGTTGAGGTTACAAGGAGAAGGACTCTGCACTTCAGAATAAAATAATATATGTCTGGTGATAAATTTCTGCCCAAGTTCTAAATGGTGACCACCCTAATACCAATTACTTCTACCACACAGCATTGTTTAACATTATGTGTATTCCGGTTTGAATGATATAGATCCAGTGAAATTGCAAGCGTAAAAGCATAACAGCTAAATATTCAGGGTCAGCAAAAAAGGTACCCTTTTATTAAAAAGAAATAATGAAAATATTTTTTTTTGGCGTGAATGAAGGACCAGCATGGCTTGCTCCGTTATTAAATTACTATTTGAGACGGAATATTTCGACCTGCCACCCCGTTTTGTCCACCAGGGTGACATAGGAAGAAAACAGTTCATCTGTCCTCCCGTCACTCATAGGGTGACAGATAAAACTTTTTTAGATTCGAAGAGTTTCCATCTGTCCACCAGTCGTAATTAAGAGGACAGAAAGAACTTTTTTATTTCTATTTGACCCCCTCCCCTACTCTCATGAGAAAAATATTAATTACAGCAAAAACCTGTTTTAATATATTTTGTTCGCCTTTTCAGCTTAATCGCCATTATGGCGGACTCGTTTACGGTCCG
Organism: Eudonia truncicolella; assembly: GCA_949315975.1. NCBI lineage: Eukaryota > Metazoa > Arthropoda > Insecta > Lepidoptera > Crambidae > Eudonia > Eudonia truncicolella. The sequence goes on along the minus strand of OX438825.1, from coordinate 18,500,486 downwards.
CACGTGGAACTCGCAGGGTCTGCCGCGCGACGCAATCTCCACCGAGAACGGAATCTTGGTAACGAGGGCCGGTCGCTGGCCGCTCACCATCGATCCTCAGGAACAGGTTGGTTACTCTGCACTTTGATTATTGATATATCATCAATGATTGTAGCTTTGTTGTGTGCCGGCAGCTAGAGATAAGATAGCCAGTGCCACAGTAGTTGAGGATTCCGGGTGATGTGCGCTTCCACCATTGGCCTTATTATCACTTAACAACAAGTGACTTAACTTAGACAAAGGCACAGTGCTTACCTGTAAAGATATGAAAAAAAACTCACATCGTAAACAGAGTATTATCTAGGGAGGCGATTTTCTCACGCTATGATATCAATCAAGAGTGCTCCTTTTTTTCTTATTTAAAGTCACTGTTAGCTTGTTTTTGACACCGAAAATTCTAGAACAGTACGTCTCATATTATTATTTTTTAAATAATTTAATTTCATATTTTGTTTAATGTCACTTTTAAATTTAAAATCGAGATTAATTGATCGAGATGTCAGTTAATTTTTTTTGCTTTATTTTTTTTCGCTTGATTGATACCCTTACTGGTCGACTGGTAGAGAATGCCTTTAGGGCATTAAGTATGCCTTTAGTTGTATTTTTGCAATAAATAAATAGATTGAATCATCGCCCACGGCTTTAAATAACGTTAAAAATTAGGCTACGTTACCTCTATCGTACGAAGATAACGTAATGCTTGGTAGTTGCATGGGTGCCATTTTTACCGGTATTATCCAATCTATTATGAAATTTATCTAGTAAAATATATCTAGTAAAATATATCTAGTAAATTATCCAAATATGCGGATTGGCTAATGCGCATTAGGTGACGGAAAAGTGTCGATACTTGGACTAGATGGCGTTACCTGCATTTCCGCTCCCCGTTTAGTAGTTTAGTAGTAAATAACGTTACTTAGTAGGTTAGAAAAGCAGCGACGTTTCTTTCTGTTATTTCATATTATTATGTCACAGGGGTAATGTATTTCGCTTAGCTTAGATATTACATAATTTATATTATTTACTGTACATTTTTTATCTTTTTCTATCTAGGCTAAGTTTTTCTACAAAAACAAATTTTCTTTCCTTGTAGTCTTCCTCGTCACCATAAAAAAGGAAGATATTAATTTGTGTTGTTGTGCTCAGGCGAACCGATGGGTGAAGAACATGGAGCGTGACAACGGGCTGGTGATCACGAAGCTGAACGACCCGGCGTACCTGCGCTACCTGGAGAATTGCATTCGGCTCGGCTGGCCCATGCTCATCGAGGACCTGGGCGAGTCGCTGGAAGCCACGCTTTCCCCAGTGCTGCTCAAACAGACCTTTTTACAGGTATACTTTTGTTTTAAACTCTGATAGGTGAAGCGATTGGCGTTTATCAAGCTTCTGTTAAGTATGGCTGGATGAAGACTACTTATTAAAGTTAGGACATTAGGTAAGGGCAGTAAGAGCTTGATGGCGCAGTGGTTAACGCACTCTTTTTGTCTGGACTCCATTTCCACTTAGCATCAGGTGGTGTGGAGTCATTTGCCGTGCTAAGTATAAAAAAAAAACTTTCGCAAAGGCCGGTCATTGGATGAGTGACTAAAAATGTATTATCTCCAGCTCTTCCGTGCTTCCGAGGGCACGTAAAGCCCGGTCCCGGCTACATTAGCAGTCGTTAACAACTACCAATCCCCAGCAGTGCACCAGTACCGCAGCAGTAGGTATTTAAGGTTTTTTTTAAAATATATAACATACCTACTTAGTATTTTTATCGACTGTTTGTGGTTCACAGATTTCATCTTAGTCCTCTCGTTTTATGAATAAGTTGATTATTGTTAGTTGTAGTGTGTCATTACTTTTTTTTTATATCAACCTAAGCTAGTTGTGTACATTTATATTGGCCTTGGCTGTATATGTACCGATTAAAATAATATAAAAAATAAAATGAGCTGGTGAAGATGATGATAAAGTTCCCTGAAGTGCCAGAAGGGTGGTGCTGCGCAATACTGTCGATCACAAGACACTGTCGCCGCCATTGGGAGGACCTCTCTGCCTAGTGTAAGAAAATCTATGCTGGGCGATGAGAGATCGTGGACGGATTTGACCTCCTTTAATCTTACACAAGAGGTTTCTGGAGCGAGTCCGCAAGTACGCTGTTCACACATACTATTCAAAGGATTGGAGAAAAGTGGCGGTGGGTTGCCGGTCTTATTCCTCCGTAGGTGAGACGACGTTAAGGATAAGGAGCTCTAAAGCCAGCCGCACTTTAGATGCGTTTTCTAACGAATTTGACTCGTAAGAACACGTATAAATACGCATGATACATCCCGATCATCTAGGTGCTCTAGAACTACTAGGTGCGAACAGTCTTGCGGATAAATAAGCGCATATAATTCCAACTAGAGATTGTAATCCGGATACTTCGAAATTAGAAAACATCTGAAAAATTCGGATTTTCAGGCAATTTATAAATCCAGATTTTATTTATTTTACTTTATTTTATCCGTTTTTCTCGAATTTTAATTACATTTATAGGTTTAACTGAAATAACAGAAACTTTCGCAATTCTTCTATGCGCAAAGCAGAATATAGAGTTAGATATGAAAAAGCGCAATATATTCATCCTGAGTGACAGCCAAGCAGCGCTTAAGTCACTCAAATCGCCCTGAATCGACTCTGGGATTGTTCTAGAAACCATCAAAGCTCTAAACAAGCTAGGTGGACATAACAAGGTGCGATTGATCTGGGTCTCAGGCCATATAGGGGTCCACGGCAACGACATGGCGGATGCACTTGCCAGGGCTCAGAGACCCAGCTTAATGGTCCTGAGCCGTTCGTGGCACTTGCACAAAGTACCATTAACAAGACCTTAAAAGATTACATCGAAAACCGGCACGGCATCGAATGGAAAGAGCAGCCGGGTATGAAACACTCCAAATCCTTCCTTGGCGAAAACGCCTTAGGACGGAGTAAGTTCATATGCGGAGGCAGTAAAAGGCAGACCCGAATAACCATCGGTGCCTTGACAGGGCACTATGCTACAAAACAAATGCTTCACAAAATGCAACTATCAACAAATAGCTTGTGTAGGACATGTGGAGAGGAAACGGAGTCAATGCAGCACCTACTGTGTGACTGCGACTCTCTGGCTAGGAAAAGAATGGGACTCCTGGGGTCGGCCAATCTAAAACCGCAGGACTTCAGGCTCTTCGCTCTTAAGGACGTTGCCAAACTTATCTTTACAGAGGAAGAAGAGTGAAAGGATGGGTTTGCACAAAAGGTCCCGACGGGTCGAAGTGTTACAGCGAGAAAGAAACCTTATTTATTAAAATTTATCTGAATCTTTAATTAACACAATATTTAAATTACTTAACTAATTTATTGCGTTACTAAACCTATTACTTACTAATAATGAGCAGTACTCAAATTGAATTCGGTAAAGAGCTTCAACTTCTGGACTGCATAACGCGATGGAATAGTCTAGCTACAATGTTGGAACGCTTCTTGAAACTAAAGTCCTGCATACAGAAAGCATTGATCGATATTAGATCTAACTTAACATTCTCAGACGACGAAATATTATGTCTTTTATTTAAATCTGCAGACATGTTTGGATATGTTTAAAACTACTGTTGAGGCACTTTGCTATAGAGATACCACCATTTTGACAGCCGATACTGCGCTTAAATTTCTAGTGAAATCATTAGAAAATCAAGATACTTCAACCGGCAAGAAACTGGCACGTGCACATGCTTTAAAAAAAAAGACGCCTTCACGCAGTAGTTGGGGCCTTGCAATATTTACAAAATATCTACCAATATTATAACAGTACAGAAGATTTGAAAAAAATCCGGATTTGCAATCCCTTGTTCCGACGACTGAACTCAACTTGAATCAATTTCAACTTGTTTGGATTTTTTATGCATTCGTTCAAAAAAACGTCACGTGACTGTGTAACTATGGCATATTAACTGAGAAAAACTCAACCAGTGTGCGCGTTCAATATCGTATGTTTACGTACGAGTAAAGTTCGTACAAAAACTCATCCAATGTGCGGCTTGCCTTAACCGTCGAGTGCCTTAGAAGTCTGAATTACGTCAAGACTTCCTCGGGTGTGTTTTCTCTGGCGAGCCGTTGCTGGACTGAACACCGGACGGCAGTTACGGCTTACCCTAGCGACACTGATTAAAGGAACTACAGTGTTTTAGTAGGTATGCCCTGTACGCGTCTCCCCAGACGCGCTGGTATGTGACAATGCGTTTGTCAAAGTCCAAAAAAGGGGTACCAAGCTGATTGTTAGCACCCAGTTACCCTCTATTTTAGTTTTTACTATTTTAGGACTATTTGAGCAAAATTTTGTTAAAATCTTGCAAGGCTCCGATTTAACCACGATAAACCAATGGCACCTGGTCTGGGATTCCACTCGAGTAAAATAAATTGATGCAAACCTTTTTCAAAAAAAAAAAGAAATTGTTAAACGAAAACTACGTGACTCTTTTTTAAGCACATTGTGCGCACAGAGGTGTGTAAGATTTCGCATAGTTAAAGTGTATATGATTGGTTATTTATTTATAATATGTATTACAATTATTTATTATGAAACGGTAAAAAGCCGACCACTGGGCGGCCACTAGCTTTTATTAAAACTGCAAATACTGATTGAGCTCCTTTCCTTAGGCCGGCCGCCTGCTCATCCACCTCGGTGACAGTGACATCGAGTACGACACCAACTTCCGCCTGTACCTGACCACCAAGCTGGCCAACCCTCACTACCTGCCCGAGATCTGCATCCAGGTCACCCTCGTCAACTTCACCGTCACGCTATCCGGCCTCGAGGACCAACTGCTGGCGTTAGTTATTGTAACATGTTTTTTATTTTTTTATTGTACATACGCCTGCACATCAAACTATCCAAAACTGACAAATTTCTTCTACCATAATAAATAGAGATTATTATTATTATATCAGCCATGATATAATAATAATAATAATAATCCTTGACCGACGATCTGGTGAAGGTCACGGGAAGCCGCTGGATGCGAGCATCTCAAAACGAGTCGTTGGGAAGATCCTTGGGGGAGGCCTTTGTCCAGCAGCGGACGTCTTTTGGCTGAGATGATAATGATGACGATATCAGCCATAACTGTCCCACTCCTGGGCAAAGGCCTCCCTACACTTTTTTCACACCTTCTGGTCCCCTACAACATTATGCCATTCTTTCATGAACCTATCAAGGTCGTCCCGCCGTCTTCGTCTACCTGGTCGCCTTTTCGCATTATGTAGGGTCCACTCCGCTGTGATCCGCACCCACATTTAGTTCGGCATGCGGTAGACATGTCCAGCCAGTCCCACTTTTGTTTAGCCTATCCAAGAGATAAAGTTTAAAATGTATTGAGGAAATTTGACAGTTTGTGGTAGTCTGATGTGCAGGTGTGTGTACCAGAACTCAACTGATAGCATATAGGTATATAAGAAATATAGAAAGGTAAGCTCATATATATATGAAATATCTTCCAGCAAATTTTAGATGGGGTGAGAAAGAGAAAAATGGGGTAACTTTAGAAGAGACACATACCCATGTGTTTGTAGCATACCAATGTTACTGTATCCATGTTTGTATAATTATATTCATTGCTGTAACTCTGTAATGTGTGACAAACAAATAAATAAAAATTTTACACGTTATATAGGAACTTGGATGATGTGATCAGTTCTTACTTTTTCTTAAGTGTTTTTATTGCCTTAGTGTAAACTAATGTAAAAAAACTAATACTAAATGTATCATGCCACTAGTATAGAAAACACACAGACTTTCTTTCTCACCACAACTTTAGTTAGCTAGAATCTAAAAGTTTCGGATGCACCTATCACTGTAAATAATAACTTAATAACTAAGTTCAATTGACGATTCGCTAAGGAAATGTAAACCATGTAAAAACATTAACTGTAAGCGACGCATATATGCGTTTGTTGTGTATGACCACATGTTTAGAACGCGTAAGCGCGTACAGCACTGTTTGAGGCACCAACACACGGCACCTGATAAATGACTTGGCCATGAAACGGCAATGAATGTGTTCAACATGTATTTTTTTTTAACTATCATGATCACTAACTTTAAAATAAGTACACGCAATTCAGTACAATTGTGATCATGGCGCATGCAACTGTGCCAGTGTTATCATGGCAATGATCCCGTTAAAAATAACTACTAAATCTAATTTTGGTTAACAATTTAGTAGCGTAGTAAATAGTAAATTAGTAGTAATAGTTAAGTTAGTGATTATTAATTAGTTTAGTTTCCAGTACTGTGATAATTTAGATTTGTAAATGTTAAATGTTGGTAATGTTGTTTTGTATTCATAATGATAATATGTAGACTTTGTTAAATACTATATACATATGTAAGATACATTATTTAAATAAATATTTTATATTACACAGTAGCCGTTACATTTTTATACATCACCCTCACATCACGAGTAGTACCAATCACTTTTTACTGTCCCTACAAATGGGTACTTGTACGACCACCAAAGAACACCATTACAAGCACGCTTTTTTTATATAAATACTAGAGACCCGGTGAACTTCGTATCACCTACACATATATTTGTGCAATCAATTTAAAGCTTTCTGATGTACAATATTTTTGTCTTTTTTGCTTGATCCTACTTTTTATTGTAAATTGTGAGCTAGTAGTCCAGGCAAATCCAGGGATTTTAAAAACTCTGTGGAATAGTTGACTGCGTCATCCTGGTTTGTAACTTCGTCAACTGATTTGTAAGAAAACAACTCTCCTGGAAGAAAATTCTGAATGGTCGCAGTGAGATCATCGACATCTTTGTTTCCGCCAATATTGCTCGTTCACTCAGCCAATTATGGTTTCTGAACTGTTGTTCTATGCCCGTAAAAACACGCTGAATAAGCTCCTCTCTCTCCTGCTTCAAAAACATAATCGCAGTTTGATCTTGTTGCAAAAACACTCGCATGTTAGTTGTTAATTGGAGTGTCTTTACATGCCGCCACAAATTAGATAATTTTAAGCATACGTTTAGTTCGTCAGCAATAGTTGATCGGGGAATAATTGGAAGAGTCTGACGAAAATCACCTGACAACAGAATCATGGCTCCACCAAAAATGTTATGGTTGTCACGAAGATCTTTTAACGTTCTGTCCAGTGCCTGGAGGCACTCAAGAGGTCACTGGAGTGAGCTCTTGAGGGCCATCGTACATTCATCCCAAACGATCAATTTGCATATCTGTAGTATCTCCGTCGTTGCGCTGTTTTTAGCGATGTTGCAAACTGGTGCTTCGTTGATTTGCATGTTTAGTGTGTAATTTCAAGGCAAAATGTGCAGTTCGTCCACTTTCTAACAATGTTGCAGCTATTCCAGATGAAGCCAACGCTAGGGCTACTTCATTTTGCGATCTGATCTTTGCCAACAGCAATTAAATTAGGAACGTTTTTCCAGTCCCCCCGTGAGCATCAAGGAAGTAAATTCCACCAGATCCATTGTTCACAGCTTCCATCAAAGTATTGTACGCAATTCTTTGTTGTTCATTCAATTGCGGAACATTTGAACGAACTGTTTCGGCCAACACCTCAGTATAGTAATGTTGTTCTCTTTGCAACTCGTGGTTAAATGCATCGCGCATAGTTTGGGTGATGTCATGCCCAAACACGACAATAGTTTATTTACCATCAATAAACACATATCTTCTATCATGATCAATGTCTCATTGTAAATTTCTGCAATTTGTAATAATTATTTTGGTAATTTGTAGTGTAGGATTCAAAGTTTGACAACGCACACGATGCAACACATCCTCAGAAATGTCATCACTATATTTTGTCCACAAATCTTCCGGATTCATGGGAAAACATGTCGATACTATAATCACAAACAATGTGCGAATTTGATGTGACGATGAAGATATGACGGAATCCTTAAGCGTATTATCCCAATGTGAATCGTTTTCGAGCAACTGTAGTAGTTGACACGCCTCACGGTAAGTCCCACAATAAATATCCATCAACTGTTCTCAGTTGTTGAAACGATGTTGGACCACGAACATTCAACAATCGAAGATAATAACATTCATCGTTATTTGGATGTACTGTGTAGATGCAACCTAGAGCGTCTGAGTCAAATACATTTGGGTGTCCTTCAACTCGTGTTCCTTGGTTCCGACGCTGAAACGATTTGGATGATGCGTTCCACGTGTAATAGCGTGGCATATCAGCATACAGCAAAGTGCGAGCAAAAACATCTGTTTTACTCTGATCTGTTTGATTGAGAAGAAACTTGTTAGTGTGGTCGATGATGTGGATATGCCGCTCTATCCGCCGCGTTCTCTTGATTGAAATACACTCGTTGTTCATTTTCTAGATGAACTGCCAAATGGACTACTGTAGGGTTTCATTCGTGGATCGCAAATGAAAATATGCGCCAAAAAGCGACCCATCTAATACTGAGATACTTCATCATTTGCATTTGTTACAGCAGAGACGGCCATGTCGCTACCTTTGTTAACACATTTACATTATGTACTTTATCGATTTGACGGAGTTACAATATTACACATTGGTGTGAGCTTCAAAAGCTTTGGACAATATTGGCGAGTACGGCACGATCCAACGATTGTCTACTTCAAAATCTTATCGTTTTACCTTCACAACTACCGATCGCCCACCGTCCGCAACTGATCGCCGACGATACAATGGGTGACGACGATACAACCGCCATTTCTCGTGATGGTTTCAGTAATCAAGTCTTTCGGGTATCGCTTTGAGTACTTGCCGCGTCGACCATACAGGGTGAGGTTGTTGTTGAAAACTCCGCAAGGTCCATGTATCATGTGTTTAGTCACTACTGCAATTTTGGGTCGAGAATCGAGAATCTAAAAAAAAATAAAAAACTTAACTAAGTCACCTGTTGTATGTGTGAGTAATGTGTGCGAATAGACATTCTATTTTTCAAATTTGAAAAATATGGTATGGTTTGCAAACTCATTATTTGCATAACTTTCAAGTTTGATTATTCCTATCCACTTATGATTACATTGTCACGATAAGATATAAATAGTTGTCAATGTCAAGTAATTGTCTTCGTATTTTTGCATCGTTCATGAATAAACAATACAGTTTACCACAGGAGCAAATTGTAAAACCTCGATTTTGAATTCAGCTTGGCAAATTAATATGGCACCATTTCCTGAAATTGGTAGAGGACAACCACTGTATGTTCAAACGAAAAGAGTTTTGTGTAATATGTACAAACATTTTAAGGATGTTTGCGATAAAGACTTAAGTTGTTTATCAACACCAAAACAATTGGTCATTAAAATATCTGGTGTACCGAAAAAACTGGTTCTCAACACATTAAAAGAATTTGAAAGTATGCATTTAAATCAAAAATTTAAAAGACCCATAAAGAAATCAAACCGAAAATCACGCATTGCTGTTGACGAATTCGATTAAGAAGTGATAAGGAGAACAATTCATAATTTTCATATCACCAATAAAGAGACACCCACGTTAAAACTGGTCCTTGAAAAATTAAAAAATGATATTGATTATCGAGGTAGCATCACTACATTAAGGAAACACCTGTCTTTATTGGGGTTCAAATGGCAGAAAACTGAAGACAACAGAAGACTCCTGATGGAAAAACATGAAATTCGCTATTTACGTATCAATTTTCTATGCAAAATTAACGAATACCGTGCACAAGGGCGGCCGATCGTATTCACTGATGAGACATACATTGACACATCACACTCCACACAAAAATCATGGTCTGATGGAAGTACTAACGGTATGAAGCAGCCAGTTTCAAAGGGTAAACGTCTCATAATAGTCCATGCAGGCGGAATGGAGGGATTCATTCCAAACGCATTATTAATATATGAAGCCCATAAAAAAACCGGTGACTATCATGATAACATGAATTTCGACAATTATTCCAAATGGATTGAAACTCAATTAATACCAAATCTAAAACCAAACAGTGTTGTCGTTTTGGATAATGCATGTTACCATAATTCGCTTCAAAATCCGGCACCGAATTCGAACTCGCGAAAGCAAGTCATGATAGATTGGCTCACTCACCGAAATATTGACCATTCCCCTACTATGTATAAGACACAACTATACGATCTTGTACTCAAAAATAAGCAAAGATTCCTGGAATACAAAATTGATACAATTTTAAGTCAACACGGACATACGGCACTTCGCTTACCACCATATCATCCCCAATTCAATCCGATTGAAAACATTTGGGGAATAGTCAAAGGATTTGTTGCCAAAAAAAACGTTTCAATGAATATGGAGTCTATTAAAAATTTAGCAAAGGATAAAATTAGTAGAATAACTCAGGAAGAATGGAAAAATGTATGCTTACATACAATGAAGGAAGAGCAAAAGTATCAATGTCAAGAATCACAAATGGATGCAATTTCGGAGAGTTTCATTATAAGAGTTTCCTCAGAAGATAATGACAGTGACATTGCTTCTGTACAGTCCACTGATGAAAATGAGGATGACGAAATGGAGAGTGTTTGAGGTAAAAAATGTACAGTATGTTATTAATAATAATAATAATAAAGTTTATTGCTTTAAATAGTACATGTAAACGTTATTAAGTTATCTCGCAGTATCCCAAACTGAGTCAAGCTCGTATTTAATATTAAATTATATATTATATATTATTATTATATTTATTATTATTTAGCTTGTATTAAATATTTATATAATTTATTATGCTTATGCGTTTTTTTGCAAACTGTACACAACTACATACAACAGGTGACTTAGTTAAGTTTTTTACCTATACCTTTGTTAACACATTTACATTATGTACTTTATCGATTTGACGGAGTTACAATATTACACATTGGTGTGAGCTTCAAAAGCTTTGGACAATATTGGCGAGTACGGCACGATCCAACGATTGTCTACTTCAAAATCTTATCGTTTTACCTTCACAACTACCGATCGCCCACCGTCCGCAACTGATCGCCGACGATACAATGGGTGACGACGATACAACCGCCATTTCTCGTGATGGTTTCAGTAATCAAGTCTTTCGGGTATCGCTTTGAGTACTTGCCGCGTCGACCATACAGGGTGAGGTTGTTGTTGAAAACTCCGCAAGGTCCATGTATCATGTGTTTAGTCACTACTGCAATTTTGGGTCGAGAATCGAGAATCTCAGCTGAAATTATTGAATCAATTTCATTTGGCCTTACTTTGTCAACTAACCAAACTAATATAATGCGAATGACCACGCTTTTGAAATTCATTAGAGTTTTAAATTTTTGCCTAGAAACTCTGGCTGTGATGTCATGTCTATCAAGTGGTGTTTGGCTGTGTAGCAATTCCTTCTTGATTTCTATCCATTGTGGGTAGAAATCGAGTCACCTCTAGGTGAATGTAATGAATAGGTCTGGGCGGCCATATTGTCTAACATACGACATCGCATCTTGCGCGTACTCGTGCATGTGGCGCGGGCTTCCAATGTAAGTGGCCGGCAAAATTGTCATTCTTCCCACATTATTTACGTTGCCATCAAGATTAATAGCATCACGGAGATGGATGTGTTTTTCAGCAAGCTGCCGTTGGTTAATTAATTAATTATCTTAATTAATGGCTTCGCGTTTAGCATTTAGCCAATTTCAAGTATTTTTATTATTATTAGTAGTAAGAGTACGGTAGATAGAAATTAAAATGGAGTCTCACAACACGTGTTATTACGGCAAGAACTCGGGTGAAACTTCTGCCGTTGGTTCAGACGGATGTACGTCAATCGTTCAGTCTCAATTTTGACGTACTGTCAACTGCAAACTGATGAAAAAGTCACATACATAAAAATATGATTTACTTCACCTTCATGAAGATCATTAGTCTATATGAATAAAAATTAGCATAGCACTAACTATTTTGTTGGTTTCAGCACCTGGAATCGTAAATGATAAACATTTACATAGATATATTGAAATTTAAAAATGTGATCTAATATCGTTTAAAATAGTTACCTGTTTCTTGATCAGCCGTTTTGAAATTAAAATGGTGTCCGTCTTCTCCCTGCCAGAAGATTAATGGGTATTGTAACGCGTCGATGTCCTATGCGTTTTAGAGGGTCCAGACGTCAAGACCTACCTCGCAAAAAGACTATGGTGAGAAAAGCCTACAACGCGAAACGACTATGGCGTGAATAATCTACAAATCAAAAAGTCTGTGGCGTGAAAAAGCTACTACTGAAAATAACTACTTCGCATTAAGCCTTTATCGTAAAATTACTTGGTCGCAAAATGACTACTTTTTAAAACGTACAGTCAATTACAGAATTCACATTCTGTGTGTAGAGTCATTTCCCACCCCAGAAACTAATGAGTGTAATGGATCTGGTGGTGGGACCAATTGTGGCATTTTTACTTTACCACCAGCATAACATAATCCAGATTCACTGCTGTATTTTAACGCTTTTACAATATTGATAAATGGTTGTCATTTCCCCAATTGTTACGGATTGGTCGGCACAATAATCTATTTCCGATTCGTGGTGGAATGCTTCTCGTTCCAGGTTTACAGGAACACTGCGTCTGCGGAATCGCTCTATTCTGCCATACCAATACGAATGTTATTATTATCTGTCCCTCGCTGGGCGTCAGTGCGGTTTGCACGTGAGGTAGCGCTCGTTGCACATTTGAATAACTTCGACGACCAAAGTCAGGTCGTCTTCTTCTTTGCATTTTAAAACAATAACAGTAAATAAAGTTCTCACGCACTGACAAACTGATGATAAATTTTAATAATCGTCTTGAAACATATATATATACTACTCAAAACAAAATAGCTCTTTAGCATATGCTGTGTTTACCTTTAATTGTTTGTGGCAATTAATTGTATATGTAACTAGATGTAAGTTTCATTGTACACACGCCTGCACATCAACCTACCACAAACTGTCAAATTTCCTCAAAAGACATTGTGTATTTTTATTTATGTATATGGATTATGGTTGAAATTTTATTGAAAAAATTTGACAGTTTTGGGTAGGTTGATGTGCAGGCATCTGTACATTAGGTGCCACAGTCTTGAGTTGAGTATCGAGTAAAGTATGGGGACACGCTCTCGCATGATTCAGATTCGAACCCAGCGGAAACTGCAAGAGTTTGTACACTTGACTTACTCACTACGGTTCCAACCATTAAATTACCTAAGTAGAGGAAAGGCCTATGTTCAGCAGACTGATTATGACAATGACGGTCTCTGGCCATTATACCGTATCATACCATGACCGTGACACGTATCGGGCTCGGAGAGCAACACGACACGGACTACTATGTCCACAACAACCTATCAACAGAGCGTATCATACCCGGACATAACAGGTACTATTTCCGGTTTGGTGGTTAGAGCCTAATAGCATCTTATTGTAATAATTGGACGGATGACGTTATCGAAAAATCGAAAAAGTATTTATGCTGTGTTTCCGAAGATTACACATTGAAAATTTTTAAAAAAAGGTAAGAATGTGTATTATGTTATTATTGATGTGTTTATTTCTCAATGAGGATGTCCTTGATAAATGATTACTAGGTAATGCGTGTAATTCTAGTGTAACAATTGTTGGCGAGAATATTTAGCCGGTGTCGATACGCTCCGTGTATGGCACGCGACAGTGTTGGCCGTGACGGAACGGTCTTGTAGGCATAGTTGGCATATTCTCATACTTCTCAATACCAAGAATATTTTTTTGCCTGACATGTTCCTAGCTCGGTCATGGTATGATCTGGTCTCATGGACAGAGACCTTTATTGTTATTTTACCACTTGTCTGCTTAATTTCATTGGACCCGATGCAAGCAGAGAAGAGAGTAATGAGATTAACCCTATATTTGGTGCTGCTTTTGTAAGAACTGAGTATTATTAGCTTGTTTCGACACACAAAAGCGCTGACAAAGCTGAACTACAGAATTACACAATGCCAAGTGTAACTTTGGTTTACTATCCGTATTCATTCGATTGCGTTTACTAAAATGAAAATGTGTGTTGTATGGCATTTTAACTCCTGTCGTATGTCGCCAGGAGGTGCTGCGTCAATGAATTACTTACTAATTTTCGTTTTCGTTAACGTGCTTGAATGTCAAATGAAACTCACACTAGGCACCCAGTACCGACTCTGTGATCTAGTGGTTAGAACATCGGTATGTGAGACCGAAGTCCCGGTTTCGATTCCTAGCGGGGGTAGATACGTTACTGGTGTTCGGGCATGTTTTAAAACCACCTAGCCAACTATTTTATCAAAGCCATAACAACAAAGTTAGCAGTAAAAAATCTTTTGTGTTTTGTTGTTTTACAACAGTTTGTAAAACAACAAATGTCACGTCACGTCACTTACCATCACGGGGCGATTTTTGAATCTCACCAGTGCTGTCTACATAAAAAGTGGCATGAAACACTGTATATAATATATGTAGCATTATTTACAATTTGATTATTAAAGGTACATACCCTTTGAAAATAAGTTACCAGTGACTTTGAATAAGAAAAAAACGAGTACTTACTCTTAATTGATATCATAACGTGAGATTTAGTCACTGGCTCAAAAATCCCTGGTGAGTCATTATTAATAGATTACGCTTATATTATGACACTTAATTCAACACTGTTATGAAATAGTTTAATAATTTAAAAGTTATCTTAATCATTATCTTTCGCTTTTATTAAAAAAACAATCACAAATCGTATAGCCCATGTGAGAAAAACCGCGGGCAAAAACAACACTCGCGAGCAAAAGTATAGAATCGCTTACTTGGAATTGTTTCAGCGCGATTTTGAGTACTAAATAACTAGTAAAGAATAATAAAAATGCCACCATTTTAAAGGTTCAACTGTTAACTTAAATTGATACCAAATTCATTTAAATCAAACCAGTATTTAAGGAGCTATCCCGGATTAAGTGAAGGCGTCAGGAAAACATAAGGAAATATGAAAAAATAATGAATGAAGAAATCAACAAAAATTAATTTATAAAAAAATATTTTGCCTTAAAATTAAGTTTAATAGTTTGTGTTCCCTCCCTTAGCCCTTATAACTGCTCGAAGACGATTCTTCATTGACCTTACAGCTTTTGAGTCGAATCTTGCGGGATACCTTGCCACTCAAACCGATTTCAGCTCATTCACACGATTTCTGGAACATACCATCCTTTTCAGTTCATCCCACACATACTCAAGTCCGGCTGAGCGCTGGCCAGTCCAATGTGGCGATACCGAATTCTTCGAGGTATTCAGTTGTGGCACGGGAAGTGTGATAACGAGCGTTATCGTGCTTATGGAGGAAGTCATCACCGATATATCCCGTATGGGGAACGACATGTTCTAGCAGAATATCGGAAATGTAGCGGTCTTAGACTATGGTCGAAGTTAGACCGCATCCTCATCCCCCGCCAGGCACGAAAACAAGCGCCGTTTTACCGTCTAAAGAAATGCCGGCCCATATCATACAAGAACCGCCCCCATAAGCCACTGTCTCAGCGAAACAGCACTGCGCAAATCGCTCCCCAGGCCGCCTGTAGACCCGACCTCTTCGGTCGCTGCCGTGCAAACGCATTCTGCACTCAGAGAACAGGACTCGCCTCCATTGCTCAACTTCCCAATCAAGATGGGTGCGAGCAAATTGAAGGCGTGCTTGTCGTTGACCTGCCGTCAGTTTCGGGCCTCTGGCAGGCCTTTTTGGAGTCAAATTCGGTTGCTTGAGTCTTCGACGAACTGCCCACTCGCTGACAGCTACCCTTCAAACATATTTTGAGCTTCGAACATAGCTCCTGCTGGACGTCGACACCTGCCAAATGACGATTTCGAAGAGAGGTTGACACGATAAAACGGTCATCCCTCTTCGATGTGCACCGGCGGGCGCCGTCCAGATCTTAGTATCGGGATAAAGCCACCAATCTCCCGAAAGCGTTTATATACTTTCGAAACACAGGACTGGCTTATGTGGAGCTGACGTGCGACAGCTCGCGAGTTTGGTGTCAGCTGTGACTCTGTTGGAAATGATAAGTAGGTGTTCGCAAAAAATGTAATTTGGTATTTGATACTTTGCTTTAAAATTAAGTACGCGCTCATATAGGTACCTACCTACTTAGTTCTGTTTACTATTGACTTGGTTATTTAAATGTAACGATAAAGCATTACAGCAAAGCACGAGTGAATAATTTCGGCGGGCTGGTTAGAACCACGATAGCTCAATTGGAATAGCACCTGACCCGGTATGTCAGAAGGGTGCAGGTTCAAATCCTGCTCGTGGAAATTTTTTCAACATTTGTGTTTTTGTAATTTGTTTCGCAACAAAATTTGAGTTAAAATTTTATAAACAAAACAAAAACATTTTATAAATAGCTTGCCTACTTCTTAACTGATCTTTAGTATTTGTAAAAATATTGTGATCGGGTGTTAACGACGGTAGTTGTTGACATTGAATGGGTGCCTTTGGCTTTCAAAGTAAAAAGTAAATACTGTTGAATAATTTCGGCGGGCTGGTTAGAACCACGATAGCTCAATTGGAAGAGCACCTGACCCGGTATGTCAGAAGGGTGCAGTTTCAAATCCTGCTTGTGGAACTTTTTCAACATTGTATTTTTGTAATCCCATACAAACTTCGAAGTTCTATCGTTTTTAAACCAATATCATCATTTATTTTATTTTTTTAGTAGTTCGAAATATGAAATGGCACTTTACCAAACCGCAGTGACGTGGTGCGCCTGGAGCGGCCCGACCTTGAGCTGATCCGCACGGAGCTGATCGTGCGCATCAACGCGGACAAGGCGACGCTGCTCGAGATCGAGGACAAAATCCTGCGGCTGCTGTACGCCTCCTCTGGGAACATACTCGACGACGAGGAGCTCATCGAGACCCTCAACGAAAGTAAGGTGGGTGACACGCTCCGACGACATAAAATATCACTATAATTATCATCAGCCATTACTTTTTCACTACAGGGCAATGCCCTCCGTCCTTCTACCTATCTCTATCCTGAGCTAAGTAGTGCGTGCCAATTTTTCAAGTGGGAGTCTAACTCATCCCGTCATCTTCGTCTAGGCCTCTATTCCACAAAGTTCAACTGGTAGTTCAACTACTTGAACTAATTAAACAAAAAAAAACAATTATTTCAACTTTGTAATTTATTTTAAAAGTTGAACTTTCTGGACTACATTGATCCTATTAGTACATTTATAATTATTTTAAATGTGCTAACATTCAAAAGTAAACATGTAAAGGACCTTTAAATGGTTCCTAGTCAAACACTTTAAAACTTTAAAATAAAATACACTTTGAAGTTAAAAGAATACTTTAATTTAATTAAATAACTAATTTAACACTAATGCTCTCGATGAGCAGATCTAAAGCTAAGCGGAGATTCGAAGTGTGAAAGATACCATGCCTGTGCCCACATTGTCTTTTATACCCGTCACTTGTTGTGACCAAGACAGGAAGCGTCTACCTGGAATATTCCGGATGTTGATTAGACATAATCAGTCCTTTGTTCTAAAAGAGCTTAGGTACTAGACGTCTTTCTAAGAAGTCATAATCAAAACTGTTACTAAGGGATTATTATTCCACGAAGTAATAAGCAATAGTGCTTACTTAGGCATTTCTACAATGTGTGAGGGCAGACGTGGGGACATACTTACCTATAACCTAAAGTGCTTGAAGAAAAGAAAAAGTAAAATACAAATAGGCAGGCAAATTATTCAGTCACATACATATACATACATACACAATCACGCCCCTTTCCCGGAGGGGCTTCCATCCACACTTCATCATTCCAAATATACAGAAATTGCACATGGGATGAGCCCATCGCCGCCCGTTGGAACGTGCAAATGCGTATTTGTTAGGCTTTAAGTTCTACAGTCGGCCGCCTGCCTGACACCAACCTTCCTAATACTATAATACTAAATACTATAATAATTTGTATATTCAGTCACGGAACTGTTTATTTCTGTACACGTGTATACATATAGATAAACATAAAGCGGCATTAATTGCATGGAAAACGTTTTATTTTGATATATTACTAAACTAGCTGACCCGGTGGGCTTCGTACCACTTTGACAGTTTCTATGACAACAAAACAAACAAATCGTGGAAAATTTTGTATTGGAAAATTAAATTGTCGTTTTTAGTATTTTCCGTTACTTATTATTTATGTTTCTCACCGTTTAAACCTTCTCTGAACTTCCACAAATATTTCAAAATTAAAATTAGCCAAATTGGTCCAGCCCATTCTCGAGTTTTAGCGAGACAAACGAACAGCAATTATTTTCTTATGTTTTTAAGTGAGTTCAACCTTTTTTGAATAAAATCGGATTAAGTTTTCAAACATGTGTCAAAATAAAATGTACTTTAAATTCAAAGCACTAAAGAGTATTGATATCAACTTCGAAGCAAATCACCGCCAAAATAATTTTCTACCCCTTTTTAATCCCGTTATGGGATTAATTTCAATAAAATACGAAACACGTCTTCCATCAATTCTGTTAAAAAAACCAAGTGCCAAGTGGCCAAGTGCGTGTCAGGCCACGCGCAGTGTAAGGTTCCGTAGTATTATCGAGAGATAATGCGGACTCTGAGAAAAGGGCTTTTATTAGCATTTATTTAATGTAGATACTACCGGTTTCACACACCTGACAAAGTTATTTAGGTAGTTCCCAATGAGGAATTTGTACTGCGCCAAGTACATTTTACAAGTTGGTCGACTGTTACTCGTAAACTTGTAAAGCCTACTTAGCTATGATAGTTTTCCTTTTAACTTCATCATACAACTACCGTGAATTTTTTCACGTATCAAAAGCAACCATTTGGCTGGCAGGGGGGGGGGACACTTGACTCTAACAAGTAGATTGGACCAAGAAATCACGTTATCCCATACAAATTTTGCCCCCCTTTTCCACCCTCTTAGGGGTAGAATTTTGGATAATCCTTTCTTATCGCATGCCTACGTCATATAAAGAACACACCCTCCAAGTTTCGTTTCAGGTCTCTATCAGGATCAACGGTTTAGGCTGTGCGCTGATCCGTCAGTCATTCAGGACAAAGCATTTTATGTATAGATTAGTATTATAGGTACGTAATTAAATGTCTAAAATTAAAAAACCTAACGTTAAGACACCTCCGTTCAAAATACCTAAAATCAAAATACCTAATGGTTGTTACACTTAAATTCAAAATACCTAAAGTTTAAAATGTCAAATGGTTATATCACTGAAGTTCATAAAGCTAAAACTTGAAATACCCTATGAACAAAGTTCCTAAAATTAGTTTACCTAACAGTTATTTGACCAAAATGAAAAATACCGAACCGACGTCGATGAAAGTATGTAAATAAAAAATCCAAATAAAACCATAATTATTACTTATTTTAATTTTTTAATCATTAATACATAGCTATAGACATTTTAAACATTAGATATTTAGTCCAATATGTATATTGAACTTAGGTATTTCTTATGTAGGTGTTATTTACTTAGGTATTTTAAAACATTAGGTATTTTGAACGGAGGTGTTTTAACGTTAGGTTTTTTTTAATTTTAGACATTTAAATACGTACTCGTATTATTATTTTATATGCAACGAGAAGTGAGCGAGCTTACAGCTTCGGTAACCTATCTGGATATTAGGTAGTGGGCTATATGTGTCCACCCACGGGGCAACTCGCTCGAGACACTAGTCTTTTAAAAGTACCGACTGACGGTTGGTAGGGGGTGTCAGTATAAACTTTAAAGTCGTGTGTAGCGGGGATGCTCCGGTTCTGTAACAACAAAGGTACCTACGTAGGGAGTTACTATTTATAACCGGGACTGACTAGCTTTTTACCCGACTGCGTCATTACCCGATTGCGTCAGAAGGAGGGTTATGTTTTTCGAGTGAATGTTTAAACAGTGGTGGACATATAATTAGAAACACTACTAAGGAAAAACAAGGGCAAACATGACAGCGTTATATATGATGTTGTTGATCTTATTATTAACGTGCAGGACGATTCAGATGATTCTGTTGGTGGCTGCTTCGAAAGTGAAGAATCAAGTTCCAGCGATATTGATATTAATACAAGTGATTGATTTATTATTTTGATAAATTTTGTTTAATAAATAGTACACAAGTTCATTACCATTTTATTTATCAAATCTTCTATAATAAATAACGGCTGCGAAGTGAAAAAAAAAAACTTTTTTTACTTTGCTCAAAACAATTGACTAATTAGGTAGGCAGGCACCTATATTTATAATTGCTTATCTTCAGATGAATCTTGTTAAAATTATCACGTGTGTAGGTACTAACTTACCACTCGACCTCGACTACAGTCGGTGACGAGTGAATCAGTGACAGTGACGTCTTGCGACGCGACAAACGGATTTCTAGCTCATTGCGTTTTTTCTATCACTGTTGGCTATGACTGCCGTAGTAGAAATGCCCGACAGCGATACCTACTGTAATATTGATTTTTCGGATTATTGGCTACATAAAATAACCACAAACCTGATCAGTTGCTATAAAGAAAATGTACGCACTACAAAGACCTATTAGGCACCTTAGAGATGTTACAGAACCTAAAAACGCCTTATGTCAATCCTTGTTGGGATATTGTATATTGTATATAGGCTCAACTAAAACGCACATGATCAAATTGGAACGAGCACAGAGAGCGGTTTAGAAGGTCTGCACTTTCAAAAACTTTCGCTTTCCGACAAAAGAACTATACGATACACATAAAACAAATTAAATTACAAATTAAAAAAAATCCAATGTTAACCTTATCGAGGATATTTTGAGGATAAGTGTTTTTTATATATTTTAGCGTTTTATTAACGCTTAAATATACTTATTTTGAGGATACTTACTGCTCAGGGTATCCTTTTAGTAAGTGTCAGCAGAAAAATATTATGTTTTTCTGTTAAAATGTATGTACCTACTTTGCTGTGTACTTTGTTGTTACTGTTAAATAAAACCTTAATCTTATTTTATGTATAGTAAATAATTTGGTTGAAAAGATGAAGATAAATATATCCTCCTTTTGCCAGCTCTGCTCGGTCGTAGCTCAGTCTCTCCCAAAATCCGAACTTATCGTAGATTCAGGCGTGTATTTAAAAATAATTTTAGCGTATAATTTATTTGGTAGACACAACGCATAAACACACAGAATAACGCCTGTGAAGACATCTATTGAATACGCTTTGACTTTGGAGACCACTATGTTGGACTTCGGTTTCACAAAGACATCATTATCACAACAGTGTATATTACCAACAGGTAATGTAGATTGTTGTGACGCACACCTACTAGAACTTATTAACACCTTCCTTCAAACGTCCGTGTGCTTGGCCGAGCATACTCTCATGATGGACTAATTAGACAATACCCAGCCCTGGTGTACATGTGGATACTAGGTATTAATATAATTGTCTGGATCACAACCGATATCACAGAATTAATTATTATGTACTAATTAATTTAATTGGATCAGAATATCTCAGAATTTGTCGGTCAATAGTTCTTATATACATGGGCTATATCTATATACTATTAATAAAGAGGTAATATTTGTGATTTTGTTTGTTTGAGGAGCTCATGAGAGTAATCTCTTAAACCACTGTTCTAATTCCAAAAAAATTTTTTACTGATAAAATGTTATTTGCATTGCTAGTAGTACATACATAACACACAGTCGGAGGCGCGCACAAAGTGAGAATGATTTGACTTATCATTAAATTTTATGCCTCCGACTGCATGATATGTTTGATGTATGATGTTGCATAAAATTTCAAAGGACAACCGTATTGATATTTTTAATTGTATACAGTACCTATGTTTGATATTGTTTGATTTATTTCGCTGGCTTTATGTAATTATTGAATTTTTATCTTGTTCCGGCCTTTTCAGTTGATTTTCTATTTAGTTATTATTTTTTACGCAGGCAGGCTTTTGTTTTTTTTTTTAATTTTTATTTTATTTGTCTTTTTAGTTAGACAAATTACGTAATCCTTGTGTTGAGCCCTCTAATTTGATACCCACATGTAGTATTCGAAAAAGAAAATGTTTTTCACCAAGTACAATGGCGTCGCACAGCCACCATGTTTTTTTTTTAATGTCACCTATAACCTATCTAAAAACACTTGGGCAGCTAAGACAAATTTAACGATTCTATTAACTCAATTATGTAAATCCGTTCAGCGGTTTGGAGATATGAGATAAGTAGTAAAGAATATTACATACATACATACAAGATACGCGCGAAAAACAATACCCTTCCTTTGCAGTCGGGTAAAAAATACGGAATTGACGTGGACAATGTCGGGGGGCAAATTGCAAATAACACACGTTGATAGCCAATTACGAGTATACCTAACTATTTCCCGTGAAGCCTGTAACGAGGCTTCACGGGAAGTAGGTAGTTAGTTATAACGTGCTATCTTATATCGATTATTCTCACACTATTAATTTCTATTGTCGCTATTTTTTGCGCTGCTTCAATTCCATACTAATTTTCGTTTTCGTAAAAACGTAATCGAATGAATAATAGATAGTAAACGAAACTCACACTAGGCACCTGTACATAAATATATTTATAAAAGTATACAGAGTTTTTTTTAACGTTAACGAAAGCGAGTTCTCTTTGTTTTATCAGGTTCAATTGTTTAGTTCTTATTTTTTATACTTGTAAGATTATGTGAAACTGTTTTATTTTATCTGTGCTGTGTGTGCGGAATGTAGTAGGTATCTACCTATCTCACTTTAATACATTTTTAACAGATATGCTCCAGTTTCTATGATGGCTTGATTGTTCCATTTTTACCTCGTACACAGGAAACGTCGGAGATCATCAACGCCCGCCTGGAAGAGACAGAAGCCACCGAGATCAACATATCGGCGGCTCGCGAGAAGTACCGGACGGTGGCGACGCGGGGCGCCGTGCTGTACTTCGCGGTCGCTCAGCTGGCCGACATAGACCCTATGTACCAATTCTCACTGAAGTATTTCAACCAAGTGAGTTTATTAGATACATAGCGTATTTTGAACGCAAACCTTTCTAGTTTAGCCCTTAACCATAACAACATTGTTGGTATTCCGGCAGCTAGAGATAAGATAGCCCACTAGCTACACACACACTGAGGCACACTTGCCTCAGTAGTTGACGATTCCGGGTGATTTGAAATGCGCTTCCACATTGGCTTAATCATCACTTAACACCTGGTGAGATGAAGGCACTGCGCTTACCCGAAAGATATTTAAAAAAACTTACTTACTAACCTTACTTCGTTGTACTTACAGATATTTTTTTCATTTATTCCAAGTCATCAAGTATTCCAAGTCATTGGGAACTTGTTGTTGACACCGATTCGAACGAACGGTGTGTGAACGGTGTCCTTAATCAAATTGTAAATTATGCAAAAATATGATTACATGTTCATAGTAACTACCTACCCGTATTTCTCAAGTCACTTTTGATTTCGAGATTACCGGTAAGATTTAAATATCCGCCCTCAGGCCTTTTACCCAAGGTTGAGTAAGACTCCATATGGCATCCAAATGTTTAATTTCATCGTTCTTCTAAGTATATACCTATAAAGCTGTGCAGTTTCTTGCGCCCGTTCTTCTGCCCAGCTAAAAGACATCCTTAATGATAAAAATATGTTGATACTATTCTAAAGCGCTTATCTAATAAGTTTACTTGAACAAAGGTTAATTTCATTTCACATTCACTCACTTCATTTTCATTCACTTGTTCTTCATTTTGTGGAAAACCGAGTATCTAGCGGTTCCATGCGTAGGTACAAATGTTTCATTAAGGTCCCGGATCATATTAGCGCTTCGAGCGTATTCGATCGTTTGGCTACCAAACGCGGTGCGAGTGCGTCGTTTTTTTGCCAACGGGTACACACGTCTGCACATCAACCTACCACAAACTGTCAAATTTCCTCAAAAGACTGTGAACTTTATGCCTTATGTTTAAGGTTGAAAATGCATTGAAGAAATTTGACAGTTTTGGACAGATAAATGTGCTTGTGTACAATCGTACTCATGATGATTTTTTGTTTAAGTAGCAAAGTCATGTCAGGATTTGCCATCGTAATTAATTTTGTTTCTGATTGGATAGCGTACAAACGGCGCGGGCGTAAAAACGTCCGGTGACTGTAAAGTCCAAAGGCAGACAAACTCTTAAAAAAAAAGATTTAGGTACGCCTACAACGTCTACTTAAGTCTCCACTACGGTTGATGCCGAAAACTCTTATCAGGCGGGTGACCTTCACGATAAGCATGAAATACAAATATGTAAAAGATAAATCAAATAATGATAAGTCCTTCCGGGCCGTACTTCCATTGCAAACGATGCAACGATACACTGACCTAAAAGTACAGGAACAGATAAAAGTATAGCCTAGTACCCTACTAAACTGCTAGTATATGCCTAATCAGGGCAGTGAAACAGGAGCACCGCGCAGTACGAATCACAAATCGTTAAAATTCATATTTAATTTACATAGAACCTTGTCGTAATAGTAAATACGCGCCTAGCAGACACCCTTTGACAATTAAACTTATAAACCTTAACCACCTCTGCGGTCTAGTGGTAAAACTCCGACCTCACCCCCTCAAGGTCCTGTATTCGTTACCCAGAGGAGGTACAGCCATCATCATCAGCCTTTAAAGGTCCCACGTAGGTACGTAAAGGTCCGGGCGTAGGTCGTCTCACACAAACAATATCATTACACGCTTGTCAAATGCGGGTTGGTGATCATAAACCCGAGTTATGCATTAGTTATTCTGTGATTATGCATCGAATAGTTCCAAACACGGGAATTGAATTGAACTGAACCCTAATTTAAATTGAACCCTGGACGGAGGTCGAGTGCCACTGAGCAGTTTCCTTTTATCCTTTCTTTTTTCTTTATCCTTTTGTTTACTGAACCACTTGAATCCCTATTGTGAGTTTTAATGCCAATAAAAAAACATAATAGGATTATAGAATGCGGACCGAGAATACTTTCCTACGGAATTAAAATCTTCAGCAGCAGTAATATTAAAATTATTCTTGAATATTTTTTTCTCCTATAATTCTTTAACACGATAGGTATTTAATTTTTATTTATCAAGTTACGTAACTATATTATCACAAAGAAATGCGTTAATCGTGCCATGTAAACATCCAAATACAACATGCATTAACATTAACCTTTTTCTATCTTTTTTCTTCCTCTTTTGACTCCAGCTTTTTAAGCTTTGCTCGACCTCTGAACGAACTTTTGGACGATTGTTTCGATTTGTCAAAAAATTTCAACGTGGTGCATATTAATGCGCAGAACAGTCCTGCCCACTACTGGGAAATGCTTGCATCTTTTGATATTAAGAACATACACGCTATTGTTATTTCCGAAACTTTTCTTAATCCTCAACAGTCATCTACTTCTTACTCTCTGCCTAGTTTTAAATTAGTTCGAAATGACCGCGTTAGTTCTTCTTATGGCCATATATGGCCATATATCTGGCCATATATCTTCGCTCATATATATCGTATACTATCCATTCTAGGGGTGTGTAATGTTTGGTATAAGTATATTTGATCTAACATTTAAGTGATATAAATTCATTTAAGGTAATCTTTTGTGATATAACAACTCATTTCATATAATAAACGATTGATATAAATTCACGAAATCTAATTTTATTTGATATAACAATTAATAACTCTAAAGTTCATTTCATATAATGTTCAAATATTATAAATAAGTGTAGAAATTTTGTTATAAGTATATTTAATCTAACATTTAAATGATATAAAATCATCTAATATAATGCTTTTGTGGTATAACAACTCATTTAATATAGTTTACGTTTGATATAAATTTACATTGTCTTATTTCATTTGATATAACAATCAACATTTCTAAAGTTCATTTTATATACTATTCAAATGCTATAATGTAAAATTGATAAATATAAGTGTTATAATTCGAATAACGCCTGCCCTACATCAAACAGCAAAAATGTCAAACGTGGTTTTGTTTCTGATTTCTTACTCCGATTGTTTATTCGTACAATGTAGGTAGGTTAGGTAGTAGGTAAATTTTTATGACAACAAAATATACTTATCGCCTTTGTATCAGTGAATACAAATTGTGTTGTAATTAAAAATGTATAAAATTGTTTTTGTTTTGTTTATATAATTTTAACGCAAATTTTGTTGCGAAACAGCAGACAGCGAAAGGTATAGCATTAAAACAGTGCCTCCTGGATAATAACGAGCAGAATAAAAGTGTTGTCGTACATAGGAGAGGCCTTTGTCCAGCAGTGTAGTCTTTTGGCTGAAATGATGATGACGATGATTATTAAATAAAATTCGCACTAGGCACCCTGCAGATTGTACTGTCCCTATCTACTGACCCTGATAAGTAGGGTATAGGAGTTGGAACTACGGGTCCGGCTGTCTTTTCAAGGGTACCACCGGAGTTCTAGATCCTAGGCCCCTGCCGGTTATGCCTTCGCGGGCGTCTCCGTCAGGTTCCAGACATGGGTTGGACTCGTGGTGGCTGTGTGGTTAGCTGTAGAAGTGGGAATGTTCGTCTGCCTGGTTGAGGTCTGGCCAGGCGTCCATCCAGGCACAGCGAGCGGGTCCGAGTAGCGGTCTTGGTAGGGCCCTGAAGCGAATGGATCTGCGTGGCACGTGAGATGTCCATAGTTGGTTGCTCTGCTCGGTGGTTTTCATTGAGTAGGCTTCCAACATCTCCGGCACTAATCCGGCACTAGTCCGGCACTGATCCGGCGTTATGACCTGACGTAGATGGTCTCATGTGCTTGCCTCATGTCTCAGGTGGATGTCTGACACCTAACTTTATAACCGTAAGGTTGTCAGTATAAACTTTAAAGTCGTGTGTAGCGGGATGTCCTCTCCTTCTATGCTTAGGTATGTAATTCTAGTTAAAAATCCTTTAAAGGGTAAAGAGTCAAAAGAAATAAATTTCTAGATTAAATAATTTCATCACAATACATCACAGTACATACCTACTTACAATTCCTCTGAAATCACAAATGTTCGTAACAATAACCGTGTCAAAATAATAGATAATGGAAATTAAATTAGTGTGAGAGAGCTGCCTGCCTCGCCGTATTATGGAGGGGGGAGGCGCATAATAATTACTTGCACGTATAAAATAACGTTATTATGTCAGTAACATTGACGGACATACATTGTTACAAAATTTGATGTTCTTTAATTAGGGTCCGTTGTTTGTACTTTCCGATTACACGGAGAGCACAAGGTCCGCCCGGGCCGATCAATACTGCAATAGATTGCACATGCGCCACCTACTAACCGCGCGTGTGACGTAGTTTCAAATAAATCCGGGCCGTGAAGCACAAAATAAGGACATCCCAAAAGGTAAGCTTATTACATACCGCGCTCCAGCAACACACGCATAGACAACCGCTCACAGATTTGGAATCTCGCAACAGCTGCGTTGGGACAGGTTTGAGATGGTCAGAGATTCCGTGTCCGTGAGAGGGTCTATGTGTACGTGGTATAAAGCTTACCTTCTGCAGTCTCCTTATTTTATGCTTGAAAATTGAAAGCGACGCGACGCGACACTCGTATGCTTACGTCACGAAAGTTGCAACTTCTATTCTATTCGGATTTGGAGCATAGAAAGTTTTACGACACGTCAAACTACCAAACCAACTTCTGTCCAACAGCATGTATATAGGTATGTCGGTATCCTACACAAAGTTTTAAAGTTCAATTAGTTTCAAACCAGTGAACCAATTTCAGTGAAACTTTCTATGCTTAAGCAAAATAAATTTATTAGTAACAAGACAAGATAAAAAATTGTGGACAACATTAAAATAAAAACTGTTAGTTCAACTGAATTTATGCAAGGCCACTATGGAAACTTTGAAGATTTATGGTAATACCGAATTGTATACCTAAATGTCGCGAGTCGAGCCGCAACCGGTGTAGCCGTAAAATTTATCAGATGTTGAAAAAAATTCAGTTTATATATTAAAAAAAGTGTATTTTTACGATTAAATTGCTATTATTGTATAGTGTTTATAACAAATATAAACAAGTAGTGTTGGTTTTATATTCCGAAGAGTGTTTGTTCGAATTTAGAATTGCGATTGAAATTGAATGACTTGAAAAAAAGTAACGACGAATAAATCTGAGGATTGCAGCATCACAAAACCGGGGAAGTATTGTTTTCATTGTAAAAGTTTTTTTCTTTAAGAAATAGGACAATAACAATTGTTATCATCAGACACTTTGAATTTGAATTTTTAACCATTGACATTGAGAAAAACTTATTTCTAAATACTGTTACTAGGTACATGTTTGTTATATTAAGAACAATACTACCTACTCATATTCATTACTATTACTATATTATTCACATATTGTGAGTATCTTCACACCTCAAATACGATTTGGCTTCCGATCCAATCCGAACCCTTCGGAGAATCTAGTAGGGCACGGGGACGCGCACTAGTGCGCGATGCCGTTCCCTCTAGATAAACTCTGAAGGTGATTCGTTTCACACGGCTTGAGGGACCCTTTACGTTCCTCGCCGCCCCCAAAAAAGCCCGGTGAAGCTGAAATGCCGTAGAGGCAATCAGCAATCTCTCTCAAAAAAAAAAAACGATTACAACCAGAACTTGACTGCTAATTATCTAAGTAACTGTGACTTTTGTTTAAACAAAAAAATAATTTATTTACTAGTATTAGCATACCGAGGGTAGGGCCCTCGTTAGAAATTTTTCTTTTATTTCTTATGAACTGTTGTATCTCTTTTGTAACTTTTAAATAAAGTAGGATACCATTGATTATATATTTTTGTTTTAGTGTGTAATAAGATCTTCTGAAGTTGCAGCACTCCAAGACCTCAATCATAACTTCTGTAAATAAAAAAACCTACCAAAGACTGCAGCTACATTAACCGGGGGAGTATTGCCTTCATTATACCTACCTGATCACTGTTTATTTTTTTTATTTTTCTCTCTTCTCAATTAATTCATTGTTTAACTATAACAATTTTGATTTTAACGCGTGAACTTACTACTAGTTTCACTATTTAATTTTGGAAATCGATATGTTAAAAATTATATATAAATATATCATTGCTTATTATTACAAATACAGTTCCATACTTTAAATAATTTTTAATTACTTAACTCAAGTAAGATTTTAATACTTATGTTACACAACAATTGATGTGGAAACTTTTAAGACACTTTTATCTTTTAAATAAATATTTTGATACAAAATTTCTGTTGGATAATTATTAAACTGTCCTCAATATAATTATTATTAATATTGTTATTATTGTATTTCTTTTTTGTATTGTTTTAGTTATCATTTAGTCACTATAACATCGATAATTTAAAATTATAAAAGGTATTAAAGGCTTAAAGTGATTCAAATACTTTCAGGTACGTACTCCAAAAATGATGACCCGCAAGACTTCTACACAAAATTCAGAGGGAAAACTTTGCCAGGCTCTGAACGAGCTTAAAACATCAAAGAAATCTGCAGTCAACTACTCCGTAGATGAGAGTGAAGAGGAAATTCAAAACATCATAGGGAAGAATTCACAGCTGAAAAGTGAGCTTGCACTATGAACATAAAGAGGTGCTTTACCAACAAGGCCAGATGCAACGCACCATCAAATAATTTGATCAATGCAACACCACCCATGAGAGTGCACTAAATAGCATTTCTGTGCTTGAGCAAGAGTTGGACATTGCCCACAGACGCCAGCAGAATGAAACAAATCAATAAACCAAGCAGAAGTCACCTTGAATCTTTTTGATGAATTGATGGCGGATTTTCAGCTGTTACTGCAGATCACCAACTGGTCCCCAACACTGACGGTTTATCGTCTGTTTGTCAAAATCAGCAAGTAGTACTTAATAATTATAATAGTAAAATAAAACGCAGTTACTTGGGTACTAACAAAATTAAAAAATATGTTAACATTAATAGGTTTATTAGAAAAACAGAAAAGCTCATAAAAATAACCAATTGTTTTTATAAAAATATAGCACTTAGGAAAGAACGCATTAGTTTAATGGACTCTCTAGACATTTACGATACAAAGCTCAAAGAAAGTAGACAGATGTATGACTGGGATACGAAACAACTACAATTTGACACACAGAGATTACACCAGTCTCTTGATACTATTAACAATACGTATTTTACCTCACAAAGGGAAATTAAGGAGCACATTAAGTCTGCCACAGAGTTAGGAGATCTGTGCAACTACAATTAAGATCGATATAACTCCTTGTTAAATTCATCAAGTTTGCCATGTCGATATTCCGTCATCATTAGTAACACCATGTGCCAAGAATAACATCATGATGGAACCCTGTGGTACATCTGTCTACAAGTCCAACAAGTCCAATGACTCGGGGGTTGCAATATGCAACTTAACTTCACAGAAGAGTTCGGATGTCGCGGTAGTGTCTAAAAAGACTATTGTCTTTTCTAATGACCTAGGTCAGGGCCTGGGTCTGCAACTTAGATATAAGCTGGTCATAATATTTGTACTCCAGCCCAATCATTTAATAATCTAGTCAATAATTTAAGTCAGCAAAAGTTGAATCACACAACAGATGCTGTCATAATATGCGGTGACAGCATCTCCATTATAAAAAGACCTAATGAAGAGCACATACCGTATAATTAGTATTCAATCTGAAAGCAAGTGTAAAATCATTATTTGTGCTTTTCCGTTTGATCGTAATTTATCATGGAAACAAAACAAACGTATATTTAATTTAAATTTACTTATATATAACATGACGCATCGTCATGTTATAAATAACGTCGTTCTTATGGAATCCTTCTGTGGGGTAAAGCTGCTGACGTAGAAACCATTTTTATTTTACAGAAAAGAGCAGTAAGGTCTATATATAACTTAGGAGCACGTGCGTCTCTTAAGGAGTTGTTTAAAGAAATTAATATTCTAACGGTTGCGTCACAGTTTATTTATAACTGTATTTTATATGTGCGCCAAAACATTTCTTTTACAGAAAACATTGCGATATACACAATCTTAATACTAGAAATAAAAATAAACTTGCAATACCTAAACTTCGACTGCAGAAAGTTTATGGATCATTCATGGGACAAGGTGTAACTTATTATAATATAATCCCGAGTTATGTTTTAACTTTGCCCTTTGATAAATTTAAGACACACGTTAAGGAAACACTTTAAAAAAGGGCTATTACAATGTAAATTATTATGTTCATGATAAGAATGCATGGAATTGACATTCCTTCAATTCTCGCACACTGTATAGGTATAAAGCGTCATTCTATAGTTTTGAATTAGTACATGTATATATAGTGTCCAAGTACGTTTTTTTTAGAATCAAGTTTATTGTTAAGTAAGTGTATAGGGGTAAGCATTATATGTATAAGCGGGCTCTTGAAAGTTTCTAATTGTAAATATTGAATGATTAAGTAACGACATATTTTTTTTGTAAATGTCGTTACTTCTATTAAAGCTGTGGAGTTTCTTGCGCCCATTCTTTTCCACAGCTAAAAAAATAGACGTCCTGAATGGGCAGTAGGTATAAAATTTATGGACGATTCTAAAGCATTTTTCGTATTTGAATAAAAAAAAATATTTTGACTTTTGACTTTGAAAATGCGAAATCACCGAAAGTCCGTCTAGATGTTAATTATGCCTACATTATAATGTAGTAGTATTAATGCTAGTTACAAATAGCTATTATTACGTTGGCTTATCTTTTGTCTAAGGCTTATTCGTAACGGGGTTTTCCGCATTTGTTGGTCATAGTCATATTTAGTAGAATCTGGGCCTTGGCTGAATTTCTCATCGTATAGAGTTCACACCTTTTTTCCTTTTTAATAAATAGTTAACAAACTAACAAACTTGTTGAGTTCCCACCTGTAGAATGAAAATTTTTATTAAACAGAAACTTGTAGACTTGTAAGTTTTACTTAACGGGGCCCTGGTCACACAGAAATACTACATGTCCCTTCGCTACACCAATTACAATTAAAAATATTGAGGAGTCGAATTGGTTATTCCACCTTATGGTGTTTGATCAGTAATGCTGGTTCGTGACAATGTTATAACAAAAGATGTACGGTCTGCAACGAAAGCGACCACTTTAGTGCCATATTTCATAATAACTTTACAAGAAGTTGAAAAGGGCCTGTTAGATTCTTTACTAAAGTGTTAATATACAGTACTAGTAATCTTAATCCGTGATAATAGTACAGTTTGTTTAGTTACCTGCAAACTATTAGCTGGTACAACATTAAAAGATATCAGGAGGTAAAATTAACGCCTAAATGATGAAAACACCTTGACACACACGTTATTTGTATGTTTGTTTATATTTCTGGTCTAATTAGTTTTTAGTGTTTAATATTATCTTTATTTCTAAGCATGCTGTGTTTACCTGTATGTATTTACATTTAGCCTAAATAACTTGTAAAAGTCTTTAATAGTAGGTATTAATGTAAACAACTGTTGGTAAACCTATTAAAACAAAATTAAAAAAAAATGTTTATTAAATCACATTTAGTTTTTAATAAACACAGTTTTATTTTTAAACACGCAAAATTAGTCTCAATGTTTACTTGTTAATAC
Organism: Eudonia truncicolella; assembly: GCA_949315975.1. NCBI lineage: Eukaryota > Metazoa > Arthropoda > Insecta > Lepidoptera > Crambidae > Eudonia > Eudonia truncicolella. The sequence continues at coordinate 18,467,768 of OX438825.1, read as the reverse complement.
TTAACATACCTGAATAGCTTGATATTGTTAAGGCGACGACACACTGAAAAAATGCACCAACTTTCGTCGAATACCTAGTACTTACGTATCTGAAATGTTGATATAGGTAAAATCATTTCTTTATTTTGAATTTGCTTGCTCAAATACACGATTGTATAATTTTGACTCAATCATAATTATTTTCGAAAACACCACTAAAAATCACTATTGTTGAAATTATAACAAAATTACTTAATTTAATGATATATTGATAACATCAATATTCGTAATTGAGTAGCTGCATATTTTGATAACTAAAACCAATATATAACCATATTTGATAACTATAACCTATAAATTAAAAAATTAGAGGTTATCGATTCAACATGAAGCTAAGGATTTGGGAGTTATTTTGGACACTAAACTTTTATTCGATAAACATATTATTACCTGTATCAATAAGGCATCCCGTGCCTTGGGGTTTGTTATGCGCTCGTCCAAGTCATTTAAACATGAAAACTCTCAAAATTTTTACTGTGCATACGCCCGTAGCCACCTGGAGTACGCTAGTTCAATTTGGAGCCCTCGCTATGATTCTTATATAATTAATATTGAAAAAATTAAAAAAAAATTAACACGTTATTTGAATTATAAATTCAGAATTCCTAAAATGTCTTATGATCAGCGCTGCGCTACGTTTCATTTTTTACCACTGTTTGTTAGACGGAATATTGCAGACGTTGTACTACTACTTAAGATAATCAGAATTACATTAGATTGTCCTGATTTGTTAAGCAAAATTATTTTTAAAATACCTACGCGAGCACCCCGAAACAATTCATATAAACCATTTAGCATCCCCTCCACTCACACCAACTACAGACAGAGCAGTTTTCTCGTATGAACTTGTATGTATGTTAATAATACTAATGCTAATATAGACGTATTTTTCGACAGCATCACTAGCATAAAAAAGGCGCTTACCGTTGTTGACGAATTGTCATCGATTCAAAATTAATTTTAATATGTAAAGTTTAGTTTTACTATTACTGTAAGTAGACATCTTAGATGTGGTACCTTGTCAATAGATTATAGTTATAATTTTTGTTTTTATCTTTTTACAATTGCAAGCTGTTAGATATCATAAAATAAATAAATAAATAAATATATTTAAAAAAAATATTTTATAGATTCTGTTAATTTGCGATCTCAATTGTCGCAGGCGCTACGTATTTTTGACCTTATGCCAGCACTAGTAAGGATCAGCCTTTTTGAATGTTCACAAATCGATGTGTCATCTTAAGATGTGTTGCTGCCCGTATATTTAATGCGTGTATCTTCCGTCAGGTGTTCAACGCTGTGATAGAGAAAAGCGAGAAGTGTGACGTCCTCGAGATCCGGCTGGACATTCTCCACCGGGAGATCACGCTGTCGGTGTACCGGAACGTGTCCCGCGGCCTGTTCGAGCGGCACAAGCTCGTGTTCAGCTTTCTGCTCAATATGGCCATCTACCTTAACGCCGGCGAGGTCACATACGACCAGTGGAACTTTATATTGCGCGGCCCTGCCGGCACCAAAGTGGTAAGTCTTAGTTTTTCGAAAGTTTACGCAACCACTACACTTTGAAACTAATTAACAGCCCTTACACGACAAAATAAGGAGCTTAATAGACACCGCACTTGAGCTAAGCACACATAATATACCCTCTCACGGACACGGAACCCCGGACCATCTCGAACTAGTCACAGCGCAGCTGGTGCGAGATTCCGTGTCCGCGAGAGGTTGTCTTGTTCGAGCGCGTTTTATGAAGCTTACCTTCTAAAGTCTCCTTATTTTGTTCCTTGCACACTGCAAGAACATAAGATACACTGTAGGCTGTAGATAATTGCGTAAAACGAAACGCACCCGATTAATAAAAAAGATGTGTAAGTTACAAAATTATTATAAGACTACCAACACCTCAGCCTCTTTGTGACCCTGACACTGACACCCAGTAAAGGGTGAAGTTCTATTAACAAAGTCAAGTTATGCTGTAAAGGCCATAAACGGTAACAGCAAACGCTTTCAATAAAAATAGCGATGTGATTTTCGAACTGGTCACAATACATCTCACTCTATAGTGTGAGTCTGAATAAAGTGTAGGTACTGTACATAATATAAATATGGGTGAAACTAGAATCAATTTCACCAACGAGAAGTATAATAAAAATAAAGCTATATTTTTTTAATTAAGCACACTGGAACATAGCCTCTCGGTGAAAATGATATCGGTTCCAAAATACTCCCGCCCGCCCCCCTCTCCCCGCCTCTATTCAAAATTCGCCGTGAGCTACCCAATGGATGGACAATGGCTGGATTTCGCGAACGGTATTTATTTCAATACGGAAACTGAAAATCTAATTTTCCGATATTTTCCAATATTTACAAAACTGCCTCGGGGGTTTTTTGAGCCTTTTAGTTAACAAGAAGAGTTTAAAGTATAATTGGTGCATGTTTTTTAAGCTGACGGCAATTCCCTTATTTATTTTTGTTTCTTCCGATATTCAACCGCACGCATTCCGTCGCACGTCACCGTCGCCGGATCAGTTCCTTATATATTTTCTACTGTATTGCAGGGAAATTTTCGAGGAACGATGGCCATATAATTTCGATAGGATCATGGTCATATACCGCCAAACAGAGTGCTGTTTTTTGTTGAAAAGCGATTGGTGTTCCGCCTATAGCCATGCCTTTGAATTGAAATTAAATGACGGTTGTAAACTATATTAATAACTTTGAATCTTTTGATATTTCTGCGTTTCAATAACCACTGCGCTGAGTTTCAATTTCCAAATACGTATGATATACCTAGGTACCCTTTGACAATAAAATAAGCTTCAATACGTTTCAGCAAAAATTTTCTTGTATTTTGGCGAAAATGTTTTGGAGTTTGATATTCATGAAATTCGAATAGATATTTTCCTAATAATAAATTACAACTAATAGGTACCATATGATACGTTATTTTTGTGAACGTGAGTTAAAATCCATCATTTACATACGAAAAGTCGACGTATAGAAAATGTGTTTTCCGAGATACTGGTAAAGTCAACATTTACCTACCTAAATTCACCAGCAAATTTGACTTTGTTTCCGAAACTAAATAAACGGTTGTCAAGTTTTGTGTAGGTACCTACCACCTACTGTAGTGAAATAAAAATAAAAATTAAATAAAACATAATTTCATGTCACTGATACATGTTAAATTTATTGTCGTAAATAAAACCAAAAACTTCTTCGTTACTAAGTTCAAATTTAAAAATAAATATTTGTTGTAAACGAAAGCCTGTTGTTTAAAACGAGGACAAAATAAATAAATGCACGGTTATGGCACACGTCATGGATGGGCATGAATGAATTGAAATGTGGGATGGTAAGTATACCGGAAGTGAACAAACGTGAAAAAACTTGCTGAGCCCGACAAAGGAGTTTTAGAATTTAGGGATATCGCTGGTAATTATATTTATTCATTACCAGTGAAACCAAAAATAGAAAACAGGCACAAACTAAATAAATACAATAAAGCTAAACAGAAATTTCTGTAAAAAAAATAATTTTAAAACAATAAAATAACGAAAAGCCGACCGAGAATCGCCGCTGAGACCGTGTAACACCAATACCGGACTGGTTAAAAACTATAGTTGCCTGGATCCGATGAATAGGCCTAGCGGGCCCACTGCGCGCCGCAAGGACGAACAGGGAAACAGCTGTGGCTGCCTGGATCCGACGGTCAGACCTTGAGGACCCTCTGCACGCCGTACGTACAGCCGACTCAATAGCACTGAACCAGTGACCCGTACCGTACAATCAAATATCCTAAATAAATCACACGGGTTATATATACTAATTCAATCACCCCCCTCCCCATCCCACCCTCCTTTGTACCGAAAGAACCCACAACTTACCCAGACGCGCAGATCGCCTGGCTTTTTAGCGTTAGCCGCCTCACAGTATCTCCTCACCATTTCGGACTGCGGCACACTATTTCAGTTCACGTACACACGCCTGCACATCAACCTATCTAAAACTGTCAAAATTCTTCAATATATTTTCAACCATATACATTAGGCATAAACTTCAAAGTCTATTGAGGAAATTTGACAGTTTGTGGTAGGTTGATGTGCAGGCGTGTGTTCGTATCAAACTTTTACGGAATATGGAAAAACTAAACATTCAGTTCAATAAAACTTCAGCCTCCTTAGCAGTCTCCAGAAAGCAAATGAACCTCGAAACCGTAAAAATCTGGCGTTGACAATGAAAAAAGGAAAACGTAACTCAAAAATTCAAAAATGTCGTTGCAGCCACACCGACAAGCGGCCAGCAATCAACCGCAGTAGTCCGAACACCTTAGGTCAGATCAGAATACACAAAAAAACAACTACGCTACCTACTGATATAACTACAACATTATAATAAATAAAAAATTTAAGTCGTAAGGCGACAAACAAATAGCGGAGATTTAACGCTACACTACCTATTAAAAATAATGTTGTATTTGCCAAATAATGTGACGCGATTTTATATTTTATGGTGAAAATGCTACAGTTTTACTTTAAATGTGATGTTTGAAAAGGTGCCACCCAAAAAGCCGTTCCTGGAGACGCTGTCGGACCAAATGTGGTTGGCGGTGCACCACCTGCAGGAGACCGACCCGAGCTTCGAGGGATTGGCCGACGACTGCCTCAAGCTAATACCAATCTCGCTTGGTTCCTTCAGTGTGGTAAGTAATCCACACATAACAATTTTGTATTGTATGTTTCCCGAATAAAGTAAAATAGAATACATTACAGCACCTTTCAAGCTCTTGTAGGTACGCTTTGTATCCGAGTCAACATACTAACGTAACTTTAAGTTAATCTATCTAAACCATTAGGGCTTTGATCAATTTTGCTGACTGTACGTACCATCCGTCTCGTTTGTAGCTCGGAAACTCGGAACTTGAGCACGAAACGTCTATTGAACTGATTCACTTGATGACATAGCTACACAATATTTATACTTATATGGATATAAATATTTTACGTCTATATCTCATACAGCTCGCGTCCGCACAGGTCAATGCAATTATACCGTAAACATCGACCTGATTGAATTAGTTTGAGCTTTAATTATTTAAGTGCTGAACGGAGAGCAAACATTTTTAGTAGGTAATTTAAGCGCTACATAGTCCTATGTATTTTTAATGCACAATGCACAAAGTACAAAAACAGTTGCTCGGTCAAAAGGCTAAACAATTTTTCTAGTGTTTGGACAAATTATTATGTCATTGAATAATTTTGGCAAGATAATATTCTTAAACCCAGTTCGTGAATCCAACCATTTCGTTATAGTAGCATTTCATCACATCTATTAAAATATTACGAGTCTCATTCGGTCATAAATTGAGTCACGGTGTGAATGTGCGTCGTTTTGAATAGGACCCATGAGGAAAATACACAGTAGGTGTTGGTGACTCGTTGAAACTTGTGTTAGTGTTTTTTGTAGGTTGTATCCTGTTGATTTAGGTACTTAATCAAATAGTTGTTAAATTTTAAAAAGGTTTGAAAAAAATAACCACAGCGGTATTCAAACTCGCACACGCCGTGTCAGGTGCACTACCTGCTATGGTGGTTCTGTCTAACCCGCCGAATATTATCAACACAATCTACTCTTACTTTCTTTGTCAACCTAGGAAGTCTTATTCAATGTCGACAACTACGTTATCAATATCCAGTCCTAATATTTTTACAAAATAAGCTTTACTTACAATTATAGTTATACTTATATAATTATACGCAATTTAAAGGTAGTGCTCATGGTCCGTTTTTTTTTAACAGATTTTAAAGTTGTAATTGGCTCGGAACAAAATTTAAAATTATATAAGCGTAAAATAATAAAACTATAACCAGTAGTAGTAGAATGTTAAAGTAAACACTGTCAGAAGAAATCTGCTACATATATATTTCTCTTATATTCAGCAGTTTGGTACGTCAAGCCCCAAATCTCAGCCTAGGTTTTTAAAGCGACTTGGTTTTAAAGTTGCTGTTAACTATACTAAACTCGGGTGACATTGTAGGATGTTTGTGTGATCCTGGCCCATAGACCTGGCCAATGCCTTAGACTATAGTTATATGGTGGGCTGGACAACAGAATATATTATGCGTGTGCGTGTATATGTTTGGGTTTACATTGGTACTATCAAACCCCCTGCCATTTATATTTTATTAAAGTGTACAGTTAAGCTATATAACAATATTTGTTGCAGGATATACATGTTAACAAGACAGAAAGGACTCCTCCAAAAATTGATTGGAACGCCAAATTGACTTCATTCGAGAAATTGATGATAATAAAGAGCATTAAAGAAGAAAAATTAGTGTTTGCTATAGCTCAATACGTAAGCATCAGCCTTGGGTCGGTATTTATTGAGAGTCCCACTGTCCAGCTGAACACTCTGTAAGTACCTACATTTCTACTATTGTTTTTGATTTTCTTGAGGGAGGGCATTTTAAGATGTCTTTGAATTTGGTAACAAGTAATTAAATAAAACATTAAGTTTTTGGTTTAGATTTTAACTTTATTGAGAATAAAATATTTTATATTAATTTCAAATAATACCTTACAGTACGGTAGGTAGGTACTTAAAATGTATTTAATAATACTTTTGAGGGTTTCCTGACTGTCTCAGGCGGCATTTTCAGCTTCACCGGGCTTTTTTGGGGGCAGTGTGAAATTTAAAGGGTTTACAGCCCGCTGTGTGTTATAGAACCGATTCGTGTGATTTTAGCACAAAATATTAGTTTTATTACTGCCGTACCTAGAGACGTCAATTAAGTTATAATGACAATTAAATGCCTTTCCTTCTCTATTTAGCACTAGTCATTTGGAATCGAATGTTCTAACATGTCTTATGTCAAATGTTCATGATGAAAAAGAAAAAAGAAATGTTAGGAGAATGCCCATTTTGTATGTGCACTTGGGCACAAAATAAATAATAGTACTAGTACAGAAGATGCACTCCGCAAAGTCCTTTAAATAAATAGCGACTCTTCCTAATACACAATAAAGTTCAATTCAAGTCGCACACTACTCCCTTACCTACAGTTATATTCACCTAGAAGTTAACTCTCTTTTTATCGCGTAGCTCTTATTTTTTCTAACGACTCCAAGGTTGTCTTCTTTTAAATAATAATTAATCTGAATACTTAATTTTTTACAAGTTATTGTGTTCTTGGGTCCCTTTAAAAAATTGTTGTGCACTGATGATTGTGGTTCTATATTGTAGAAAAAACATGTTATATTCATAATTAGAAAACATTTTTAATTTATTCACCCAGGTTCAAGATTTTTTTTTCTTCTGTTGTAGAAATAGAGGTTAAAATTAGAGATTGACATTAACATTTCCTTCCTAATCAATACACAATCCTACATCACTATAGTGATTATGTCTTAACATAATGTATACTAGAAAACCAGCGCATCCGCAATGTTTCGGTCAGCTTGCAGACAGCCATATCATACCATATAATAAATAAATATATCATTTGAAAGTACTCGTAAATTGTCAAAACAATACTTATGTTTGATTATGATCTTTACTCTATTTAAAAACCTTTAATTCAACAATTCTTCTTCATCATCATCATCATCATCATCATCATCATCATCATCATCATCATCATCATCATCATCATCATCATCATCATCATCATCATCATCATCATCATCATCATCAACCTTAATAATCCCTTAAGACCCTTAATACTTAATATATTCACTAAAAAACCTAAGTTAAATTTTGCAATAGAAAATCATTAACATAATTGAATGTCTAATTAAACTGGCATTAATAATCCAGTGTGTAGAATAGGTAGGTACTCTTATTAAATATTAAATGTCTGTCTATAATGCCGGTTAGGGGCTTTTAAGTATAAGCTTTAATTATTTTTCCGAGGTATTTTTCACATTGAAAATGTTTTTTCGATCGCTTCAGTATAGCCCCCCAATTTCAGCCAGAGTTAGACATCGGCCTGGCCTCGTGATTTTTGAGGCTACGTGAATGGTTCGGATCTGAACTGAAGATGTGTGAACTTTTTTCGAAAATTGCAAAAATGTAGACGTTTTGTTTGTTTTGTTGTCAAATTTACTGTCAAAGCGGTACCAAGGCCGCCGGTCAGCTAGTTTATTGTAAATTGTAAATTTTGTGTTATTTGTCTACAACTTTATTGTGCTCTTGGTGTTATAAGTTTAAGTAATTATTGTGTAGGTATTGTTATTTTTTACCCGGCTACGGCGAAGCCAAAAGGAAGTGTTATGATTATAGCAGTCTATGTATGTTTGTATTTACGTATGTTCCTCTGTAGAGCCTAAGGTTTCAATCGATATGTTATTATGGCCCAGGTAATATAGGCTACATTTTAACACATGAAAATTAATTTTCCTTTTAAAAGTGTTTCGTATGTGTTTGTGCTTCGTATTATATTGTGTTTTGTACATATGTAATTGTAAATATAATTTATTGTGATACATTCGTTGTTGTTTTGTATTTGTGATTCGTATTATATTGTATTTTGTACATAGTTACTTAATTGTACTTAAATATTATTTTGATAAGTACTTTATTTGTAGAGGGTAATCTCCTGAAGAAGTCAAGTGCTTGGCGATGGGACGCCGAGCAACAGGAAGCGTTTGAGCGTATTAATCTCTCCTTGTATCTACTCCTATCCTCTGTCAGGATGAGTCGAAGCCGTTCGTTCTCTGTACTGACAGTAGCGCATACTGTCTTGGGGCTGGTCTGATGCAGGGGGAGGGACACGACGGAAGACCCATTGAGTACGCGAGTCGTCTCCGCACCAGCGCCGAGAGAAACTACTTCACGACCGAGCGAAAGGCACTCGCCGTCGTGTGGGCTCTTGGTAAGTTCCGCGGTTATGTAGAGACCGCGAAGGTTATAGTTAGGACGGATCATCAGCCCCTGCGATGGTTGAGGAGTCAAAGGTCACCCATCGGTCGCCTAGCCAAGTGGGCCTTAACATTGCAAGAATTCGACCTAAGCATCGAATACACACCCGGGCGCTCGAACGTGGTTGCTAATACGCTATCGCGACCCGTTTTGTCACAGGACCAGTGTAAGTTATGCATGACGGTCGTTGATATGCCGAAGAAGAACGGTAGTGACATCCGCGGTAATCAGCTTCTGGACCCAGAGATCCGCAAAATAATCGAAGACCTGGAGTCCGACGAACCCTCTAGGGGAAACCATGGTCATGGAACTTTGATACAGAAATATTATCAGCTTCAAACTTGGCTGAGTAATGAACTGACAGCAACAGATTGGGGCTGGAAGCAACATCAACGTGAGATGGTAGAGAATGCCTCAGGCATTAAGTCCGCCATGTAATATTTATGTTGCAAAAGTTTAAATAAATAAATAAATAAACGTGGCATGCATAATGCCAAATTTACAGAAAAGGATTAATTCCAGAAATATTGCTCAAAACTATTTGCTGCAGCTGTGAAACTGGATGAAACAGTTTAAAATGTGGCTGCCGAAAACATGGTTTAAAACTAAACAAATTTATGCTCAAATTGTCATGGTTCTGAAAAATGCTCCAATGTGGAAGTAAATACCTACGAGGAAGTTAATGATTCAGATGAAATTGTGGATTAATGTAGACTGGAAATAATATTGGAGACAAAGACGGTGATGGCCTTGAAGATTTCGAAGATCTAGGTACTAGAATCGGGAAGGTTTGTCGAATCTAACGATGAAGAAATGCCATCAAAAAGACAAAAAGTAATATATTATGTATAGGTTATTAATAACAAGATTTATGAATTTGTAATTTTTTTGTTTATCAACATGGAATCTTACGTTTTTCGAGTAATTAAAGTGTAAATTTTAATAAATAGCTCTAAATTGTACATAATGATTAAAATTACGGTTCAATTTACGTGTTTTTTGACATAAAAGGGTAAGTTTTCCCCAATTTTGCCATTTAACTTTTTTCCATACGACTTGTAGTTTTGCCGGAAATTGAGATTACCCCCCCCCCCCCCCCCCCCCCGCCTTCCACTTCTCCACCTCAGATCGCCCCTAAATTATTTTTCCTTTCACTTTGTTATATTCTGGGTTTCATCCTACTATAATTTTGTTCACTTTTTACCATTTTCAAAGGCTTCCGCCCTGGTCTAGTACCCTACTCTGGCAAAGCAAACTCAGCGTTTTTTCACGATTCCTGTCTCATCTATATTTGGTGGGAATTATTACATATTTTCTTAGTAATAAGAAATGATGTAGCTCGCTTACGCAGTTCGTGTTGCGCACGTGCAAGTTACATAACTTTCGCAATGGCGAGTCCCCGGATAGGTACTCAAATATAAATACATCGAGTTCACATAACGTAAAAGTAAAGGGTGCGTGAAGAGATTTTGAATGGCAAAGTTTTAACTCTCCTCGTTGTGCCCCCTGACGCTTCCTGGGGCACGAGGACACTTCAATGTCTTACATTGTTCACATACTTAATCGAATGCGTTTAAATAGAAAATGGGTAAAACTCGCACTAGGCGCTCAGGCATATAATAAATAAAACACCAAAAGTTGTAAGGCTACAATATTTATTGGTATCTATGTATGCACCAGCATTGACGTGAACCAATCTAAATTAGCCTAGAGCCTTCAGCCACGAGCAAGACGTCACTCAGGCTGCGGTCAGATATTGTATGAAGTTACCGTTTCGCTAGGCACCGCGCATACTGGAACTGTTACGTCTGATATTCTAGTATTTTTATCTTCATTTCATTTAGAATAAATTGTTTATTCTATCGTGCCAGCTATCTCTCTCTCTCACTCTAATCTTTTTTACTTATCCAACTTATGGGTGGAGAAATTACGTCAGAAAAATGTATATAGCCAACACTAATCTGTACCATATTTTACACAATAAATTAATTAAATTTACCACAATACAACACAGCAATAGAACGGGTGGCAAGGCAAGAAGACCATGAAAATCGCAAAGCCTCACAGTACATAAATATACACATAATACAAAATTCCCGAAACTAGTTTTTGTATGGCACTTAAAAATCTAGCTCTCATTTTAACTAAAATTTTAATTAAAATTTTAACTAGGGGGCGCTGCTTCAATGGCGATACAAATTATCCGTTCTCGTTAACGTATATTAACGATATTCAAATATCGTTCTGGCGAAAATACATTTCCCGATCCCATTAGTCCGATCACCGCGACGGACGGTCCAGTTCCTCGAAATTAGATTGATCGCAGGTGCAATTTAGTAGGCCACGTTTTACCATGTTGTATAGATACATCATATTTGCAAATCTAGGACACGCATAACGCAAACAAGGCCACAATATGATTCTGATAGGTTTCTGTTTCTATGTAAAAAAAGTAGTACTTAGTTTATTATTTAGCATGTGCTTTTTGACAGCAGCAAGAAAACTGATTTATAAAAAAAAAATATGCGGGTTTAAACTTTCTATAGTGGATTTTAAATATCAGAAATTTTGTTAAATAAACTTAAATGCTTTTGACTCTAAAATAAAAAGGTTAATTAAACATAAAGGTTAATTAGTAACTCACCGCAGTTGCCTTTAAGGTTTTATAATAATTGTTTATAGTTTAGTTGCTCTATTTTACCTGAGGCAACTCGGAATACAAAGTTCTATTTCTGTGCCTAAGCGACGTAGACAAATAATAAGAAAACAACAGAGCTTTCTCCGTAATTACTTGCTTCACAGCAGGTAGATGAGGGCCAAAGGCTTCTCGGTTGTAGTTTAAAAAAACGAAGGCCGAGGGCGTCATAGAGCTTCCGAGAATACTTTAACATTATACCGATGTGCGGTCGCGTACGATTGTATTGCGGTTCGGCGGAAAATTATTATTATTCCTATGTCCAGTCAGCATTCAATTGAACGCAACATCATTAACAAGAGGGCTAACTAGCCTGCACCATGTAACATGCATAATAGCATAATATGTAATATGTACAATAAGAGAGTGGTTTTGATTGGAGCAAAAAAGCCCATATTTTACTTAAATAGTCCTTTTTATATTTCGGTAACCTATAAGTATACAAAGTTTTTTGTTTTTTAAACCATCAAGATTAATTACGCTTTGAATATACGTTTTTTTTTTAATTTAATGTTCTTACTATTTTGATCTCTGTAATTTTGTTAAGCATAAAATTAATTGAGTTACATACATAGTTTTATTTTTATTTAACTTTGAGGATTGTGTAGGACTTTGAATTGTATAAAATGCTCCTAAATATAAAAACATTTTATATATTAGTTATGTTAGAACTTCGATAATTTGACGCTGACTGTACCTAATTAATTAGCTGAGTCAAAGCCTGTTTTTCAAGTAGCCGTTTTCAGACTGCTATTAGACTATTAGTACCTATACCATGGATGCACAGACTTATTAAGACTAGGGGCCACTCGGGCAAATTATGAACTGATGGTGGGCCACCAGAAGTATAGGTAATTAAAGACAATGAAAAATTGATAATAATATTTATTTATATTTATATTTTCGAATGTACGAGAGTATTATTTTTGCTGTCGGCGGGCCACCAGTATTCGACCGGCGGGCCGCATGCGGCCCGCGGGCCGTAGTCTGTGCATCCCTGACCTATACTATGACTGGGGTGTAAAAAAAATAATAATGCAAACAATACATAATGGTACTTATGTCATAGTATAGTTACTTATTGTTATTTTTTATATCAAGATCACCGGCGATTTTTTTTTAATATCACTGTGTGGTCGTCGTATCTACCTATATCATATTGTTGTGTTCAGAACGCCTAACAATTGCGTGATATCTATTCAAAAGAATCATTAAATTAATTAACTTTAATAAGATTAACAATAACGAATTACCATTTTACGATAGTAAGAGGTATTGCTAAATTATAAATTAAACTTAATTGTTTTGCTATATAAGTAACACTAGCAAGTGCAGCTCCAAGCGCAGTGCCGTCGTAGGTATGAATAAACTCGACAATGGATGGCAGTCTGAAGTAGGAGGTCTTGAATAATTAACTGTTGTGGAAGGTCGGTTCGGTTTATTTCCGTCTAATATTTTTATCAATACTTGAGTCTTAACCTACTGTCTATGTGGTATTGTAAGTCTTCTGGGTGCCTTTTGTGAGTTTAATTAGACATTTGATCACGTTAACGAAAATGAATATTAGTATGGCATTTGAAGCAGCGCTTCCTGGCGTTATACGAGAAGACAATTTTGCCATACTTACACATTTTCGTTTTCATAAACGTTATCGAATGAATATGGATAAGTATTGGATAGTAGACAAAACTCACACTAGGGACCCTGTTCTTTACGGGTATTGAAATAAAAGATGCATTACTGAGTGACACATTTTAATGTGTAAATAGAATAAGAGACGACAAATAGTTTATCTATCACTCTCATTTGAATTCAAGTGACACGTAGGTTTAGGTTAGACCTATGATAATTGATTAAATATCTTAAAATTTAGTACATTGATAACAACAAATTCGCTATTTTATAAACCGCGGCTACAGTCATTAATTATTATATGTTTTTACTATAGGTAGGTACTTATTTCACATAAATTGAAGCGGTAGGTACAATGGTATTTGACAAAGTAGGAATCACATTGCGTTTATTGAACATTATAGAATAGGTTGGTAGTTCATGAGTGTAAAGGTATGATATATCTGTATTTACTTATCAGGCTTGAAAGAGGACTGACCATTGCCTTTGCCTATTTTTATATAAATATAATAATTTTTGTACCCATATCTGCCAATCAGTCTATTTAGACTTAAAGGGTAGATGAATTAATATAATTTATATAAATTAATTTAATTGCCAGTCGCATCAACGCATTTGTTTTGCTATTTCGTTAAAATTTATATGAAAAGTGACTTACAAAAAGTCTAAATTCGATTGCTTTGTCTTTCGACACAAGTGTTCCGAGATTTTGTACGTTTTTTCGTAGTGCTATAATCGTAACATTTACAAGTATAAAGTCGTAAAAAGTATAGCTTCGATATAGACGGCTGCAAAAATCGCTAATCACAAGTGTAGGTGATTGATTAGCTATAAAATGCTATTACTATTTACATGGATTAATAATACTTAAAAGGACTGACAATCGTCACACTGTACATATATACCTTGGAAATGCGTAGAAAATAGGCCTTAACCCTTCGATCGACTCCAGCCGTAAAAAAAGTCACATCTTTTCTTATGAATTTTGTGACATACGTTTAAGTTCTTATTAGACCATGCTATTTACAAGTACGAACACCATTCAGTGATAATTAATACAACTAGTAATATCAGTTTTGAAACACATTTCTAAACAATTTCCAGACTAAAATGTTTTTGTTTTGTTTATATAATTTTAACGCAAATTTTGTTGCGAAACATATTACAAAAACACAATGTTGAAAAAATTTCCACGAGCAGGATTTGGAACTTGAAAATGTTTATGACGGTAGTTGTTGACATTGAATGGGTGCCTTTGGCTTTCAAAGTAAAAAGTAAATAGTGTTGAATAATTTCGGCGGGCTGGTTAGAACCACGATAGCTCAATTGGAAGAGCACCTGACCCGGTATGTCAGAAGGGTGCAGGTTCAAATCCTGCTCGTGGAAATTTTTTCAACATTGTGTTTTTATAAAAAAAAAAATATATTATTTATTATTCCAGACTAATTAATTCCAATAAAAAATTACGCCATCGGAATAACCTTATTTGCTATATCCTTACTAATATTATAAATGCGATAGTAACTCTGTCTGTGTGTTACGTAATCACGTCTAAACTACTGGACCGTTTTAAATGAAATTTAGTACAGAGATAGTCTAGAGCCTGAGAAAGAGGTTACTTTTTAATGCGTAAAAACGGCTGTAAGGGGTTGAAATAGGGGATGAAAGTTTGTATGGAAATTACGTCATTTTTGAAGCTAGAAGAAGCTTGTAACTTATTTTTAGGCTTTTGATTAGATACAAATTTTACCCTAAAGGGGGTAAAAATAGGGAAACACATCTCCACGCAGACGAAGTCGCGGGCACAGCGAGTATATATATGTATATACATTATATTGATTAGATTCAAATAAATACGACATTCAAAGTTTGTAAAAATTTCACCCTAAAGGGGGTAAAAATAGGGAAACACATCTCCACGCAGACGAAGTCGCGGGCACAGCGAGTATATATATATATATATATATATGTATATAATATACATATAGAACATATCAAAAATTTAATTTTTTTTATTTTTTCGATATGTTCGTTTCTTTAGCTAGGCAACGGCACTAGGATCCCATGCATACTTGGTATCGCGCTCTCCTAATTCGAAGAGAGCTTTCATTTCTTCATCTGTAAGTTTGAAATTAAACGTAATGTTTTCCTTTATACGATCTTGGCATATTGATTTTGGAATAACGGCCACGTCTTGCTGCAGGGCCCAAACTAGCAGTACTTGCGCGCACGTCGCGTTGTGTTTGAGGGCAATCTTCTTGACCACCGGATCTTCCAGTAATTCTTGGTTTGATGTTGACGTGCCACCGAACGAGCAGTATGCTTGTAGCACAATGTCATTAGCTTTACAATATTTAAGAAGATCATCTTGATGGTAAAATGGGTGCCATTCCACCTAAAATATTAAATGTTGTACAATACAAAATTTAATTGAAATATTTAAAAAATCTAACAAAATTGTAAAATAACCTCGAGTAGATCCGTTAAAGTTAAAGTTAAGGTTTCATTACAATAAACAAAATTAAATTATTATATGAAAGATGTTGTTCAACAAACCTGATTTACAGCTGGGATTACACCGTGATTGCTCTTTATTAGTTCCTGTAAGTGCCGCTCAGTAAAATTTGATACTCCAATTGCGTCCACCATCCCTTGATCATACAATTTGGTCATCCCCGCCCAGGTGGAATCGCGCAATATTGGGTTCCGGATATCTTCGGCTGGTATTTTAGAACAGCCCGGAAAATGAACCAAATATAAATTCAAATGATCTAAACCGAGGTTCTTTAGAGAGCGTTCGTAGGCTTGTTCCACGATTTCTGGGCTGCCGTGATTTGCCGGTGCTAAAATTATAATATCTCTTTGGTGAATTCATTCGGTGTAAAACATTTAACACATTTGCTTTATTTCATAAGTACAAAAAGTAATTTTTGCTACCAACAAAGACATTAAACATGTTTAAAGGTTACAACTCCAAACTCCAAGGTACCTACCGTTGATAGAGCCACACGCAGCCAACTGGTTAAAAAAGTATAGCAAAGCTAGCCCTTAGATTGAACAACGCTATTTAACTATACGACGGCTACCTCTAGTTTAGTAGTTGAATCATTATGGTGTTTAAAACATTCAAATTCACGGCTGACATAAAAGCCGCCGTAACATTGAAAAGTATGTTTCTCCGCCACCGCGGCGCTAGTTTCGTTATCGCTTTGTTTACAAGATAGCGTCAACAGCTAGAAAAAATATTTTCGAACGATTCAAGTGAACTAAACTGAAGAGATATCGCGCGATTATGAAATTTATCATCAAGGTAGTTTTATTGTAATTTCATGGATATTTTGCTATGGTACAGTATGTAATGTAATGTAAATACTCTTTATTGTACACCATACAAAACACTTAGAGAGGACAATACAAGAAGAAGTACAAATGGTGGCCTTATCGCTAAAGAGCAATTTCTTCCAGGCAACCATGTGTTGAACTGGACAAAAAAGTTAAGAAACTAGCGGTAAATGGTGTTCTCCGAAATATGTGCATAATACTGATACAAAATTACTCAGAATACAGTTAATGTCCCGGTTATCCTATTTTGATAGGTCAAATGAACATTTAACCAGTTAGCTGAGCTCTGTCCAGTTGTACCTACTGTTGAATGTTGTGTTCGCACCATAAAGTAAATATACCAACGGAATGGAGCAACAAAGGGCTAAGCGAGCGAGATGTCACCAGCAGTAACACTGTGTGATAAAAAGAGATGCGTGATACGACGTAACAGAACTGTTTTTGGCAATTGTTCCGCAGTTCGTCAGCACTTATCCGCACGCTGAAAATTTGAACTCTGTGAATTTTTCTGATTTTACGTGAAATCGTGGATATTTTGAGAAATAGTGCTTAAACATGGTGACTTGTTCAGTAATTGATTGTTGTACAACACAGCGAAATAACCCCGATAAATATTCATTTCACAGGTAAATTATTTCTAATCGACACCTCCTGATCTAGGATTTATTTTCCCAATGCGCTTCGAATTTTAAGCACTAAGTGTGAAAATTCTCTTCTATAAACATTTATATTTGTAAGAAGCAAAGATCGAATACACATAATGCAGAATTTACGAATATTTTGTGAAAAGAAATAACTTTCGTTTTACACTAGGGCTGCATCAAGCTATCGATATTTCGTGTCCATTATCTATCACGCGGTAAACGAATATGTATTACTGTTGCTACAGTACCTATATGGCGTTTAGATATGAATCACCTGGGAATGTAATCCCATTTAATTAAAGAAGGTAAAACTGTACATCCGCGAAACCAAAATTGAGATGTTTGGAAGAGGGGGGGGGGGGGGGGGGGGGGGAACCCAACTCCTTCCTTCCGGGCCTCCGGGCTCATAAAAACAATCTAGCGTAGGGCAGACTAGTATCACGTAAAGTCGGGGTTGACATATTCAGTTTTGTCACTAGTTTTAACCTAGTTTTTAGTTGACTAGAAATAATAAATAACTTAGATAGATATTAAAGTTTGAACTTGAATCCGAGCACTAGACTTCGAAGACGACATGGTAGTCACGATGCTGTATTGCTTAAACAGGAGTACGTAAAACGATCTCAACTGCAAGGCGAATAAACAGTGACTGACGGCTGCTGACAGTTGACAGCAAAATGGCGTCGTATTTGCGTTTCGTTATACCGCAGTAAAACACAATTTTACTATCACAAAGGAGATGTCCCAGAATTTATGGAGTCTAGGCGTGGAATATGTACAGTATACCAAAATAAAGACAAAGACACGTAGAACAGTTTTTGATTATCCAATTTCTCTAGAATAGCTTTGTTTTTTGGAAGGAACAATTATTTGGACAATAGAATTGCAACACACAATAAAATGGTTGGTGATATTATTGACATTTCGACGTCGTTTGTCTGTCACTTGTCAGTCAATATTTTTCTCTTATTAGTAATTTATTCCCCATTTTTTTAATATAGCGTACATAGACCCAACCTATTATGGGACATCTCCTTACTCAAATATCGTAGATTTAATACTTTAACATAAGTACGCATATTGTTTAAGTATACATTTGAATTATGAGATATTGTTTGTAAATTTCAATTAATTTTATTAAAAAATTAAATATAAACGTAATATTGGTGTCTCTATAAACTCATTACCTTTGCGCTTGAACACAACTAACAAGTACAATAAAAATCAAACCTGTCAAAGAAACTACGAATCCCCTGGATGTGAATCACAAATTACTTCTTTAATACAGATCTTTTCAATAAAAAAATACGAACATTCAGCTTTAGTTTCGCGGCTGTACAGATTAGCCGTACATTCATTCGATCAAGATCCACTTAATAGTCACAGATATCTTATTACCAAATGTATCATTGACATTTGCCTGTAAGATTGAGGTACGAAATGAAATTGAAAAATGTATCAAAGCTAACTTTGAGAAATTACTTAAACAAAATAATACTTTTCCGAGGGCAATGAGAAATGTTAAATAAATTATTTAAAATATCTTCTAAGTTTTTCTTAAAGCATCGTAGTTTCAGTCATGCGAAATCCTATCCCATCCTATTTTAGTTCTATTAATACTGTTAGTAATTAATATTATCGATATCGATATTAATGTAAAAAGCTACATGACATACATAACTGACACGCATCATTAACAATTTTACACACACACAAATGTCATCCTATTTCGGTTTCGTTTGACAGCTCTTATTTGTTGCTCTACTCCGTTGGTATAATAACTTTATGGTTTACACTCGGCCGGTCGACATTTAGACGTGTGATGGAAGATTGAATGGCGTTGTTCAGTCAAAGGACTAGCCGTGCAGTTGGATGCAACATGTGTATAGTTACTTAATGTGTCAATTAATTTATCATTACAAATAATAAATATAAATAAGTATAAAGACTCACATAGTTTAGAGGTAATAAAAATTTCTTCCCTCACTAAGTTGTGTTTGGGAAGCAATTCCCTAAGTGCGTTTTTCATATTAACTTCATTGCCATAGGTAGCAGCAGTATCTAAAAAATACACATATAAGATACTTAAAATTTATAAAAATAATGTTCAGTATCAAATGAAGTCTTCAAGTTGCTTACCAAACATCCGGTAGCCTACTTCCAATGCATAATCCATAGTTTTCATGAGGACCTCTTGATCCCGAATACGGAAGGTTCCCACTAAAACAAAATGAACAGAAATAAATATTAATTCTTTAAATTCACTACAAGGCTCTGTAATTTACTTTGCCTGGTGCAAGTTGTTTGCTTATGGGTTTAGGATCGAAGCAGCGCCACCTTGATTTCACAAGCTTGTCAGTAGATAGCGCTGCACTGTTACCTACTCTTATTAAAAGTCTATTTTTTTCAAAAAAAATGGTTCACACGCGCTCTATACCAGGTACAGACATGTACCTGGGCGCTTTTCCCCACCACAACGGCCCAGTCAACCCGAGCCAAAACACTATGTGATCCAAATTGAGAGACAGTTATATTTATAATTAGTAAACACAATGTTAAGTGTACCAAGAAAAACAACTTACACCAAGAGGTGGTCAAATACAGAAAAGGTCATAAGAAAAATGTAGACTTTACAAGAGATGGATTCGAAACATTAAACACTTTAAAGAATCATGTCATTAACATTGTACTCAAATCGAAACTAAACTTAAAAAAACAATTCGATAAACGGTCCTTAACCTTTTGAACGCCAGAGCTCAAACGCATCGGCGCCCTTCCCACGCCAAGCCACAAATTCAGAGCAAATACCTACAAATAAAATAGGAATGCCAACGATGTTATCGATAAGTTGTCAATAACCGATGTAATCTCTGCTATTCGTCACATATTTTTGAAATAAAAAATATTTTTTTGATTATGTATCATTTAACAGCAGTTACAAAATTCTATACAAAGTAAAAGTAGACATTAGAACTACAAACGAATAAATCAGGTAATAATAAGATACATCACTAATCTCGTTCGTGTAGGCATTCGCTGTCGGGAAGACCCGACTCTGGCGTGGTTGGCACGACCTTTGACAACTTTCTTGCGTGCGAGGTAATGATGTGACATTTCAAGTAAACTAATAATTATTATTATAAATTATAAACAACAAGGTAAAGAAAGGGTTGTCTATTAGAGTACTAATTAATTACTTAGCTTTAGTTGATTTTCTCCGTTTTTACTTAAAGAGGCCTGTTACATCTCGACCGTGATTTTTGCGTAAAATACCCCTTTTCACATTTTATAGCAATTTTCCAGTTGTATTTATCGTTTTTATGGAAATAGGATAATAAATTCATGCTTAGTATAACAAATTTCCACTCTGCGAGAACGCCGGTGTGAACGCCGGTTTACACGCGCTCTACACCAGGTACAGACATGTACCTGGGCGTTCCTCTCCTCCACCACGGCCCGGTCAACCAAAGCCGAGCTCCGAGCCTTTCGAGGCGCCTTCGGGTTGTTCCGCTCCCCGATCCGATCCGAACCATTCGGAGAATCTAGTAGGGCACGGGAACACGCCTTAGTGCGTGATGCCGTTCCCTCTAGAAAACCTCCGAAGGTGATTCGTTTCACACGGCTTGAGGAACCTTTTAAGTTTTTCGCCGCCCCCAAAAAATCCCTGCGAAGCTGAAAATGCCGTTAGAGGCAATCAGCAAACTCTCAAAAAAAAAAACTTGAACACAAAAAATTTCATCCAAATCGGTCCAGCCGTTTAGAAGTAGTTCAGTAACATACATACGAACGGTCAAAAGGATTTAGGGGTAAGCGACACTTGTGTCGAAAATGAATGAGTTGTGAATGCCATCTTGTTTGAATTTTCCGATCTTCGAATGCGCTAACTCCCATGTCTCTACTATGAGTTTTATAGTCGCTTACGCCTTAGGCGACAGCTCTTCACTTGAATTTTCATTTGATGTAAGCAACAAGATTTGGGGTCTTTTTATTTAGTATGGCACTAATGCCTGTGTAAAAACCGTTCAATTTATGGTTCTTGGTTGGTTATGTCTTTTTACTTTGAATCGACACAGACGTTTAGGGAGCTTATGCCTTATTCCATTCAACTTTGTTGAGTTTTGAAGCATAAGGCTTTTCTTTTGTCCTAAAAATACTTTAGTGACGGTTATAGCCTATTTCCATTTTATCTTATATTAGAAGTGGTCGCTAATATCTTACTACCTTTTGTAAATTTCAGAGTACGCTGTCGCTTATACCCTATTACTATTTGCTACTAGTCTGTATAGTCGCTAGGGTATTACCTACCTCTTTCATACAATAATGATAATAAATTGTTAACATTGAAAACTGTTTCTTTTACTTTTCCACACTTCCCAGTATTGTGCAATCTCTGTGGCAAATAAATAAACATTGTGTTCCTTAAATTTATGGCAGTTTAAAGTGTCGGTTGTGAGTTTTATCCTCTCAATAATAATAATAATAATAATAATAATAATGCCATCAAAATGGAGTTCGGTGTTGATAAATGTGCGGTCGTGCATGTGCAGCGGGGGAAAGTTGTAGATTCACCGAATTTACAGCTTTCTGAGACAATGTTCCTCAAGTCAATATCTGAAGCAGAAACCTACAAGTACCTTGGTATGTCACAGTCTTTGGGTTTTGAGGAAGGACACATTAAACAGACGGTGAAGGAGCGCTTCTATTGCCGCTTGACAAAAGTGCTTAACAGCCTTTTGTCAGGGGGTAATAAGGTGCGTGCTTTCAACGCCTGGGTGATGCCTCTACTCATATACTCCTTTGGCATACTAAGGTGGACCCAGACTGAGCTGGATGCTCTGGATCGCAAAGTACGTGCATTGCTCACCACACACCGGATGCTACACCCACGCTCGTCTGTTATGAGATTGTACATTCCGCGAAGGTGTGGTGGTCGCGGCTTTTTAAATGCCAAAAACCTACACAACCGCGAGGTGTGCAATCTTAGGGACTATTTCCTCAACAACGAGTGTGGGATGCATCGGGATGTGGTAGCAATGGACAGGGGCCTAACTCCGCTCTCCTTGGCAAATAGGAACTGGCGCAGACCAGTGGTACTGAGCACAGAGGACCGCAGGGCGGTATGGAGGAGCAAGGAGCTACACGGGCGGTTCTACAAGGCGCTTACGGGCCCCGATGTAGATTTGCTCGCGTCGGTGAACTGGCTACGATTCGGAGACCTCTTCGGAGAAACCGAAGGTTTTGTCTGTGCAATTGCGGACGAAGTTATCATGACGAATAACTACCGGAGATATATCCTGAAGGACGGTACGGTCGACATTTGTCGGGCATGCCGCCGTCCCGGGGAATCACTCAGGCACATTATCTCCGGTTGTTCTCATCTTGCTAATGGCGAGTATTTGCACAGACATAACCTGGTAGCTAGGATTATTCACCAGCAACTTGCTCTTCTATATGGTCTTGTGGACTTCGAAGTGCCGTACTACAAGTACACACCTGCGCCGGTTCTCGAAAACGGCCGTGCCACGCTCTATTGGGATCGAGCTGTCATCACGGACAGGACTATTATAGCTAATAGGCCTGATATCGTGCTGATAGATCGATCGCAACGCCGGGCAGTGCTTGTTGACGTCACCATCCCGCATGACGAGAACCTCGTAAAGGCCGAGAAGGACAAGGCTAGCAAGTACCTTGACTTGGCTCACGAGGTAACCGCCATGTGGGATGTTGACTCGACAATCATTGTGCCGATAGTTGTGTCTGCGAACGGTCTGGTAGCGAAGAGTCTCGACCAACACCTTAAGAGACTCTCGCTTAATGGTTGGATCAAGGGCCAGATACAGAAGGCGGTACTCTTGGACACGGCGCGGATAGTCCGAAGGTTCCTGTCTCTGCAGCCCTAACCACCGGCAACTTGAGCCCTGCCCCGTTGCCGGCGGCACCCTAGGCTAGGTTTTTTATAATATTTTTATGTTTTGTATGTACTTTTGTATTTTACTTTTATATTAATATTATAACAAACCTAGGCTAAGAAAGAAAATAAATAAAGAGTATAATAATAATAGGTATATGTCATGACTTTTATTACCTTTTCCATATCCTTAATTATGTAATGTACCGGATATTCTCTTTTACTTTTTTTTGTAAAAAAATCGAAGTCCGTTATACCTTTTTGCCTATTTTAGATAAAGAATTTGTGCTGTCAGTTATGCCTCAGTAATCTCACGGAATCCATAATAGTATGTGTCGGTTGTACCCTATTACCTCCTGGTGTAGCTTAGCGAAATGTAACTCGTCTCTCTTAACCATACAGATTTTATACATTGGAACGTTGTTTATACCCTATTACTCATAAAGAAATTCCCAATGTAATCTGCTATGGTGCAGTTAAATAAAATATATTTTTTTCCCTACATTCAGCTTTTACTTGATCAAAAAGGGACTACAAAAAAACGTCCGTTTTTGTGTAATTTCTCTCCTGAACAATTAGGTTTTTGGCGATTATCCCCTATATCCTTTTAACCGTCGATATCTATATATATGAAAATTAATTACTGTTCGTTTGTCTCGCTAAAAGTCGAGAATGGCTGGACCGATTTGGCTAATTTTGATTTTGAAATATTTGTAGTTCAGGGAGGGTTTAAGCGGTGAGAAACATAAATAATAAGTAACGGAAAACACTAAAAACGACAATTTAATTTTCTAATACAAAATGATTTGTTTGTTTTGTTGTCATGGAAACTGTCAAAGCGTTACGAAGTCCGCCGGGTCAACTAGTAATATACTACTCAAAACAAAATAAGGGCCACGAGGTATTTTTTCATTTTGGTGTAAATTATTAAACATTTACATATTGAAAGTAGTAAAATATTGAGTAAACAAACTCTTTGATACCTAAACTTTTTAATATTGTAGTATTCATCTAATGCTGGCAACAATTTTAAATAAAATTTGATTTAAAATTATTTTTGAAAATTTTGATTCCATTTTCTTTGACGTTTTGCTTTCCTTAGCTTCTTGGTTTATTAGAAATTATCAGAGTTCATTGATATCTCAAGTCAGAAACATCTTTTGCAATATGCCACAAGCACGCAGGCGTCATATGGACTCGCTGACAGCAACCAGAGCCGTTACAATGATTGAAGAAGGTCATTCGCAGCGATCTGTGGGTTTGCAATTGGGATTTTCTCGAAGAGCTATTCAAAATCTATGGAATCGTTTCCAAGAGACCGGCAGTGTTAGAAGAAGACCTGGTTCGGGCTGAGTTCGCATTACAACAGCTCAAGAGGATCGTTACATTCGATTAAGTGCGCGCCGAGATCGCACAACGACGGCCCGCAAGCTGCAAAATCGTTTACGGCTCACAACGGGTACTCGTGTCAGTGACCAAACTATTCGTAATCGATTGCATGAAGACCAGCAGGCATCAAGAAGGCGAGTTGTCCGTATTCCATTAACCAGAAATCATCGTGCAAATCGTTTAAGATTTTCCCGTCAACTTTGGACTGGGACATAAACCAATGGGGCATGGTGCTCTTCACAGACGAATGCAAAGTTAAATTTTTTAACGACAATCGGCGTATTAGAGTATGGAGAAGACGCGGCGAGAGATTTTCAGAAGCCTGCATCCATGAAGTCGATCGTTTTGGTGATCCAAATGTAATGATTTGGGGCGGGATAAGCTTACACGGCAAAACTGAGCTCGCTATTTTAAATGAGGGTACTGTTACTGCTCAGCGGTATATTGAGGAAGTCGTCAGACCACATGTGATCCCATTTGCCCAGCGAGCGGGTCCTGGATTCATCTTGATGCAAGACAATGCTCGTGCACACACGGCTCAAGCGACTCGGTTTGTACTGGAAGCGTCTCAAATTCAAGTCTTGCGTGGCCGGCGAACAGTCCGGACTTAAATCCAATAGAGCACATGTGGGATCAGTTGAAACGAAGAGTTAGAGACGGTGATCAGAAAATCCGCAACCAACAGCAACTCATCAACGCTGTTAAAGGGCCTGGGAAGAGATTCCAATGGAAAATGTCAGGCATTTGATTGAGAGCATGCACTCCAGGCTTCAGGAGTGCGTAACGAAACGAGGGGGGCATACCCGTTACTAAAAGATGAGCATGGAGTATTTTCTTTTGTTTTCAGTAACTTTACATTGTTTTTATTTTTAACCTTAAACGTGTTTTTTCTTTCAAAGGCAAATAAACTTTTTAATCATTATTATTGGAATAAATTTATTGGTCTACACGGTAAAAACAACATTAGTTTTCGTTATGGAGACAAAAAAATTAATATTGGTTTTATTATTTTCATGGTACAGACAAAATACCTCGTGGCCCTTATTTTGTTTTGAGTAGTATATATAAGTTAAGTTGGTTGACATCAAAAACATTTTTTAGTTGCAATCATGTACAGTACTTCAAGGTAAATAATGAGCATCGACTAACTTCGTGTTCCCGAAGATGGCCGACCGAAACTAGGCAGTATATGATATATAGCTGCTCATACTATTTTTTTTTATACGTAGCACGACAAATGATTCCACTCCACCTGATGTTAAGTGAAAATGGAGTCTAGACACAAGGACAACTGGTGCAGCGTGAAAACAACGCAGCATCAGTCACGCCTCGTTTTAAGGACCCCATGTCATAGGAAGGAGGGAAAACGTGTGCTGGTAGACTATTCCATCTTTTGGAAGTGCGACAAAGAAACGAGTCACCAAATTTCTTTATGCGCGATGGAATGTTCGAGACAGTACAGGGGTGACTCCGGAGAGCAGCACGCGTACTCCTATGGAGGAAGAGAGAAGGTGGGATAAGGTCAAAGAGCTCTTCAGAGCACTCGCCGTGGTACAAGCGGTTGAAGACGCTGAGTGACGCTATATCTCTCCGCAATTGCAGGGGCTCGAGAGCATTAGTGACCTCTGCATTGCCGATAATGCGTATAGCGCGCCGCTGTAATCTGTCCAAGGCATCGAGAAGGTACTTTGCGGAATAGCCCCAAAGGTGCGAGCAATACTCCACGCAAGATCACAACTGTGTCTTGCACAAAAGGCACAACTGATCCGGCGTGAAGAATCGCCGCACCCTGTTCAGGACACCGAGTTTACGTGACGCTGTTTTTATCACGGCTTCGATGTAGTCCCTCTGGTTCAGATCGCAGCGAATCTCCATACCGAGCATGTTAATGCCGAGTGATGTGTCTTGAAGAGAGGGGGTAAGAATGGCGACTTTTTTGCCGTGAACACGCATACCTGTGTTTCCTTAGCATTGAACTCAACCAGATTATTGGAGCCCCAATTAGATATGAGGTCCAATACCCGATTGAGCTCAAAGACAAGATTCACTCGACTCACTTAGGTTTCGACCCGCCCGGCCGCCCGATTGCCCTAATAACGATTATGCTTTCTACGAGAGAAAACGATATTGTGATTTGTGAGATATTTATGTGATTTGTAACTGTCATATTACATAACTCGATATGGGTAAATAAAAATACATTTGAATTTTGAATTGATTATTACCAGAGGTCGAAATTAGGTAAAGTTACACTTATTTCATGCAGCTAAAGAATAAAGTAGATACGCCTCAAATCCCGAGATTAATTTTAAAATGCAGGAAAATCTCGTTATATATTACAAAAGAAGTTTTAAAACATATTGAAAAGCTAATGGTTATATACTTTTTAATTTTCATAAAAGTTATACAGTAATGTCGGAAGCGAACACTTCAAATCTTAGTGGTACTTTGAATGAATCTGACAAGGAAAATGATTTTGATGGGCCGTTTGAATAAGCAAAACCTTCCGAGTCTAGGCTAGAAGCAAAAGTATTTTCGTATTTATAAAAAAAGCGAAGTATAACTTTGAAGTTTGACTTTGTTTTTCATAAACAATTTTTGACTTTATTATAGTACTGTAGTGGTACTGTATGACATTGTGGAAATTGAAACTTTACCTTTGTTAACTTAGATTTATTTTTTGTTTTTTGACATTGCTGCGTTTCTTGTCGGTTCTTCTCAGTACAAGATCTCCCGCGCAGAGTAGACAGACTTACGAACCGATGGCATAGTGACATTCACAACTTCACAAGAGCCACTTTCCTAGAAACACTGCGATAACGACTAAGCACTCAAGTTTATATTTATTTCCAAAGGTTTCATGACTTACTTTTGTTTATCTTAATCATAATCATAATCTTTATTGATTTATGTTGTAGGTACAGAAGGTCTTATATCTAATTATGTTCTAAACATAAGCCCTGCAAGGGCATTGCAAAATCCTAAAATTAATGAAATTATAAGATAATTTTATAAAATTATCTTATAAGTATAGATTAGTTTTAGTACTATAGTACAAAATTAAAACTAATCTATACTTGCTTGTTAGACATTAAAAAATAAATTTAAAATGGGTAACAGAAAACCAAACATATTAAATTAGGTATACTACATGGACAAACCTCTAATATTTTTTCGAATCCAATAAGTTATATTGTGCAGTATAACAAAAAAGACTTTTTTTGTCCATTCTGTTATATTGTATAACGAATAGTATAACTAGATGGACTAACCCAATTTTTTTACCTTATAATAAATCCGATGGAGAGTTATATCGGCTCTGTATGATTCCAAAAAACGGTAGCGACAACCGTTCCGATTTCAATCCAAAGAGCAACTGACTCATCATTAGAGCAGTGGATTGTTTGTTTTGCTTTTCTTAGAAATAACATTGATATTAATTTTTTTGCGATAAAGTTGAAATTAGAAGTGTTTTAAGAAAAATATTATCGGAGGCCAAGACTCACTTTGGCTTGTTGCGCCATTCTAGTTAGTTTTTTTTAGTTAATTACTTTTTTTAAATTTTTTTGTAATGTTTTACTATTGTTTCTGATGCTTTCCGATGCCTATTATTTCTCTTAAGTACCGTAGGTATGTATAATTGAATCGTGTGATTTTATAACAACATAATATCAAGGAGCTATAATTTTTCAGTAAATACAAAAAAAATATATTATTTTAAACATGAGTTGCTTGCAATTAGTCTAATAGAAAAATATCTTCAATTATATGTTACGAATCAAACTAAATGTATTTGGTACAAAAAAAAAATTATCAGTAAAAATATATGGGAAATAATTTATTTGTATTACAAAATAAATATTTGGTCAGCAGAATTATACAATCGGTCAGCATAAGAAATCCTTACTGTTGGTTAGGTTAAGTTAATTTTTTTTTTCCGAGCAAAGCGCAGCGTAGCGAAGGCCAGTCATGGAAGGGGGGAGCGGCATAAGACTACTGTTCAGAATGATGTAAGTTGCAGACTGATTTAGAAATATTTGCTGACCATATGCTGCCCAACTAGCTTTTTTGCTGCCCAACTAGCATCTTTTTGCTAACTAAAATACGAATACTTTGCCAACCGTTTAAATAACACCCAAAATATATTGCCTTAAAAAAACTTTGGACATGTGTTCTTTCTAAACAATATGGGACATGCGTTATTACAAAACTATAGACCTGCACTTGTGTTGTTACAAAACTAGCTTGCCATTTTGCGCTTTTGACGTTATGCTCCTAAACAGAAATATGTAACTTAAAAGCTAAATTTCACAGGTTCTTCAGGTGCATCATCAAATGTAGTGGTTGGCCAATTGAAAATCTGTTCATAAAAATTTTGAATTTCATCTTTTTCTGGGAGGTACTGTACAAGTTTTTTCACATCATTTAAGTTCATCATTTAAGCCATTCATAAAAGTGGCATTTGTGTTGTTTTAAAATCACACCGTTCAATTGCAATTGTGCGTTGTAAGAAATAATTTTACTATGTCAACAATCAAATAAGTACAAATAAAAGATAGTTTTTATTATTTAAGTCTGTATTAAAATTTAATTTGAGACTGCATATTCTGTGCATTGAAATTGTGGCAGTCAAACAGTTAATGTACATTCTACATTTACAATGCAAAAGAGATGCTTAATTATATACAAAATGTGCAATACTGAATCCCTAAGCGACACTTTTAGAAACAAATAATTTTGACTGTTACTTGTATTTATATTTTAGAAATCTCTATATTTGTCAAAACCCATAAAAGAATTTTTCACAACAAAGCATCAGCAACAAGGTTACAAAATACCTAAGTAAAACAAAAAGTTTCTAAAAAAAACTTAAAATTTACTTATTTGAAGGTAATTGGATTGGTGATGATCTGGTAAAGAAACTCTTTCCGCGATCAATGTCACATGACTTGTTCTAACTAAAGCGAAGGGCAGAAAATACTTACGTCCCACAGATGGCATTTCCACTCCATTGTTGAGCGTATAACTAATCGGGAGTAATGGTTGGTCATGATCGTCATCATCCATTATTCTTCGACAGCGTGCTTTCTTTTCTCTCCGCGCGTGCCAAGCCAACCTGGTACAAATGTAATGAATTTAAGGAACTTATTTAAACCAATGGGTATTTTTTAGTAAACTCGATAAACCCACTTAACAGCTGCTTGCTGCACTCGACGCGAAAATATGTCGCGTTGAAACGCGCGGGTCCACTACACGTAGCTCGACTTTGCTAACTACACGACCAAATGCGTCAAAAGCAAGTAGTTAATAACACGACCAACTGCGAGTAAAGCACGAAGTTAACTAAAACAATTTTCGAAACTTCCGCGTGCGTCATAGCAAGCGAACTTGCTCGAACTGTCAAAACAATAGTGGTGGGACGTGGCCAATTGTAATGAATCGATTTTAGAATCGGTTAGTTTTCAATTAGAATTCAGTTAGTGTCTATAACTGTTTTAATTTTTGGAATTATATTCTGATAACGTTGTTATTTCTGTGCTGATTTGTTAAAATAACTAGTACTTATATTTTTTACAGTTACGCTGATACGGCTTATAACATTCCATTGGTATTTGTTCTAAGCACTGGTTCAGATCCATTTGGAGCTTTCCAGAAATTTGCGACAGAAATGGGGATGCGCGAACGCCTACACTCCATATCATTGGGACAAGGACAAGGACCAGTTGCTGAAAAATTAATTAATAATGCTAAACCTAAGGGAGACTGGGTCTTCTTACAGGTAGCTTATATGATAGGCATCATCATCAGTCGTCTACACTATAAAATTAAAGTTTGTTCAGCAACAAATCAGTTAATAATGAAAAATATTTACCTTTTAGAATTGTCATTTAGCTGCGTCATGGATGCTGAACCTGGAATTGATGGTAGCTAATCTTTCAAGTGATCAAGGAATGCCACATGTGGACTTTAGACTTTATCTAAGTTCGATGCCTACACCAAAATTTCCAGTATCAGTGTTGCAAAATTCTGTAAAAGTGACTAATGAACCCCCGAAAGGACTAAAAGCTAATGTTAAAAGGGCACTTATTGAAATGGAAGAAGATTTCTTCGAGAATCACGGTGATCTAAATTAAATATAGCTAATTCGTTTTTTGTCTATTTAAATTACTTATTTTTGTATCCTTTTTATTTACAGTACTTGGACAAGACTGGCGGTCTATGCTCTTTGGAATTTGTATGTTCCATGCCATCATACAAGAGCGTAAAAAATTTGGCCCATTGGGCTGGAACATAACCTATGAATTTAATAATAGTGACCGAGAATGTGCTATGTCGAATTTACAAATGTTTTGTGAAGATGGACATGTACCCTGGGATGCTTTAGAGTACATAACAAGTAAGATCTATTATTTAAGAAAGCCTTTGATATGGTGGGGTATACGTAGTTTATAGGTACCTCTTAAAGTTTTACGTAAATTTTGTATAAACGTTAATAAACTTTTTGCGTTTACAGGTTCTATAACGTACGGTGGTCGCGTAACTGATATGTGGGATCAGCGTTGTTTAACAACTATTTTGAAACTATTTTTTTCACCTCCAATTCTGGAAGAAGGATATGCCTATTCGCGATCAGGGAAATATTACTGTCCTAGAGCAGATAAATTAGAACTCTTCAGAGAATATATTGAAACTTTACCTGTAATTGAAAGTCCTGAAGTATTTGGAATGCATGAGAATGCCAATATAGCATTTGAGGTAAATTCCAAAGCAAACGTATATTAAAAATGCCAAAAAAATATAGTAATCGTGGCTAATTATATTGTTTTTCTTTTTTCAGAATAAAGAAACTAACACTTTGATTCAAACAATAGTTGAAGTCCAACCGCGAGCGGGTGGAGGTGGCGGTGGCGATACACCAGACCAAATTGTGTGGCGTATTTGTGACCAGACACGAGCTGTAGTAGCTACTAAAATTGATAGAACACAAATAAATCCTGATCTTATGATACCTGACGATATGGGACAATTAAATTCGTTAACTACTGTATTGTTGCACGAAACTGACAGATTTAATACATTGCTTGGACTTATTCATTCGTCTCTCAACGACCTACAAAAAGCAATTAAGGTTTGTGTTAACTAGTTATATTACATAACTATAAACTCACTTAAATAAAATATCGAATACCTTTAAACAAGCAATTCTTGTATATATATAATCTGAATCTCGGAAACGGCTCCAACGTTTTCATGAAATATTGTATTCAGAGGGTTTCGGAGGCGTTAAATCGATCTAGCTAGGTTTAATTTTAAGAAAACATTAAATAAAAATAACGAGCAAAGCTCGGTCATCCAGGTCTACTAACTAGTTATGGGTGATGGATGACCAATAGAACGGAGAGGAAGTTAAAGTCGTGGGTGTGGAGGTGGCACACGTTGCATACATCTTCGCGAAATAGACACAAATAGCAGACGTAGCTCAAAAAGCCGGTTAATTAAAGTGGGACGGGGCCAGGCACGTTGCCCGTATGTCTGATGAATTTTGGGCATAGATTGCCACATCATGGGTCCCAACAAACAGACGACGACAACGTGGAATGCCTAGACGGAGATGGCGGGCGGGATAAGTTTATGGAATTGGGACGAACAAGCTCAGGATAGAGATAGGCGGAAGGAGAGAGGGGAAGCCTTTGTTCTGCAGTGGGAAAGTAGTGGCTGATAATAATAATAACAAGCTGACCCGACAGACACTGTCCTGTCAAAATTTTAATAAATCATATCGTGATCATTTTTCGTAATTGCGATATATTCCCGTTAGTATAACGCCATCTATTAAAAGTAATCTAAAGTTCTTATACATCGGCACGAAAAGAATGACAGTAGCACGCCATCTAATAAGAGTAATCCAAAGTGGCGATACCCATACAAAACTGCCAATTTTGAAATTTTCGATGTTTTCTTTGTTATTTGGAGTTTTTTTTAAACCATTCTGGTGTTAGAGATAGTGTTACCAGATGTCCCGCTTTTGGCAGGACGTCACATTTTTAGCCCTCTCAGGACGTGTCCCGCCAGACCCCTGAGCGGGTCGCCCAAAAACCCGCTTTTTCATTATAGTATTAATTGATAGTAGCCAATTCAGCACGGTAAACGTACTATGTGAGGAACGACTATCAACTATGTATGCGACGCGATGCACGGGAGTGAAAGCGAGGCAGGGAGGGGCGGAGAGGGCCATTTTGGCATATGGCATTGTGGAATAACATTTTTAAAACTCAAAACTTGCCTATGCCTAATCTCCTAAAGTTATACCAGTTTATGTCATCCATACCTGTATCGAATGCATCAACTGAAAGAGGGTTTTCTCTCAAGCAAATTCAACATGGACAGACAGACGTAATAGATTATCAATATATGAAGGCGGAGATTTAAATAAAAGTAAATTTTTAGCTGTCTTGTAAAAAGTTTTATAGATTTGTTTTAAAAGAAAAGAAAATGTTAAAAGCGGCAAAGTCAAGCACAAAATAAGTATTCTATAAAAATAATTTATGTTCATTAAAAATGTAAATAGTGTATCGTTGATTCCTTGAAGAAAATATTAGACAAGATAGGTAGTTAATAAATAATATAGTTTTGTTTATTTGTTTCATTAATCACAGAGAAAAGAAGTTTCCTTTTAAAAATAATTATGTTTTTCTTTCTATGTTAAGGCTTTTATACAGGTTGTGGTTTTGAACAGTCGCCATATTGTACACAAGTGTAGAACAAATACTTATAATTTAAATAAAAATATTAAAAAAAAATATTACCTATTGGTTGGTGTCCTATATCTTTCGTAACATCTCACGTTTCTATTCGAAATTCACATGTACTACTCCGAGGTCAACGACCGTTAACGTAAACAAACATTGCTGTCGTGGCTATTTAACGCTACTACATCCTATAAACTAAATAGGTACCTACGTTATTTAGTCTAGGTATGAATGTTACTTAGCCACTTCCTATTAAAAGTTTCTTGGTTCGATTCCCAGTTACTCGACAGAATTACTCGATTCAGAAAAAAATAAACTACGTACCTATGCTATTAGTATGTAGGTATGGAAATTAAATGAAATGAAAATGTGCTTAAGCAAAACTTTGACTTACCTATGTTACTCGTAACAAGTGTTCAAAATGTGCCCCATTACGAGCGATACACAAAGCAGCACGACGCCGAGAATTTTCTTTTAATTGGTTGAGAACGTAAATGTTTTCTCTCACCGTTTCAAAAGCGGACACCACTCGCGTACGCAATTGCACTACACTTGTAACCTCCTCAGAATACACTAGCCTTTTTACATCACCCCACAAATAAAAATCTAGCGGTGTTAGGTCCGGGGAGCGAGGAGGCCAAGACACTGGACCGCCACGTCCCACCCACTGCGATCCAAATGTATCGTTTAGGTAGCTGCGCACTACTTGTCCATAATGTGGTGGAGCACCATCCTGCTGGTAGAAGAGGTCTCTGTGGAATGCCAGTGGAATGTCCATCAACAGCTCATCTACAACGTGGTGCAGCAGATCTAGGTAGCTAAGGCTGTTGAGATGACCTTCAATGAAATAAGGCCCCAGTAAATAAGGGCCAATAATACCAGCCCAAACATTTAGGCTGAAACGTCTTTGGAAGGAGTCTTTTTTTGTGACATGAGGGTTCTGTTCTCTGTGTGCCCACCAATGCTCATTATGCACGTTGTAGACGCCGACCCTTGTGAACTGCGCCTCGTCAGTCCACAGAATATTAACGTGCTGATGTTCGAGGAGCCACGTACAAAACTCGACTCGGCTGGACTGGTCAGTGGGAAGCAAATCCTGAACTCGTCGAAAATGGAATGGGTGCTGCTGGTTCTTCTTCAACAAGCGCCAAACGATGGTGTGATCAAGGCCAAAGTGCCGCCCAGCATCACGTGTACTGGCGCGTGGCTCGTCGTCGAAGAACTGCAAGATCTGCTCCTGTAAGTCGACGGGCAGGCCCACGTTGCCTCGACCACTGGCGTGCGCTGGGATACTGAACTGCCCGTAATCCAGTAGGCGTTGTGTAGCAGCCAGCATCGTCGTTCGGGACGGCGTTGGTCGGTCTGGCCACCTCTCCGCGAACATCTGCACTGGCACCCCTCAAGCTGTTACCGGCGAGGGCATACATCCGCACCATTTCAACGTAGTCGTGATTAGAATAACGCGACATCGTACCTACGTTTGAAAACGGCCCGGATTTTTTTTGTCAAACGTGTGCGCGCGCTCGCGGCTAGCGGGAGACTGAGCGAGCGGCGACCGTTGAATCGTCGTCGGTTCCCGCTTTGAGCGGGTGGTGGCTAGCCGACAAAAGCCGGCGCAAGCGGCGGCATTTGTAGGCATTTGTTTTGCGCACCTATCGCAGAGCCAAAGTAGTAGCACAGCGTAGTATATTTAAAAGAATGACATGCAACAGAAACAAAATCTTTTTCGTATTTTTTTTTACGTATTTTTTTTTAATGGATTTATTATCAGTTACATTAACATAATCGCCTCCTTAAATTTGGCAACTGTTCAAAACCACAACCTGTATATATAAGTAGATAATTATCTTTTTTTTTCTGTCCCGATTTTTTTCGATCCCGATTTTTTCGTCCCAGTCCCGCTTTTTTTAGT
Organism: Eudonia truncicolella; assembly: GCA_949315975.1. NCBI lineage: Eukaryota > Metazoa > Arthropoda > Insecta > Lepidoptera > Crambidae > Eudonia > Eudonia truncicolella. The sequence goes on along the minus strand of OX438825.1, from coordinate 18,432,537 downwards.
TGAGGTCCCGTGAGGAGGTTGAGGAGGATATTTAGGAAAACGGATCTGGCTACGGATCTGGAAACGGATCTCTAACACTAGTTAGAGAGAACAATAAAAAACTATGTATTCAAATCAGTCAAGCCGTTTTTGAGTTTTAGCGAGACCAACGAACAGCAACAGCAATTGATTTTTACTTATATATATATTAACATAACTAAATTTAGTTTTGCTGAGTGAGTTTTATTTACCACCACCGTCCAAAAACTCAATAACTAAATGATTTCAATTTCTATTACTTTATAGGGAATTGTTGTTATGTCAGAAGCTTTTGAAGAAGTTTTTACAGCTTTTATTAATAACAAAGTTCCAGCAATGTGGCATAAAAAAGGATACAATTCTCTGAAGTCTTTGGGCAGCTGGATTCATGACCTCACACTTAGAGTTGATTTTATGGAGGTAAGTATTAATTAGATATAATCATAGTATGTAAGTGAATTATGATATTCTGATTTATTGTATTTAATGCGTAAAATCTGTACTTAACCCCAAAAACAGGGGTTTTAACCCTTAGGCACCACAGTGGTGCCTAAGGGTTAATTCCTCTAAGTCGGCATAAATTTCTCCGCTCTGCGAGGGAAATGACAGATAATAATTAAATACTAGGTAATATACTTATAAATATACTTTAACTTTTATTTTATTTTTAGAAATGGCTTTGTGAAGGGAAGCAGCCAAGCAGTTGGGTGTCCGGTTTATTCTTCCCTCAAGGCTTACTGACGGGTTCTTTACAGTCATATGCTCGACGTTACCGAGTGCCAATTGATGCTCTTATGTTTGATTTTCATCCTATTCCTTTTTTCTTATCACAAGAGGACATTTACAAAGCGAACAAAAAAAAGAAGGTAATTACTTGTGTTTTTCTAAATTATAACTTAAATTTAAAAGGGAGAAGAATTTGAACCCGTTGAATAAGTTAGATGATACCAATAGTAAACAATCTATCTAGGTCAGTGGTTCAAATCCCGCTTGTGAAAGTGGTATCAAATATTAAATATTATTGTATTGAACTACAAAATCGATTTACCGTAATCGATTAGGTGGTTTCAGTAATTTCAGTTGTAAATATACGTACATCTCTAGTTGTAGGTCAAGCCTTTACAGCCTGCGCAAAGGCTACAGCTGCGTTTCCTACAACCAATCAAAATTGTTTAATTTTAATTTGACCTTGATATGAACGGTTCGCAAACCCCGCGTCTTGTTAGTTAACTTTTAAGTAATCTGTGGTCTTGTGACGAAGATTATAATTTTAAATCAAGGATGATATTGAATATACTTTATTATCAATTGATTTCAATAGGTAGGTACAATACTTTTTGATTTCATAAAAATATTAAATTACAATATGAAATACTTAATTACAAAATGCAAAATATATGTATGTTGTAGATAACTCTGCTAACTTATTCGTGTATCAAGCTCCATCCTCCCGTCCGCATATTTATGCAACCATGCACATACAGATTGAACAAAGTCAACTCTTGGCCAGTTTGCACGAAACACGCGTCGGGTATCGGGTTGCTGTGCACATATTTTGCTTGCATTCATCAATGTTCCTTCGACGCGATGATTTTTTTGAGAGTTTGCTGTTGGTCTCATCAAGCCTTAAGCCAGCGTCCACCGGACTTTCTTGGGGCGGGCGGTGAGAAACTTAAAATGGTAGGTAAAATTAGGCCACCGTCATACGATTGTAGACGTTTAATACTAGCAGAATATACAATAGAAATAATGAAAGCCCGCTGGGAAATTAATGCAGAGTCCACGGTAAGGTACAGTCAACTATCCTGCTTGATTAAATATAAGTTCAATATTGCAATCGGTTGTTCTGTTTTCCTCAGAGCAATTTAAGGAAACTATGGTAGGTACCTATGTAGGGTGCATTGACGCTTGCTCCAAGCAATTATTGAGTGTAAATATAAATAATACACTATATGAGCAATACAAAATCTTGTTATGTAATTTTTGCATTGCCGGTGAATATCACCACATGTGAGACAAGAAATATGTAATATTATTTTACTTTTTATTTTGCTGCACTTAAGCTGAATTAAATATTTTATGTACCTATGTAATAAAATATGTACCTACGTTATAAATATGTATATTAAGCAAATCTGTGCTTCAGATGGCACCTTCAGCCGTTGTTGGTACCAGTTGTCATTGTAATCTTACAAGCCATCTAGTTAAAACCCAACCTGCATTGGGTCAGTGTGGTGGGTTATGGCCCAAACAGTGGGACGTTTATGTAGGCTGATGATGAGATGACATTTATGTCAATGGACTAGCCAAGGACCATGCTCCTCCGTCAGTATCAGGCGTCGCGACGCTGTCAATTAAATTAGGTAGGTATATGAATCATACAAACCAGTAATGCCGATTGCGGTTTGCAGTTACCTTCAGTCTGCAGTCTCCATCGGATTCGTACCTTTATCTCTTTATCATGGTCTAATAAATACTCTTAGCCAGGACCCGTGTGGTTGTTTATGGCCCATTCTCCCTAGCCATTCATAGGGAAGGCTCGTGCCCCAGCAGGGGGTCATAAAATCAGCTAATGATGATGATGATGATGATGATGATGATGATGATGATACACCTACGCGTACGTTTTACTTTTTTGACAGTTTGCTGATTGCCATAAACGGCATTTTCAGCTTCACCGAGCTTTTTTGGGGGCGGCGAGAAACTTAAAGGGTTCCTTAAGCCGTGTGAAACGAATCACCTTCGGAGAATTTCTAGAAAAAACGGCATCAGGCACTAGTGCGTGTCCCCGTGCCCTACTATATTCTCCGAAGGGTTCTATTCGGTTCGTGTCAACCGGGCCGTGGTGGTGAGTGAGAGAAGCGCCCAGGTACATGTCTGTACCTGGTCCAGAGCGCGTGTGAACCGGCGTCGTACCCCCTTGTTCTACGGGTACGGTATCTTGGGTCTAAACTAGTTTGCATGTGTGGTGGCATTTAGAGGATCGGGCGAGGGGGCTACGCTTACTGCTGCCTATAAGTAAAGCTTGATATTGAATGTTAATTCAAATGATTTCTTTCTAGTTGAGTCAATAATCAGAGTTAGAAATATTTATTTGTAAGAAGTAATTTAGTATTACAATATAGAAGTTGTAATGGTACCAACGCCTACACATCAGACTGCCACAAACTGTCAATGGACTTTAAATTGTAAATGGCATATGGTTGAACATTTATTGGAGAAATTTGTCAGTTTTGGATCGGCTGATGTGCATGCGTCTGTATGTCATTGTGTGTAGGAGGATGCTCTGAACGTGTACGGAGAGCTGACGGTGCCCGAGGACGGCGTGAACATCCACGGGCTGTTCATAGACGCCGGCCGCTGGGACATGGAGGCCAACTGCCTCGTGGACGCGCTGCCAGGTGAGGCCGAGCCCTCTGCCGGGTCGACTTACCACTTACCATATACCGAATTATCGACCACTTGTATCTGTGTTGTGCGTCGGAGCAGGGATGATGAAAAGTACTTAAGCCTATTTATTACTGTCCCAATGCTGCCAGCATGCTGGGCAAAAGCCTCCATCATTGAATCCAAGTCATCACTACAATCGATGGGTAATGGCTTATTTGTTAGGTATGTACACTAAGGGCCTGTTTCACGATCTACAAGTAAGTTCCCATTAGCGTTTACTTGACAGATATTCCATACAAAACTGTCACTTTATCTGCCAAGTATCTCCTAATCACGCATTGTGAAACAGGCCCTTATGATAACCAAAGTGACATTATTTATTAAATTAAGCTTCATATATAGTCACTTTTACGACAAAATGTTATTAAAACGTTCAAATAATTGTCTAAGAGGCAGGGTCGACTTAACACCATCCACTAGTATCTCCGAACATAAGACTCCCAAATGCAAATAATTTATTAAATAGAAGCTTTCACAGGCAAATATTGTAAATTCATAGGTATCTAATTTTAAGTAAACTTCTGGTTGCCTTGTGAGTGCTATTCACTATTTGAACTCATTACCTACGTCAGCGAAAACCATGTGATGGTATTGCATTAAAGCTGCGCCTCCTGGGTGCCCAGTTAGAGTTTTGTTTACTATCCGTATTCATTCAATTAAATTTACGAAAACGAACATTTCTATGGCATCATTTTAACTTCTCTCGTATGTCACCAAGAGGCACTGCTTGCAATGCCATACTGATTTTCGCTTCGTCAACGTGATTAAATGTCAAATGAAACTCTAGACAACCCCGCTGAGAAGCGTGGGGAATTAAATTTTTGCTGTACAAATTCTCGTTTTCGTCAACGTGACCGAATTAATTCGAATGGTAGATAATACTTGCGCTAGGCAATCTGAAGCTCCAGTAGAACCACAGTTGAAAAAGTAAGTAAGGTTAGCTACAGTTTGTATGGAATCGAATCAGCGTCACCTATAGTGATAATTTATGTAACAGCTTCAATGCTATACAAATCATACATTTTATTTTATGGGTCGCTCAAAATATTTAATCTTTTCCTTAGTAGCGCGAGACCCTGAGGTCGAATATGCTGGAAATCTCCTGTCCTCCTTTCCTTGGGTTTAGCCATCTGGGCGAGAGGGAGGGGTATATCCAGTTGAATCCTTGTATTCAACGCCCGCCGCACCGAACGCTAACGAGTCGGGACCGTGCGAACACGCAACCGGGACGCCTATATACTCGCATACAAATTAATACTATACATAATAAATTACACGGTCGAATGATGAATTAAACTCTTACTAAGCACTCGGAGACAAATCTGTATAGCCTTTTTGATTAGTAATACTCGAAGTACTAGATTCCCGATAAGCGAAAAAAGACCACAAAATTACTGTATTGTGATTTTTTTTTTCATATCAGGAAGGTCGCATTAAGTAGTACATAACATAGTATTAAGTATAAATATTAATCAATCTGAATTTACCTTTATGTTCGAAGTTTAACGTTTATATTACGCTGTTGATGCTATAAAACCTATTAACATTATGGATATTTAGATTGTATTGAGCACACGCGGGTATTTTCGTGATGCATATTTGTTCCGGATGCTTCTAGAACAATTATTGATCGAAGATGGCACTCCTAACGAGTTGTCTACTACAGGGCAGATGAACCCGCCGCTGCCGGTGGTGTGGTTCCAGCCGGTGCTCGAGCTGCCGAAGCCCGACCCCCGCTACGACGCGCCCCTGTACAAGACGTCGGAGCGCGCGGGCACCCTCTCCACCACGGGGCACAGCACAAACTTCGTGCTGCCCGTGCTGCTGCCTGCCAACCAGACGCCAGACTTCTGGATCATCCGCGGCACCGCACTTCTTACGCAGATCACGGATTAAGTTACCAAAAAAAGTAAATACTGACAGGGTAGGAGGGGAATGGGGTAACCCAGTATCACACTAGCGTGAATTAAGTTATCAGCACCCATCGCAGTTACCGTTTATGCTAAACCTAAGTATTTATATTTGGCTCAGCAATATTAGACAAATCAGTAGCATGTTAAGGAACTATATTACTGTATTTTTATAAATGGTGTAGGTGTATGTGTAAAACCGAACATGAAAACATAATCTTGAATTTGATATACCTATTGTTTTCTAAAGTTTACGCGAACACTACACATTGAAATGAAACTACTTTTACGGATCTACTCGCGTTTATTTTACACATTAGTTTTAAATAATGTTTATCCTATCCTATCCTATATATTATATTATATTTATGGGAGACCTAGTCTCCTGTTAATTAAACTAATGTGTAAAATAAACGCGAGTAGATCCGTAAAAGTTGTTTGATATACCTTATCTTGATATATCTTGTATATAAATTATAAACTAAATGAGGAGTCGTTAAACTTTAAAAGTTTCTTCATATTTATTAATATATTTTTGCGGTACTTACCTAATGCCCTTTCGGCCCATAAGGTCCTATGTGTCAGAATGACAGCAGCATTAAAATGTCCAGTTTTACAAAATGACCAAAGTTTCAAAATGTCCAGTTGCACAAAATGACCGGAGTATCAAAATGTCCAATTCTCTTTGGTAACTATTAGTGTAAACTTTTTAAATAAATGAATCATACTGGCATCATACTATCTATCCTTCCTGTATTCGTTGATATGTGGTTGATATGGTTCAAGTTCTAGAAGGGTAAATTCTAAAATTCCAAAGACGCCAAACATATTTATTTTTATAAAATGCTTACTAAGGAAATCCGTACAATATGATTATAAAATAATGAATGTTTTATTTAATAAAACCATTGAAAAAGAACAGAAGAAACCGCGACATTTATTTTGACAAAAAATTCAGAAAGTATTTATATAAGCTTGAAAACCTTAGATTAAAACAAAAAAGTTGAAAACTAAGAATTATCACCTCTTCAGTTTTTAAGGAAAATTGTATTTTATACTTCGGTACTTTATAAATGTCGTGAAGTAGGTATAGGGACATTTATTTTTGTGCACAAACTATTTTTATCATTATGTTATACGGAGAGAGCGTATTTTTAAGTTTTATTGTTTCATTCTATTAAGCCATAAGTTATAAAACATAATTTTATTTAAAAACTAATTTTATGATACTCCTGTCATTTCATGAAACTGGACATTTAAAACCGATCATATTGTAGAACTGGACATTTTGATACTCCGGTCATTCTGACACATATGACCTTATGGGCCGAAAGGCCTTCATTAATGTTAATCCTTTACAGATCTTATAATGACCCAATATAAAGTAGGTAAGTTTTTAGATGATGCATTATCATTGGATCAAACGTATATAGACTAACCTACTATACAGGTTGTTTTGCGTGTTTTTATATTTAATTTCAAATTACAATTTGTAACTATACCTACGCGGAAAACTTAACTGCATAAAGCAGACTGACGTGCGTGATACGGGTTGGGTAATATAAGTTATCTGTTGGTTACGAGTAGCCAGCACGCCTAGGCTATTGCCGTTGCGAGACTTATAACTGCTCTGCAAAAATTGATCCTTGCAATGCGCTGTTGCAAGTAGAAAGGCTCTAAAAGGCCCGAGCATTCTATAAATCGACCGTCTACAATAGAATTGTAGTACCTACACTTACAAATGTTATGGATATTTTTTTTTATTTCATTGAGGGAAGATATATTGTAAATATTTAGCACTTATATTATTTTCCCATATTTGCTATTATAACCATTGAAATAAGATTGAAGCCCAATGAACAACACTAAAACTGCTGTAGTTTTAATTTAACGATAATTTTAATATGTAAACCGAATTTACCGTGCATTGACAGCAAAATGTAAAAACCAGTATTTTGTTATAATTTGTTGTCTGCTAGAAAGCGGATCTTGTTTTATATAGCGTTAAATAAAATAATAATTATGTTATTAGTAATATTATATAACGAGCTGTTGTTTTAATGGATTGGTATATCAATTGCAAAGTTGTATCATTCATAATATAGTTGAGTTGTTCGGTTTAGGACAGATTCTGTTTAGGTCAGATTCTGTTTGGGACAGATTCTGTTTAGGTCAGATTCGGTTTAGGACATATTCTGTTTAAAAAGACAGATTCGTTTTAAGACAGATTTTGTACTGTCAAAAAAAAAAGTACATGGATGTAAACTTATTTTTTGATTTTATATGGCAGGCAAATTTATTGGTTAGTTAGATTCATGTTAGGCAGGAGACTAGAACTTAAGAAAGTAAGGCGTGATTAAAATTTGGGTAAAAATTTTTTCTGTATGTATCAGGGTAACATAAATCCTAAAAGCTATAATCATATTAGTACAGACCTACTAAATAAATTACAATGATGGAAATGCGAATAGGTTTAATGTATCTACTACCTATTTCGTTCTAGTCTAAGCTATAAATAAAAATACAATTAATATTTACCCCATAACGGCCATGACGATTATTACTTTACCACTTTTGACTGAAACTTCCATTAACAATAAAACTTTTTGCGCTCTTTTTTAAGAAAATGAAATAATATATCCGAGACACATCATTCTTAATTTCTTTTCAAAAAGCCAAATATCAATTTTCATGTATTTTACTTCAAAACTGACGGACTTGTCTTATCTTACTGTCATACAAACTATCACCCCCAATTTGATCCCCTTAGGGGATGGTTTCCGTAAAATCCTTTCTTAGTGGCTGGTTACGTCACTCAATTTTAACCTACAGTCCAAAGTTCATCTAATTAGCTTCAGTGCACTGAAGCTAATTAGCTGCAGCAGACCACTGCAGTGGTTTCAGCTCGGCGATGATGAATTAGTAATAATCAGGACAAGTGATAGTGAGTAGGTATGTTTTTAATCCCTTATGTACCTTATGGGCAATTTCACTGTACTTCTATATAAAAATATGAAGTGTGCTATATTTTATTATTTATTATTCTCTTAACCGAACAACTCAGTTTAGGTTACTAACTAGAACTTATTATATTGCTTGCGCTTTTCTGCCAAGTTATAATATGCAATGCTTAGCAGCTCTTTTTTTCACGGATAAACTAAATTATTATAATATTAATAAATTCATTTATTTCGACCAACTTAGGATCATGCAATTACACTGCATCAAAATGCATGCACAAACTTGATATAAATATGAATCAATGATGTGTGATTATAATAAAATATTAAAATATACTTACATGATTCAGTTTTCTAATTTTTTATTGATTTGATACACTTTTAAATTATTTTTTAACCATTTTTATTGAGATTATTAAATTATATTATTTTATAGCGTTTTTCAAGTTAGGTCTCGTTTATTTTGTATGATTAGAATGTTATATTAGAGAAAAATTTTGATGACGAAATATACATTTAATTGCTATTATAATTTATATTTAATAAATAATGTGTAGTTATGGTTTCAAATTGGCGTAAATTATTTATTATTTTTTCGAATCACCTGTTAATTGATGTAAGTATGTTACCTACATTACGAGACATCAGTTACTAAGCATTCCTAAAATGTCAGTAGGTACAATACAAATTTGGCTATATTGCAATTATATTTTAACGATTTGTTTAATGTAAACTTGAAAAACATTGTAAGCGACAGACGTCAACATCATGCACTTAAGCGCGCGGGTCCTTTACGCTGCAAGCACTGCATTAAACGCGCACCATTTTTAAAGATACAATTGACTAGGCTTTGGTTATTGCGTTGAAACAATCATCGGTATGACACATTACTATTAAAAGAAGTACCCTGACTCGTCAAACGCAATACAGCTTAAAGGAACCGCGCGCTTTACTTACCAGTCGTTTTAAAATTCATCTTGCAGTATTACTTACAATAGCTATCTGTGTACTATTAAAATCTGTAGTGATTAGCTAGACAAGCCAACGTCACTCAAGGAAGGAAGAAAAGGTAATAATTAATACCAATATTATTTATTTGAAACTGATTTATTTATTTACTCTGGTTAAAACATTGTTTTTCTAACATAGTCAGAAACAACAACGATGTTATGGGGAACATGAAAAAAAAACGTAATAATAGCGAGCCCTGTGTGGAGGCGACGCCGGTCGCATTAGATAACTAGTAATATAATTGCCTAATTATTGCCTAAGTATACGGCGGGCTGGCGCAGGCCGCCCCACGAGCGCCCGCCGCAATCCCCGGGCTTGCTTCATACAGCCCTAAATAACAAATTACGTGTAACTATAAACATCGTGCACCTAAATAATTACATTTATATCTCCACACAGACCTACATACACAACAAATTATTTATTATATTACGTGTGAAAGTGAATGAATATCACAGTACTTAATTCTGTTAATTTATACAGGTTGATGTTCAATTTCAACATTTTAATTTAAATTGTTAGCCTTAACATTAAAAAGAAAATAAAAAAAATACCTAGACCGGAGCTGGTTTAACTAATTAGTCATTCGCTAATGTAACTTGTATAAACAAACAGTTTCCTTGGCTTCCGTTTCACGTTGCACTCTCAAATCAGAAAGCATGCAAATTATTGCGATTCATAATAATTAAGCTTATATGATTTTTTAATAAAATCAACTAATATAACTACATGAATTTGTGGTTACTATAATAATAATAATTATTAATCAAAAATACCTGTTCTTTACAAAGTTTACACAATGATTCGGCTAAAATGTAGGTGCGCGAGCAGTGACAGGTCGCCCGCGCGGGGCTTCTGCAGTCACCGCCGAAGCGGATGCTATGCAATGAATAGAACTATATAAGATAGAACTATATAAAAACAAATGTCTAAGAAAGTATTATTTAATAATTTAAATCTTTACAATAAACACATCATTACAAAGCACTGTACCCTTACAACTGACCAATGAAAAGTATCACTATTAATCATCTCATGACCTCGCTGAATATAAATAGGAAACATATTAAAGCCACCCTGCCGCAGAGGGCGCGTGCGGGCGAGTGCGGTCGCGGTGCGGGCGCAGTGCGGGCCCGGAGCGGCCGGGTCTCGCTCGCGCGGCCCGCTACTTTCAACTTAACCTATCTACATAAACGAACGTTTTATTACAATATACACTCTCATTTAATTTAACGAATAAATGAAAATTCATGTCAAAATATTTAGATCCACCCTAAAGACGAATGACGTCAGAATACTAGTAATCAAAAAATTGACCTCTAAAGCAAATCCTAGTGAATTTCACGAGAATGAAGGCTTAAAATTTAACATCAAATCACACAACACAACAGTAATCATTCGATCTAAATTACATAGAAAAAGAACGGAATGAACAATGTTTAGCATTGATGGGTGTTCGCACCCCGAGCGGGGTGGGAAATGCAGCGGCGGCGGCGGCAGCGGCGGCGTCGGCAGCGGCGGCGGCTTCAGCGGCGGCGGCTAGTCCTCCGACATGAACGAGTTCTGGGACTTGAGCTCCTCCAGCCGCGTGATCTGCTGCCGCAGGTACATGATCCTGCGCAACACAATCGCTCTTACTGCCTGCTCGCTCACCACAATGAAAGCAACAGCGCGGCCACAATACCAAGTCAGCAGTGAAAGGATATAGGCGTCGCGACGCCAATATCTGGCGACGCGTCGCCGCGAGAACGAATCGGCAGTGAATCCATGAAGCAACACACACCATTCAACGCTTAATTCCTGTTGCGTTCCTTTGAGGCTTTTCCGCACACTCATATCATGCTTTGGAATCAGAATATTCTTACGTTGCTTCATGTCATAAGAAGAATTGACTACATCTAAAGTCGAAGCGATGCCAATCAGTCGCATTGCGAAAGACTGGATTTAAATGAATTTTTTATTGGCAAAAATTTATGTAAAAACTTAGTTATGGTAAACAAGGATTTTCACAATATTTGAATATTGTCCTCACACACGCTTTCATTGTGGGAAGGACAAAATTATTCATAAAGTAATTAGTGTAGCAATTTCACAATAATTTCCATATAATATACTAGTGGTCACCCGCCCGCTTCGCTGTGCGAATATAATGAATCAATGAATGCTAATCAAAATAATTATTAGGTTTACCAACATCATATATAGCCTATCATTTGCACAATCTCATGTTCTTAGTACATACAAATTTTCATCAAGAGCCGTCACCCGCTAAACAATTTTTTTAATATAGCCTATTATTTGCACAATCTCATGTTCTTACTACATACTATTTTTTATCAAGGTCGGTCAAGCCGTTCTTGAGTTATAAGAGGACATACAGACAGACCGACAAAAATTTCAAAAATAGTAGAATTGGTGTCAGTGTGTCTTAAAACGAATATTTATCCTAAAATTTGTCAGAAAAATTGCATGAACAGACAGAGCCTACAGATTTATATAGTAGTATAGATAAAGATGACGATGTAAAGTATGACGAACTGAAAAAAGAAGAACCGACTTAGGCCCAATTTTTTAATCCTCAGATAAGTCTTAACTGAAGAATAAGATTGTCATTGTGACAAACTTTAACTGATGATTGAAAAATCAGCCCTTATTGTATTTCGATTCAATGTTTTGTTTATCTTTCTAATACAATACTTTTAGCCTGCTGTAGATAGCAGCCACTAGTGTTTTAATTGTATTAAAAAAAAAGATTTTTTTTAACGTGACTGACACGTTTTATAAGAGGCGAAAAATATACAATACAACATTGGCCTAACTAGTACCTGCTATCTTCTCAATTTTTCTCACTCTATGTATGGCGTATGACCAATCGAAAAAGAAGACCTATTGGTATAGAGCACAATTCTGAAACTACTACTAAATTATAATACTCATAAATCGCAAAGCTCTTAAAAATACATTATTAGGACCTCTATCTATTCCAGACAAACTCACTGGTTTTCTTTTAAACACCCATTCAAAAACCTTGGACCTACACCGATGTGTAAGGGTGTTCGTTATATTATGTAGCAGAATAAATATTACTAATATTGATTTATATTCATATAATAGAATATATTCAAATATTAGGCACACCTAATACTTAGTATCTAAATGTTAATTTTCACAGCTAACAAAAAGTTACTTATTGCGCCATCTATTGGAGCCTGCGTAAACTAACTAGTCCGAAATGGCCGCAACCGCAACTGTCGTTGAAATTGTGTTTTATCGCAAAGGTATAATAATATTATTGTTGATCGCTGGATTTTAAATTAGAGCAGGACAAAAGTAATAAATATTAATTTTGTTTCGTCCATAAGGAATTATTATTAAATTAATATTATTATTATTTAATATTTTTAAAATTCAAACGTTCTTCGCTCTGCGCTTTATTTGTTTTCGGTTCATTCGTTCGTTAGTGCCGGTTTGCTCGGTGTTATATTGTTTGTTATCATTTACAGCATAATGTATACTGCAACGAGCCAACGATTGACGCAAAGAAACAACACAATTAACGCAACGAACGCTCGAAGAAGTTTTTGTGGATAACTAAACATTAGTTCTAAACTAATATATTATAGCTTAAAAAAATATTAGGTTATTTTGAAATAGCATATCGTTGTAATGGGTTGGCAATATGTAGCCGTTGTGAACACTCACCGTAGGTAAGGTTTGTGTAGGTCCAAGTAAAAGAAAAAAGGTTAGATTTTTCGCAATTCCCACGCGATCACGGGTACTTACGCGGACTATGAGCAGCCATACATGGGCAGATTGAAGCAGTCAGGATGCGACTGCTTCACGCTGCGACTGCATAGTGCGTAGTAACTACAGTTTTTTATTTACAAACATATGGAACCGCTCAAGCAGTTGCGTAGTTCACTATGCAGCTGCAGCTTGCAGCAGTCAATCGTGACTGCTTCAAGCAAGCTGCCCGTGTTTGGCCAAGCCGTCTAGTTTACATTAATAAAAATCAATTGGGTAGTTGACTGGTTAGTCAATATAGAAACTTTTTAACAACTGTCAAAACGATTATTTATAATAGTGATTGTATTAGTAAACCAACAAATGGGATTAAACTTCATGTCTGCGGTTTTGTTTTATTTTCTAAAATTTATATTATGTCAAATATTAATGTGAAATAATGTGGTTCGTGAGTGTGCATGAGTTTTGAGGTGTTGGCAAATGAAACAAAACAGTGCAACGCCACTTTTCAAATTCTTTCAAGAAGTCTGCGTGAGGACTTAGTAAAGCCCCACCCACATCTTTACTCAGTAACTCAAGGGGTTGGGGGGTATATCATTTCTCACTTCCCATTTTATTAATATCATTCATCATCATCATACTGGAAGGAAATATTGTATATTTATATATTACTTGTAAGAAGAATTAATTTGACACTGGCTAAATGTGCTAATCGCACGAAGCCATCAACTAAAGGAAAAAATAAATGGGATTAGCAAACTATGACGCCACTATTTTTTTCCATCAATTGAGTATTTATTAATAACTTTTTAGGTTACAGAAATTCATGCTTAGGTCAAATAAAAAATTGGTTAATGTTGTAAAGAACTGTTACGTGATTTCATTTATACGTTTATTGTTCTGGAATTAATTGTTGTTGTTGTCAACTACCCAATTGCCATAAGTATGTTATAACATCATTTGAGAACGGCTCGACCGATTTGGCTGTTTATTATGTTCGTAATTGGCAGGATACGGTTTGTGAAAAAAAAAACTTTTTGACCGCCACAGCATAAATGCGTCGCCAAGCATTCAATTCAGAGTAAAAACATGCAACAGGAATAGGGATTCCAAAATTTCCTTTATCCTTATTTTGTGCTTTTGTAAACTTAGATATTATTGATTATTACCGTCGTCCGTCGTTGGCGTACAAGGCACGCTATCGCTTGTCGATTACCAACTGTAGCGGTCAAAAGGTTTTCGAGCTGATAAAACCATGGCCGAGTACGAGTGTTCTCAAGCGGACGAAGTCGCGACGCGAGCGGGCCGCTAGTATGTGATGCAATAACAAGGTTCGCAGGCGTCGTGCGGACTCACTTTTGTTCCTGCAGCGTCGCCTGTATCTCCGTGTGGCGTACGACCGAGCGCGAACACTTGAGCTCGGCGGAGACCCGCGTGCACTGCAGGCACCCCAGCTGGTACGCTTCCTCGGTGAACTTGTGGGCCTGGCGGACACAAACATGTTTCAGCCTGCTACGGAGCTATGGCTGAATTGTAAACTATCTCTGATAAAATATATAGCATTAAAGTCATTTTGCCCTCTATTATTGACCCCGGTCTTTATAATTGGGACAGGGTAGTGGCGCCAGTGTTCGACACTAAGCCCAGTGCTCAACACAGTTTTCGTCGCTAATATAGATAAAAGACTAATATAGATTTTCATTGAAACTTTACGAGATGACAGCTAAGATGCAGATGGTGTGTATTCAATTGTTTGCTAAGGACTAGAACCAGTTGATAACAGCTATTTATAATGATTAAAAAAGCGAAGGAGCCTTACAGTAGTCGCCGGATATGTATAACATTTGACATCTCACCTTTTGAAATCAATATTACAATAGAAAATAGAATTAACAATTATATTATTTTCTCTTTTATTCATTTTTTTCTCTCTTTTTTTCCTTTTTTTTAATATTGTTTAAACGTCTATTACTCACGAAATGGTTGAAAATGTTGAAATCAATAACACAATAGAAAATAGAATATAGATTTACAAAAAGTAACATTGAACAAATACGAAGTCGATGACGCAATTAACGCGGCCGGTCTGTGATTGAAAAGCACAAGCAACTTTCACCGTTTCGTCCACCAGGGGCCCCTAGCCTGATCCCCCAGGGGATCCTCGTGAACTCATTAGTTCATCAGGATCCCTTTTAATAAAAAGTAAGTAAGGACAACGTCAGACTGGTTATTTTTATTTACAGAAAATTATTCAACAATTTCTAAGAAATGACCTTCTGTTATATCGTTATTTAATAATACTAGCTGCGTTTCCTGTACTAACTTATTAATTTTATATGTCTTGCGAGCTTTTTTCGGTTACCTTAGCTTTTGTTCAGCATCTCTTTTTAAGAGCGTGCATTCAATTTCGCGTAAGTCAAAACCCCCGCGATCTCGTAATCGTGTTGTAGTGTGCGCGCGTACACATAGCTTCACATCAGCTTGGCAGTAGCACAAAATAAGGTGACCCAGAAGATAATCTTAATACTTAACGCGCTCAAGCAACGCACACATAGGCAGCTCGATGCGATCCGAACCTTTCGGAGAATCTAGTAGGACAAGGGGACGCGCACTAGTGCGCGATGCCGTTCCCTCTAGAAAACCTCCGAAGGTGATTCGTTTCACACGGCTTGAGGGACCCTTTACGTTCCTCGCCACCCCCAAACAAGCCCGGTGAAGCTGAAAATGCCGTCTGAGACAATCAACAAACTCTCTCAAAAAAAAAAAACTGGCAACCACTCACAAACACGGATCTCGGAACTGCTCGGAACATTTTGAGCGCAGCTGTTGCAAGATTCCGTGTCCGTGATAGGTTGTCTATGTGTGCGTTGCTCGAGCGCCAATGTGTAAAGCTTAACTTCTGCAGTCTCTTTATTTTGTTCAATAACGACGGTGACGTGCACTGTCGTAGGAAAAATTTTGATACTTTCATTATTTATTTGTACAAGTTTGTTCTATTTAGTGAATTTGGCATATTCGTAAGTTCAAGTATTTATCTCTTTTATTATGTCATTTTAGAAAACTATAACTAAAAACTGAAAAGATAAATTGTTAAGAAAAAAATACGAAACGTTGGAGTATCTCCTCTTGATTCATAAAAAAATATAAATGTATAAACAAAATTGGCTTATCATTGTAAAAAAAATGTTTAAATGTACTAATTTAGGCAGTTTTGATTTTTTAGAAAAAAAATAATGTCATTGGATTGACATTATTATTGACAAAATCATTTTTTATACAAGAAAATTGCTTGTTTGTTGTTTTTTGTGCAACTAAATGTACTAGCCAGTTCGAAAAAGGTTTCTTTTTTAAATCAAAATAATGTACGTGTTTTTAATATGTATTAATCGGATCCTTTATCTTATCTAGTGCATTATTGATCGAAGGCTGATAATGATATATAGGGTGTTTGGTAATATATGTATAATCCCGTAACATAGTCATCTAACAAAGTTCAAATAACACCGTGGTAACATACAAAATCGTATTTATGAAGACTTACTTTTCCATACAAAAAAAATATTATTTATTTTAAAATTTATTTTATTACATTATTTTTGTTCAACCCTTACATGTTTTGACTTTGTTTCGTTTGGACCATGAGTTTGTCGACCAAGAACTATGTATTAGCTAAAGCTAGAGTTGTCACTTTGCAATTTCACTAAGTAAAAACAACCTTAATATTTCTACTATATGGTGCTTTTCAGGTATGATTATAATTTTCCTGATTCCTATCCTCTGCCAATGTGGCAAATACGGCTAATTGTTATATTCGGAATTATACAGGTATTACCATACACCTTGTATATATGAAAGAATAATGCGATAGCTGACCTGCTTCTCGAGTATGTCGGCTGGCCAGCCGGCGACGTGCGCGCTGAGGTCGGTGCGCACGTAGTTGACAAGCGACGGCGTCATCATGGGCAGCGCGTGATTAAGCGTGCCGCCCACCACCGACGAGTAGCTGCCCAGGCACTCCACTGGCCGGAACGACACGTCATTATTAATTTGTCCACTAATTACTTATTATGACGACTAACTAGGGTAACAGTGTTAGACATTTAAACGCCAATTCCAATAATTCTCGTCGTCAAAAAGGTAATTAGTAATTTGTGAACTAATTAGGTAACTATTATAACCACTAACTGGGGTTACCAGTGTTCGACACTTTAACGCCGATTCGACATAATTTTCGTCGTCAAAAAGGTACATAGATTTTCATTAGAGGTGGTAACTATGTATTAAATTGTTTTTAAATAATTAAATCAGTAACTGACACCTATGATTAAAGGAAAAAATGTCGTTTATTGGTTTTTGTCGAAAACTGGTGCCATCAAACACGCTTACAAATGATGTCAGCCATTTGACAACCTTCTTCGAGATAAATCGAAATTGATAAATCGAACTAGTTAAATTCACGCGAGCAGCGGCCAGCAAAGATTGTATGAAAGTCGCGTTTAGTGACCAGCAATGCAGGTATAAGAAACTATAATTGCCCTGTTATTTAAAAATGGAATAAACTGGTTTTTTCCGATTCTTTTATTATTTATATTCCGTTTATAGTAAAAAATAAAGAAACAACATAATATTGGTGCGCGCAAAATTTTATTCTACTCCATCAACTGGTGTAGTTGATAATGTTCTACTCGTATCTTTTCTATAAAGTTTTCATTATTAATTTATTACTATAGTTTAATCAAAAATTAATGTCTGTCTACACAATTGCAGCTAAATTATATAAACACTTGTTATTCTAGCGTCAAAAACAAAATCTTTATCCTGTAGTCACGAGCATTATCATGTAAACAATGTAACTCATCTTACAATGGAATAAGAGTTGAATCTAGGCAAAACTGTACACATGTTTATGCTCGTGACTGTACCAAAATATTATAAACTCACTTTTCCTGGGCAGCGCTGTTTCTAAGTGTAGCGGGGGTGCGTGCGGGTCAGTGTTTTCCGAGTGCGTGGGCGTCGGGGGTCCGGCATCTCGGTGCGGGGTTCCGTCCCTGCTGGTGGGCGTCGCGCCCCCGTTGTTCGTGGAAAGGACCATCGGGACCGCTACTATGCGGGGTAACGCCGCCGCTAGCAGCGACCCGGTCTGTAAGTACAAATAAACAACTTTGGTAAATATTTTATTTGTAGTATGTGCATCGAAAGTGATACTAGTTAAAACACGGCTCTAAGTGCCTTACAAATAAACAAAGAATAAAGTCCGAATAGTTATTCCGTGTTTTGTCTCTATTATTCAAATCTGAAATAACGTTTACGTGACAGGAACAAAACACGGAATAACTAATCAGATCTTATTCTCTGTTTATTTGTAAGGGGGAATATAATAATATTCTATAATATTCAGCATATTAATAAGTAAATCTTATCAGTTTAAATAAATATTTTCCGTGACTGTTCCATTTTGCTGGAGAGGAAAGCTTTTATAGTAATTGTAGTATATAACTCAGTATCTAACTAGTTCTTATCGGTGGTGTAAAAATTCCAAGAGCGGTATTAGAAGCCACTCCCTCTGACATCAGGCACTACCATTGGGTAGTTGACTGGTTAGTCAATAGAGGAACTTTTTTGCAAAATGTCAAAACGATATTCTGTATGGGAATGGAAAGTATGACGTCACTATTTTTGAAGTAAGTTTTTTTTTTGATACAGAAAATCATGCTTAGTTCAAATAAAAAATGGTTGAATTTTCAATGAGCTGTTATTAATTATTGTTGTTGGTAACATCCCAATCACAGTCAAGTCTCAAACATACACACCTGTTGATTTGAATTGTCAAGAACAACGACGGGCGGCACGGCATTGTTGTCCGAGTTATTCCGCATCGCGGCGTTAGTATCTCGGGCGCCATACGAGTTCTCCGAGAGCGGTGTACTCCGGTCCGGAGATATGTCCATGTCTTGTAATGATTGTCCATCTGGAAAACAACATAGATAACATTCATAAGTTTTGTTGGTGTTGTACAGATACAAAAACATTTCCTTTAGTTAATTATATTGACGTTTGGTATCGTTCCCACCGATCCGATCCGAACCCCTCGGAACATCTAGCAGGAAGAGTATCACTAGAAACCGTCTGACGGTGTTTAAGTTTCTCGCTCCTAAAACGTCCAGTGACGTAGTGTCTTTTTGTAGTGTGACTTTATCTAGATTCTTACAAACATATCAGGGTGCCGTGTGCGTTTTACTTGCCATTCGACCACGTTAACATATAAATGAGAATTTGCATGACTAAATTTTAGCTATCCTCGTTTGTGGCTGCTGTTTCCATAGCACACACATTCTTGTTTTCGTTAAGGAATGGCATATTAAACTCGCACTAGGCACTCTGGTAAATAAATCTAAGCATTTGTTTGTAATAAACATTCTAGTGAATGTGAAACTCTGTCAAGCAAATGCACACACAGCTTTAGCATTTTTTGAGATGTTTGGTTCTATTCGTTGTTCAGTTCGACAAAATGGGAAAGCGACAAATGCTCAAATGTATGTAGGCCCTAACCCTTATATACAAAACAGTGTTTAAAGTTAAACAGTGGTTCTGTCTAAAAATATTAGTTAAAAAGTGACAGCATATGTTTTAAGCGTTGTCTAACGTTAGACATCGTTTTGTGGTAAAGCAGTAGTCGTTTGGGCGGTTACCTTTTCCGTCGTGTGCAGAGGCCGAAAGTTTTGGTCTGGTTCGGTCGAGCGCCTCCTCGTCCCTGCTGTGGTTCCAATACCTCTCCGAGGCATTGTTTGTTCTTTTACTAGGCTTCTCCAATTCTCTTCTACCCGATCGGGAACTTGATCGCTTATCACGATCTGAAACAGTAATTTAACAGCCGACTTGTAATTTTTATTGAAAGGTAGAGCTATAAATTCTTAATAGTAGCCTTAAATATAATAACATCAGACACAATCAGGGGTCTAGACCCGACAACTCTGGAGACAAATGATTAGGTGAGCCGATCCCTAATAAATGGGTCGTTACTCTATAGGCAATTCATACCACGGGCTATTCAAGAGATGTTTAAAGATCTATAAAATTTTGAGACGTTAATATTTTTTATAACATTGTTAAACGCATGCGGCCTGCAGTTTTTCTTTACATAATTTATTTGTAACCTAGGGCGCATTGGCGCAAATAAGATTTATTATGAGAATATTGAAAGCGAGTCATTTTCGAGTAATAAAATCATTGATCAAATGGACGATGACTTGACTTATTGAAAATATGACCTAGAAGGTGGGTGAGCCTAATTAGGCGATCCTAAAAGCTCTTGAAATAGGTATAAGTTGGAACACAATATTGTTTGTAAAAGTCGAAGGACGTGCCAATTAATTAATGTGAGGTCAACATTGCGCAGGATGTCGATCCGCATTAGTTCTACTATACGTATTGGATGGAATAAAAGTGCGAGTTCGTAAAAGTTGAAATATACACCATCACCATAATCAGCCTGCATTAATCCGCTGCTGGATGGACAAGCCAAGGATAAGCTTATGTCTCTACCACTGAGCCGATCTTCGGCTATTATCTTACAAACGCTTTGCGTATATTGTCGCTCACCACACTAGAGGGCATCCTACACTACGTTTGCCTCCGCTCCTGGGTGCCTAGTGTTGAGTTTTGTTTACTATCCGTATCCATTCGATGACGTATACGAAAACGAAAATAGTATGGCATTGAAGAAGCGCCTCCAGGCGACCTACAAGTAAAAATTTTGCCATATAAATCCTCGTTTTAGATGTATTCTGTGGTTTTCGGTAACGTGATCGAATGTCGAATGAAACTCGCACTAGGCACCCTGAACGCTTCTACCCCAGCGGCTATCGGTCCTGCGGCTAATATGATAAGCCGGCTCCGGTCGTTATGGTCCCAGTCCGGTTTGCCCCCGGCCGGTATGCACCCACATTGAAAAAGTTATTATTCCGGTATGCACCCGGCCGCGTTGCCCCCATAGTTTCTCTTTTTGTCATGATATTCGAATTAGTACGGTTGAGTAAACAATTGTTAAAAAATAAATGAAAATTAAGATCTTAATCATGACTGATGTGTGTAGCTAATGTAGATAAATAACAGCAGAGGTAGATGTATAGGTGCCTGCGGCCTATAGTGATGAGGAATTGCCTACATCTGTCTATACAATGTCATAGGTAGGTGATTTTTTACATTTTCTTTTAACTTTTGACTTGACTTTTACGTGTAAAGTGACTTTTACAAGTAAAAGTCACTTTATTGTTTGTATAATCATCTTTATTCAGTAACAGTAATTACGGAAATATTACAAAAACAAAATATAGGTAAATATCACAATCATATACATAATTATAATCTTTACATAATCAACATTAATAATAATATAAGTACGTTTATAAAATATATATGTAAAACAAAAATATATAATAGGAAAATCAACAAAAATATCAATATGGATCCTACTACCTATTGTAGGATTCTGTACAAGCATGTAGACGATTAATCATGCAAAATCTTTGGCTATTTGTGTCGTTTAAATTTTTAAAGGGGCGAATTTTGCCCATAAACGAAATTATCGAAGTTTTTTCCTCTTCATAGTCTGCTGCCAGCCTGGCAATAGCTTCGTCATTCTTTTTAATTTTCATGGTTCTTTTAGTTTATTGATATTTCATTCTGATGCAGTGTAAAAATATATATATATAAAAATAAAAAAATATAAAATAATATACCTAAAATATGTAAAATAAAATAAATACTGAAAGATTAATTAAATCACATAGAACAGTGCATAAATATATTGTTATGATTATCATACATTAAACATGCTAATAAGTTATCAAGTACATAATAGTTTTTATTTCTATATATGTAATATATAAATATGGTATGTAACTACCTCTCTTGGGCTGCGTCGTAGGTGCAAATTTCTAGTTCTAGTTCTAGTTAGGTAATAAAATTATAATATGCTGAATATGTAACAAAATTTTTTTTTGCTTTTTTAAATCCTGTTTTTAAAAAATATACTAAAAAAACTATTCTTACTAATTCTAAAACGATGATAATATACTCACAGCACAAAATAAATATTAAATTCAAAAACACTTTTGTTTTCAACAGTATTTGCTCAAGAGTCTTGTCCAAAAAACGATGGTTTTAAAATGGGGGCAACGCGGCCGGGTGTAAACCGGAATAAAAACTTTTTCAATGTGGGTGCATACCGGCCGGGGGCAAGTAGGACTGGGACCATAACGGCCGGACCCGATAAGCCGCAGCCCACTGCCACTTCAGCTTGCTAATCCTTTTAACTATGTCGGTTACTTTAGTTCTCTGGCCAATCATTTCGGTCCGGATTCGCTCCCGCAGAGTAACATCTAGCATAGCTCTCTCCATAGCTCGTTAAGTGACTTTAAATTTGTGGACCAGTCGTACCGTGAGTGTCCACGTCGGAGCAGACTCCGTATGTCATAACAGGCGGGACACACTGGTTATATACTTTAGTCTTCAAGGCTTTGTGGTAGTCGCGACAAATAGACGAGTTTACGAAATGCTGCCAAGCCCAGCCGAAATATTTTATTAAATAAGCACATGACCAATGAAGGCTGTAAATGATGTATCTCAGCATCCCGCACAATGGCGAACATAAGCTCTCGGATACGCAGTGATTGAAATAAAAGTGAGTGAATGAATGAATGAATGAATGAATAAAATGTTTATTTGACAATAACACACACAATACGAATACAATTTATGAAATACAGTTAATAAGACACTAATAACAGAAAAAAATAAAACAAATAAACGCAGTCGGGTAAAAACCAACTTAAATACAAAGTGACACTTAAAAATTACTTACACAGAAACATGCATGTAGTGTGATCGTCAAAATGGATTCTACTCAGCATAATGCAATAGCATAAAAATATGGTTACAGCGCTGATTTTCAGTAGAGCCAAAATAATTTAGAAAAAATAATAATAATGGAACGGAGCAGTCTTTACTAGATTATTATGCTACCACTGTGCAAAAATAGAAACAAATAAAAGAGAATCAGACTATAATTTAAGCGGTTATTAATTCCTTTTTTTTTGTTATTTGACAAGAAAAGTGAATGTTTGAAAATGGATAAAAGAAAGAGTGAGTCTTTGAAAGTTGACATGGGCGACGACAGATGACTGAGAGACAGATTAGCACAATTGACAAATCTCAAGCTCTACTATACATATAGAGTTAAAGGGAATCATAGATGTGGGTGACGACTGATGACACAGAGGCAGTCAGATTAGCACAATTGACAAATCTCATAAGCTCTACTATACACCTTCGATAGAGTTAAAGGGAATCATAGATGTGGGTGACGACTGATGAATGAGAGGGTAACCTACTCCGAGGGTACTTTCGTAACTATTCTGTTTGAAACTAAATAAAATTTTGTGAAAAAAGTATGACGGTTACGAAAACGGTATGACGATTACGAAAGCGGTATGACGACGATGTAGCTGGTAGATGCGGGTGTTAATTCTCATAAGCTCTACGATAGGCAGTAGATAGAGTAAGTACGTATTTCAAAGTTGATAGATGTGGTTGATGACTGAGAGATGGGTTTGCATCACACAAGGTGACGATTGTCATAAACTGTATAAATTTTATTGGAATGAGTCGGAAAAAGCGCGCGTTATCACTGAGGGCTGGTGAGCCTGATCTACGATTCGTAACGGGAGGAAGAAAGTGAGTTTTTGAAGAAGTTGGACAGAACGGTGTGTCGCTCACTGTCTTTCCGAGTAATGTGGTCGTTCTATTTTTGCTATAGGCAAATATCTCTCAACAATCTTTGCAAGATACAATTATTCAGTTTACATTCGTGATTCGTCTAAATCTCTCGAAAATAGAGGGACTGACTTAACATAACGTGCGTTATATCTTTGCATATGCTTTGCTTTTGGGGTCGATAGGTGATAAGAAGAATATTTTTCCAAGCGTTTATACCGTTATTACTGTCAACTGTGTTTGAATTTCATAAGCGCATAATAGGTTGAAACGGGTTATTGACTCTAAACTTTATAACACTATCTACGGTTTTTCTAAGACCTAAGGCCTAACTGTATTGAATTAAGGAAATTTACGTAAAATGTACCAATATTATATGATTATAGTACTTACTTTATATTATTTTAATGGAAACCAATGAGCTGGTAATGGCAAAATGAAAAGCATAATAAATAAAACTTTATTCACTCCTAATAAGATTGAAACCATAAGCCGCCTAATAAAGATAAAAACGCTTTGAAATTATTTTAATTCTGATACTAATTCAATTCTAATAACAAATAGGCGTGGGTAAGTACCACTGCCTGCGTAAAGGTGCTCCCTGACCAGGAGCATTCGCATGTAATGTAACGTTAAAAATCCGCGCATTACATTAGTAAGGGGAGGAAAACCGAGCATTACAGTGCGCAACCTGTAATGTTACAGATTTGAGCATTACATTGTTGAGTGAGGAGAACCGCTTCGTCCGAGATGTTGGAAAAACATCCTCGTCAGTGAGGGAGGCAGTATTTATAATGTAATATAATGCTAAAATCGAATTCTCAAAATTGACACTAACAATATGTTATAGGTGGACCGCTTAACTGAGTCCTCGCCCGCGGTAGGTACGCGGGGCGGGAGGTACGTATTGCGACGCGGCGAACGAATTTCTAGTTCATTGCGCGTTATACTATTATATATATACTGCGGGAGTAGTCAATAGTGATATAAAAAACGCAATGAACTAGAAATCAGTTTGCCGCATCGCAAGACGGTAAGGTGAATTTTAACAAGATTCATCTGAAGATAAGCAATTATAAATATAGGTGCCTGCCTACCTAATTAGTCAATTGTTTTGAGAAAAGTATTTTTTCACTTCGCAGACGTTATTTATTATAGAAGATTTGATAAATAAAATAGTAATGAACTTGTGTACTATTTATTAAGCAAAACTTATCAAAATAAAAAATCAATCACGAAGCAGCCATCATCAGAATCATCTGAATCGTCCTACGCGTTAATAATAAGATCAACAACATCATATATAGGTTATAATAATAACGCTGTCATGTTTGCAGTATTCGTCAATACAATGCTCCCACTTCTCTACGGAATATCCAACAAATAATTCCTCCAACATATTTTTGTTATTTTGGTCCAAATTAAAGTCGATGCTTTTTTGTGCTAACTGTCCTTTAATATCACCCCAGACCAACTCAATTTTGTTCAGGTCAGGGTGGTATGCAGGCAAACGCAACACTTTATGTCCGTTTCTTTTTAAAAACTCGTCAATTTTGTAAATATCTTCTGTGAAATGGTTTTTATTTAATTTGAAGTCATGCTTTATAAGTTTTTCATCAAAAGGCACTTTATGATGTCGTAGCCAAACTTGCATAGCTGGCTTGGTAGTAGCCATAGTCAGCTTTTTCTGTTCTCGAACCGAATGATAAGCTGCGTTATCCATTATTATGATCGAATTTGGTGGTATATTAGGCATGAGAGCATTTATCCATAGAATCGTGATAATCACCTATTTTTAATTTGGATTTAAATATCACAAGTGCTCCGCTTTAAATCCAGCTTGGCCTCCACAGTGTACGGTGATCAAACGGTCTCCTTTACCGATATCAGAAAGCACGCCGTATTCATCCTTTGATTGCCAACATTTTGAAACGTTATTATGAGCCGCATTAACATAAGTTTCGTCAAGATTAAAATATGTTTTCCTTCTCTACGATATTTTTTAATATTATTTAGGCATTTCCACCTTCACATTTTTATTTAATTTGATAAGTTGAATAAAAAGTTTCTACACTTGCATTCTATTTTCAAAAATACAAAAAGTCATGTTTTCTCGCGATTTGCATTCTGACTTTGATAATTGAATCGATCAAATCGAAGGGCGCGAGTAATGAAATGTATGTAATAAAATCTGTTGTAATATTGCATGATTTGGTGAATCCGGTTCGCTACAATCAAATATCATAATGCCCTTTTACATATTTGACTAAATCTAATTTTGTCTTAGTTCCAAAATGCCTAAATTCCCAAATTGACTTATTTTCATTACAATAAAATGTCATAATAACATTTACACATTACATCCGATATCCAAAATGTATAGTTGGTAAAATGAACAATAACTTCAAATACCGAATTATTATTAAGACTGAAGGTGAAAATGCATTAGTTTCATAATTACCAAAATTAAAAAATGCCTTTTGTTGACAGGTCCAAGATGAAAATGACACTGTCTCATAATACCTAAAATGTTAACCACGCAGTATATTTAGTGTAACATACCTATTTAGAAATAAATACTACACTTTATCAGAGTTGGTTAAGCAATTTATGACTACTATGCTTTTGTAAGGGATCCAACAAAAACTGTCCTTATCAGCGAGTCAAGAATTCTAGAGTTCCGTACCTCAAAAGGAAAAAAGGACCCTTATCACTCGTGCGTTTGTATGACTGTTCGACTGTGGTTCCAACCAATTTGCTCCGAAACTACTAGACCGATTGACTTGAAATTTGGTACATGTAAGGCAGTGAGTGACCCAGAGACGGATGAATAACGTAAATAAACTATTTTGAAAAAGGGGGATACATTTGGCAGGTAAATTAAAAAAAAATAATAGAACGCGAGTCAGACTCTCACTTTGCCGGTTTTTCACTGATAGTGCTTCGTCAAAAATGTTTATTAAAATAAATTAACCAAAAAAAACTTAATCTTACAACTAAAAGCTACATTCGTTTCCTTTTTAATTGTATTTTTACTTTAATTATTTAAGCACATACGTGTCACGAATCATATCTCAGTTGTAATGTTCAGGCGAAAGGAATTCATGGCATTTGTCACTATTTACCTTTCTATAGCACTTCATTTTCAAGTGGCCAGTAACAACATGTAGCCGTGCGTCTTACCTAATGAATTCTCGATTGTATATATTTTAGAATAAAAATAGTAACAATACAAAAATTGGGATGTCGAAAAAATTGTGTAAAATACAACATAATTTTAAATATTTTCCATAAATACTGAGTTTTAGGTGTTTTGACAATGTGACGTTTTGTATGAAGTTAATTTGAGTTTATAGACATTTTGGGAAATGGTGTAATTGAAAATTTATCGAAACATTTTAAAGTCTAGTTTTAGACATTTTGGGAAATGGTAGAATTGAAAAATTATCAAAACGCGATAGAGTCAATATGAATTATAGTCATATTAAGAATACGGTAATTTAAGAAGTAGGCGTAAGTCATTTCGAGCTTCAGACATTATGAGAATAATCTGTTTTGGCATTGCGACATTCTAGGAATATGGTATTGTAATTTTTGGTTGCAGCGAACCGGAATCGATTTGGTAACGACGACATAGGTAATTTTTTTATTATAAATGTAGTTACTTAAATAAAAGCTGTGCAGTTTCTTGCGCCCATTCTTCAATGTAAAAGGAGGTTTTTAATTCTTGTACAACACTTTTAATAAATAAATTTTAATCATAATCAAATCTTATCCATACAGATTATAACTTACATTTTACAAGACGGGCGCTTACCAGCATACGTTTATTATTATTACTTTGCTTACCGCTAAATTGCTTACTTTTATTACTTATGTCTCAAAACATTAATGATACAAACAACAAATCGTTTTACTTCGTCAGCAACACAGTCCACGTATTTGAAGTAGGTACAGAAAAGTCTCAATTTGGGTGTGGCGCTGAATCCTTACAAAATTCACGAAATTTATAAAAGGGTGAAAAAGTCGTCGTACTCAAACGTAAACAACATGAAGCCAAGTAAAATATCGAAACAGGATAAAAAGTGGGTAACCCTTTATTATTTCACAACGTTGTAACTGTTGAATTGGCCAAAATTCACGAAATTTATAAAAGGGTGAAAAAGTCGTCGTACTCAAACGTAAACAACATGAAGCCAAGTAAATTTTCTAAACAGGATAAAAAGGGGTAACCATTTATTATTTCACAACGTTGTGATGTTGAATTGGCCAATAGTACAAAAACAAACACGAGTCTGCCAAAGGACCGCGGTGAATGAATGAGCAAGGAAGGGTTATAGGACCGGCAATGAGTGTGAAACCGGGATGTTTTTCTACATCGAAGAGTAAGGCAAATGACTCCGCTCTCCCTGATGTTAAGCAGAAGCGGAGTGCAGGTGCGAAGAGAGCTAGTTTATGAGGATTGTGCTTCTCGCACCTTGCGCGCAACCCGCGACTCTAATTTTGAGAGTAACGTATTGCAGAATGAAAATATAATTTATTTTAATTTTCTGCAACATTTGGGACGAGTTGATGAATTACTCGACAAAATTATATTTTTAGTATTCAAATAGCTTACTTCGACCTGCATGCGTAATGACAAAGAAGGCAGCATTTTTTTACTTTTTCCAAAACTATAGTCAAAAAAGACAGAGTCGAAGAAAAATTTTGGTTGATTCCCAACAAAGCATAGTTGGTTATTTAAATAATCCATTTTAGCTATTGTTGATGTCCCGAAAATCACAACTTGTGAAGGAGTAAGTAGATTCAAATACTTGATGCAATATGTTGAACATTATTAATTAATATAAGGTAGTATTACTTTTAAACGCGTTGAACTTTTTTATAATATGTATAAACATTCAAACCTTTTTTTCTATTGTAAGTACATATATATTTTGGTCTTGTATTTCTTAAATGAATTAAATAATTGAATATTTAGAATTTAATGATACTTAAATGTAAGTACCTGGATGAGCTTTGCTTGGTTTTTTTTTTGTAAATCGTGTTTTTTGGAAATTATATTTAGATACGAATTACATACTGATGAAATATGAATAATAAAAAATAAAACAATACACAATAATAAAATAATCATCTGGACTTGAACCAGGGTCTTTTGGTTTCGGGACCGCCCGATTTCCCACCTGAGCTACTATAGCCTTGTAGACGGTGGCAAAATTTACCTTCGTATTCTAGTAATATTGTAGCAGTTTTTCATTGCCTAAAAACACGGATAAAACAACGTTTTCTAAAAATGAAACCTAGCTAGTTCGATTTATCGCCCCCGAAACCCCTGCATACTAAATTTCATGAAAATCGTTGGAGCCGTTTCCGTTTAATCTCTTATAAGCAATTCTTGTGTATATATATATATATTCTTGTGTATATATGTATATATATACACACAAGAAGTGCGTTTTAAGGTATTAGATATTTCGTAATGATAAACGATCTACAAAAGTTGATCGCGTCGCAGCAAGGCGAATCGGTTCGGCGCGGAAGGGGGTTTCCATTTCCATGTCCATCACTAAATAGCGTCCGGGACGTTATAGTCGGTAGAAAATGCACGCTTGGTCGTCTTGTCAATACCATACTTAACAAGATATGGTAGAAAGAAAATCAGATAATTTCTACAAAAATTTAAGTGAACATAGATCTTTGTGGTTTGTACTTGACAGTACACAATTAAAGTACATAATAATATAATCTACATCTGAAACTAAGTATCGGAGTAATTTAATAAGTAGACAGCCAGTGACCTATAAAATAATTTTGAGAAAACCTTTCTCATGCATCCTCACATAATGGGTTCTCTAAAAATGTTAATGTTGTTAATGTTACCTATACTTTATTTTTTTATATACGTAGCACGGCAAATGACTCCATTTCACCTGATGTTAAGTGAATATGAAGTCCAAATGCGTATTCATGTAAACATTGTGTAATTTGAAAGTGCCGCAGAATAGTGCAGGTCCAAAAACCACAATACCACATCTGCCAGTAGCCAGGGAGTCGTAAGGGGCAATTAAGGGTTTTACAGGTTGCAAAAATTACATTTGAGGTAGAACTATGGTAAAATGTCGATGTTTCTACCAGATAACAAAACCAAACCTGGGTTCATATATAAAAAAAATATTTGAGAACATCACATACATTGTTCTGATCCCAAGGTAAGTAGCTGAAGCACTAGTTTACTAGAAATCAGAAACAACGACGACGGTACCACAACCACCCAGACCCGACACAATATCGAAAAGTTCGTTTTCGACATTCACTCGACCGGGAATCGAACCCAGGACTTCAGATTTAGCGCCGCCTTAAGTCCGGCGTGCAAGCCACTCGGCTACGGAAGTCGTCATATCAACTAAGGTTATAACTTACACGAAGACGTTGTTCCTATACCGGCCGTGGCTTTCACCATCGACACCATCTTGTCAAGCAGGATTAACTAGGTCTGGTAGGGCCTCCATAGGCGGGCTATCCCACCAGTGCTGACATCGTCTGTGAGAACTTTAGGATTACGCGGTATGAGTACGCGGTATATTTTTTTGTAAGTGATTTTTTTTAACTGGTTCATACATTAACAGATGTGTTATTATATTTGATAATTGAAAGTCAACCTTAACTAAAGGGACCCGTAATAAAGGTAATGCTTACGATGATAGCACGTTTTACATTAGTAATGTGGCCTCTAACAACACCCACTTGTAGGGATTTAGTGATATTACTATTAAATACGATTAAATCATGTGCATCCAAATGCAGAAGAAATGGACGAAGCCTATTAAAATATAATGGCGAAGAACGGCACCCAATCCTATAACAGTCGTAGTCGGAGCTAGCATAATCATGAAGATTTATTCTGACCATCTAGGTCAGCGGACTGTCGTTGACGATAAAATCAAATCACACCAGAGATATCATAATGGAGTTTGAACACAACTAGACCATTATACGACAACTCGAAGTTAAAACTTTTTGTTTTAGTTTACGCGAAAACCACACATTTTTTTTTAATAAACTCTTTATACGAATCGAGAATCGGGGATCTTTCTGTCACTACGGATGATGGTTAAGGCTTGCAAACGTCAGGATATATTAAGAGCCCTATTACATATCGACTGTGATGATTTTTGCGTAAAATGGCCAATTTTAGCGTTCTTGACCTCTGAAACAAAAATACATTAACAATTTTGACTAATTGAATAGTGAAGAATAGCTATTGGCATAGTTCGTAACGGCCTCGCTTTTTGTAAATTTTGCTTAACTTTTTAATGAAACCCAAAATTACAGAGAAAGATTTTCATAAAATGCGCGAAGGCAAGATTTTTAAGATCCTAGATCCTGAACTACTGTTCTAAACAAATAAAATAAAAAATTAAGAATGTTATCTATATTACTATATAAATCTATAAATAGACTCTGAGTGTATTTGCAATTTTTCTGACAAATTTTGAGATAAATATTCATTTTATCACTTAGTGACACCAATTCTATGATTTGAAATTTTCTATTAGTATAATAGTCTATATAAATCTGTAGGCTCTGTGTGTACTTTCAATTTTTCTGACAAATTTTGGGATAAATATTCATCTTATGACTAACACCAATTCTACGATTTTTTAAATTTTTGTCTGTCTGTCTGTCTGTATGTCCACTTTTAAACTCAAGAACGGCTTGACCGATCTTGATGAAAATTTGTATGTAGTAATAACATGAACTTGCACAAGCAAATGATAGGCTAAATAAAAAAAAATAAAAAAGTTTAGCGGGTGACAGCTCTTGATGAAAATTTACTACTATATAAATATGTAGGCTCTGTGTGTACTTGCAATTCTTTTATGACTCATTGACACCAATTCTACGATTTTTGTAAATATTGTGTCTGTCTGTTTGTCTGTCCACTTTTAACTCAAGAACGGCTTGACCGATCTTGATGAAAATTTGTATGTAGTAAGAACATGCGATTGTGCAAATGATAGGCTATATAAAAAAAAGGAAGTTTTATTCACAAGTTTAAGCGGGCGGGTGACGGCTCTTGATGAAAATTTGTATGTAGTAAGAACATGAGATTATGCAAATGATAGGCTATATGATGTTAGTAAACCTAATAATTATTTTGATTAGCATTCATTGATCCATTATATTCGCACAGCGAAGCGGGCGGGTGACCACTAGTCTATACATATAAAATGCTTTGTCCTGAATGACTGACGAATCAACGCACAGCCTAAACCGCTGATCGTAGAGACCTGAAACTTGGAGGGTGTGTTCTTTGTATGACGTAGGCTAGGCATCCGACAAAAAAGAATTTTCCGAAATTCTACCCCTAAGGGGGTAAAAAAGGGGGGCAAAGTTTGTAAGGGACAACGTGATCCAATCTACTTCAAATTTTGCATATACCTTTCTTAACAGAATTGATGGAAGACGTATTTCGTATTTTATTGAAATTCATATTGGGGTAGAAAGTTATTTTGGCGGTGATTTGCTTCGAAGTTGATATCAATACTCCTTCAATTCAATTTCTTGTAAAATGGCTCTCGCTACGATTTAGCCAGTGTCTAGTTTTAGGGCAACTGATTCCTTAGTGCTTTTGATTTCAATTACATTTTATTTTGACACATTTTATTTATTATTATTTATTTGATTTTATTCAAAAAAGATTGAACTCACTTATAACATAAATAAACAAACACTCTTTAAAATTGGAATGTCTCGAAAGTCACCGTACCACAGAGTACATTATACCCTGTGACCGTACTATATTAGTACCACATAAAATAAAATAAAATAAAATTAAAAAATGCGCGAAGGCACTTTTTTGAGTTCTCAGATTGAACTACTGTTCTAAACAAATGAAATAAAAAATTGAATTTTATCTCTTATAAAGTCGTATAGTTCGTAGCGGCCTCGGAATTTTTAGATATCATTGATTTTATATAGAAAAAAAATCTTATTTAAACCACCTCCAGTGCCCTCGAGATATTTCGTGCTTCGGAAGGCACGTTAAGCCGTTACCGTTTTAGATAGTAACTCTTTGAACGCACAACGCAGAACTTGCCCGATCCGTTTCTAACCCCTCGGTGAAATTAGTAGGGAACGGGGCGACACGCACTGACACGTGTGTGATGCCAATCCCTCTAGAAACCCTTTGACGGTGTTTGGTTTTACAACGCTTGAGGAACCCTTTTAGTTTCTTGCGGCCCCCAAACAAGTCCGGTGACGAACATGCCGCTTGAATGAGACAATCAGGAAACTTTAAAAAAAACGCAGAACTTTGAAATACAGGATTAACTAAACCTCGTATAAATAATTTGGATAGAAGGTTTGTCCTACAACATCAATTTTTTTAATAAAATGAATAAAAAAAAGGTTTTTTAAAACAAGCTTTTATTTGAATAAAAACGTAACCCAAAAAATATTTAAATAAAAATTAAACAAAAAAAAAACTTTCGAAAGCGATCTTTTTTTATTTAAATTTAATTTTTTGCTTTTTAGTCTTAAATATGTATTATTAACATCTCTTTTGAGCCTTTTTTATTTATTTATTTCAATTATTTTATTTATTTACACTATTGACATTATTTACCATATACATTATGTCCGGTCTGCGATGTCGGAGCTTTTAATGGTATGTTATACGATCAATTTTATCAAGAAATCACCCCATATTATATAATTTTTCTCCCACCAAGGTTACCAAAGTGTGGACGTGTGTCTTAATTTCGCAATATCTCCCCATGTAGAAGTCCTACAAACACAAACAAGGTCTTATTTGATAGCTTATATTGTGGGCAATCAACCATTGTTATTTATTTTACGAGAATGTCTCAATAAAAATCTGAAAATAATTGACAAACAAAAAAATTAAATTAAAATTATTTTAGATAAATCAAGTTCGTTAACCTATTTTTTTTTATATAATTTGTAAATAGAACAAGAACTGTGCTAACAGAAAACACAAAATCGTAATTGTAAGTAAGATAGATGAAGAGTAAATCTTATAAAAGTAAATCTATTCCAGCAGTAGAGAATTAATAAAATAATTTATAATTTTGAAAAAAGTTGAATTTGGCAAACGAAAATCAAATAAAAGTTTCATGATAATTGTTATACATATAATTAGAAAGACTACCAACGGAACTTAACATTATACAAGATTACAAAAACACAAATGTTGAAAAAATTTCCAGACAGCAGCAGGATTTGAACCTGCACCCAAAAAGTTCTTCAGAACACTCTACGTAGTAATTCCGGTAGAAGACACTGAGAGAAGCAATGTCTCTACGCAGCTGGAGGTCCGCAATAGAGGCTGTAACCTCAGCATCTCCAATAATGCGTACCGTTCGCCTTTGCAGTTTATCAAGTGCATCGAGGAGGTATTTAGCGGAGCCGTCCCATAGATGGGAACAATACTCCATATTCAATCGCACCTAAGTCTTGTACAGCAAACAGCGCTGCTCGGGAGTGAAAAACCGCCTCACCTAATTGAGAATACCCAACTTACGGAAGGCAGTTAAAATAACACTCTTGATGTAGCATTTTGGATTCATTTCCTGGCCGATGTCCATGCCAAGAATGCTGAGGACCATCGAAATGGGTAACAGAGAGTTCTGAAGAGAGGGAGGAGTAAGGAATGGAGTAATCTTGGATGAGAATACACAAACCTGGGTTTTGCTGGTATTAAACTCAACCAGGTTTTTAGATCCCCGCTTAGAAACACGATCGCGAGCCAGGTTCAGTTTGGCAACCAGTTCTTACCTTTTCACCACGATATCGGCTTGCTTTGCCGCAGGATGTCCCAAGTATCGCTCATGCACCGTACTGTCATCCGCATAACAATGAATATTGCCCAAGGACAACATGTCATTGATATGCAGAAGAAATAGAGTAGGTGAGAGCACAGAACCCAGCGGCACTCCGGCATTGACTTTGTAGAACGCGGAAAAACTACCCTCACAAAGGACACGAATCCTCCGCTCTTCTAGAAAGTCTGCAACCCAGGCGCACAAACGGGGCGGCACACCGAAGGCCGGCAACTTGGAAAGAAGGGAACGACGCCACACTCAATCGAAAGCTTTGGCAATATCAAGGTCAGAGATTCGCCATGCTTGTCCATCGCTTCACCCTATGCGTGAGTAACGTACGCTAGAATATCACCCGTTGATCGCTTGGGTCTGAACCCATACTGGCGATCATGGAGCATTATTGAATGGAATTATTGAGCATTATATAATTTAGGTAATAGATACTGTGTAAAGGCTACTAAAAGTTAAAATTAATATTTTGTTGCGTATCCTTCATTATTAATCACAGCTCTACAACGACGTGGCATTGATTCAAGCAATTTCATACATTTTTCTAGTGGGATTGAATTCCATGCTTCGACAAAAGCTTCGTAGAGTCCGTTGTGACTGGAGTTACGTTTGTTTGAGACTTTCTTTTTATGACATGCCACAGATTTTCTATGGGATTTAAATCAGGGCTATTTGCAGGCCAGTCTACGACGGAAATACGCTGTTCCCTAAGAAAATATTTTACACTGTTGGCGGTGTGTTTAGCGTCATTATCATGCTAAAAAGATCCAGGTTACAGGCAAATTGTCGTCAGAGTAGGAAATCATTGTCTCTTCTAACATGTTATTGTACTGCAGTTGATCCATTGTCCCTTCAATCTTTCGAACGGGTCCAACTCCACATCCGGAAAAACATCCCCATACCTTGATATTGCCGCCCCCGTGTTTGACTATGCTTCTAGTGTATTTATAACTAAAAGCGTTTATTGGACGTCTAACGTAGCGCTTGACGTCTGAATTTACCAGGTTTAATTTAGTTTCATATGAGAATAAGACTTATTTCCAATCTCGCACCGTCCAATTGATATTTTTAGCGAATAATAATCGCTTCTCTTGATGTTGCTTGGTAAGAAGCGGTACCTTTCGAGAAACCCTCCCAAACAATTTTGCAAACAGAAAATAAGCTATGTATGCTTTAAACTCTTTTTATGATTGAAGTTTAGATAGTTTTGTTTTTTTAATGTATTTTATGATTAAGCTCAATCGGGTATTGGACCTCATATCTAAGTGGGGCTCCAATAATCTGGTTGAGTTTAATGCCAAGAAAACACAGGTATGTGCGTTTACGGCCAAAAAGTCACCATTCCTTCCTCTTCCAACTCTTCATGGCACATCTCTAAGCCTGCAGAACAATATCAACATGCTCGGTATGACGATTCGCTGCGATCTGAATCAAAAGGACTACATCGAAGCCGTGATCAAAACAGTCTCACGAAAACTCGGTGTCCTGAACAGAGTGCGGCGATTTTTTACGCCTGACCAGTTGTGTCTTTTGTACAAGACATAGGTACGGTATTGCGTGGAGTATTGCTCGCACATCTGGGACGGTTCCGCAAAGTCTCTTCTCGATGCCTTAGACAGATTGCAGCGTCGCGCTGTACGCATTATCGGCAATACAGAGGTCACTAATACTCTAGAACCCCTGCAATTGCGTAGAGATATAGCGTCACTCAGCGTCTTCTATCACTTACATCACGGCGAGTGCTCTGAAGAGCTCTTTGACATTATCCCACCTTCTCCCTTCCTCCATAGGAGTACACGTGCTGCTCTCCGGAGTCATCGCTTCACTGTCACACATATCCCATCGCGCACAAAGAAATTTGGTGACTCGTTTCTTTGTCGCACCTCCAAAAGATGGAATAGTCTACTAGCACACGTTTTCCCTCTTTCCTATGATATGGGGTCCTTCAAACGAGGCGTGAAGAAGCACCTTGTGGGCCGGCGGAGTGAAGTTGACTGATGCTGCGTTGTTTTCACGCTGCACCAGTTGTTTTTGCGTCTGGACTCCATTTCCACTTAACATCAGGTGGTGTGGAGTCATTTGGCGTGCTAAGTATAAAAAAAATGAGTATTCTAATTGAGTGGCTATATTGTTGCATGATTATTAAATATGCAATTTATACATTTTTCACGAATATTGTATGTGGACTTCAAACTTTCATAATTGAAGTGTTTCTAATTATAAGTCCACCACTGTATATATTGTATTTAGTGGAATATTAAAAACTTTATTGTTTTTTATTCTTTAAGCCCTTTCTTTTTATACCCATATGAGGGGATTGAAAAATCTATTTAATCCACCATCTTGGAGCGGCGGCCATATTGAATTTAGTGTAATGTTACTACCTTTATCGTTTTCTACTCTTCGAGCCTTTTCATTTGATACTCATATTAATGGGGTTTGGATCCGGCGGCCATATTGAAATTATTACAATACTGAGTATTTCACATTGTATTGTCACCAGAACTAAAGGTGAATGCAAAATTTCAGCTTAATCGGATGCCAACAAATAGTCGAAAAATAGTTTGCAAATTTTGACGGACAACTTACTTACATACGAACAGTGCAAGTAAAAAAAAAAGCTTATAAAATCACCTTTAAATTGGCTCAATTAGGAAGAAAATACTATATAATAAAAACAAATAGCTTGTAAGAACAAACATTTTATCAGGCGATTAACTCTCAGTATATTGATATTTTAAAATAAATAAATAGGAGTTTCAGTATCTCATATATTCATTTATTTCCTAAAAACAGCATATCTATTTATGAAAAAGTATTGTTAGTTTTCCATAAAATATTTTCGTATAAAGCTTTCGTTCCATCTGAACAGTACGAGAAAAACAATAAATTTTTGTAAATATAAAAGTTATGGGACGAATGTTTGAGTGAGGAAACAGATTACAACACAATAATTTGTAACTTTAAAAGCTTTAAGTAATCCTACATAATAAAAAACAAAGAATGAAAAAATAAAATATCAAAACAACTACAACTCAATTTATACGACAAAGACCCTTTGAAGCGTTAAATCTTTGTGTACCCGTTCAAAGCTGCGGGCAGGCCGCTGGTTTTACACAATACGAGCTATTTCTTTGGTTTCCTTATAACAGTGGGATAAAGTATTTTAATTTTTTAAATAAATCTGGTTTCTTTATAGTCGACAATTATTCAAGAAGTTATTCACTCGGATGTTATCTATCCGTGTGAACAACACGGAATGCACCACTAAAATTATTAGTAACTAGCGGCCCGTCCCGGCTTCGCACGCGTGGACATTTTTTTAATATAGCCTATGTTACTCAGCGCTAATGTAGCATTCTAATGGTGAAAGAATGTTTTAAATCAGTTCAGTAGTTTTTGAGTTTATTTGTTACAAACATAAATACAAAAATATAAAGCTTTCCTCTATAAAATATTAGCATGACATGTTAACGATGGAGTTGATCGATACTGGTAACCATAGATTCACACAGCTCGCGACACTTGTGACACAATTGGCTCCACAACGAGCGGTGAGGGTCAACGAAGTGCATAATTTACTCGTTATTGGTCGATACACTGGGTATGACAATCTACCATAGTATACTATTCATACCTGTTTCGAAGACTCACAACAGAGTACAACACAGATAACTGATGACGGTTTGACAAATGTATGATTCTCCAGATGATAAGACAGTTTGGTTTAAGAGAGGTCTACTTTTAAAAGAAAGACGTTGTGCGGTTTAATTAAGTTGCGATTGCGAGAGAATAAAAATTAAATAAGGACTGACTTAGTTTACGGTTGGCAATTGGCATATGGACGAAAACCTTGACCACACCTGGAACCTTTTTATTATTATAAGACTTGTTAAAAACAATATGCTTATAAAAATAGGAGTCTATATGTCTTCTAAGATTTTTTTAAATCACAAATCCAGCAATATGTCTCGTTCTTGTAATACCGAGCTTTAAATTAGCTTCAATTAGAAATATTAGATGAAACTTAGTATTAACCGAGAAAAATACGACAGTGAAATGGTGCAAGCCGGCTGGTAAATGCTCTGGTTGCCTAGAGGGGTTAGTAGCATTATCACCCACTAGCAGTTTCACAACAAAAATAAATATTAAACGTAGTTGCGATTTCACCCGAAAGAAAAGAGAGCTACAGGTAATGAGACAAGACACAAAATCACAGAACTGATCCAATTAATCAGAGTTTGTTTTAAAGATTCACAATCACACGTTATTAAGAAACACATATAGCAATAATTAGTATATGTATTATTAGATACGTAAACAATAAAAAAATAAAAAGACTACTTATGTAACGAAAAACAAAAACAATAAAAATATATGCTAAATATAACGTGAATATCACCTTAGGTCTTAAAAATCACAAATACTTAATATTACAATTATATACAAATGAACAATCACATGTTATAAATTATTATGTGTACAATACGTATTAATCACTGTGAATATTGGCACTTGTATAATCTCAAACGGCAAGTTAATTACCTACATAAAATTGTTGAAAGGCAATTATTTTTGTTATATTCTCTCTAGCCCCCATAAGACAGGATTACCTTGTTTGGGCGCTATTGTTTAATTTGTTATAATTGGATTATTCTGGCAATAAACGTGTTAAAAACGTTTAAAAACATGGAAAATAACTTAAAAGTGAATTCTAATAACGTTCTTAACTTTTTGTAAGAAATTGGATATTGAAATTTCTTTGTTTTCGTACTGCTATGTGAGATGATCGATCCGTATATCATTTTCTATACTTTTTGTTTTTCTTGTATGCACGAATTGATTTGCAACCTGCTAAAAGTAAAAATGTATCCTAAGTAATACTGGAAGGAAAGCTTGTTACCCCTTCAGTCGTTTATACATATACATATATCTCAATAATGAATATTAAATTATTATACTTCTCGGACAATATTGTGAGCAGAAATAACCTTAGCCAGAGTTTGTAGAAACAGCAGACTGGAGTTGATTTCTGCATATTGCTTGAATCTTTCATTCCATGATTCAACTAGGTTGGTGCTTCTATGGTACTCTTTAAAGCTACACCAAAGTTCTAATTTCAGAAGGTTCAAGCTACTGCTCTACAAAATAATTATTGAACTTTCCAACCGATTCTGCTTGAAAACTGTATAAAAATATAACAAAAATATTGTCTTATTTTAGTCTGATTATAAATAATAAAATCTTTCGTACTCGTATCGTTTCGTAGTTTTGAACGCGTCTGTAAGTACTAATATTTAATACTTATGTTTCGGGTGAAAACGCAACTACATTTAATTTTATCTTTTTGGGTGAAACTGCATCTAGGTGATAATGCTACTGACCTACCTAAAGTGAGAGTTTAATCTGGAGTTCGATCACGTTAACGAAAACGGAAATTTGTATGACAAGAATGCTGAACACGCCAGACATGACCTTAATAACTACACAATGCTATTCCACAATACAATTATATTGTCCCTTAATATTGCAACAATGATGTTATAACTTGCATAGGTACCGGAGTTCTGCTGTCTACGTGACGATTCGCTATGATATTTATAGCTTAAAATAGGGTTAAGTGCCTGTTAGGACCCACTGCGTGCCAATGATCGCCTATGCCTGGTGCAGTACCTATCACAGGATCTGCAGTTGTTTATACGAAATTGACTTTACCAACTACCTATTCATCATAGTCAACTGCCAATTGGGAAAAAAGGTAACTTATAAATTGACTAATCTTTATTTTACATCTGCAACAAACAACAACCTTAAGTCATTCCACCACCTAAATAAAAGTAACAAGTAAGTAGTCGTTTGCTTAAAATTATGCAAAATTAATGGTACTTGGACAACAACATAATATTATAATTCACTCTTTCGTCCATTATTGGGTAGAAAATGTGATGTGATCACCAACTATGTGATGGATGTAGCAACGGCGGTACGTAACAATAAATCGCTTAGGACTTTGGACATAT
The DNA here is from genome assembly GCA_949315975.1 of Eudonia truncicolella. NCBI lineage: Eukaryota > Metazoa > Arthropoda > Insecta > Lepidoptera > Crambidae > Eudonia > Eudonia truncicolella. The sequence continues at coordinate 18,391,792 of OX438825.1, read as the reverse complement.
TGCAATAAGTAAGGAAAAACCGTACAAAATTAGATGTTCAAGAATAATGCGAGAAACTTCCTCACAACACAATAAATCAAAGAGCAAATCAAATATTAATTAATGAAACTTAGTAATTTATTAACTAGAAATAATGGCAATACTTTTTGTAAAATAATTTCGTCGTAACGTAAGGCACGTGAATGTCAATTTTTTTGCACATAGGTATCTATTAACGGATAAATCGATTGGCAATACCGCGTTACTCCATACAAAAGAAGGCTAGGCTAAAGTGATTTTGATTACGATTTTGTTTTCTATAATAAATCTTTATTTGTATAATTTATTCGCATAAGACGCGTATTGATAAGAAGAAATATACAATATACAAAACTGTTCACATTTAATACAGGTACTTAACATAATTTAATTTTTTGTTATCTAACTTTGTTTAGACTAAGATAGACTAAGAACACATTGTTTTTTATAAAATGTGATTACATCTAGTACCTTATAAAATAAAATATAAGTATGTACTAGTAATAGACAGGCAGCAAGACCCAAGAGACTAAGCTCAAGACAAGGCCGGCCGGCGGACGGAACGTGGCCATTAGGCAATGGTAAGACGTGGACACTAGTCGTTAACTCGCCCATTCCACGTTAATAAATGGCACAATGCACAATTGCACACGGACCCGAATGGGGCGCGGGCAAGATGCACAATCATGTTAACCACAGAACACTTCACACAATCGCTACCGCCAATACCGTCATTAACATCTGATCATAATAGTTTTACAAATACTAAAGATCAGTTAAGAAGTAGGAAAGCTATTTATAAAATGTTTTTCGTTTTGTTTATATAATTTTAACGCAAATTTTGTTGCTAATGACGGTAGTTGTTGACATTGAATTGGCGCTTTCAAAGTAAAAAAGTAAATAGTGTTGAATAATTTCAGCGGGCTGGTTAGAACCACGATAGCTCAATTGGAAGAGCACCTGACCCGGTATGTCAGAAGGGTGCAGGTTCAAATCCTGCTCGTGGAAATTTTTCCTCCTTCTTCTCCTTTATTTTTTTTTATTAAACTCTGTTTCTTTTAGTAACAGACAGATGACAGTTGCTGTTTTTTTTATGGCTCCGACTTTGAAAAATGCGTTTCGTTCACTTAATTACAAAATTAAATAACTCATTTTCACCGGGTTTCATAAATATAATTCCTGTTAAAGTTACTGTTCTGAAGGCAAGGATTTAAAACATATCAATAAATTTTTTTAATGTACAAATCTCGCCATCATTCTTTTAGAAAATAAAACAAAACCGCAGACATGACTCTTCACTTTCCTGCCAAGAAGTCCCCTTAAATCATTTTATAGTGGTACCTCATAAGAGCAATTAATTGCAATTTCCCATACAATTAAAAGTTAATATTTTTTTAAACCAATAATGAGTCAATTTTAATGAAACTTGCTAATGGAAAATACAGAGAGCTAAACAGTTAGTAGTTAAGAAGATTTAGAAGTTAAAAAGGCACCCATTCAATGTCAACTACTACCGTCATTAACACCAGATCATAATATTTTTATAATAGTTAAGAAGTAGGCAAGCTATTTATAAAATGTTTTTGTTTTGTTTATTTTCAATATTTGTGTTTTTGTAATATGTTTCGCAACAAAATTTGCGTTAAAAATTATATAAACAAATCAAAAACATTTTAGCAATGTTTTTTTTTTTTTTTTTTTTTTTTTATTATTATTTAGGAACAAACAGTTACACATTATTTATAAATTTAAACTAAAATTGTAAAAAAAAAAAACCAACAGCTCCCTAAAATCATCAATCATCATGGAGATAAAACAACTACAATACCCACTACATTATTAACAGGAAAAAAAAAAATAATAATCAAATATTGCGAATTACAAAACAGTCACATTACAGTAAAAATAATATAGAAAAAAGATAACATAATAATTCAATTATAATCAATCAACAAATAAAAATAAAGTATTCAATTAATAAATAAAATAATATTAAAATTATTAATTTATAATACTACAAATTAAAATAATATTATACTTAATCAATCAATAAATAAATAATTAACATAATAGTTCAAATAATAATTCAATCATTAAAATCATAAAAACAGTACAAAATAAAAAATAAATCAGCAAAATAAAATAAAATAAAATGGTCAATTTGTTAGACCATTTCATTATTATTGCGCAGTAGTGTGTGTAAGTTCAGTGATGTGGCTTCTAAATTGTATTAACGACAGATCAAATATGTCTACATTAATAAACATATCATTATATACAGTACAATACAGTACAAATACAGTTTTTATTCAATAACGAATTTTTAGGATAATTAATTATTATTGTTCATATCTATTGCTGTTTATTTCTTGTTTATTTATTTGTTGGTTTTGCCTTTGTTAACTTAGTGTAGTAGTAGAATTAATTCTTTTGTTAAGTATAAAAAATATATTTAAAAAACCTCAAACTGTTGCAATACCCTTACAGGGTCATTCATATTAGGGGACTATTTATAATATTGTAAGATCTGTACCATACTATGCAATAAATAATTATGACTATGATTATTATTTCTTGTCTTTGTCACCACTCTGTGTATATTGACGGAAGAAAACGTAATTGCTGTAAGTAGCAACAATGTCGTAAATGGACTAAATACGCAGTCGAAATCAGAAAAAAAAGTCTGCGTCGAATGGTCCGGGTCTCGTGTCGCTACGATGACAAAAATTTCATATTGACGGATAATTTTTTTTTAATTTCTGTGTTCAAATTGTCGTAAGTCTGCCAGAAAATGATGTTTTTGATACTAATTTACTCACAGCAAAACTCAAACATGTGATTGTAATGTGTTTATATTTACGTGGTTCATATTTAAAACCCTTAACACACTTACAGCATTCTTTTCGAAGAGTATTTGGCTATGAAGTATAACAAAAAGACAGTTGATCGCTTACCTGATTCAGACGAAGAGGACTAAATTAAGGACATTTGCTGTTTTTACGTCATTTGCGTAATTATCTTTTCATACCATACCTTAAAGCCGATTAAGAGGTATATAATATTTAAATATAGAGTTTTACTTTTCAAGGTTTGACTTCTAGAAATATCCTCATACGAATTTTTTTTTTTATTAAATTCAATGAAGGATTGAACTGTTTATTCTTGATTCCAAAAGTCATATCATTTTTATTGTCTTTTTAAAGGTATTATAATTTATAATTATGTTTAGTATGATAAAACTTGATCTCATTTATATTCACTGGTGCCAACATTACTTTTAATAGATAAAAATAAACAAATTATTAAATAACAGCATTTTATTTTATTGACACATACAGTATTTTCTTTGCTTACAGCTTTATTTTGGTATTAATACTATTTCTGAGCTAGATGTACACTATTGTACACTCGGCGTCACGTCTGCCGCCGTGAGTACATCTCTTTTGTGCTACTTAATTATGAAAATACTTCAAATAAGTACATTGTTCTGGAAATGTAACAAAAAATAACTAAATCATAGAAACCTATACATTAGTTACAGCGTTCTTAAGGTCGGCAAATAAACAGTCAATTGCTGTAAGTAGTGAAAAACCTGTTTATCATAACTTTAGAACTAAATTGATCATTGCTTTGTAGGCATACTATTTCAATAAAATTGTGCACAAATATTATCTTTTTTTATTACGAATAGTTTAAAAGTAATGATTTTTTTTCGATTTTCAAATAGTTTTTGGCTCTGGTGTAAAATTGGGTTTTTGATACATACAGCATTTACGTTTTCTTCCGTCGATATATTTCTCATGAGCTAAGGTTAAGTGACGATTAATTTGGTGATATAAGTTCTCAGGCATTGGCCTATTTTTAGCAATGTTATGAATTTATAATGAAAGGCATCACATCACCACCACATGCAATGCAAATTGCAAATAAGTACCAAACAACAAACGAATAAGATACAACGATTTATTTACCTACAACTTCGCAGTTTGTATTTCAATTTTAAACAAACAAAACAAACAAGCCAAAAAACCAAAGAGAATAAAAGAACCATAAAGAACTATTTTAACAACTTTTTTTTTCTGTAGGCAATGGAATTACACTTACACATACTTATTACTTTTTGTTTATTGTAAATATTTTGATATTACCGGGTTTTAAAAATATTCTATTTTCTGTTTTTTTTGTACAAAATGTTGTATGCTACTCGCCATCATTCTTTGTGTTATGTGGAATATGAATGTAAAATAATGGTGGATTATTAACCGTTAAGTGTTCATGTGTGTGCATGAGTGTTGGCAAATTAAACAAAACAGCGCTACGCCACTTTTCAAATCCTCTCAAGAAGTCCGCCCTAGGACTTAGTAAAGCCCCACATCTTTACTGAGATACTCGAGGGGTTTGGGGGGTCTATCATTTCTCACTTCTCATTTATATTATCTATCATTCATCATCATCATATAGGAAGGAAAAATTGTTTATGTATTATGTACTTGTAAGAAAAATTACTTTGGCACTGGCTAAATTAAAAATTAAAAATTACTTTGATGGTTATGTGCTAATCGCATGAAGCCATCAACTAAAGGAAAAAAAATGGTTTACATAACTCGTGGCCGCCTGTGTACGCGTCCGGTCTGATCTGTCTTGTGCACTAGTCACTAATAGATGTGTTGCCGACGTCCGGTTTATTCTGATTACATGAAAGTAGGTTCCTTTTAAATCATCATTTTTTTAACAGAAGTTTTTAAAATTCTAGTGTTTAATACTTTTTGTGTTGAATTTGTGAGGAGACCTATCTGAATTTTTTTCTGAAATAATCTGTACTACAGGTTACTAAGCCCGTCCCGCAATTTAGTAAACAGTTGTAAACAAAAATCTGTTGAGTATTGAAAGAAACCGTAAAAGAGACGCGATGTAAAAATACAAGAAGGTAGAATACAGATAACCGATATGGTAAGTGGGTGGAGGGTGGATCGTCAAATGTAGGTATTTATTGCTATTGTGTTAATTTTATTAACGTGGAGGTACAGATAACGTAAAATTGTGTGATAAAACGTTTCATTAAATTGGACTAACTACAATGAAATTATCCTAATATGAAACAGTCGATAAGCATTTCAAAAAAAATATCAATTTGGCTCATTTTTTTTATGTATTACTCACACTTTCGCAACTTCACCAAAAAAATGGCTATGCCGAAATTGTTTTCATAAACAAAAGACTTGATGGTTTCTAAGGCAGATTCTCTGTAGGTATCTTTTATGGTTTCGGACCTCATCATACTACTGTCCGAGTTTAAAAAAGACACTCTGTACATGTCATCTTGCACTAAGCATATTGCCGTATGTAATGCAGATAGCCAGAGCAAGAAAATTTTAATTCCATTCACAAAGGCGGTTTTTTTGAAATAAGGAGCTACGAGGGATATTATAGTACTGACGTATTTTAATGCAATTAATTGCAATAATTTTTAATTGTATTAATGCAGTAATTTTCTTTTAATTATCATAAAAATAAGAATCGCTAAGGAAACTAATGTAAATCAGTACTAAACACTTGGCGAAAAAATCGATCCCATTATCGGTCCTACAAAAAAAGTCGGTCTTGCGCAGGAGCCGTTAAAGTATCTTAAATGGTACAAGTACATCGTACATACAGGCTACTTCAAGGTAATTATTTGTTTCTTTGGTTAATATTTGAACGATTCTTATAATACTTCTCGTATTGTTCAGAAATACCTTACTATACGTGTAGTGCTAACATTTGTCCAGAGGCATCCTGTATAATATTATATACTAGTTGTTGCCCGCGATCACGTTCGCGAAAACTACAGAAAAAAGAGAAAAAAAAAGTATCCTCTATGCTGGGTCATGGTCTGTATATGAGGAAAGTTTTATTAAAATCCATTCAGTAGTTTTTACGTGAAAGAGTAACAAACATCTATCCATACCTACAAACTTTCGCGTTTATAATATTAGTTATTATAAGTTATATATATGTAGTTTATACCATTTCACAAAATGGCACTTTTGTTTATGCAAAAATTGTTATTTTTGTTATTACTTATGTAATAATTCTTATTCTATAATGAATTTAGGGCAAAACTCTTTTATTAGCTCAAACCCTAGATGATCCCATATCTCAAGGTTTGAGTTATTATGGTGAGCAACAAGCACTGTTGCCGACACATTAAACCTCTTTTTTTTTACTTGCCATTGTATGAATTGTACGGTAAATAAAAGGTTTGTCATTAAAAGGTATTTACCATTTAGTAGCATGTAAGTACTATAGACTTAAAGACAAAAACATAAAAATCTTATTATTATTTTCTTGTGAAATGGCTTCTGTAGGGTTTCTTAGATAACCACAAAAAGCATCGGCAAGCGAAATAATGACATTGACATTGTTTGTCAGTCACATGTCTAATAGCGTTTCTTTACGCTATCGATAATAATTAATTTAACAATTTCTTTAGAATATTTATTTTTAGACTTTCACTAGCTACGGCTCCCCCCGTTTATCTGATATTACTTATAATGATGCGCTTAATGTAAAATTTATGATCGTACTACTAGTGCACAATTCAGTGCGATTTTAGTTGATCTCCTTTCCAATATAAAATCCTACAACTCCGCCCGATCCTCTAAATGCCACTACACATTTACAAAATACACTAAACACGCACAGTCTCGCTTAAGACACCGTACTCGAAGAACAAGGGTAAGGGTACGACGACCCGGTTCACACGCGCTCTATACAGGTACAGACACCACACAAGACGTTCTATCTTACCAATATTGTAACAACTCGTGTATACTTATGGAGAGCAATAAATGATTGAATTGAATTGAATTGAATTGAACTGGGCGTTTCTCCCACCCCCCACGACCCGGTTAAACTGAGTCGAGGTCCTAGATTATAGACGCTCTCGGGTTGTTACGCTCCCGATCCGATCCGAACCCCTTGGAGAATCTAGTAGGAATGGAATCTACTAGAAAAACCCTTTAAGTTTCCCGCCGCCCCAAAAAGTCTGGTGACGCTGAAAATGCCGCCTGAGACAATCATCAAACTAAAAAAAACATCCAGAGTGACATAATATTAAGACTAGATAAATACTAGACTAGACTAGAAAAATAGTTGGTTGTTTTTCCTTCTAATACACGTTTTACGGATTTTTGTGTTTATTAAGCCGTAAGTCGTAACCGCAATAATATTATGTATTTTAAAGAATGTCGATTTGAATATAAATCCTGTATATATTTTTTTCGACAGCCACCTCTTCAGTTTAAAATTATTTGAAAAATAACGTACATTTTTTGAGGATTGTATGTAGGGCATGAAATTTCGGTATTTCGGTATTGCATATAGTTCAATACAGAGATCCCGGTATTAATACCGGTATTGGAGTTTTCTATTTGTCTAGAAAATTTTAAATAAAAACACGTTTTTTAAATTATTTTCAGTCATATATTTATTTCAAATCTTAATAAAAACATTAACAATCGATAAAATGTTCTTGTAATCTGTTAACGTTCACTTTTAAAATCTAAATACCGTATAATTATACTCTGTCACATTTATTTTTGTGCTTAAAAAGTCGTTTTCTAAAATTTTAAATCAACAGATATAGACTAATTTACAAATCAGTCTCAAGATATAATTTATAAAAACTTTTGTTAAATCTACTAACAAATAATAACAAACAAAATAATTATAATCTTCACCAAATGCAAGTTTAACAAAGTAATATGAATAACGTAGAGGCAGCGCTTTGCGCTTGCGCTTTGCGGTTAACTCCCGAATCGATGACTGCAATGCACAGCCATCTACAATTTCTCACTATGGCCACACAATGCCCGATTTTAAAATCAGGCAGTGTAATGTCCGTGCGGAGCTGTAGTCAGTCGATGTTCGGAAAGCTGATGGCCCTGATGGCCCTGATGGCATCCCACCAATAGTCATAAAAATGTGTGCAGCGGAGTTGTCCCCCGTGTTAACGCGCCTTTACCGTGTCTCGCTTACTTGAGAACCATAAAGTCACCTGTTCAGATTTTTTATTTAAAGTTGAAAATTTAAGTCATATTTCACCGAACCTATTTTTTTTTACTTAAGACCAACATTGTCATAATTTTCGTCACAGTTACGAAGCTGATTATTTTATCCATAAAAGTACTACTCATGAAGATTCAGTTACAAAAAAAAGTCTCGACTAAGTCTTCTACTTTTCTCTTTTAGATTTTTTTAATTTGAACAGGTCGAAAAATCTCAAAAATTCAGAAATAAAATCATAACTCGAAAGCTATGAAAAGTCACGGAACATACATAGGGGTGATTCGGATACCCCACGATACAAGGACCAAATTTTTTTATTTGGAATTCAATGTTCCGACCACCCTGTATTTATAAAGATTTAGTTAACACTCATGTTCTATGTTTTGTTATATTTATTTAATGATTACTAGAATAATAATTACTTCCAATAAATATTTAAAAGCTTATTATATAAATATTAAAAAAAAATATTATTCTATTAGTCATTAAATAAATATAACAAAACATATAAGTATAACACATTAATCGCATAATTATCGTAATAGTGAGTTATCTTAATTCAAAACAGTGTACCTACGCAACGTTGTACAAAGTTGAGCAGCTACTTTTATAATTTGATAACAATTAACATACAGTCAACATATAGTACGAGGTTTATATTAACTTAAACTTCGACATAATACTCTTTCTTACAGCAATTGAACAACACGAGTCAAAGTCACATAAGAAAAGAAAACATCCGACTTCAACAACAACAACAACAAATTCTGAAATACAACAATACAAAGAAAAGTTTTGTTGCCATACTTTTTACTTCTATGAGTAGGTGTTCGCGTTTAATCTTTAATGCGCTTTTCTATTTTTAATATTCATAATAATTCTTTTTAGGAAAAAGGACTCAGGAAAGGGTTCATACTGATTTAGAGATGCATTATTTTTAATTACTTTTAAAACTATCATGGTCACTAGCATTAGAGAAATTATTAACGGCATTATTGCAATGTTTTTGTTATTTTTGAGTATTTGATAATTCACTTTTAGCTAATAAGGCACTATTATGGATATACTGGAGTTACGCGTGTGAATATGACATTGACACCTTTTTTTAGACGACCCTATATGTTTTTGTACAGTCGTACTAAGTTGTGGAGCGCAAATCACGAATGAGACGTAAAGTAAATTGTTTTGTGTTTATTTTACATCATCAGTACAAGTGTCCCCCAACCAACCCAACCCAAGTCGAGGTCCTAACCTTTAGAGACGCCCTCGGGTTATTCCGCTCCCGAATCCATCCAAACCCCTCGGAGAATCTAGTATGGAACGGGGACACGCTTGCGTTGCCTGATGCCATTCCATCTAGAAACCCTCTGACTTTGTTCGATCACACGGTTTGAATAACCCATTAGTTTCTTGCCGCTCCCAAAATTTAACCTACGGCAATCAACAAGGTCTCTCATAAAAGAAAAAATCATCTGTGATCAATCATGGAGCAGCGCATGCAATCTGTGCCAAAATATCGCCTACTCAAAACAAAATCAAATATGGTAATGATTCTATTTTACTATGTTATGTAAGGTAACTCTGGATTAAAGTACCAAGTCTCTCTGTTAAAATGTACAGATGCCTGCACATCAACCTATCCAAAACTGTCAAATTTCTTCAATACATTGTCAACCTTAAGCCTTAAACATAAAGTTCAAAGTCTATTGAGGAAATTTGACAGTTTGTGGTAGGTTGATGTGCAGGCGTCTGTACATCAGAATTTTGTCAGCGCTGAGTAAGTTTTGTTCTTAAAACAGATTTCCGAAAGTTAAAAGTATTTTTTTGTTCATTGTCTACAGTTCTTTTTCTCAATATAACTTTATCAGAATGTGCCTAGGATTATCACGAAAAGTCGCAATGTAACTGTGTGATATATTTTATCTATTTGCTGTATCGAGATATACTCAATTTAAATCGGGCCGAGCAGCGATAAGGTCATCATATCAAGATGAGCATGCGATACATTAACTTGCATTTAGTGACACTTGAAGTGCTGTACTGCTTTGTTGACATAAATGGTATTTAAGTATTTTTTTAATGTTTTGACGATATTACTATAAAAAAACTACGAAGTGTTAAGTTTATGCAACGTAAAATGTACTAAATATATTTAAATATATTTTAATTTAACAACTTGTACTGCAGTTTATTTATCTAATACATATTAATAATCGGTAACCCTACTACTTGTTATTCTAAAACTATATGATATTTCGAAACGTAGAATGCAAATATGTAAACGGTTTGAAATTTTGAATAGAAACTACGCAATTTGGTAAATCGGCGCCGCTTCTCGGTATTCCTCAGGCACATCTAGATCTAGCCAATTCTGCGATCGGACTACAACTATTTCACTATCGAAACACGTAATTTGGTGACAGTTATTTAGCATTGTGTAGATGCAAAATTACGACAACACAATTTTGACAACAGAAAAGTTTTAAATTTTTTTGGTTTGGCGAAGACTTCATAAATAACCCTATTCTCATCGGCTTTACTTTAGTAAATGAGAGATACTTTATAATTAAAAATAAAATAAATAATTAAAATAATAATAACAATAATTGATTAATTAATAATAATAATTAATAATAATAATTTATTTATTGATTCAGAAAGCAGTACTCCTTGACACGGCACGTATTGTCAGGAGGTTCCTCACTCTGCAGCCCTGACCACCTACTACTGACACCACTAGCTTGGGCCCTGCCCCGCTGCTGGCGGTACTCTAGAATTAGGTTTTTATAATGTTTTATTGTTTTTATATTAAAATATTGTTTTAAGAAAGAAAATAAATAAAGAGTATAATAATAATTATATCAATAGTATTTCTTAACCAGTTATTCATCCATTTAACCCTAACAAAGTTCAATTGAAATTTATTAAAATATCTCCTTACACTTTTTAACTAGCAATAGAAGTCGATGAATACCGGCTTGCTTGCCTATACAACTTAACTTCAGTGACTTCATACTAAGCACGCGTCTCTTTCACCCCCCTATTAAAACGAACACGTTCTGTTTCGTTTAGCACTCACAAATTTGTTCCGAATATAAGTCGATGAATTTCAAGTTATGACAGAGATAGACGATAGAGTAAAGTACAAGAGCAAACGAGAAAGGTTTATATGAGATGCGTGAATGTAATGCCTCCAAAATCGCTTTCAGAATCATACAAAATACGTAACGTTTATGTAAGTAGGATTATATTTTATTCTATGCAAACTGTCATATGCGTTTCATAGGCGAGTTGTATTTGTTTGTTTGTAAACAAAAATATAAGTTCTGTATTAACTCGTAATACAATTGAAAACGTTCCATTTTAATAATAATTGTTGTTTTGGCTTGAGATTAGTAGGTGAGAGATTCCTGTCAGTTTGGTAAGTCAAAGAAATGGCATTAATTCATAAAGACTGTTGTTAGGTAATGAATGAGTTATTTTTCTACATCCAATTTTGAAGACAAAAAGTACGTGATACAGGTAGTTCGTGCTCTTGCTAAATGACTATCGGTTACAAGAGATGAGACGAATTTTTAAACCTATTTATAATTTAATTTAAGTTTGTAATGCTTGCTTTGTAATTTAACATTGGTGGTGGCTAATTTGCGTTTCTCTTTTGCACCAAACATTACTTCTGTGACCAAAATATAAGGTTATTTTCTTGATGTCATTCACTCGCTTCAATCGAGATGCATGGTTCAGATGCATAGAAGGTATTAATATGATACAAGATAAATAATCTGACTTACTTCTTTTTTGGAAGTTGTATTAAAATTTACTATATATTTTTAAGCAATATCATTAATTTAAATGCTATTTGAATTAAATTTGACATAGTAGAAAAAATATATCTGGGCTAGGCCCACGCCTTTAAAAGTTAGTCAATCGATTAAGCAAATACAGTGAACAGTAATTAGTTAACATTTAATCCAAATAAAAATAATTCTTTATGGCTCTATATTTTGTATCTTACTAATATACCTTTTAATTTATTACAAGTAAACCTATATTCACATAAACCATGTTTATATTTTAGTATATGAGGTTTAATTTAAAATCATTTATATTTAAGTATGTATGTGGAAAACAATTAATGTTTAAGTTATTTAACACATTCTGACAAAATAACTTAAATAAATAATAATAATAATAAATATGAGACAACATCACATACATTGTTCTGATCCCAAGGTAAGTAGCTAAAGCACTCGTTTCATGGAAATCAGTTACAACGACGGTACCACAACCACCCAGACCCGACATAATCTCGAAAAGTTCGTTTTCGACATTGACCCGACCGGGAATCGAACCCGGGACCTCAGAGTTAGCGCCGCCCAAAGTCCGGCGTGCAAGCCACTCGGTTACCGAGGTCGTCAATACGATTATTTTTGATACTCAGTCGAAAATATTCGACCATAAATCTTAATTGAATCTATCTATGATGTCCCAACTTCAACAGAAAGCTACATGGCAACAGTGAAGATTATCAACCTATATTATACAGTAGATATAGATTATGAAAGAGTTAGATTCTTTAAGTGGGTCTAGCTCATCCCGCCATCTTCGCCTAGGCCTTCCACGTTGTCGTCGTCCGTTGGTTGGGATGGCAATCCTTGCCCAGAATTCACCCAACAATACATACGAGCAACGTGTCCGGCCCAGTCTCACTTTACTTGACTGGCATTTTTAGCTATATCTGTTATTTTGTTTTACAGTGCAATATCGTATTTCGGACGCGATCCTTTAATTTGACTCCCAAGATACTAATCACGATAACGAGACAAAATTTTGTATGGCACAATTTTTAATTGTTATATCTCGTTTTTGTTAAATGAGTAGTAAATACAACTTGCACTAGGCATTCAGACCTTGAAATTGTCAATTAAAAAAACTAAATCCAACTACAATTTTGAAAAAGTATCTTAAAGTGAACTGAAGTACAAAATTGAATTACAAAAACACAATGTTGAAAAAATTTCCACAAGCCGGATTTGAACCTGCACCCTTCTCACATACAGGGTCAGGTGCTCTTCCAATTGAGCTATCGTGGTTCTAACCAGCCCGCCGAAATTATTCAACACTATTTACTTTTTTACTTTGAAAGCCAAAGGCGCCAATTCAATGTCAACAACTACCGTCATTAACATCTGATCATAATATTTTTACAAATACTAAAAATCAGTTAAGAAGTAGGCAAGCTATTTATAAAATGTTTTTGTTTTGTTTATATATTTTTAACGCAAATTTTGTTGCGAAACAAATTACAAAAACACAAATGTTGAAAAAATTTCCACAAGCAGGATTTGAACCTGCACCCTTCTGACATACCGGGTCAGGTGCTCTTCCAGTTGAGCTATCGTGGTTCTAACCAGCCCGCCGAAATTATTCAACACTATTCTAAATTACGAATATTGATGTTATCAATATATTTGAGTGATTTCAAAACATATAGATTAAATAATTTCATTGTAATTATAGCATTAATGATTTTTAGAGGTGTTTTCGTAAAGAATTACGATCGAGCCAAAATTGCACAATCGTGATTTTGAGCAAGGGTTTTTAATGACAAAGGCATGAAGTTATCTATATCAAAATTTTAGATTCGTTGGTCTTGTCGTACTTCTACAACTTTCGATGAAAGTTGATGTATTTTTTTCAAGTGTCGCCTTAAACTGATCCCAAGATTTAGGGTAGGGTTAAGCAGGCACATTGCTTGCCAAAATTTCTGCAATTCTGAATTGTGTGAAATCCATCAAGCCTATTCATTCGTTCTATCTTCATATTATTATGTAATACATAAATAAACAAAATTGATGATGATGAATGATAATAGAAATGGGAAGTGAGAAATGATATAACGATATTACTTATTTTTTAATTCAAATGAATAAAATAGCCGCCAAAACGATGCATGCAGATCACGTGATGTCGTGACGTCACCTGCTTGTAAACAATCTTTTTGCTGTCAAATCACACCATGCGAAACTTCGAGGACTTCTTGGCGGGAAAGTGAAGAGTCATGTCTGCGGTTTAGTTTTATTTTCTAAAATTTGTGTTATGTCGAATATTAATGTGAAATAATGGTGGATTATTAACCGTTAAGTGTTCGTGAGTGTGCACGAGTGTTGGCAAATGAAACAAAACAGCGCAACATCACTAATTCTCTCAAGAAGTCTGCGTGAGGACTTAGTAAAGCCCCACATCTTTACTGAGATACTCGAGGGGTTTGGGGTCATTATCATTTCTCACTTCCCATTTCTATTATCATTCATAATCATCATACAGGAAACAAGACAGGAGAAGTAACAAAGAAGTAACTAATGAAATTAATAAACTAATGCCACGGCAGCATGGTCTATGACCTTAGCCGGTTCCTCAGGGAACGAACTACACTTAAAAAAAAAGCAGGTGACGTTACTTCAGATTCAGCCAAATCCCGTGCGTTTTCGATCACGTGGTCAATCTTAAAAAAATTATTATGTTTTTAATGATTTTTTATAAAAATCATACTTATTTTAAAATTATGTGCTGGCTAAATTGGTTTAAAAAAATGTTCACTGTTAAGTTAACAACAGTTTGATATGTATTTTCATTGTAGTTAAATATCCTATTGAAGTTTAATATAACTTTTTTGTTGACTTAAATGACATCGAAAGGCGTTTAAAATCATTGCAACAAAATTTTCTCGCGTTAAATTCATACTGACGTAACACAGACAATTTTCAATTTGCCGCCAAGTCGTAAAACAAATGAATATATTACACACCTACACGATAATATTGGCAAAGAGTTCCATTTTCAAAGTTTTAACATATTTCTTATATCGTTTACAAGTGGCCAGGTGCCTAGTGTGAGTTTTGTTTAATATCCGTATTCATTCATTCATTCATTCATGTTTACGACAACGAGAATTAGTATGGCATTGAACCAGCGCCTCCTGGCGGCATACGAGAAGAGTTAACATTTTGCCATACTAATTTTCGTTTACGTAAACGTAATCGAATGAATACGGATATTAAACAAAACTCACACTAGGCACCCAGTTCTAAAAACTTTCAGTGTCGCCATCGTAGTACTAAGTTATGCGAATTTTGGTTATTGGCTTTGCATTAGCTATTTACATGGTAGTAATTTAAGATTTTGTACTCAAGTTTTGATTTTAGATTTCTGGTTTTAAACTATTTTTACTGTAGAGCTGTATTAAGAATAACAACAACTTGCTTGAGTCAGGGAAAGTTAATCGGGAAAGGAATGTTTTACATCTATTATTTATTACTTAACAAACAATTTTCTTTCAAGTTAAGTACAATGACTCTCAATGAGAATAAACTTGCCGTCCCAACTTTCAGGCTTCATAAAACAGGTGGCACATTCTTGGGTAAATGTAGAACTTTTTTTAATAAACTTCCACAAAATGCTATTGTAATGCCTTTACATAAATTTAAAGAACATTTCTTAACAAACAATTTTCTTTCAAGTTCAGTACAATGACTCGCAATGAGAATAAACTTGCCGTCCCAACTTTCAGGCTTCATAAAACAGGTGGCTCGTTCTTGGGTAAATGTAGAACTTTTTTTAATAAACTTCCGTTATGCCTTTACATAAATTTAAAGAACATTTCAGGGGTTTTATAATAATGTTTTACACACAATTCATTAGCAAAATGTTGCTTGTGAAATGAAACGTTTCATTTCACAAATATTGCTTTAACCCGTCATCAGCTGTAAATACGGACACAATACAATTTTAATTGTTTAAGGCACTGATCAGTTCTCGCCGCGTATGAACGGCAACGATCGACTATGTAGCCTCTTCGCAGAATGACTGGTTTATTCTAGATTTGACAAACGCCTTTCGGCAAGCTTCAAAATAAATTCGAATTCTTCCTTTGACTGATATTTTTTAGACAAACCAAGGAGTACCTTACTTTTAGTCAAACATGAAAAGCAAAATAATCTGTTTCGGAGTTTGCCTAATAGATAATCCTATCCCCGATTTGATCGTATTGATTTTAGCAATTTATGCAATGATTTCAAAATAAGATAGTTTAAATGTTCAACTGATTTAATGCGATTTGAATCTTTCCGTGGCCTTTAAATTGTATCAGTTACGCTATCGTTTTTTTGTTTCTATAAACTGTCAATATCTCTGTATTGCCCTCAAGCATAGAAAGTTTTATTAAAATTGGTTTATCGATTAGAAAGAATTAGACCTTTGAAGTTTGTATGGCATCCTGAAACTTAGGTATTTGCTGATTAAACTCAATAAATAGACTTGGTCCCATTTCTTTATCGTTAGGCCCCGTTGCCACTACGCCGGACCAGCAGATTTGCCGGAAACCGGACACCGGACAGAGGTGTTCACATTACACCGGCTACGCCAGACTGGCAGATTTGCTGCCATTTTGGCGCTAGATCTAGCGCGGATAATTTAGCGCTTTATTAACTTTTAATATGGCAGCACTATTTATTTGTTCAACTTCAACTTTTGTTTATGGCAACCAGGTCACTTTTAGGTTAGCGGCCATCTATGATGGGGACTTCTTGGCGGGAAAGTGAAGAGTCATGTTTGATTAATGCAGTTTTGTTTTATTTTCTAAAATTTGTGGTTTATCTAATAATAATGTGGAATAATGGTGGATTATTAACCGTTAAGTGTTCGTGAGTGTGCATGAGTGTTGGAAAATTAAACAAAATAGTGCAACATCACATTTCAAATTCTCTCAAGAAGTCTGCCTGAGGACTTCGTAAAGACCCACATCTTTGCTGATACTCGAGGGCTCGAGGGGTTGGGTGTCTATCATTTTTCACTTCTCATTTCTATTATCTATCATTCGTCATCATCATAGAGAAAACAAGACAGGAGAAAAACGTATAAATTAACTTTTCGACTGAAGGAATAGTATCCATGGTCATGAACAAATTATAAAAAAACGAGTTCTGATGGAAGAAGAATGTTAATAATATATAAAAATTTATTTAGGCCAATTTTTAATTTTTTAGGCAGTAAAATCAGTTATGTACTTAGAATAAATCAAGTAGAGATTTGCTCATATCTTCTAATGGTTACGGAGTCGAGCTAACTTGTCATAGCAATTATTTTTCGTTTAGAAGATTTATAATTATTTCAAAAATTGTCCTGTATTTTTCCTTACGTTCCGTTGTCAAGTGTTAAAGCAGATTGCCTATTCTCTAAGGCGTCCGGTGTACGGCGCGGGCGTCTGCGGCGTGCTGTTTTATGTAAATTTCGCCGCCGCCGCCGCGTGCCGTGCGATGGGCTACCCGCCATACGCAGCACTGCTCTATGAATTACTCAAAACCAAACACGCAGCGCAGGCGCCCGCGTGCGCCCGTTTTCAGTTCAGTAGCCGGGACGATTTTTAATTATAACCAGTTATTAGTTTTTATTAGACTACCTCTACAACATTTTTGTTGGTTGTGTTTTGATTTTTTTGGTTTGTATTGAGAATGTGTAAGTAAATATAAATAAATATTCATTAATGTCCTAATCCTTCTAATATAAAAAAAATAAAGATTAATGTGTGAGTAGAGTACAGTTTTTGATACAATAGTGTAGAGAAACTGTACTCTACACACACAATAATTTTTATTTTTTTATTTCACTAACTATAAAGGATCTAGATAACTGCAGGTTTTACAAATGTAGATTATTGTGTTCATTCCTGGTGGCTGATCTAGAGCTTATCTAACTTGTGACATGACATAAAAATCATGTCATGTCACAAGTTTATTTTTTTCTACAGATTACACAGTATTCACTCTCCAACAGTTTGTAATGTTGCCATTATTAATTGATTTACTAATCTTACTTTTTGTTTTTCTTGATGTTTTACATACTGATGATGAGAAGACCTAATATTGTAACTCTGCCCCTATTTTGACCAAAACACATGCACAAAAGGAATTGATTTTTGGTCAATGATTTAATGTATTATATTTTAGGTATACCACTAGGTAATCAGAATAAACATGTCTAGTTTCTCTGGCACCATATTTTTGTCTTAAAAAATACAAAAAAATACTTTACTCTCTTCCTCATCTCACATAAGAAAACGTGAGCGAGCGTCCAAGTCAAGACATGCTAAAACATAATTGGTGGTCAGTGGATTAAATAGTTAAGGCGATAAAAAATAATTGTTTTCACTTACTGCTTCTTGAAGAGTATGTTGAATCTTTGGATGACATTCTCCTCGAGTCCCATTCTCTAGGCTTCTCCCACTGTGACACTTCACTGACACAGTTATAGTAGTACCTTTTCCCAGAGGAGCTAATGTGCTCTGACCACTCACTACCAGAATGATCTGAACACATAGCAGCTGAAGGTATCTTATCATATTTACTACTTCTACTAACACTGTTCATGCCACTAGTCCTACTTTTTTTCTCTGATTCACTTCGTTCATGATTACTTCTCTCTTTTTCACTATCTTTGATACGTTTTTCCTTCGGTGATCTGACACTATCTGAAAATATTTGAGTAGGGAAACATAATTTTATTTTTATTTTAAGTGCTTGCTGCACTGAAGCTAAATTAAATATTTATAAAATTTATAACATACAGTGACAAAATT
The DNA here is from genome assembly GCA_949315975.1 of Eudonia truncicolella. NCBI lineage: Eukaryota > Metazoa > Arthropoda > Insecta > Lepidoptera > Crambidae > Eudonia > Eudonia truncicolella. Next base: position 18,373,092 of record OX438825.1, on the reverse strand, counting down.
ATTAAACGCCTAATTTTATTTTTTATCCAAAAAAATATTACTACCTATTTAATTTTTTATTATTAAATTATTGCAATATTTATAAATAAAATTATACATTCGCAAATCATTGTGTAAAAGGCAATTTATTTCGCATTTGCTTAAATATTCTAAGACAATATATTATTTAAATAGATGATAAAAAATACTCTTTTTTTATTAAAGGCTAAAAATTACTTAGTATTTGAGTTTATTAACCCTGCTAGATTTTCCTATTTAATTTATAATATTACTATTTAATTTAATATTTAAAAATGAAAATATAGAAAAGTTACCTGTGTACTTATTTCTAGAGGATTTGTAGTCTCTATCTCTCTCCTTTTCAGAACCTTTTTGCATGTAAGCATTTCGTGATGTTGCGTATCCTCTATCATCAACAACATGGTAGTGGTGGTGGCCATGGCTGGAATGGCTTGTATGCGTGTTGTGTCCGTGTGTTGAAACATTCCCATTGGGGGATCGGAGAGGTATGTATTGGTCAGAAGAAACGTACTCACTAGCAGTTCTTCTTTCACTCTTCGAATGGTACTTCTGCACAAAAAAATAACAATATTTACAAGTGAACTTTTTAAACAACTATAAATTTACTTTTTAAACAATATTAAATTAATGCTGAATTCCTTAATATGTCTGCTTACTTTAACATACCTATAATTACTTTTTCGTTGAAGCAACAACTATTCAAAGTATACATACAAACTTAACTAAAATAAATTTATAATTAAACTCTATTCAGCATTAATGTAAATTATAGGTCACTGTAAAAGATATTTTGTAGTCAGTCAAGTACCTACACATGAGAACAAAACAGAACATTGTATAATTTGACTGATTACATTATCTTGAGAGTGCATCCACCCATGTAATTAGATTAATACATAAACATTTAGCAAAGTTTCATTGGGCTGGTTGATGATTATAAGTCGATGAATTAACGTGACAGTTAACAGGAAAAGAATTCAAGCATTTGGTTATTACGTAGAGAAGTACATAAATCAAGCTTCGATAGTTTCTTCCATCAAAATATTAAATGTGATTGGTATTCAATGTAGAATCCTCATAAATATCATTACCTGATACGGATGGGCCTGATGCTTCTCAAAGTACCTGAAAACAAACAACAATGTTAGTACCTTCACCTAATTTACAACAAAACTTAATCGGCGACCGCCATCTACAGATTGCAAAGCCGAAGCATCGGAAACCATATCGTACCCATCGCTTATTCGCTGAGGTTTCCTTGCATGCATTACCATCAATGCAAATGTACGATTTATTACGGCCTCAGTAATAAAATGCAAACTAAGATCACTGTCATTAAAACAGTTTTACAGGAGGCCGTGATATATCTTGATGGACGCCATGTCACATTCAAGACAATCAAGAAAGAGTCGAAAGAGTCACTAGGCGTGAAAGAGACAAAAATTGGATCGACTAAAGAACGAATGATCATTAAAAATATATATGTCTATGGTGAACTGGGCGACTGGGCGTAAGCATGAGACGTTAAGATAGGAAAGTAAAAATTAGAGATGTACCACAGCACAGTATAATAAAAAGCAGACGTAACATTACAACAAAAAAGCGTGCCAATTACGCCAGAGTGAATAGGCTATTTCTAGGCAGGCATGTTCCATCTTTAACACCGCACCGTCACTTAATATCAGGTGAGGTGAGGTGTGATGAAATGCCTGCCTATAACAAATTAACAAATATAACAAATAAAAAAAAGAGTGTAGGGGAGTCTTGTTGAAGCAAGAAGTTTTCATTAAGATGAAAAAGAATTTTTTGCACAATTTTGACTTTTATATTTGAATTTTGTAATATTTGACAGTCTTGTAGTCTCTTGTTATATTGTTTACTTCAAACTTGATTGTCTAGAATAAAATACGTGTTTTTCACAAGTTTTATTTATTATTGTCCTATCATAAGGAAAATCTACCATTGGTTAGCCTAAAGTCTGGGTCAACCAATAGGTTATGGGCCATTCCAAGATTTGATGCCGAATATAGGAAGCGGAGACAACATTGAAGGAAGATCAGTCGAGATGGCAAGTAATAGTGGTATAAACATGCCATCAATGGCGAGGCTAGAGGGTAGCTCCAATTACGCTACGTGGAAAGTCCAGTACAAAGCCAGAAATGTTGTATTCCTGGAAAACAACAAATACACAGACACAGAGAATTCAGAGAACCTAGTGGAGTTCATAATATTCACACTGAAGGTCTTCCGAGAGAGTTCTTGGATGGAGATCCGCATGTAGAAGTGAGACAGATTGGATCTGTGAGTCCGAGATCTGAAAAGGAGGATCGTGAACTGCAAGCTGAAATTCATAAGCCAAAGGCTGGAAAACAGGAACCAGAAGCTGAAATTCAGGAGTCAGAGGCACAAATTCCTGAACCAGATATATTTGAAGATTGTGAGATGGACAATGTTTCTGAAAATGAAGAAGAAAGTGAAAGGAGGTACCCAATCAGGGATAGAAAGAAGAAAGAATTTCCTGACTACATCCTTTATTACGCTGAGGCGGAACAAGATCCAGTGACAGTGCGTGAGGCACTATCAAAATCGGACAGCGAAGACTAGAAACAAGCAATTCAGGAGGAGCTTGATGCACTGAAGAAAAAAAAACATGGATTCTTGTGAAATCGCAAAAGAGGTGTAACATCGTTGATTCGAAGTGGCTCTTCAAAATCAAAGAAGAGGCGGGGAATAGAAGACGGTATAAAGCACGTCTCATTGCGAGAGGATTCCGTCAAAGGCACGGAATTGACTATAAAGAGACTTTCTTTGCGAGCCCTTATTGCTCAAGCTGTGAAACAAGGACTAAAAACAGATCAGATGGATGTCACGACAGCATTTATTAATGGAGAATTACATGAAACTGTCTACATGAAACAACCAGAAGGCTTCGAAGAAGACCATGTTTGTTTATTGAAACGTTCACTGTATGGGTTGAAGCAAGCCCCAAGGGAATGGAACACAAAGTTCAACAAGGAGTTACTACAACTAGGATTCAAAAGATCAAATAATGAACCCTGCGTGTACACAAGGTCTAAAGGCAACAATGTGATCATACTAGCAGTGTATGTTGACGACATGTTGATTTTTTGGAATGATGCCGCTGAACTACTAAAGGTCAAGCAGGAACTCATGGCCAAGTTTGAAATGAAGGATTTAGGTAAAGCTGAACTTATCCTAGGAATGCACATAACTCAGAGCGAGTTATGGATTAAAGTCGATCAATCAAAGTATGTGAACAAGGTTTTGAAGGTTTTTGGAATGGAGAGTTCTCCATGTGCAGTTGCAAGCCAGCAGCTACGCCTGCAGTTACGGGTATAAATCTCAATAAACCTGGAACGGAGAATGTACCTGATCCTGACACACCACATCAAAATTTGATTGGTTCTTTGATATATCTGGCACGACTGAGGTAATTTGTTTTGCATTGTCTTCGGTCGCTCTCGCCACCGAGATTGATAGAGATAGAAATCATTCAGTCTCTTATCTCTCTCTCTCTCTCTCTCGACCCATTGTTATAGCAGGTAAAAGAGTTGCGCCCACCTTTATAACCTATGCGCGAGAACGGATCACGCAAAATTCATTAAACTAAACAAAAAAAACCTCCAAATGTTTAAATTTTAGCTTTTCTGCAGTCATTTTTGGTTAGCTAACAAACTTATTAACGTTAGGAATGATAAAGTGGCTAAAACATTTTTTTAATCAGATGGCTACTTTTTAGAATTTTCTACGTCTACTGTCTTTGAAGGCTGACTTTAGCCAAAGTAGCCCCATTAAGTATTACTTTTTTTCATGATTATGAAAGCTGAGAGTCCGGCGCATTCACAAGGATAGGCCTTGAACAGGAACCATGAAGTCACCTGTTCAGATTTCTAATTTAAAATTTATTAAGTCATAATTCACCGAACGTAAATATTTAACTTGTAACAAACATTTTCATAACCTTCGTCACAGTTACGAACCCGATTATTTTACGCATAAAAGTACTTCTCATGAAGATTTAGTTGCAAAAAAAGTTTTGACTAAGTCTTTTACTTTTTTTTAGATTTTTTTTTAATTTGGTCAGGTCGAAAAATCTAAAAAATTCAGAAACATCATAACTCGAAAACTATGAAAGTCGTGAAACATATATGGGGGTGAATTGGATACCCCACGATACGCGAGGGACTTAATTTTTTATTTGGACGTCAATGTTTCGGCCAGCCTGTATATAGTTACAATTACATGTACACTATGTAGCAGATCGATTCGTACTATATTAATTTGTTGAATACTGACAACTTTGTATTTGTTTTTAATTATTCGAACCTTAAAGACGAAATCTTCTAAAATCAAATACAAAGCATGTAAATAAATATTTATTAATATCAACAAAATAACATAAATTTTGGTAATATTTTTCTTCGATCAATCATACTTTTCCATTCTTCACTTTCAGGGTTTGAATGTTTCCAATAAAGCAAGAAAGAACAAACCATCAACCTGTCAACGTGTGTAATTTTGTAGATAAACAAACTACTTACAACAAAGAGAAGTCTAGGCTGTATGGTGGATTCCCATGCTTTTACCGTCTTCAATCACTCAGGTCAGAAAGAATGAATGCTGCACTGCACTATAGGACCATAAAGAACACAGTGACAATTAAATTAACTACTTATGTAGCCTCATTGACATTTAAATAAGTTCTGAAAAGTGGAGACAATCTGGCACTAGAACTATTAATTTAAAGTCGATATAATTTACCATTTAATAAGATGGCTAAACCTGTGGACTTAGAACTCAAGAAAGCTTTCGTGGAGTTGCAAGTAAAGATGGTAGAAACGAGCAAAAAAATTCTAATCATTGATTCTCAGATAGGTGTGTTGAAGAAGATTTCGCTACATGTTGATATAACTCAACGAGAGATCAGCGTGTTACCATCTGATACTAAAACTTACGAATCTATAGGCAGAATGTTTCTCTTAACTGATTTGAATGAAGTCAGGAGTAATCTTAAAAGCCGTAAATCACAGTTAAATGCACGAGCAACAGAACTGGAGAGCACCAAACAGTACTTAGAGAAGAACCTAAAAGAAAGCCAAGACAATATCAGAGAAATGGTTCAACAACGTAAAGATCAAAGCGAAACTAAATCCAACTGATACAGTTCTTAAAAATAGACATAAGTTCAACATCAGTCTGTTAAAAAGAAATAGGTAGGTACTGCTTTAGGATAAAAAGATCAAAATTGTATTATACAAGTTTATTATTTGATATTTCACATTGTTTAATAATAAATTCCATATATTCATGTAAATTGCGCATCACATAACAATAAACAATTGTATAATAATTCTAAAGTTATTCCGACATTCTTGAGCAGTTGCATGATCAACTTATCTTTGACTTTTTGTTTCATTCATTTGTTTAAAATTTAATTTGCAAACTTTTAAATGAGGTGGAAATGTACTCAAACTAACAAAATTGATGACTTTCGTCACTGTGATTCTAACATACATCTCACAAATAAATAATTCTGATGTTGATTCTCCTGATCTGATTAAAGGCTTGACACATAATGAAGTACTTCTTTCCACAGTCCAATGACCCTTTACTTTTACTGCCTTAACAAAGAATAAGGTCCGAATAGTTCTTCTGTGTTTTGTTTCTGTCATGTAAATGTCATTTCAAGTTAGAGTAAAAGAGACAATACACGGAATAACTATTCAGACCCTATTCCTTGTTTATTTGTAAGGCACTTATAGTGCGAAAGCCTATATCATCATCAGGGTTGTGATTTATTAAAATTAAATCAGTTTTTTGATTTATTAACATATTCCATTTTTTCAAATGGAAGTAGGCTATCTACACATATAAAATGCTTTGTCCTGAATGACTGACAGATCACGCACAGCCTAAACCGCTGATTGTAGAGACCTGAAACTTGGAGGGTGTGTTTTTTGTAAGACATAGGCATCCAATAAAAAGGGATTTTCCGAAATTCTATCCCTATGGGGGGGGGCAAAGTTTGTATGGGACAACATGATTCTTTGGTCCAATCTCACTCGAGAGCAAAAGTATGGAATCACTTACTTGGAATTGACTCCGCATGATCTTGAGTACTTAATAACTAGTTGAGAATAATAAAAATGGTACCATTTCAAAGGTTAAACTGTTAACTTTAAATTGATACCAAATTCATTTAAATCACACCAGTATTTAAGGAGCTATCCCGGATTAAGTGAAGGAGTTAGGAAAATATTAGGAATATGGAAAAATAATAAATGAAGGAAACAACAAAAATTTATTAATAAAAATTTTATTTGGCCTTAAGTTTCAATATTTTGTGTTCCCTCCTCTCGCCCTAATAACTGCTTGAAGATGGTTCTTCATTGACCTAATCAGCTTCTGTATTGATTCTTGCGGGATACCTTCCCACTCCTCTATCAAAGCCGATTTCAGCTCATTCACGCTTGAAGGAGCAGGATTTCTGGAACAAACCCTCTTCTTCAGTTCATGGGGTTCACACGTGTTCAATGGGATTCAAGTCCAGGCTGAGCGCTGGCCAGTCCAATGTGGCGATACCGACTTCTTCGAGGTATTCAATTGTGGAACGACATGTTCCAGCAGAAGTTAGACTGCCTCCTCGTCCCCCGCCAGGCACGAAAACAAGCTCCGTTTTACCGTCGAAGGAAATGTGGCCCACATCATACAAGAACCGCCCCCATAAGCCACCGTCTCAGCGAAACAGCACTGCGCAAATCACTCCCCAGGCCGCCTGTAGACCCGACCCCCTCGGTCGCTGCCGTGCAAACACATTCTGCACTCGTTGGAGAACAGGACTCGCCTCCATTGCTCAACCTCCCAATCAATATAGGAGCGAGCAAATTGAAGGCGAGCATGTCGGTAACCTGCCGTCAGTTTCGGGCCTGTGGCAGGCCTTTTTGGAGTTAAATTAGCTTGCTTAAGTCTTCGACGAACTGTCCACTCGCTGGCAGCTACCCCACGAACATTTCGGAGCTCCTGTTGGACGTCGACACCAGTCAAATGCCGATTTCGGAGAGAGGTTGGCTCAATAAAACGGTCATCCCTCTCCGATGTGCACCGGCGCCGCCGTCCAGATCTTGGTCTCGGGATAAAGCCACCAGTCTCCCGAAAGCGTTTATAAACTTTCGAAACACAGGAACTTATGTGGAGCTGACGTGCGACAGCCCGCTGGCTGAGCCCTTCTTACAATAGGGCGACGATTTGTGCTGCTTCTGTAGGTGTAGTATCCATCGTCGTCCAAGTTCAAGGGTCAAAATAGCGGAGATGTGTACCGGTCAACGTGTGAAAGCCGACTGATAAAGAACGTGAACGTCGTCTCGACCCCGCATGGGGTCGGGGAAACCCAACGGGGCAACGGCCCCTCGCGGTAGTTTTCTTTCCGCCTGCCGCGAACACGGCTGGGTCGCTGGGGAGACAGTGTCGTAGTCGTCTTGTCTTCTTGTCGCTGACGAGGGTTCGAGCCCGCCGGGTTGTTCCAATTGGCTGGAGGCCCAGCGAGCTACCTACGAGCCAGCGACGTCTTCAGTGTTTTCGTCTTCAATTTTCGTCACCCCGAGTGTCCTATGCGTCCCCGGCGTATAGGTCTGCTAAGGCCCTCAGGATGATCGGGACTGGGTTCAGTCCCTGCTGGATGGCATGGAGGATGGACTGCAGCACCTTGATGCAGCCTGTAATGGTGGTTTGTTCGCCGGTGGCCTGCTTCGTCTCGGGCATCTTTCGGTCCGGTTTAGGTTCCGCCTCCTTCGGGGTGGTGCCAACAACCGCGCCTGGACGCCGCGCCACCATCACCGATGGACACGGCACAAGCGCCCAAATCTCCGCCGCCACCACCACCCGGAAAGAGATCTCCACGATACCCGCCCATCGTGGTAAATGTGCTTTCCAACTGGGCTGCTGCAACGGTGCTGGTGGCAGCGGCGGCGAAGTCGTGCCCAGCAGACGTTTCACCGCATTGGCGGCGGAAGCGGCGGGCAGGTTGGTCGATGACGGCGTCGGTGAGTGTGTCTGCTGAGGTAGGAGCGGCGGTGATGTCGTGGCCCAGTTCCACGCAGGTGATGCAGTGGACGCGCCCGTGCGAGGGTCGCGGGAGCGGCACTGGGGAGACGGTTTCGCTGTCGGTGCGCTGGAGGTGGTGGCTCCGTCCCGGTTGTGGCCTTCCGGAGCCAGGAGGCTTGTGGGAGAGGCTTTTCGGCGCGGGTTTCGCGGCGGGCGCGCGCTTCGCGGCGACGGGTGCGGGCGGTGCGCGCTTTGTGTTGGCGAGCTCGCGCGCGGTAGCTCGAGCCTGTAGAGGGAGCGATGTAGAGGGCGCGGGTTCGGTTTGGGCGGGCGAGGTGCGGCTGTCCGGTTGGATCTCCTTCCCGAGTTGGCTGGAGAGGTGGTGGAGTGTCCTTGCCGAGAAGGGAACTCCTCTAACACGGCGGAAGGTGCTCGGACGCGTTGGCTTCCGTACGCAGGGGCTCGGAGTCAAGGGCATGATGATGTAATGCGGTGTGCGGTGTGCTTGGGGGCGGCGGGCAGTGCAACCAGACTGCTGTCGCGCGAGTATCGTGGGTCCTTCCCGGTGAGACCCGCTGGTGGGAGGCCGGGTTGGACCGCAACGAGTTGTTCGCACTCGCAGGGACGGCTTGTAGGGTGGTTCGTGCTCTTAAGAAAAGTTTTTCGCTGCTACCGCCGAGCCAATCCTGATAAAGAAAATCCGATAACGTGTGCTTTTATAGGGGGTCAATAGGCCGCAACTCGCGACGTATCAAACAATTAAAACATATCTTTTTCCTTACTCCTTCACTTAATCCGGGATAGCTCCTTAAATACTGGTGTGATTTAAATAAATTTGGTATCAATTTAAAGTTAACAGTTTAACCTTAAAATGGTACCATTTTTATTATTCTTAACTAGTTATTTAGTACTTACGCGGAGTCAATTCCAAGTAAGTGATTCCATACTTTTGCTCGCGAGGGTACTTAAAATTTTGCATAAACCTGTTTTAACAAGCATTTGGCAAGGGTGGTGATTATAAACCAATACCCATCAATTGTAGCGAAGACTTGATTTCAAAGATGGAGGCTTTTACCCTGCAGTAGGCCAGGCTGTACTTTCCTCATTTTAGGTCAAAAGCTCGGCTACTTAAACATTTTATTACTCATAATTATAGTAAATTAATAAAAGTGGGATAAATAAAAATTCAATGTTACTATTTATTTTTATAAGAAAGATTTTAAGCAAATTATAACTTTTAAAAAAAATTACATGATAAGGAAGTTAGAGAGGTTATACCCTCGGTTTACCTTTTGGTTACCCTTCTGTATGTTATCAAGTTAAAGGGTTACTCATTGAAAATGTTACACAAACTTAAGGGTTACCTAAGTCTGAGCCTTTCAAAGGCTTTTGTGATTAAACCGTTGGATTGGTGGTCCCTGTTATTAAATTAAACAGAAATGACAATACAGTTCTTCTAAAATATAAATAATAATCATATTCAAATAAAAAATCAAAGAAACAAACGACTATTATTATTATTAACAAAACCTGTTTGTGATTTTGGTTATGTGGATAAATATGTAAGTATAATTTTATGCATATTTTGTTACAAAATTACAATTTGAAAAAAGTTGTAGTTGTTGGAAGTGCACCTGATCCGTCATGTCATGGGGTGCGGGTTCAAATACCGCTCAAGAAATTGCACAGTGCATTTGCAAGCAGTTGCATACCGCCGCAGTGCCGCAGTGCAGTCTGCGGTCCGACAACTGGCATGTTATTTAAAATTGTATCGAACTTTTACTCCGAAACTTGGCAACCAAGGAGCTTACTTAGTTAGGATTTCCACTTATTATTACTTATAATTTCGAGCTGGCTTGCAAATAGAAAGCTTTTTAAAGGAAAAAATGAAACAAATAAACTATTAAGACTATTTTACTTAGAAAATACATCGACGGTGGATATTATCTTAAACCCATCCCTAAACTAAACTACAAACCAGCTGTTACCAGCTACTTTGTTGATGTTGTTGTTGACCCCTATTTTTAATGATTTAAGGAAAGAAAGGTCGAGCACTGCACTGGTTCCTGTCGAACATTGGTGCTACCATCTAACACGGAGTTACAAATAAACAAAGAATAAGGTCTCTTTTCCCTTAAAGAATAACCTCCGAATAGTTATTGTGTTTTGTCTTTATTACCTAGGTACTAATTTGAAATGACGTTTACCGAAACAAAGCACGGAATAACTATTCAGACCTTATTCTTTGTTTATTTGTAAGGGGCAAAATGAGAATCACCCTCGAAAACTGGCCAGACGGAGTCAATATCGGTGATAGGCAGATGATATAAATAGTAGTACAGACCCAGAGTAATCTCCATTACACCGGACACCAAATAAAGGCTGCTTTTGAAGGTCTCACGGAAAAAGAGAAGGAGATTGTTATACATGCTACCAATCCTAGAACCTATAATGATGCCTTTGACCACTCTGCCAAGAGCAAGAGTGACAACGACTAGGGAGGAGCTTTATGAATAATTATTCTTATGGAGGAGCGTCTTTTATAAACTCCTTCGATAAAAATACGTACCTACGCACATCGCATGAATTACTTTACATCAATAAGGTATTATTACAAAACTTAAATGCTCTGAATTCACCTTATTTTCTCAAATATTTAAGAAATTTTATTTGACATAGATAGGATAAAAACCACAAAAAAAATTAAGTAAATTCCACAACATAGGTACTTCATTTACTTAAACATTGGTATGTAGGTAGATGTTGTATTGTGCTCCCGATCTGATTCCAAAAAAAGGCCTTTCTCTCTCTCCAAAATAGGATGTCCGATTGTTAATGACCCGAAAAAAATACCTGGTCTAGGGGCGCCTCAATTGCTTTTTTATTGCAACAATAAGTAGGTACCATACCCATGATGTGAATTGGTAAGCGATCAAAAAACTGTATTCTCTAAATAAGTGTAGGTCTTTTTTATTTTTAATACCAAAGGTGTTATTAAAATATATTTTTTTTAAATATTTAACAAAGTCATTCTAACAGCCAGTTTGTTTTAATTAATTTTAATTTTAAGTGTTTTGCAGTATCTCCAAGAAACAGTCGAATCATCATTTAAATAATAATACCTGAAAAAACTTTGAAGTTTTCAGGAGTTTCCAAAGAAATGCAAAATTTCCTGGTAATTTTGAACTCTAAGCCGGGACCAACAACAGCTTTACGTGTCTTCCGGTGCACAGAAAAGCTCGAGCTAATATATTTTTAATTACCTATCAGATGACTGGCCTTTGCGATAATCTTCAGCAATCGCAGAGCGCGTTAACCACTGCGCCATCGAGCTCCCGAGCATCATTTTTAATAGTGCCAGCAAAATGTTTTTCTAATCGATTGATTAGAAGAACATTTTGCTGGCACTATTAAAAATTATGATTAATTATTAATTATTAGTCGATTGACTAGTTTGGATTTCCGCGCATTGTTTGAGAGAAGCACTATACGAAGGCTTGGCCGCAACTAGGTATTGATGAATTCGGCTCACATTGCCACGTTTGTGCATCAATGCCTGTTTCTACGGCCGCTGCAGCAGTAGTAATAAGGTAATAAAATGTACTGTCCTACTGCACTACTGTCGATAGATACAAAAATACATTTGTTATTTTGAAAATCTTTATTTTCATTTTTACACAAGAAGAGTTTGTTTTCAATATTTCTTATATATGTATTTCTTAATACTATGTTCATGAAGTTTAATATTAAACTGAACTTAAATCTTAACTAACAAAATATACTCATAAAAAGCTAATACAACTTGATTGTAAATCAAATCGGTGAAATATATTTACACAACATTTAAAGGAAATATAACGTAAAATTTAAAACTATTAAATAACAAATACAAATTCATGTGACCTTAAGTAGAAATGATATAAAGTAATTTAAAGCTAAAAGCTTAGAAGCGTCGTTATTATTGAGTAAATTAAATAATAGAATATCATTAAAAAAAAACTATACTTATTTTATGTACGATTATTGCAAGAGGTTTCTCTACTTCCGGAAATAAAGGTGTTTGAGTATATAAGAAGCTAGCTAAACTAAAAGAAAATACAACAAGACAACTATTTCTATTCTGGATTTGTTCATTATTAAAATATGTCACTATGTAAACAATCAATATAAACACTGAACTGTTCATCATATGAAGAATGAACATAAGACTATAATGGGAGCAGTCTCATACTTAGTTGTGATGTAAATAGAATATAAAAGCAAGTAGATATCTTATAATGTAGTTTACGATTGATAAACTTATTTTAACGATCAACTGCAATATAAAGTAAATATGATATATTCCTAAAATATCTTCACAAAAATGCTATATCAAATCTACAAACAATATAAATTACAATTTCCTATAACAATTGTCACATTTATAATTATATTAATAATGGTTTACATTGTAAAGATCCATGATCAATATTTAGAGCCACGAAGGTCTATTAATGGAGTCATATGGTTGTCGAACACCAAGGCTGGCTGGGTAGCCCGGCGGATACAATCCCATAATCTGAGCGCCAGTTTGACGCAGGAGCTCTTCCTGGTGACGTTGAAGATACTGCTGGTAGAGCGGCGATGATGAATCCGCTCCAACGAAAGGATATCCCGAACGCGCTTGTGTATGCCCTATAAAAGGGAACGATCCGCCGTGTGCAGAGTTCTGATGAGCTGGTTTCACCAACTTTTCAGCGTTGGCGTCTGCGTTATTTCTTTGTTGGTGAGCCACAGCCGCGGCCATATAATTCGCTGCCATCAATTGGTTAGCTGCTGTGCTATTACGAAAATCTTCTATAGAGAATCCAGCATTGTCACCGTACAGCCCCCCACCGAGAGCCATACTCGTAGTTGTTCCGAAGTTAAATGCACTTCCCGGTATTATACTTGTTTTTACCGAGGATAACACATCAGCGCTGGACGATGGATGATAACTCTGGGTGCTCATATGAGCTTTGGTATCAGTAGTTCGTTTTCTCTTAGTCTTCGGTTTTGAATCGGCTTGCGTAGACAAAGTATTAGAAACTTTGTAAGAGCTGTTGTCTTTACTTATTGAAATGGATGGTTGAGAATATATGTTGACAGATGTAGTTGGATGGACGTCAGAAGATATACTTTTGTTGAAGATTTGCGCCATTTGGAAAGTTTTGTCATGGTATAATGAAGAACTGGCATTTGCGAAGCTCGATAAATATCTTTCGTCATTTGCGTATCGATCTAACATTTGAGGTATTTTTTGCAAGTTCCTCAAACTTTCAAGAGGTATCGTCGAGTGCGCACTGTAAGGCGTTTTATAAGACCCCACTAAGGGATGATTTTGAACCAGTTTTTCTGATTTTTGAGATTTCGCATGACTGTCAATACTCTTTGTTATCATGTCATTATCAGCATTTGCAGAAGAAACTGACATACTATGATCACTTTTAATGAGACCTCTTGGATTCGGTATTCTTAATTCAGTTGAAAGGTTTTGTTGTAGGTCTTGTGGCCTTTGCATACTTGTTCTCGGTGAGCTGTAGTTGTTATAAGATTGCTGTATATTTTTATTATAATTTATAGGATTCGGATTGGGGCTTCCCATTTCAGCTTTCAATTTATCAACATTATTGGAACTGTAGTTAGTTGGGTAATCTGATGGTTGTAGTTCTTGTTTCCTTATTAGATTTGACATTTTCCAATTGCCATAATCAAGTGCAACAGGAGATGCAGTCGTATTACACGCATAGTGTAGTTTTTTATTGGCCAATTCAATATCATTCAAAGAGAAATTACTTATAGATTGTCCACTGTTAATACCGTCATATTGGTTATGATGTGCATGAGCTATATTTTGATTAATATTCATATCTGTGTGAGTACGATCTTGTGAATGAGCAGCAGGAGGGATGTTGTTTAAATTCATGTTAGCTTTTGCAATAGATTTTTGCATTTGCTGATTGTTAAGGCCGAGATTAATAGCAATCGCTTCGACCTCATACCCTTTCTGTTGTGGGTTTAAACTGGATTTTGTGACATCTCTTGTCATGGTATAATCAACTTCATGTGATTCGCTGCTGATCCTTCTTTCGAGTTCAGCATTCATGTATCCCATGTTCACCATATCAATATTATCTTTCTTAGAGATATTGATCTTGTTTAAATCTACAGTGGGAATTTCTTTTTTATTCTCTTGTATAGGTTCATTGCTTTCAAAAGTTGTATTTTCTCTATTTTCCACTGTGCGTCTTTCTACATAATTGCTGGCACCCTTCTCACGTAAGCTATTTAATTTTGCCATTTCAGACTTCTCGCTCAAAGCTAGCGCTATGTCGTCAACTGATGGCGTCGGTAACGACGACGACATTGTGTGAGGAGGTTGTGCCACTTTTTGACAATCATTTTTATTTTGTGGCAATGCCGTAGCTTCTTTAGCTTCTGGCACTTTTTTGGGTGGCGTGGATAACGCTTCTGGTTCATTGTAAGCTCGTTTCTTAACAGGAAACACGGCATTTTTGGGATCTGGTATTACTTGCGGTGTAATTTGTGGTGGCGTTAGCGTTTCTGTTGCCGGTTGAGATGAATGTTGCTGAGTGTAATTTGGTTGTGTTTGTTGTGAGTATGGTGAGTGTGCTGGTGAAAAAGGACCAGTGTATTGAGTTTGTTGATAGGAATCAGGACCTAAAGCAGTGTAATCATCATGTACTCGAACTGGTTTACTGATCACTGGCACTTTTGAAGTGTCATAGTATGGTGGTGGGTTTTGAGTATATGTTGGCAATGGACTTTTATTATGATCCGCAAAGTAATTTGGCGTAGTTGATCCCAAGACATTATTCAAAGCATAAACGTGTTGAGAGTAAGGTGAATATGGAGATTGGGGCCCTTCTCGGGGGCTGCAGCTTTTCTCAGGACTACTTTTGACGGATGTTGTGTCTTGATAAAATCCAGCTCTTACTGTTCCATTAATTATGGGATAGGTTATTTTCTGGAAATCATCTGTTCTTGGTGAAGCGGGAGATCGCAGCAAAGGCGATGTGTGAGACATTTGATGTCTAGGAGAGTCTAAGTCTTGACTAAAAGAAGATCTTTCAGATACAGAGCTTCCAGTACTTGTCCTTCGTTGCCTAGCAGTAGTGGAAACGTTCGGAAGAGGACTGTCTCCGCCCTCAGGATTCGGAGTATCTGGGTCAGTAGGAGAATCATACTTGACAGTATTTTTAGGGCTAGTCGATTTAGTTTCACTATTCGAAGTTTCTGTAGCTTTGTCTTCTGTAATTGTGTCATCAACTTTCTTTTTCACTGTTGTGGTACCAGTGTTACTTTTAGGGGCTCCAAAGGCTTTGAACCAGGCGCTTAGATTTGGTGTTGCTTTTTCCTGGCTTGGTTTAATAGCGGCAGGAAGATCTGTTTCCACTTCGGCGTCCTTCTTATCAGGAACAGTTACAGTTTCTTCTTTCTTTTCAACTGGTTTCTCTTCCTTCTTAACGTCTTCTTTAGGTTCCTCAACTATGACAGTAGTTTTAGAAGCTTCAGTAACAGGTTTTGCTTCATCATTTGCAAAGTTGTGATCATTGCCAAGTGTGAATTCAACTGTTGGTAAGACAGAACCCAGACTTAATTTAGGGCTAGATTCTTCAACTTTGTTAGAGTCACGTAATTTGTTAAGTGGACCAAGAGGTGTCACTTCTTCAGTTTTATCTGTGTTCTTATCTCTCATGTTTGTCAGCAAGTTCCCTTTTCCTTTTCCAGGTTGTAATCTGTCAATAGTCCTTTGAATTTCTCTTCTTTTTATCACTTTTGGCTCCCGAGAAGATGGTCTTTTTCGAGTTATCTCTTTTCGAATTACATTTGACTTTTCACCTTGAGAAAATTCATCATCCAAGCGACTATTATCCTGTTCTTCTGTGGAAATCGTTTGAGCAGGGCTATCACACGGTGAACTTACTGCTGAGCCTTTAGGAGCGTCGTCAAGCCATTTGCTTATATCTTTAACAGCTTGCTCTAAAGCTTCTGATGCAGATTCATTTTTAGCTGTACTCTTTTTGTGACTTTTCTTGTTTACGGCCTTTCCTTTCAGATTTTGAGCCTCAGAAATATCATCGTCAGTTATTCCTTCATCCACTTTTTCATCAGTATCTTTTAAAGAGGATTCCTTGTTGGAATCAGAAGCTTTGTCAGCACTACTATGCCCAGGTGTAAATAAGCTATTAAAAAGTGAAGTTTCTTTGTACTTCTCATTCTTTGCCTTTAATTTTTCAATTGTTTCCCTTAGCTTTTGGTTCTTTTCTTTTTCTGGTATGTGGAGATTTTGTTTATCCATTGTTTTTTGTTTATAATCAAACAAGGATTCCCACGCATCCTTTGCTGCATGCCGCCGTCTTTCTTTGATTTTATCATATTTGTCTTTAAAAAAGTCTGAATCATTTAGTTGATCAGATTGATCGGCTTGATCAGCTTGATCAGCTTGGTCAGCTTGAGTGAGTTCTGTTGGTGACGGAGATAGAGTGTGTATGGAAGGCAAGGGGCTGGCACTTCTACTTCTGTTTGAACTCTCTAATGACTCCTGTGAAACTGCCCGCTTAAGAACTTCAACAGGTTCGACTTCATGATGTTTGCTCTTCTTTTTCTTTTGCTTCGACTTCTTCCCGTCTTTTTCTTTATTTTTAGCGTGTTTTTTACTATGCCTGCTTCTTGTGGACTCGCCAGTTTCCGACCGGTGTGACTCCTTTTTGTGATTTTTGGAATGTTTTCCATGGCGGTGATGTCCCTTACGTTTCTTTTTGACTTTACCATCTTTGCTTCTGTGAGATTCTTTTGATTTCTTACGTTCAACTTTTGGTTGTTCTTCGACTTTTTCCTCATCCACGACTGTTGATGTATTGGCCGATTTCGGTTCACCTATAACAGGAAAAAAATACAAGATTTAATGATCATCCTTTTCTGGAGTTAATGATTTTACTACTTTTTCATACTTTATTCTTACCAGTGTCTTCACTATGATATTTACGTTTCTTTTTCTTATGGCGGCTTGGAGATTCACTAGGTTTTAACTTATGCTTTCGTGAAGGTGTTGGCAGCTGATATTCTACAGCAATTTCTTCATCAGATGACGACAATCTATGCATATATTTTTCTGTCAGGCGATCAAATGCAGCTTGCAAGTTATCTACCATCATTGTGTATTCTGAAACAAAAAAAAAAGGTTTAGTTCTTAGAAGTTTCTTTATTAACTGTTTTGGGATTTGGTATATTCTATAAATTGGTCAAAAGCACCAGATATCGATAACGAATGTTATAATTCAAATGGCCTGACAAAAACATTTCGTACCATTATCTTGACCATTGTATAGTCTGCAGTTGTTCACAATAAGTTTGAAGTCTGCTTTAAACATTGAGAAGTCTGTGTAATAGCCGCTATCTAGTCGCTGTTCCATTTTATGTAAGTCCATGGGACGCCTTATCACCGCATAGTAATTAGGTGCATATTCTTCTTCTACTGGATCCATAAATGGCCAGGCATCTTCATGAGCAGTCAATTGTTCCAAAACCTTGTACATATCTGTTTGTATATCTTCTTCTGTTTGGCTGAATCTGAAAGAACATAAATTTTATTATAGTACTAAGCTTTCGAGGTAGAAGCGAAAAATTTAAGAATTGATGTCATCGTAATTTTTAAAGTATAATTGATACATTTACGCAGCACTTAAGTGTATTGAAACAATTTCTTACATTTGCGAAGTTTTCAATTTCTTCCTGGTGCTGCTAACCGGTTCGTCATTATCGGGTATAACAATTTGTCCAGTTGCTGATGCAAGCGAATTGTTCGTTTTTCTTCCAGTTTTTACTGGTGGCTCTGGTGGTGGTTCGCCTTTCTGAGTAGCAGAAGAGTTTTTTGACCGCTTGTCTTGGCTTTTGGATCGTTTTGTCGCTTTTTGAGGCATTTCTTCTGTTTCACTTGTGGAATTTTCAGATGAATTGGAGGAATTAGATTTGGACCTGTAAAGTGTGATCATAAAAACTTTTATTTGTTACTGTATTACATACAAGCAGAGGTGAAAGTTGGTTTAACCAGGGGGGTGTCACTCCGCAGTTTTGGTACATTCGGCCAGCGCGCCTCCCGGGAGGCATATGGCAGGTTGCTGCTCGGCTCGCTCGCTCCAACTCGCGCGTAACATTTTTTTAAACTCCGGAAGATATTGAAAGGTAACTAGGTAAGCTATTTAGTTGTATTTAAATCTTCACATATCCAATTGTTTTGTATTATTGTACGATTAGTTGAGATTGTTATACTACATAGGTTAAGTTAAGTGTTAAGGGCGTTAAAGCGAAATAAGTAGATATTAACTATTAATTAGCAGCCTACGTATTTAGTAGGTACGGTCGGCCAAGAAAGTGGTCTATCACCCTAAGGTTGAAAATCATTCGCGCGTAATAGAACAACAGGGTTGATTTTCCCATGCAAAAAATATTCTGACAGCTACTAATGCTCTCTTTATCATATTATTATGACGTCAACCAACACTTTGCGTTCTGTTCCTAATTTAAATTTTCGCAACTCATGACCTTACTTCTTTACTGTCTGCTTCGTGTTTGTCACAACTAGGTTACAAGAATGATTTCTTATAATACGGCTTAATCTTATCTTAATTTAGTTAATCATTGTTTTGTCTCTTTGTCTCAAATACAAAATTACGTTTGTGTGACGTTGACAAAACAATATTTAACTAAAATATGCTTACATATTTTTTATGAATAAGGGGGTTATAGTTTCTTTAGAGGAGTGCAGAATGCTAATATTTTTTTAAAACTATGCATGAAAAAATCATTAAATTAAATAAACATAGTTTCTTAAATTTTTCAAAAATTTCAAAAATGGAAGAGGAGCGTTCAATATCTTTCAATGTTAATCCACTAACATTCTATCTTTTTAATTTTTCATTGCTTAGGATACAAACCGTGCAGCCTTAATAAAAATATTACGGTCGAATTGCGACCACTGGGCGACCACTAATTTAATTTAAAGTACATAAAGGTCAGTACGTTTGAATATCGTGTACACACGACTGCACATCAGAACACTGCAAGTATTTAAATTTTCTCAATAGACTGAGCTTTATATCTCTGGCATAGGATTGAACATTTGGATAGTCTGATGTGCAGGCGTCTGTGCGTTTGGTGTGTTACCTCAGTAAATTCCGTCGTTTGGCCCGATTTTCCCGCGCGATGTCCGGCGATACTTTTCTTTCGTCTTCGTCCTGTTCTTTGATATCATGCGTGTTATGCTTCACCTCTTCCTTCTCTTTGTTGATCTTCTGTAAAACCCGACTCGATGTCCGCCTTGGTGCTAATTCCAACAACCTTAAAGGGTAACTAAATATTAAAATAAATTTGATGGTTGTTTCATTAAAAAGATAACATTTGCATGGTGTTCGTATGTTAGTTCACATGAAGTTTATTTAAGACACGAGATATTTTTATGAATATTATAATACTTGATAGTTTTGATATTTCTAACTTATTCTATTGCAATAACACAGGTAAATAAAAGTAGGTAAAGCGCTGACAACAACCGATGACCTTAAGCTTTTTATTTTACTTTTTCAACTTTTATTCCGATGTAACGCTTACGAACGTACAATAAGATTGTGTAATAAACAAGTAAGAGTGCAAGACAATTGAAACTTAATAACCGGCGCCGGCGGCGCAAACTTTTAACAATAAGATTTCAGGTGCTAAGTAGGCACCGAAATTATTCATATTCTTCAACATTTTTTTTAACTTTCTGTATTTTGTACAAAGTCGTTATTTATAAACTATTATTTATAACTTATTTTTGTCTTATTTGAGTAGATTTTTACTTTTTATTTTCAAGTGCTAATTGCTGCACTGAAGCTAAATTAAATATTTATACAATTTTATAAAATACGTGAAAAAATTAAACGTTTAATTTTTTCACTGTATTTTATAAATATTTATTTGAGTAGGTTCAATTATGTTTGGCGCCAAGAAGTTTTGAAGGAACCATCGCGGCAGGCCGTGAACGGTTCGTTGAGTTCTCAAGGTCCCCAGCGGTCAACGGGTGTTCAGCCGTGAGGTTTTAGTAGGTCTGGCAGACCATCGACCATCCCCACACACCTCCCGGGTCTTGCAACAGCCGGTGAAACGGTCTGATAGTAGATTTTTACAAGTCGAAAAAAAAGAAGGGTTAAATTATATTTATTCAGATTACAAAGATCTGTTTCATCATTAAAGTAATGCATGCAATTAATTGTTACTTTAAAAAATTTTTTATTCTAATTTGGCCGGCCCTTTGTCACTTCAGCTTGCTAATCCGCTGATATAGCACGCAAGCTTATTCCTGGTAAATGGGAAGGAGCTAGTGTCACGTTGCATCCCAGACAGCCCCCTTGATACTTGGTCAACAATATATTGATGCTTATATAAAAAAATGCGTCGTTATAGTGTATAGTGGGTGATTTACTTCGAGCTGGTCACGTTTTCGATCTAGCTTGCACTTTCGTTCTCGTCTTTTTCGTGACTGGTCCCCAGAACAGGAGGCACAATCTTCTTTATTCTCTTTCACTTCTTCATATTTATTTTTTGAACATTTTTATATCGAGGAGTTGGCTGCAGTTGTCCACTGGTCAACCCAGAGCCTGAAGACTAGAAAATGCGTTTCGCTACTCTCTTGTTGGAAATTTAAGATATATAGCTCTTTTTTTGAGGAGTGTTTGCTGATGTTCTCATGCAGCCTTTTTTTGTGTAACCGGGGGCGGCGAGAAACTTAAAGGGTTCCTCAAGCCGTGTGATAAAAATACCGTCAGAGGGTTTCTAGAAGGAATGGCATTACGCAGCGCCTTTTACCCGCCTATCCCTTTTCCTTACTAAATGCTCCGAGGGGTTCGGAACGGAAGCGGAACACTCCGAGGGCGCTTCTAAATGCTAGGACCACGGTTTCGGGTTGACCGGGTCGTGGAGGTGCTTATCTCAATTCAGATACATGTCTGTACCTGGTAAAAAGCACTCATGAACTGGGTCATCATACTATTGCTCTACGAGTCTGGTGTCTTAAGCCTACGCAAGTGTGCATGTTTAGTGTATAATGTGAAGTGTGTAGTGGCCTTTTAAGGGGCGGGCGAGGAGACGTTCACAATTCCTATCTTGTTGGGGAAAAGCTACAAACATCATAGTTGGCGGCTGCCACAACGAGCGGGTTAGGATGGTGAGGGGCATTATCGAAGTAATTGATAATGGCAAGGTCAAGATCACAGTGGAGATAGTAAAACGGCAACCTGTGGCACAACGTGTACGGTTTTAGAAGTCTGTAACGAATACAGGGACTAGGGCACGACATGCTCAAAAACTACACTAGTGTAGGTCATGACATACCCGAGGGTTGCACCAATCTCGGTGTCACCCTTGGAATCGGATCGGATCGGAGAATCGGAAAGAGGACAGAGCATTGTGAGACACTAGCGCGCATCCTATACGAATACACATCTGAGTGAGACATCATCATCTCAGTTGAAAGATGTCAACTGTTGGACAAAGGCCTCCCCTAAAAATGTCCCACAACGACCAATTTTGTGCTGCTTGCATCCAGCGGCTAACGGCCACCTTCACCAGATCGTCCGTCTTGTGGAGGCCTGCCTAACTGCGTCTTCCAGTGCGCGGTCGCCACTCGAGAACTGTTTCGTCCCATCAGTCCTACGATGTGTCTTGCCCACTGTCACTTGAGCTTAGCAACTCTTCGAGCTATGCCAGTAACCTATGTTCATCTACGGATCTCCTCATTTCGTATTCAATCCCGAAACCCCAAGATCTATATAACCTGCCGTAGCGTTTGTATGTGGTGTTGAAGCCTTTTTGAAAACCAGCTTGTTCGATAGACTGAACCGTGGCTTAGAAGTAAGATGAGTCTTGAGCAGGGTTTCATTGCCCTTTTGGAAGTTAAGTACAACCATACCTTTGTGTCACGGTGTTCTGCTCTCGAGTATGACGGAATTAAATAGCTTCTGAAGAGCTACGGGTGCTTTCAGAAGCTCGGCCGTAATTCCGCCAACACCCGGTGCTCTGCTGGTCTAGAGCTGTTAGAGAATCATACTAATGTTGTACAGGCTGATGTCCGGGATGTTTTATGTATAGTGCCGGGTTAACTTAGCTCTAGGGTATTTTAGCTTAGTTTTGTACAGGTGGCCGCGTGGTTGTGTAAAACTGCCCATAGAACTTCTCGACATCTCGCCTATAACCTCGGACCTGGACGTGACAGTTCTGCCGTCAACCGTTTTCAACGTCATCACTTGGCCCTGCCCAATGCCCAGATCTCTTTTCGTCGAGACTGCGTATCATCGTATCATTAAGAACACTGTTGAGCATTTATTCCGCTCAATAGCCTCTTTTATGGTTGGTATTTAATCGGCGCGTGTCGCGAGTCAAACACTTCCGAAGTCAAAATCTTCTTATTGAGCCACCAAAACTTGAGATAAATTCTCAGAAGAACGCAGAACAATCGCGCGGCATCCTTCTTTTATTCGGCGTACGACGAGTTTTGAAGAACTTAGCCTAACCCAACCGTATGGACAGTTTCCATAAACCTGTTATTGTATTCTGCAATTCGAGCTTAAAAGCTTCGGAGTTTTGGATATGGATAGGTGCAGGACTTAGACTTTATTAATCGACGTCTTTCAAGCTTAACGTTAATATTCAACGTGCTTACCAACCGGTGATCGATGCCAGTATAAACACATTTATCCCAAACCCCGTCGTCCCGATCGAGTCAGAGATCACTTCATTCTACTAACGCGTCTCGGCGATCACTGTTAATATGCAAATGCAAATTGCAATATGTATACAAGCGAAAAGGATGCAAACTGACAGCCACCACAGCGCGCAGCGCCGCACAATGGTTCCAAATTTAAAATTAGTGGACACAGGAGCAGATGTCAGCGTATCGAGCTGATTATTTTTTACGGCTGATGATGATCCCCCTAACACCTTTTATAGTGCTAAAGATCCATGAAACGCCTAATTTTTGAGAAAAAATATAGGTGATTTATGTTTGAATGGAGAAAATTCTATAATAAATTTTTCTCAAGATTTTTTGAATTGCGTCCAGTGGAGTTCACATGTATGAAAGGCCAGATGATATAGTACGCAGAAAAAAAATTAACCAAATCCAGCAGTGGCAGCTTGCGGTAATTATAGTTTTTTTTTTGTGGTCTGTTTACTTGTGTGTTGCCTTCTTTCTGTTGATCAATTGTTGCTTATTTGTGTTCCTAAATACATTTAATAAAATATTAGAAATATTTCAGCGCACTGATAAACGAAGAAAAAAATTTTTTTTACTAGTGAAATAAAACGAATATATATGACTACACTTCAGTAAAATCATGACCGGTGAAAAATTACAGTTATACCGTACCTGAATAAACAATCTACGCAATAGCTATCTATCTATGCAATTAGCTAACGACCAATCAGAGCCAAGTATCTGGAATGTTTTGTTTGTCCAGGTAGAGGTTCGGCCCCTTTACTTTACCTGGACCCCACACCATTGATTTACTCGCGCGAGTAGTCACTTATTGTGTATTCAATAACTAATATAAATTAGACACATTTAAAAATTATCTTCATTCTGTTTGTGTCACTTAACCGTGAAACAACTGCAAATTACCTTTACTATGGTTGGGTTGTGTACAAATCTTGATCTATTCGTGATTTTGAGGGAAAGTGGTGACATGAAGAATCACAACCATTTATTTGAAATTATTCTATCTAAAATTACAACCGAAATATCTGAAGATGATCGCCAAAGACTCAGAAGTTTTCTCGTCGAGTAACGAATATTATAATGAAGAAGTGGGTAGAAATGTGAAGATGTTTCTGAATCGGGACATCAATCGCAAGTGGTTGCTTCACGCTGCAACGGATTGATGGATTTGGATGAAATTCGGCATACAGATAGTTTATAACCTGGATTAACATAATTTTTTATCCCGATATTCCATAGAAACTGTCAAAGCGGTACGAAGTCCGCCGGGTCCACTAGTAAGTAATATTAATTGTTATTATTTTGTAGTTTGTGTTTTTTAATTTTAATTACTTACGTTAACTTTTACCTATTTTGTTTACGAGCATCATTGAATCAAATCAAATCAAAATTATCTATATTCATGTTCACTTTTATAAAGATTTACGAATCGTCCCGTATTTTATTGTTGGTGTTTTATTGTGTACTTGATGTCACTACTGTGTTTAGCATAAATATCAGTGCAGCAGCACATGTTTGTTGCATATATTGAACTGAGCACAGTTTTGATATTACACGACAATATGTTATTTTACTGTCCTGTAATGTTAAATAAATGTTTCTATCTTTATTTCTTTCTATTTTTATTCGTTTTATTAGTAGTGAACTAGTAAAAAAATATATTTCTTATATTTCATAAAATGTATTTAAGAACACAAATAAGCAACAATTGATCAATAAAAAGAAGGCAACAAAGGAAACATTCCACAAATATTTTTTTTATTTATAATTATTACCGCAAGCTGCCGCTGCTGGATTTGGCTAATTTATTTTTTCTGCGTACTATATCATCTGGTCTTTCACACGTGTGAACACTGGAAGCAATTCAAAAAATCTTGAGAATAAAATATAATAATACTTTCTCCATACAAAAAAATCTCGACTATTTTTTTTCTCAAAAATTAGGAGTTTGACGGATCTCTAGCACTATAAAAGGTGTTAGGGGGATCGTCATCAGCCGTGAAAAAAAAATCAGCTCGATACGCTGACATCAACTCCTGTGTCCACTAATTTTAAATTTGGAACCACAGTGCGCCGTAATAACAAAGGCGTGGATAGTGTCGCGCAATACTAGGAAAGTTATTTATTTCCAATGTAGATAATTAAGTAAAAAATTAATCAACATTTTAAACAAACGATGTACATAACTTATTAGTTTACATAATGTCATCAAATAAAATTTATTAGTTTAAAATGATTTTATAAGCTGAATTTGAAGTTTTTTTCGATTGAGAATATTTATTATAGCTAGCTTGATACTTGCTGAGTTTCTTGCCGGTTCTTCTCAGTACAAGATCTCCAGTCCAGAGTAGAGTTAAGAATAAGAGCTATTTGTAGCCTAAACTGAATAAATGATTTTGAATTTTGAATTTTTTGAATTTAATTGGAGTTGTCATTTTGAAACAATCATGAGACGGTTAAATTATAAGATTTCAAATTACATTTTAAAATAGAACTTATATTTTACAAGATGTTGAATACTTTACATGATTGAATCGCATTCGGCGGTTGTTAGCACCTTAACTTTTTAAGGTAGTATTGTCTTGTTTTTATTCAAAGCAATAATTGCCTTAATAATTTTTAACTTGCATAATATTTGTTGTACCGTACATTCACGCCAGCAACACGCACAGCCCATTAAAAACAAATAAAATAGTTGGAGTGGTAGAATTTCAAAACAGTAGAATTCAATTGAACTATGTAAAACATTTCAAGACAGGCAATTGAAATAATTGACTGCCTCAGGTAGATTTATTCAATTGGACGAGACATCTCGCCCGGATAGCAGATCGTAGGATAGCCTCTTGCATATAGCAGGAAATTTGATCAATTGCATTCAATTTAATCTAATACAAATGTAGCATTGTAAATGCAACATTAACAAAATCAGTTCTGGTAACTGTAATTTTATAAAGCAGCACCTTGCAATACAAAGGGGATTTATTATTATGTTAGTTAGGATTACAAAGGATTTTGTCAATTCTATGAAGCACTTATCGATTATTTTTTCACATTAGAAATGACCAAACACAGTTACACACAATATGTTATTTTAAATATTTCTTGCTAGTTGTCGCCCGCGACTTCGTTCACGAAGACTACACTATCCCACAGGAACCTGTTACCGCAATAAGAAGTATCCTATATCCTAGTCCGGGTCATGGGCTGTCTATGTGCAAAGTTCATCCAAATCCGTTCAATCGTTCTCGAGTTTTGCGCTTAGCAACATTTAATTTTATTTATATAGATTTTGTTACAAAAGTATAATGGCGTTTCGCATTTGAACCAATAACAAGTCTATTTTTTAATATAAATTATGCTTTCGCCTAGATGGTCAAGTGGCAAGAGCAGTCGGCCCGTAATCCAGGTCTTAGGTTTAATTTCCAGGTTAAAGGGAAAGGCACTTTTTTTTTGATGCATAGCTGGACTTTGTGATCACCAATTTGTGTAGGAGTGGTGGTGATAAGGTGTTTGCCCCTCAGCTGCAGCAAGGACTTTATTTCAATTATGGAGCCATTGCTCAGCAGTGTGACAGTATAATATAGGCTAAATTCTACATTAATGTTACATTTTTAGTTGTTTTTCTTTCCAATTTTGCTTCCCTGTACATTTATAAAATTTTCTTAAGCATTTTAGTTTGTTAATTAAATGAAATCTGCTTTTGTGTACAAATATGGCTAACAGTAAATTCGCTCGTGCACTAAAGGCCGCCGCCGTCGCCGACTGTTAGAAAATTTACTGGTGAAAAAATTCTGTTACAAAAAATTTCTGCGCTTTAACAATAAACTACAAATAGAGATACATAATATTGCAGAAAGTATCTTTCGTGAACTGATTGGTGCGCCGGAGGGGACCCGACACCAGCCGTCAGTCAACTAATTGCCAATTACTCGAGAACTGTTGCATTGGTAGGTCTCATTGTAAGGGAGACTAATGTACTTGTGAAATGATTTATGTTGAGTTTTCCTGATATCACTACCATTTCTGTTACCAGTTGTGTTATTATTGTTTTTTATTTAATTTGAGTACAAAAGAAAATAATTGTGTTTGCTTTATTATGACACCTTGCAATCACACATTTAAAACACCCGCAATAGCAAAATCATAGTTGTACTACAAACAATCATTAACCTAGACAAGAGCATAGGAGAGGAAATATCACTTTTGCAAAAGCGCAAATAATTGTATTTGTTAGATTAAGTATACATTTCATAGAAAGTTTGATAAAAAAAATCTTGTTTAGATATAATTGCTGACTCAATTTGTAATTTCATTAACTTATATTTTTATTTTAAATCAGAGATTAAAAAAGTCGCAAAGCACTTTTTGAAAATTTTAAGTACATCAAATTTAAATGAAACAGTTATACAAATAAAATTAATTACCTTTTCCTTTGAAGTCTTTCTTTCTCTTGAAATAACCTGGGAATCTCAGGCAGAAAATTTTGTGACAAAGATCGGTACAACTCCTTTTCCACCTTGCTGGTAGCCTTGCTGAACTTCTCTGTCAGGTGGGTCCAATCTTCTTCAGTGAAGCAAACCACTTGCCACACTCGTTCAGTTTCATCATCATCCAACCAGTCATCCCCATAAAACCAACCCCGCTTTTTACTGTCTTTACTTTTCTTCCTTTTGCTCTTCCCCTTAGGTTTCCTTATGATATCTTCACGATATAATCTTGTTCCATAAAAATACCAGTAAGCGGAGTCATTATCATCCCATCTACAAGAGTAAGTACACAGTTTAAAAATTAACAAAATGTGTTCACCTATTTAGTTTTTGTTTCAACATTAAATTCAACATTATATAATTCAATTCAATATTTTGTTTGAATAAAAAGGAAAAAAAAACAACTTTCTCTAAATGGAGCGCTGGGCACTGGAGTTGTCAAAATTCAAAAACTTACCCTAAAGGTTCTACTCTGAGACTTTCAGCTTCAAGGTTCTTAAATAAATCAAAAACATCTTCAGCATCTAAGCGAAAGTCACATAAAGCATATAGAATTTCCACTTTTGTACGGAGAGGGAGAAATTGAAAATCAATATCAGTATTAAAAGGATTGTATCTTCCAGTTTCTTGGCATTTCCTTCTGAACAGTCGCCTCAAATACATCTAAAACATACAACCATTTACTATAAATATTTGTTCTTTCATCAATATTGTGGTAACAGTAGTTAATGAATCAGTTTAAACCTGATAATTGAAGGCAGAGATATCATTGTTGCCTAAACAACCGTTCAGAAGACGCACAATTAGCTCAGTCAAGAGAGAACTGGCAGACTCCTCTGTGCCATCTGTTAGAAGAGCTTCCTCTAATTCCTGTAACATAAGGTGCGCGTCTAACACAAAACCACATACAAGTAATCACAAAACAGTATCAGAGATGAAAAAGCTTAATAAATGCAGAACATTCATTTGATTACTTACTTCGATGTCAAAATCTAGAAGATTGAATGCAGTCCTGAATAGGGAACAAAAATATGCGATAGACGGCACTTCCCACCATGATTGCAGGTCCAAGAACCGTGAGAAATTCATTCAGACATCACTTATGGGATTACTTTTCACGAGAAATCACCTAAATTATCACCTGATTCACAAAAACCCACCTAAAACTCCCCTACAAGATGGAAAGATAACCTAAAAGGCTAAATACTTTTAGAAATTGGTAAAATATCAGATTGATTCGTATTTTCAGATTTCTAACAATTTTTTCAAACACTTAATACACTATAAAAGGGATTTATTTTGTAGTAAGAGGCAAAGATATGAATATGCGTTGTGTATCGAGACACAAACGCCATAACAGTTTACAAAAATCCTAAAAAAAATTACCAAGCTAACTACGTTAAAAATTTTAAAGAAGATTTTAAGGTGATATATCGTTCAATATTCATTATTATTTATTTAAATATAAAGTTAAACCCAATTCTTTATGTTTAATTACTTAATTTTTGATTTTCAACTAATAAGTGTCTCAAAAACCATAATCACAAAGGAAGTTGTACGTTGTGCCAACTTATTCCACTCTTTTTATTGGGAATGGCAATACTTACATGAATAGAGAGGATTACTGCTAGGGTTGCCAACTTTTTTAGACCAAATATAGTATTTTTGGATTCAATACCCATAAAAATATAAAGGGAATTAATTAAAAAATATAGTATGCATATTAAAAAATATTTATTTTATTACTATATATTTAACAACTAAAATAGTAGGATACTATATTATATATTAGGCTTGGCAACTATGATTACTGCTGTTACCAGTCACAAATCTGGATTTTCTCCCCTTTTCTCTCGTTTTAATCAATGCATATAAATAAGCTTTTTGCTCTAAAAATAAGATCTTGATACCCAAATTCACTTAAAGTATTTAAACTGGCAAAAAAGTTCGATATTAGGTGTGTTTGTAAGCTGTATCCGTCAGAAGGCGGGTGTGTGACTTAGAGCATTAAGATGTGTGACTTCCAAATATCAAAAATAAAATTTGTAAATGTACGGAAAATTTACGTTTTTGTACTGAAATAAGTATAAATGTACATTTTCTGTAAACGTAGCAACAATAATTTTAAAGTGAGCACATTCAATAAACAAGTAAGAGTGTAAGACCCTTAAAACTTAACACGACGAAAACAGGAACAGAAGACGGCCTTTGTTCTAAAAGGTGGAATGAATTTAATAACCGGCGCCCGCCGGCGGTGGCGCAAACTTTTAACAATAAGATTTCCGGTGCTAAGTAGGCACCGAAATTATTCATAAGCTTCAACATTTTTTTTTACTTTCCCTGTTTAGTACAATGTCGTTATTTATAAATTATTATTTTTAACTTATTTTTGTCTTTTTTCAATTTTTGTCTAGTTGAGTAGGTTAAATTAAGTTTGGCGCCAAGCAGTTTTGAAGGAACCATCGCGGCGGGCTGTGATCGATTCGTTGAGTTGGTTTTAGTGGGTCTGGCAGACCATCGATCATCCCCACACCCTTTCCGGGTCTTGCAACAGCCGGTGAAACGGTCTGATAGTAGATTTCCACAAGTCAAAAAAAGAAAAAAAAGGGTTAAATTTTATTTATTCAGATAACAAAGGTCTGTTTAATCATTAATGTAATGCAATTAATTGTTACTTTTAATATTTTTTTATTCTAATATGGCCGGCCCTTTGTCACTTCAGCTTGCTAATCCGCTGATATAGCACGAAAGCTTATTCCTGGTAAATGGGAAGGAGCTAGTGTCACGTTGCATCCCAGACCAGCACCCTTGATACTTGGTCAACAATATATGCCCTGGAATTTTGCAGTATCGACACACTGGCGGATCATATCTGGAAGTAGAGGGCATAACATTTTCATGAGTAATTTGATTAGTAAAATTCGTGCCACGTTGTTGTGTAAATGATCGATTGAAGTTTGGCGATTGTCTATTAGGTCGCCCCTGATTTTGCGTCTTGCGAAAGGTAGATTGAATAATTTTTTCTTCCGACAAGGTAAAACTGATTGCGTCATTTAACGTCTCTGAGTCGCGGCATCTAACTACTGTTGACAGTCTGGGGTTCAATCCCAAAATAAAGGTATGCAGAGCTATGGTCTTGCATAGCAGCGACACGGCCTGCCAGTTCGGCGTTCTTTTTAGTTGGAATAGATATGTTGATTTCAGTTAATAATTTGGACAGGCATGATTTTATCCGAAGCGCGAACTGATTGACTGTGTGGCGGCGTCACCTACCGCATACACAAACTAGGTAGAGATACTACGTAACCGCATACGCCGCACATTAATCGACGTGACTGATGTCTATGACAGCATGACAGCAGCCGTTGCCTAGCCATAGTGTTCTACATTATTTTATAATATCTTATGTCAATACTTATATTTACAATAAAATTCATTTTTATGTTCTAAACTTGTGTTCTTCCTGTTATTAATAGGGCCTAATCTCTCTTAATATGGTATCATGCAGCTCGTGACCACCGTACTTCAGGAGTTCACTGGGAATGCGATCCACCCCAACCGATTTCTTATTCCGTTGCTGTTTAATAGCGGCTATCACTTCATCAAATGAAAATGGGTCATCCAGCGATGTGTCTTCCGGAATTTTGGGCAGATTCTGTATGAAGTTCATATTTACAGATCGATGTACATTCAAAAGGG
Organism: Eudonia truncicolella; assembly: GCA_949315975.1. NCBI lineage: Eukaryota > Metazoa > Arthropoda > Insecta > Lepidoptera > Crambidae > Eudonia > Eudonia truncicolella. Next base: position 18,342,033 of record OX438825.1, on the reverse strand, counting down.
CCCAGCGCTTTTACACTTCATCTCATCTCGGTAAGAGATTAACATACTACCATCAGACAATGTTATCGGTATATTAACGATGTGTTGGGGACCTATCAGTGATCGCAGTTCGGCGAAGAAATCACCCAGTTGGTTAGAATCTGATAGCATCTGCATGTATTCCGCCTTCTCTAGCCACCATTTGTCTTTAAGGGTGCGGGTTAGTTTCCTCAGTACAGATGTACTTTTGCTAACAACTTCAGCGCTTTCTTTCCACTGTAGGATCTGTCGATGCTCGGCAATAGCGCAGGAAAGCACAGGATCATTCTCGTCAAACCAGTCTCTGTCCACCTTGGTTTTGTCACCAAGGGTTTGTTCAGCAACCGTGGTTATCGAGGTAGATAGTGCCTGCCAGTTAGATTTAAGAGTATTTTTGAAAGTCGATCTCCTGCAAAAATTTACAGAGTACACGTTGGTATTTTTCTTGGGTTTTTGGACACTGCAACTTCTCCAAATTGAGATGTAAGGACTTGGATTTAATGAATCTTTGAGGTCTATGAAGTCGCAATTTCAGCTTAGTAATCACGAGTCTATGATCGGACCAACAGTTGGCTCCACGCATCACTCTTGTTATATGTATACACGCCTGCACATCAACCTACCACAAAATGTCAAATTTCCTCAGTAGACTTTGAATTTTAAATTTTTTATTTTTAATGTGGTTGAAAATGTATTGAAGACATGATACAGATACAAATGTGCAGGCGTCTGTACTTGTGCCAAGTGTGTTTCGCTAAGCGCAGCGATGTCAAAATTATAGCGCTTCAGTTCTCCAGCAACGATGGCTGTTATTCTTTCAGGGCAGGGTAGATCTATCCAATAAAGTGCACTCATTCCACGCACCAAAAGTTATAAATTAATTTAAGCTTTTTGTACCTTTTTATTGTATCGTGGTTATGACCTCCCATTTGATAGTGGGGTGAGCAATTTTTGAGACACCTTTTCTAGTACCTCCCCGGCTAAGCGAGGGAAGCAGTGCCACTCTGAAAAGAGTTGTTTCGTCACTGAGGTTGAAATGGGTTTTTATATTCGTTTATTTTCTTTCTTTTTCATCTTTACTTCACTTCAAAGTCCTGATTTTTATGAATTAGTAAGGGATACCCTATAGAAAGAGAGCTCTCACTAGAAGAGTGAGATAGAGCTATAATACTTGGTTCCTTCAACTAACAGACCTCTCCAGTTATATCTACAGCTTCAAGGTTTTCATACAAATCGTGACACATGCGCATGAAGCTGTATATACAGCTGCATGCACATGCGTCGTGTATCTAGATATTTGGTCTGTGCGTTAAGCCACGTTTTAGGGTACGTTCATGTGTACGCTACCATGATCGTTAACTCAGCGCCAGCGTACTACTATTTATTGATTTTTGCATTATCTAGGCTCTATTTACCTTCTATTAAAGATCAACAACAACAATCGCGAACCAAACTTTGTTTGATACGTTATTACAGGCATGATTATCTAGTATCAATAAACAGATCACTAATAAAATCACCATTCATTCATTAAAGATTACGCTGTATGGTCTCATCCCTCTGCGCGAAAACGGGAGGGGGTGGAGAAAGAAAAACAATTAAAATAAATTGATGTTTGAAGTTTTTTAGTTCCCATTTGCCAATTCTTCGTATTTTTTACAAATTGAAGTATTGATGTGTTGATTTTAAATGTTGAATTTACCATCAATGATGAAGATTTGTGTAATGGTAAGTATAGTTAAACGTTACCAATTTAGGTTTTCATTTAGAGTACTGTTAGCTTATTTTTTTTGGATAAACAATCAATAGAAGGTCATCCTCCTACTAACTTTAAGCGCTAATTTAATTTACTAAATTACTAGTTGTCGCTCGCGACTTCGATCGCGAAGATTACATTATCCTAAAGGAACCTGTTACTGGGATAAAAAGTATCCTATATCCTAGTCCGGGTCATGGTCTGTCTATATGCAATGTTTGCATATAAATCCGTCCAGCCATTTTCACGTGAAAATAAACAGACAAACAGATAAAAACAGACAAAAATACTAAAAACTGTTGGAACGTGTTCTGTTATCGATTCTAAGTACCTATCTCCAGCCTACTTTTTTTCGAATATCTTCCATGTACAGACTTTCGACCCTCTTTAGCCGTATAGATTTTTTTCCCAATAATACTTCATGTTATTACTCTTATGTGTGATAAGTGTTATTTGTGTTGCAATTAGATCACATGCTAACTCACACAAGCCAATTTCTGCTATTTATAATAACTTTAAATAATTTAGCTTTAGTTATTAATTAATCACTTTTTAGGTAGCCATATCGATCTGATCATTTTCATCAACAATAATTAGAAATGCCACGAGACATATTAAGTGATAGTCTAGCAGTCCTACGGATTGTGGAGGTAAGTTGGATTTAAATAAAATCATTAGCTTTATTTAATTTATTTATATCTACCCTAAATACATACCTACTACATGTTTAAAATAAATCTAGAGATTTCTAGTATACTTTAAAGTTGCAGAGCTTTGTTAAGATTTAATCATATATGGCCCTTACAAAAAATGTAAGAATCTTTCTTTTTTTATTGATTTGAGGAAGTATTAATTTCAGGTTATTCCTGTTTCCCCCATTGAATTCCCCCTCAATGAGGGAAACAGAACTTTTTGTCCTGTTTCCCCCATTAGCTTAAAAATAAAATACAAACAACATGCTTATTATGTGAGAGTCGTAAAGTCTTTGATGTCTAAATCTGTGATTTTATTAATAATTATAAAAGCATTATTTTATTAGATAATAAGAAGACTGTTTTGGAATGTTACCTTAATATGTTATATTATAAAAGTAATTGTTAAAATCTGTGATTTTATTAATGATTGTGATTTTATGATATAATAAAAAGGCGAAAAAAAATTGTATTTAGGCTATTGATTTAGCCCTTACCTTAATTTGTTTGATTATAAAAGTTATCAATGAGTCCTTACTTTCCTATACAATAAAGACTACATGATTCTCACATAATATGTTGTTTTTATTTTATTTTTAAGCATTATGAGGTTATGAGGCATCAATGGGGGGAAACAGGACAAGAAGGGACTTTCAATGGTGGAAAAAGGAGTAACCCTTAATTTTTACCAGCATAAAATATTATGAAAATACAGATTCCCAGTTTTATTGCAAAAAGAAAGGTTTAAAAAAATTGGTTCTTTAGGTAATGCAGTCTCTAGCAAATGTCTAAAATGTAAAGAACTACCTTTTGTTCTTTAATGACTTCCACAGGACCACACCTCATTCTGATTCTGATTTAATTTGATTTTCACAATTGTGCAAGTTTTACATAACTTCCTGTGTATTATAACTTCCGCCATATTGTTTTTAGTGCTATTAAATCGTAGCTAAACTGGCTTACGTCTGTTTGGCGCTATTTTGTGGTCACCTTAGGAGCTCCTTGAGCTAAGGCTGGGAGTGGGGCTTTACTAAGTCCTCACGCAGACTTCTTGAGAGAATTTCAAAAAGTGATGTTGCACTGTTTTATTCCATTTGCCAACACTCATGCACACACAAACACTTAACGGTTAATAATCCACCATTATTTCACATTCATAACTTAATGTAAAAACATGTATTTTACTGCAATAAAGATTTTATATCAGATTTATGATCAGATGTTAATGACGGTAGTTGTTGACATTGAATTGGCGCCTTTGGCTTTCAAAGTAAAAAAGTAAATAGTGTTGAATAATTTCGGCGGGCTGGTTAGAACCACGATAGCTCAATTGGAAGAGCACCTGACCCGGTATGTCAGAAAGGTGCAAGTTCAAATCCTGCTCGTGGAAATTTTTCAACATTGTGTTTTTGTAATTTGTATCGCAACAAAATTTGCGTTAAAATTATAAAAACAAAACAAAAACATTTTATAAATAGCTTGCAGGTTCAAATACCGCTCGTGGAAATTTTTTCAACATTGTGTTTTTTGTAATTTGTCATTATTATTATTATTATTATTTTTAAATTTATTTCTTTATTCGGCCAAAAAAAAAAAAGGTCAGAAACAAATATTACGAAACCTATTTGTTCCTGATAATGTGATCTCATAAATGACAAAGAATGCAATATATTATCTCCTAGGAAACTTCTAAGTTTCTTGCATAAATAACCTGCAGAAGAAAAAGCTCGTTCAGCTTCACCACCTGCCTATCGATCGATAACGCCCACTAGGACCTACTTCAGACGCTTCGAGTGAGCCCATCTGTGCTCACTGCTAGTTTCCTACATTTAGTCCGCGGTTGACATTATCCTTGTGCATAATCTGTCAAAAATAAGAAAAATGCTTCGATGCGATTCGATTCGATAAATTGTAAAAAACACTTCATCAGTAAGTAGCCAATAAGAAGAACACGATGCCTTCCGCCGGAAAGTAATTATATGATACAAATTATTATGAAATATAAAAATTTTCCATTAAATACAACTTGATTACTAGGATACATACCGTTCAAGAATTTTCGGTGTCAAATATGAGTTACCAGTGACCTTGAATAAGAGAAAAAGGAGCACTCGTTTGTAATTGATATCATAGCGTGAGAGTTGGTCACCGGTTCAAAATACAACCGCTAGTCTTTCTTTTTATTGAACGACCAGACGGCATATGCGCTGCAAGAATGTAGGTAGCGTTTCCATTTAACAATTCGTTGAATCACCACACATAAATAGTGCTATTGATATTCTTAATAAAATTTAAATAATAAAATAAAACTTCTTAGTAAGATAATTTATATTTGCTTTGCTTTCGATATAAGTCTATGACAAAATCGATGACCGAATTTATGTATTAAAATCGTTCACAACGCGGCATTTTTAAATCGATTTGGCGCGTAAGGTGGTTTCCATCACTAAATAGCGCTTGGCAAATCATAGTATGTCAAAAAAATGTGGCACGCTTGGTTTTCATAAAAATCGTGGCACATGCGTCGTCTATCTAGATATGTGGTCTGTGGCTAGGCCTAATGGTGTTGTCATATCATAATGGTTAGTGTTGCCGTGTTATGAAAGTAGAAAATTGAATTGTATTGATATTTTATTTATGTGTATGTAAGTACTTACGTAATTACGGAATTTCACCTTTGAGTTACGTATAAGAAATAGTTGAAATCTGTCCATTACGTAATTGCGAAATTACGTAATGGAAGCCCTACTCCTAAGCACAAAATGGCGCCAAACAAAATGGCGCCAAACAGAAGTAAGGCAGTTTAGCTACTATTTAACAGCAATAAAAAAAATATGGCGGAAGTTATAGGCAGGAAGTTGGTAGAACGGAAGTAGACGCACTCTCACAGCTGTGTATCGTCACATGCCGATAATATAGTTATTTTAATTAATTTTCTCTCTCTCTCTCCCACACACCATTAATTATTTTTTAATTTGATATTTGAATTGTTTACCTAAACAATTCAATGTTTACCTAAAAATTAAATATATTTACCAATTACACTTGCATTTTTTAAAATAAATATTTACCTTTTTATTAATTACAGCCCGTGATACCATAGTAGTATAGCTGTGTGTGGTGTGGCACACCATATATAATATTGTATGTATATAATTAGTTTATGTTACATGATTCTAAGAGTGCGTTATGTGTGTGTACAAATGTAAAAATTGTAGTAATCAGAAGATACTCTATATAATTGTCATGGATATTTGCAGCAGCTTTACTTGAAATTGGGCAGGGCGTCATTATTATTTTAAATCAGTTAGATACCAGACACCTCAAGTATATCTTATCTCCCATTTTCATTTTCAAGTATAATAGAACTATCACAGATTTTTTTTTTAATAATTCTAACTAAGTAATTAGGACAAAAAACATAAAATCATCATGCTTTTTGTAGTCTGTACATGGAAGATATTCGAAAAATTTGACTGGGGATGCTTATTCGATATCAAAACACGTTCCAACAGTTTTTAGAATTTTTGTCTGTTTGTCTGTTTATTTGACCGCGGATTTTATGCAAACAAAAAGACTAAGATAATAGTCGATATTAACGATTTTTTTATAATTTTAGCATGAAGATGAAGAAAATTGGCCTTTAGAAGATAAACCATCATGCAAACAAAACAATAAGAAAGTGGCAGACCCACCCGTTAATGGTCAATCAAATTATCCTAAAGATGATTGTGCCTGCTATTACAACTACGGGTAATTGAATCACGTTTTTTCCTACCCCTTTTGAATGTATTTCCTGAATATTAATAAATAATTCATTTTTCAGTCTTGGAGATAGTGGTGCTAACCGGCAAAATGATCCTTTATATCAATATAAGACAAATAGTTTACCAGCGGCTTCTTCTATTAATCAGACTTGGGATAATATTGTCTGCTCGGCACTAATACTAACTTCAGACGATATTGCCAACCAACTCACACTGTTAGATATAGAATCATTCAAAGCCATAAAACCAGAGGAGCTGACAACATGCGGATGGAATAAACTAAATAAATTGACAGTGGCACCTAATGTTGTTGCATTTACGAAAAGATTTAACAGGGTAAGATTCATTCTTAAGGTGTTATAAGTTCTTGTACTGTTTTAATTTAATTATTGTTTACTTTTTACAACCTTTTTTAATTTAACAATTTAAATAGATTAAACTATTGTACTCTTCTGTATAAATATATGTATAATAAGTATAATAAGATTATTTGCAGCAAAGCATTGTTTGTTTTGGTTTGATGGGTATGCAATTCAGTAAAGTTACTGGCCATGGAGACATAGCAAGGCTTACCCTACATAAACCACTAGAGCAAAGATGCATTAAATACTACTGCTATAAATCTAGATTTTATGAGAATATTGCTTTTGTAGACACTATCTCGCCAATTGACTTTTTAATTCTAAAGTGTTTTATTATTAACACAAATCACCTTCTGAGTTAAATGACATTATAAAAAAATAATTATTAATTATGATGATATGATAATGATATTTAATTTAGGTTCCTACCAACTTCTTGGAAAACCAGACAGTATTTTGTCACCAAGCATTCTCCAATCATAGTGACTAATACAAATTTGTTACCGACAAAATACATCTCAACCACAAGAGATGCTAAAAGCTAAAGCCATAAAAAAATAATCATTTTATATAATACTCTATTTTTTTTATTTCAGGTTAGTTTTTGGACGGTACAGGAAGTGCTCAATAGCCAATCACCAAAAGCAAGGGCGGAGACGCTAGCGCATTTCATAAAAGTTGCGAAAAAGCTACACGATCTTAATAATTTACATTCACTTTTTGCTGTTATATCAGCATTGCACAGTGCTAGTATATACAGGTAAAATCAATTTCCATAAATAAAACACATAATTATTTTTCTCTGCGTAATAAAATGATAACATTCTCTCTCTGTCTGTAGATAATTTAAACTTTATAATGAATCAGTAATACTCCCAATCAAAATCAATCTTGTACGCCCACAAGTAGGTACTAGGAAACTTCTCAGACGCTTGCTCTATCAGATACAGACATGTGCGTGGGTGCTTTTCCTTTCTCTCAAGACACGGTGACGAACGGAGATATACCGAAGCCAACTTGTAGAAAAACCTACAGTCTGATTATAATAGTTACAAAGGCTATGTAGCCTTTTCGCGTATTATCTTTTAATGGTACGTCGTCCGTCGGTAGTCGGTACCATCACTTGGTGCCTAGTGCGAATCATTGGTCATTCGATCACGATAACGCAAAAAAATATTAATTTTATTTATTTAACACCTTAAACGCTATTTGACCGACAAACAATTGAATTTCTATTGTGTCTGGCGACGGTCAACCTGCTAAAAAACAACCAACAAGACAAACACAAATACAAGCAATAACTACGTAGAACATATTGTAGACTTAAAGCTAGGTGTCAATTTGATGCTGCCACAGCATGCAAAGTGGATAATATTTTTTAATAAATAAGAATTGGAAGAGCACCTGACCCGGTATGTCAGAAGGGTGCAGGTTCAAATCCTGCTCGTGGAAATTTTTTCAACATTTGTGTTTTTGTAACTTGTTTCGCAAAATAAAAGTGCGTTAAAATTATATATACAAAACAAAAACATTTTATAAATAGCTTGCCTAGTTCTTAACTGATCTTTAGTATTTGTAAAGATATTATGATCAGATGTTAATGACGGTAGTCGTTGACATTGAATTGGCGCCTTTGGCTTTCAAAGTAAAAAGTAAATAGTGTTGAATAATTTCGGCGGGCTTGCTAGAACCACAATAGCTCAATTAGAAGAGCACCTGACTCGGTATGTCAGAAGGGTGCAGGTTCAAATCCTGCTCGTGGAAATTTTTTCAACATTTGTGTTTTTGTAAATAATATTTTACTTAAAACTATAAATACAAAAATTATAATTTTAAAAGGTTACTACAAATTAACCAGGTCCTAATGCAATAATAAATAATAGGATAGTTTTTATCCCGATATTCCATAGAAACTGACAAAGCGGTACGAAATCCGCCGGGTCAACTATATAAGTCAGTCGCCTTTTGGGTGCCTAGTGCGAGTTTCATTCGCCATTCGATTCGATGACTACAATGAAAATATAGATCAAACTGTCGTTAACTTAACATTTTTTTAAACCAATTTAGCCAGCACATAATTTTAAAATAAGTATAATTTTTATAAAAAATATTAATAAAATAATTAAGTTTTATGCTTGACCACGTGATCGAAAACCCACGTGATTGGTGGAAGTGACGTCACCTGCTTGTTTACAGTAAATGTCATTCAAAGTTTAGTATGGTGTGATTTGACAGTTAAAAGTTTGTTTACAAGCAGGTGACGTCACGACATCACGTGACCTGCATACATAGTTTTGGCGGCTATTTTAATAATTTGCGGTGGTGATTTTCATAAAAAATAAAGAAATTCACAACGAATTAATCAATCAAATTGCAAATATATTATGCTTTATTGAACCATTAGACATAGTTTTCTAAAACCTGTCAAATACCTTATATGTATGGCCTTTTAACTCTCCACGTATTCTACCAAGAGGCGCTGCTTCAATGTCAAATATATTTCGGTTTCGTTAACGTAATCAAATAAATACAATTAGCAAAAAAACTAATACCAGACGCACTGGTGGAAAACGAGGAGAATTAAAAGACCATACATATTCTCGTTTGCGTAAACGTGATCAAATGACGTAATAACCACCCTGGTCGCCCGTCAACTAGTTTACGCTTTATCAGCCAGCTATTACTACACAATTGAAATTTTAAAGTTGCAGAACGCAACCCCAATTTTCTTGTACGGCTTTAGTCGACACAAACAGGAAATATTCGAAAGCGCCCTTTGAAATGGAAATGTTGCGACTTGTTTGTTTTGTTTTTTATTTAAAGGTTGACGAAAACTTGGGCCTGCCTATCGAAAAAAGATAAGCAGCAGTTCGATAAGCTCGCCGAGTTGTTTGGAGAGACTGACAACTGGACTGCGTTGAGAGAATATTTGAAAAGTATACCTTTGCCATGCATACCTTATCTTGGTGAGTTCTTTCTCACTCTTACTGATAGCACCAACATGTCAAATGGTGTTTATGTTATATTGCATTATCAATGGTGTTTGTTTAGGAAATTTGTTAATTTTGATGGACATAAACTACTTAGCTTTAATTATTTGTTTGGTCACAAAGCAAACGACTACATTAAAGCTTACGTAATTACAACATTACTGCCGTAATACATATATGATCTAGCTTTAGAGATTGTCTCATGATGACTAGAATTGTCTCCTTTGGGTCTACTTATTAAGTTATTTTTCATTAAAATTACGAGTGTATGCTACTGGTAACATTTGCGGTCTCGAGCTCCTCCGTGCTTCGTGTGTCCGTAAATCCTATGGTCACTGCTTTAGCAGCCGTTAAAAACCACCGCACCGCACTGGGCCCGCGTGGCCCGTTCTCCCTATCCATCCATAGGGAAGGCTCGTGCCCCAGCAGTGGGGACATAAAATGAGCTAGTGATGATTATTATAGTATATTATTAGTCTTGTGGAAATTAATAAGTTCATCTTTGTTTTAGGTATATTTCTCACTGACCTGGTGTACATAGACATCGCCCACCCGGCCGGGTCGCCACACCGCATCGCTAAAATGGCGGTGGTTCTAAAGGCTTTAGAGCGGTACCAAACGTCCGAGTACGACATCGTCCCGTTGCCGCACGTGGCGACGTATCTCAACAGTGTTCGCTATATAGAAGAGCTGCAGAAGTTTCTAGAAGACGATCAGTATAAGTAAGTATCAGAAAAATACTTTTTCTCTACTTACATACTTTTAGATTTAATAACGCTTTCGTCGATAGGCTGCGGTGGTCGCTTCACATCAGAGGGGACGTTATCTCGTTTGACGGCTGAGCGTCGTAAAAAAACATTTTTACAAGCTTTTATTTAGTTTCACCAGTCCCGATGTTTGTGCTTAATCTTGCAAGTTAAATTTGTTCCACTTCCCGGTTAACGATTGAGCTGAAATATTGCATGCATGTGTAAATCGGATGAAATGCAAAATTATTATGACATGGAGCTGATCTAATGATGGAAACGGAAGGTGGCCATAGACACAACCCCATCGAGTTTGGACTCGTTTGATTCGTCTTGACGAGTACTTTAGTGCTAGATGGTAACCAGGGTCTGATGATGGAGCTGGAAGATGGCCATAGGAACTCGATAATTAAACGACACAACCCTATCGAGTTTGGGCTCGTATTATTCGTCTTGACGAATACTTTAGAGCTAGATGGTAACCAGGGTCTGATGATGGAGCTGGAAGATGCCCATAGAAACTCGGTAATTAAATGACACAACCCCATCGAGTTTGGGGAGTTGGAACTCGGGAAAATTAGTTCGTTCGGTCGTTCGTTCGTTCCATTTGTTATGAATGTGGATTCTCTCTTTGATTAGATGAATTAGATGGATGGCTCAATGTCAAGGTGAGCATGTGCTGAGGGCTGAATGGAATGAGGGTGTAGGTATAGACATGTCATATCGTTAACGTTGAGCCTCGAGGTACCAGGGCGAACCCTGTTGTACTGAAGCCCTTTTTCCCCTACAAAAATACTAAAAAGTTACTAAAAAGTTACTAAAAAATAAAATTAAAAGACAAAAAAACTTTTTAAAAAGAAGTTTTTATTACTTGTTAATAAAAAACCGGCCAAGTGCGTGACGGGCCACGCGCAGTGTAGGGTTCCGTAGCCCATCTCAATAATGAGGTTTCTGAGAAGAGGGCTCTAATGAACATTTATTTAGCGATGGCTTATATACTTAAATGTAGATACTACCGGTTTCACACACTTGGCAACGTTATTTAAGTAGTTCCCAATGAGGAATTTGTACTGCGCCAAGTACATTTTATAAGTTGGTCGACTGTTACTATTTATATTTATAGCCCTGTGATAGTTTTCTTTTTAACTTCGTCATATATACAACTACCGTGAATTTTTCCACGTATCTAGAAACAAACATTTGGCTGGCAAGGGTGGGGGGGAACACTTGACTAACAAAATTTTGCACTTTAAAGCTTAATAGTTCACAAACAGCTCACAAACGGATTCCTCAATTAAAAAGATTTCACAAACCCGCAATATTTTTGAAATTGCTATCCAATGACAACCCACACTAGTGGGTAGACAAGAAAAAAAATTACATCCCCAATTCACGTGTGGGGGAGGTAACCTAAAAAAATGTTTTTCAAAGTGTTACTTTACCATTTTGTCGGCGTAAGAGGCTATGAGCTAGGCTGGGGACAGACAGACAGACAGACAGACAGACGGACAATGGCGAAACTATAAGGGTTCCTTGTTGATTACGGAACCCTAAAAAAGGAACTAAAAAGTTAAAAATAATTTAAACCTTTATTTAATTTGATAAAAAAAAATTCTATATACCTATATAAAAGCGCGCTACATTTTGATGGAACATTAAAGAACATTTAGCATATTACCTTAGAATTACACCTTCATTATTTTTCTTTTGCAATCACAATGTTTTTATTTATAAAGATTTTTTCTTATTATCAAATTTTATCAATAACAAAAACACAAATGTTGAAAAAACTTCCACGAGCAGGATTTGAACCTGTACCCTTCTGACATACCGGGTCAGGTGCTCTTCCAATTGAGCTATCGTGGTTCCAACCAGCCCGCCGAAATTATTCAACACTATTTACTTTTTTACTTTGAAAGCCAAAGGCGCCAATTTAATGTCAAAAACTACCGTCACCACGATAGCTCAATTGGAAGAGCACCTGACCCGGTATGTCATAAGGGTGCAGGTTCAAATCCTGCTCGTGGAAGTTTTTTCAACATTTGTGTTTTTGTAATTTATTTCGCAACAACATTTGCGTTAAAATTATATAAATGAAACAAAAACATTTTATAAATTTTATTAAATTATTTTTAACTTTTTATTTCCTTTTTTTATTAGCAAGTAATAAAAGCTTGTTTTTAAAAAGTATTTTTTTCGGTTAATTCTTTTTGATGGTTGGATGGATGGGGTGTAAAGTGTGTTGATTCGACCAAGTAGTAGTAGTAGTAGTAGTAGTAGTTAGTATTTTAATAACAGTGTTCTATTATTCCAGACTGTCTCTGAAGCTCGAGCCCCCATCGCCAGTTGGTAGTTGTACCGGCTCCAAGGAGTCGGTAAAGGAGGTGCTGCCACAAGGGCCTTCCACGCCCTTCTCACTGTCGCCGTCTCACAGACTCGGGTCCGGCTCCCTACGTCTGCAGGGCACCTACCACCAGTCCAAGTTCATACCGACCCATCGGAAATGCCGCTCGCTAGGATCCAAGTAAGTAACACTTAGCGGTTCACATTATAAATACTTTTTGCTACCCATATCACTACTTTAAAATTTTGTGTAGATCTATACCTACTGTTATTTCAAATGAATGGAGTCTCAACTACTCGACACACTTCTTTCGTTCACGAGAATCTGATCAGATGTATGTTTGTAATAGTTCTTTGTACAATAACAATTAAAATTTTAAATAATTATTTCTGGTCAGAATGTCTCTTGAATCTTAAATAAAGCCTTATGCCTACCTAGTTATCTATTTGTTACTATAACACCTTCAACTACACTTATTTGAGTCACAATATTTGTGTTTAGCTATTGAATAGTTGTAAATTAAACTGTTTTGGTACTTTATATAATTACTGCTGCCTAAGACATAATCATGTTTCAATTACGATTGATCTGTTCCTTCATTTATACACAGTATGTTTTTCCTCTTGCAATCGGTAATAGGTTTCGTAGTGCGAGCTTGCCAAGAAATTTTCACAAGGTCAATTTTGGTGTGGGGTAAGTTCCTTCTATGGTTGATGAACACAATGGCTTGTATTGTGTAGATTTTTAAGTATAAGTTAAATATATATATATATATATATGTATTTATAGTATATATAGGTTGTTACAGCATGCTTAAATATGCTCGTTGGTTTAAATTCTTGGCACTGAGAAAGGCATCTTGGATTTTTTACCTAATTCACTGCAGACAATGTGGAATGTTGCATGTCAAGCCAGACAATACTAATACGATGAACCTTTTGCAATATTCAAAGTGCCATTCTTTATTTTTCGGAGAAATACATAAAGTCGATGTAATTTATAAATAGATTGGTTTTTATTTGCACTTCATACAAGTGGCTTATAATACAAAGATTAGGTGATCTCTAATAAATGTAATAACCGTATACAAAAGATGAATTTGCGTAAAATCAATTTCACATTTAGGCGTCGCATGTAAACTTCAAAGCTCTAATTCTTTTTGTTAATTAATGTTTCATGAAAATACAAAGACGTTGACAGTTCATAAAAAACATTTTAAAGACCGGTTGCTTAACTGTTTTTTATATTAACTGTCTCAGTATTTCCCATAAGCATAGAAAGTATTATTAAAATAAGCTAATAAGCTAATTTTGTTTGGAATACCGAAATGTAAAATAGCACAACTGCTAAAGAAATCTCGAAATAAAAATAATCTTTATCTACAAATCGGGTTTCTTCATGATATCGAATGACTCGAAATCGAAATTCAAGTGATCGTATCAATCGAAATTCAAATAATAAAGTAACTTCAAAAATCACTGTCGTTAGATACTTAATACTAAAAATAACAAATAAATTATATTTTCTTAAAAAACTATTTATATTTCGAATGCGTTTTCTTCCAACTGTACTAGAATTCGATCTAAACAATAGATCTTATGCATGCTTATTGATGGTGGGCCCAGTAGCCGGAAAAAATATATTATTATAATTCGATCCGGCGAGTGGGCCCACGGGCCCAGATAAGACCGGGCCCAGTCGCCGGAAACTCTTTAAATGTAAACTACTTCTTAGATGCTTAGATTATTAGTTATCCTAGAGCTTTATAAGTACTCGACTTTTCGTATGCGTCACTGGCTAACCGATAAATAATTTAGCCCTTGACGCAATAGTTTATAAGTCAATGTCAACTAAATATAAAAAAGGAGTTTTCTTATTTTTTACCAATGTATATTTTATGTGAAAAGTATTTACTTACAACGTGAGAACCAATAAATTGATATTGTTTACACGATGTAACTTTAAATTAAACGTTTTCCGATATGCTTGTATATATTGTATGCTATTTGTGACATTGTATTTATTATCACTTCTTGTTCATATACATTATATTTCTTTCACTCTACAATGGTGTTTGTGTCGGTATTGAGGTCTGAATAGAACCATAAAGGTAAATCGAGTTTGTATTATGATTATTTGTAAAATAAGTAAGCTGTTTCATTGACTCCCTGTCTTTTGTAAGCCGTTCATTTAGAGAAGTACTCGTTTGCATAATAACATGCTCTTTCTCAATGCCTGTCTAGATCTTTTACAAACATGTTATACAATTATCCTTGAGGGATTACAAGATTCTCATTTAGAAGATTCAACCAACCCCAAATACTCGCTAAAGAACAACTGACGTGAGGCTATTGAAATTAAGATACAACCGAATTTCTATAGAGGACATTGTTGAATTAATACCACGTGCCTTAAATCTCTTAATACAGGTTATTGAATCCCAGCCCCATTACACACGAAACTGCAAGAGCAAAAGATGTTGCAAGCTCATTTCGTGTGAAAATACCTATTCAAAATCAGCTGACGGGAACAAGAAACAAAAAAATATAAACACGTCCTTTTTACGTGAAGGAAGCCCACAGTGAGAAATTTGCGATAAAAAATGATGAACATAAACTGCACATGACTGTCGTATCTGTGAGGCATAATCAAGTCATGCTGTCACTGCTGAGCACAAGCTTTGCCCATGGATGGATAGGGAGAATCATGTTCAATTCATAATCATAGTCAAGTCATCATCATCAGCTCATTTTTATGTCCCCACTACTGGGGCACGAGCCTTCCCTATAGATGGATAGGGAGAACGGACCATAAACCACCACGCGGGCCCAGTGCGGTTAACGTATAATATTGGTGGTATTAACGACTGCTAATGCAGCCGGGACCAACGGCTTTACGTGCCTTCCGAAGCACGGAGGAGTTCGAGATGATACCCATCAACCATCCGATGACCGGCCTTTGCGAAAGTTGATTAAGCACAGCACTCGCAGACCGGGCGCGTTATCCACTGCGCCGTCGAGCTCCTCTAGTCAAGTAATTGGGTTAAAATTGATAAACCCGTACATAAGCATCCCAGTTATTCTTCAACTGCTAACGTCAATGAGTGGTAGCCTGTCATTTGCCCGATATCCTACTCGAATGCTCTGGAGAATTTAGCTAAGGTATGAGGATACGTCCACATGATACCGAGGTCCTAAGAAAACCTCCGGGGTTTGACCGGATACTAATGCGTGAAGAACCATCTAGTTTCTTGTTTCTTTGGTTTCGCTATTTAAGCAAAAGGAGGCAAATACAGTAACATATAAAACGAGAGTCGTTCGACTCTGCGAATTATTATATTATATTATTTATTCCTGCGCTGCTATTACAGCCCCTAAATCGCTTCTTATGATTTTGCCGGAATGGTACTGTACATACTGTTAAGAGCCGCCACTACACAGCAAAGTATGATTATGTCTGGTGATAACAAAAAAAAACTATCAATAACTTTAAACTCAACATGCACCTTTTCCTTGACTCTTGCACTTCTAAACATCTTCTAACTTTTGTAATTCACACTTTTAAGCACTCTTATGTATTCCGGTTTGTACAATTACATAGGTATTTTATTATATTTTATAGTATATATTAAGAAGTACTAACAATATTTATAATTGGAAACTTAACTTTAATACTATCATTTATATAATATAACACTTCCATTAAAGAGAATAGGAGAGCCGTAGTACTTCTATCGCAATAAGGCTGCGTTTCCACCTGTGAGAGGTAAGCGAGGAAGTAATGCACCAACAAGATTACTAAATTGTCCTTGCAGTGTAAAATACAATCATCCTATTGGTGGATTCTTACATCGCACACCGCTTAGTTACCTCGCACAGCTCTGGTAGAAACAGCCTTAAACTCTTAATAACTATGTTAGATCTTTGAAGTACCTAGCTGCTGATTAAAATTTTGAAGTATAGAAAATATAAATAGACTTGTCTCAAGGTATTTACGCTACGTCACATGTCATTATACAGTGAATGTATAGTATTGATTTGACACTGGATTTGTTTTGTTGGTCAAATGAATTAGTATACCTATTTTTTTTTATTGCTTTGTCTATGTAGGTGTTGCTTAGTCTTTCAATGTATTGTATGATATAGTAATATTGTGAATAGTAGCCATACACAAATAAAGATTTGTGATTGAACTTAACTAGATCTTGTATTGTTTATTTTGAAAAAAATAGTTTTTAATTTTTAATGTCATGTTAAAATCATCAGTTATTACAAAACGAGTTTATTTAGCTGGTTCCATCTTTTGAATGGCTGGTACATTTTAATTATCTGTGCATTGCAGCAATCTTTAAATTAATTCTCAACGTTAAACAGTAATGAGTTATATATAGTTGACTGTGGTATAAAAAAGAAGTCTGGAACACCAAGCAGCTAATAAAAGATAAAACACTATTCTGCGGTTCTCATTGTAAGCCAGAAATTCAGATCACTGCGTCTCTCCGCGATGCAATGCATTTACGGAAAACCAGTATTTTAATTTATAAACATTTACGAGTATTACTTATTTGAATAAAATATATTCCTATTTTGAGCTACACTCGGCGTCAAAGAAATAGCACATTTTAAAAAACATTATTCTAGCGTCTCTAAACCTTATTTAAAATCAACGTGGAGGGTAATCTTGGGCATCATTTGAAAGGTACCGAAAAGGGGTACACAAAAACAATTCAGTATTCTTTTATTTTTATTAAAACGCACAAAAAGAAAACACAGTTTACAAAACAATAAAAATCCTTAATTAGTCTCTCTCCGAGGTGCAGCGACGATTACCAGAGCCATGCCTCCGGACGTAGCCACAAGTCTCCAGGAACCGTTGGTAAACTTTTCGAACTGAAAAACGGCTTAAGTTCAGTTGCCGAGGGACATAACACTGCCGCATCCCTGATTGCAGAAGTGCAATCACTTGGGCGGCTTCATCAGCAGTGGTATCCATCTTCAAGGTCGTTTTTCTTCTAAAAGATGTTCTCGTATGTGCTCTTTAACGGTTGGATAGCGATGACCCCCATTGAACCTGTATTGACCCTTTTATACCCACAAAAACTAGCGGCCCTTTTGAAAAGCAAAATTGCCATTTTTTTGAAGTCGCATTTGTGGTGTTAAGTTTTTGTTTGTATTAAACTGATAAGTGTTTATTTTTAAGTTTTTTTATTAGCTTTTGAAATGACATCATATCGGTGAGGTTACATACGTGGGTTAAGAGTTGATAAGGCTTGAAAGTTATTTTAGTAGAGGTGCGATTTCTTTGACGCCGAGTGTAAAATGTTTTCCTGTGTTTAAAGGTTTTAAACTATTTAACATAAGATAAAGGAATTCCTCACAACCTGTTGCAGATTTATTTAGAAAGTATTTTTTTCATATGGAAGTATTTAAAAGATTTTTTATTTAAATAATAATAGCTAAAAGTTTGGATAGTAGCTCCAAAGCGCAAGGCATTTTATTCTGTATGTTGTTTTAGTTAAAGCTCATTTTGCTTTCGTTAAGTATCTTCGGCAAGGGGCACGCGGATGAGAAGGGAAACGAGAAGACGCCGGCCGGCTCCGTGAACCTGCTGGATGACACGCTGCTGGAGTCGCCGGGCTCCGTGGCCGGCGATAAGATGTCCCAGTCCCTGCCACATAGGTGCGTAACTTTGAACTTTATCCGAGTGGAAATAGAACTTATTACAAGCTTTTTTAATTTTATTCGAAGAGTAGGCATATATTTCCGCTCTACCTAGTTACTAACTATGAGCTTTTAAGACAGTATTGTAGTAGGGTTGTTGCGGTTGTAAAAATGAGACGCGTGTAGCGGCGTATATACACGCGTCTCGTTTTCACAACTGCAATCACATTGCAGTAATACTGCTTTAATAGCTTATGGAAAGGCCCCTGATGTTAATCAGAAGCGGAATCCAGATGCGAATACAGCTAGCTTTTGTTATATGTCATCGGTAATCTGTTTAATCCGGTATTCTATAGAACACCGAGGCATTTTATAGATTGCCTAGAACGTTAAGGTAAAGTATGAAATATAATTTATTCCATTCTTTGCCTATGCATTCTATACAATAACGAATGTTAGGGTTATGTTTTTGAGCTTATGTGCTTTACTGACCCTCTGTTCAACAACATGTATTCATTAATGTCATTGTAATATAAAAATATATAATTTTTGTTTGACACGCAAGCACTACCACCATACACCATAATATCTTCTTCTTCTTCTAATATATAAAATTCTCGTGTCACGGTGTACGTTATTGAACTCCTCTGAAACGGCTCGACCGATTTTCGTGAATCTTAGCGTGCATATCGGCTAGGGTGGAGAATCGGACAACATCTATTTTTCATCCCCCTAAATGTTAAGGGTGGTCTTGGATGCCCTGACACATGCTGAGTGGAGGACTTGGTAGTGCCATGCCAATCATGCAATATGTTTAATGTTCTTAGTTTTATCTTCGTGAGTGTGACACTAAACAAAATATTTTTAATTAAATTAAATATCATTAAGTCCTTATGCGCGCGTAAGGTGGGAAAACCTTACCGCTATAATGGGGAGTCCACGCGGACGAAGTCGCGTGTTGGTCGCTAGTTTGCCATAAAACATATTGCCTTGAAAGCAATTAAGTAATATCCTGAATATTGTCCATAGTGATCTATCGAAAACGGAACCGATGGAGTGTGACTTCCAAGGCTGCGTCAGACGGAAAACCATTTTGAAGGACGGCAGGAAGATATCCCTCTCGGCCTGGCAAAGATATTGGCTGCAGATATCGGGAAACATTCTCGTTTTCTATTCGTCGAAGTCGTTTAAAGGGTAAGTAGAAGAATCATATTGGTTTTATTTTTAGATAATAATAATAGTAATAATAATAAAAGCACTACCTTTCCAACTTGAGCAGTATTCATTAACATCATATAGTTATTCTGTTAGATGATAATATGTATATTATATTATATGGGGCACTTATGTAATTATGAGTTTCGCAAAATTTTAAATGAAATATGTATTTAATACCAAAATTGTTTTATTTATATTTTTTGTAGTATTTTGTATATTTGATGTCTTGGCGTTAATCTTTCGAAATATTTTTGTCTGTAGTAGTCGTATAATGGGTTATGCTTTCTTGTACACAATAGTCTTGAAAGTCTTTCGAAGTAAATGCGGCATTACGATCGGAGATAATCCTTTGTGGCGAACCAAATGTTTGTTGTTGCACCCTCATTTTGTCTAATGTTTCGCCTGTAGACAAAGATTTGGTGTAGTAGATCCAGGGAAAGGGAATTCTTCAGTTTACTAGGGCGTAGTTATGGCAATACTAGGCGCACGGGGGCGCGGCGATCTGCGGGAGCGCGCGGGAACTGACACATCACAACCACAGCCGCGCACGCACGAACTATTCATTGCCGGGCTAATTCTTGTAGAATGTTATATCATTTATAAATCAGTCTATGTTATACAGTCCACTTTTATTGATATCTATATCCCACTTAAGAACTACCAGCTTCAGGGCGCTTTGGCTTAAAGTAACAATTAACCAGTATTATCAAAAAAATGTATGTTGAATTCTTTGTATCTAAAAGAAAGTAAATATAGCAACATAATAGCAGGAAAACGTAATATGTGTATAAATAAGCAAGTATAATGTTTCTGTTAAATGCTGCAATTATTGCTGAAACAATGTAATTATGACAACAAAATAAATGACTAACCATTATTGGTTTCAGATTTTTACTCCATATTTGTTGTTATAGCAACACAGGAATTAATGGTGTGACTTTCCTTCAAAAAATACTTTTAAAACTAATTAATTTAGATATTTACTTTCCGGCAAGGAAAGATATTTTTATGATATTTATTTATATTTTACTGTAAAAATACATTGCTTTAGTTGGAGACTGCCTCCGATATACACAACGGACAGTTGTATATGTTTATTATACTCATTTTACTTATGTTTTATTTCTAAAATACAATTTACAAAAAAGGTGGAAACAACCTAAGAAATAGCTTGTTCAAGAAAAGCCGAAACTGAACAATTCCCTTTGGTGAAGCCGTCAACTATCGTAAAAATGTACTTATAGTATTTATGAGTAGACGTCAATGAACCAAGATGGTCAACATGATAATATGTTGACAACGGGACGTCACCTTTATCCAGCGCATGTAAGTACCCTTCCTTTCTTCCTTTCTTTTGTGCAGTCAGAAAACATTCGACACAATTAACAATAACTTTTCTAATCTTTTCATTCAGATTTTCAATGTAGATTCTTTACTCACAAGTTCTTCAGTCTTTTTAATTCCGAAATGTTCATAATTATGTTTCTTTCTTATTACTTCGTTTTGCATTTTCTTCGGGACTACAATAAGTTTTGTGCCATCTTTTTCCTTACATATTATTCCTCGTTCCATGATATAGTCTTGATAGGGTTCTTTTTCTAAAATTTTATTTAACAGGCTAGTATGCGAGTCGTCATCTTGTGCTTTCTTCAAGCGGGCGGCAGTTTCAGTAAGTATCATACAGACAGGATTTCGGCTTAATGCTTCAGCGTGATTAAGTCTTGATCCTGATCTGTGCTCTACTTCATAATCATATTCTTCTAGGAGCAGAGCCCAACGAGCTACACGTGGAGGTAAGTCTTTCTTCTGTAGTGTTTTAGTAAGGGCGGAGCAATCTGTTACGATTTTAAACCGAATACCCAGGAGGTAAACACGGAACTTTTTGACAGCAGCTTAACACAGACTAAAAATCCGGTGTTGCCACCGCTAACAAAATAAACAAAAACATAGATAACAAAAATAATCGTTCTCCCACATATATTTTATATTTAAAGTATTTATTTATGTTATTGGGTTAGATTTTCTGTTCCCACCACAGCTAGGGTTGGCTGGAAGAGATGTATTTTAGAGATAAGCTCACTCTAGTATATGTATTTTATAATTTGCAATTCAAAGTGTAATTTCTATAAAGGATTAATTATTTTTAATTATTAAAATTTTAACAATCTTCATAAATATATAACCTTTAGCAAAATACACAAAAACTATGACTAGTAATAGCGACCAATCAGTGTAGTTACCACTGCTAAGCTAGATTTCCTAGAAAATATTAACAGTCATTGGAATAACAAAGGCTAATTTACGAACCTAAAGTTGAAAAAAGGAGCGATATAGAGTAGTTAAAACCACCAAAATGTAATTGACTTAATACATTTTGATATGGAACACTTACTTAATTAATCCGAAATGTAATTAGGTGGTTTATACTTACATAATTAACTAATTGTGCAAGTTTTTTTCATCCTTTCCTTGTTGGTTGTTATTGATTAAAGGGTAAATTTCATGAAACCTTAGCAACGATTTTGTTTCTCTTCCGCGTCATTTTTATGTAGAAAAACTATAGGCAAATTGTTGGTGTAAATCAACCTAAGATGATAGAAATCGATTCAAATAAATATTTTCTTTAGGTGGTTTATTTACCTTATCCTATACCATTGGCTCTTAGTGTGTTGTTGTCTCAGCGTAAGCTAGAACCCGTCAATGTTCCACCATATTACATTACTGCATTTAGAACAAATTGACTAATAAAAAAAAATACATGTCTGTCTGTACTATTCGTCTATATTTGGGAGGGCTCCCTCCCTCCCCCCTCCCTGACCTGACCAGCGGTATCAGTCATGTTGTGGTCTGGGATCACTGGAACGTGTAAGAAGGCGGAGTGCGGTCTAAAAAATATATTTACGGAAGGTACACACGCTTGCACATCAGACTACCACAAACTGTCAAATTTCCTCAATAGAATTTGAACTTTATGTCTAAGTCACATGGTTGAACATTTATTGAAGAAATTTGACAGTTTTGGATTGGTTGACGTGCAGGCGTCTGTACCTATCAATTAACAAAAAAACAAAAACTTTTAACAGCGGTGTGAGTTGGTGAGCTTTACCTTGATATTACCTACGTGATAAAACAAGTGTCAGTCAATCATAATAATACGAAATAATTTTATTATCTTTTAAACTTTGAACAACGCAGATTACATTCAGAGTCGCTGGTAGTAAACCCTTTGTCAAAATATTTTTATGAAAATGGAACTGCCATACGTGCTCTATAGCGGAAACGAGCACTATGATTGAGAGAAGAGCTATTCCGGAGGGAGGCCCCTCCTAACAGACAAAGGCCCTGCAGATTAGACGTAGATTATAGCTAGACATGATTCCTCAGAACAATAGACCTACCGAGCAGGACTGAATGCCCTACAATAGATGTATTGGTTTGCAAATCTAGTGACTGACATGCCTGTTGTTAATATTGTTCTAAGCTAAATTCACATCGCAAATAAGTTTATTTAACTCAGTGAGCTGTTGATTTACAATTGTAGTAGGTACACAACTTAACTCAAACTTAAATAGCTTAGCTTTGTTAGCTCGCTTTGTAAATAAAGTATCGTAACGGAACGGACGAGGAGCTTGATGACGCAGTGGTTAACGCGCCCGGTCAGCGAGTGCTGAGGTTAAGCAACTTTCGCAATGGCCGGTCATCGGATGGGTGACCAAAAGTTTATCATCTTGATCCCGGCTGATCGTTGGTCCAGGCTGAATTAGCAGTCGTTAACAACCACTGACCGCACTGGGCCCGTCTTGTGGTTTATGATGGCCTGTTCTCCCTATCCATAGGAAAGGCTCGTGCCCCAGCAGTGGGGACACAAAACGAGCTGATGATGATGATGATGATGATTATTATGAACGGACCACATTGAAAGTTTAATATTTTTTTTCGTAAAGGTGCTCGAAGGCGGATACCGTTCGCTTACCTGCGGTGTTTGTAAATATTGTGTAGCCTGTCTAGAATCCAAATCGTCGCGCTCATAATCAAAATATTACTCACAAAAATTATAAAAGAGAAGAGAGTTATTTACTTTTAACAGTCACATAAACTTCTAGATTATTCAGGTGGCTTATCCAGAACTTTTTATTCACTATTGTTTATAGACAAATCTTATTGTTATATCACGACTTCATGATATTATTAGGCTAATAACCAATTTAGAACTTCTATCACACTCTCATCAGTTGTATGACATAATCAGAAAAGTTCTAAATTACATTAAAAGTACCTGCAGGGTGGGTGTCACTACGCAGTTTAGGTACGTTCGGCCGGCGCGCCTCCCGGGAGGCGTATGGTAGTAAGTTCCCGCTCGGCTCGCACCAGAGGGGTGAATCTTCCATACATTGAATAATTACAAAAAAATTATATACGACAGCGCCATCTTCCGTAGGAGGAACCTCAAGTTACTAACTGGTTATCCAAAAAATGACAATAGATGGCGGTAGTATAAATAGCATTTTAAATTAATAACCAACTATATCCTAGAATTAGCTAACGTTAGTTTACCTTACATCTAGCTAACTTTTCCTTAAAAATTCAAAATTAATTACAGTATATATCAGTGCTAAGAGAAATCTTAGAAGCACCATGCAGAAAGGGTATAAACAAATACAGCGCCATCTATGAACAAGTAGCAGAACTAATGGACGTTACGTTTAGTTATTTTCTAGTAACTTTCTTTTATCCACAACTTTCGTCATATGGCTCATTCATCAAAGGGCTCATTGGTCGAGCGGCTGCGACGACGCATTGTGCTTTAGTAGTGATGGAGAAATCCTAGGTTCGATCTTTCGGAAATAATTTAATAACTTTTCGATAATTATGTTTATTTATAAGTTTTTAATATGTTTATGTCAATCTTACAATTAATATTATACACAAAAAAATTTTGAAAAATAAATAATATTTTTAGCGCCATCTATCGGGAAGAAGCGTAGACGCGCACGCAAACGTCTAGTACAGTCCAGTACAGTAGTAGTACGTCTATTGTACAGGTTCAAAATTTTGAAGTAAGTTAATCGTATCATGTGGGGTATCGTATGAAAGGGCTGCATTTGCACAAGCTTAAACAGATTTTAAATTATTTTTTTAATGTTTTCGATTTATGACGAGGAATGAAAAAGAAATACCTTTTCCCTCTTTTATATGTATAGGTACCTAATAAGTTCGGTGTATAATATAATAAAATATACTGTTGTATTTACGGGACTCTAAATAAAAGAAAGAACTATGAATCGAAATTAACATTTTTATTTTATCAACATATCCATGAGTGGGGCCGCTGCGCTCCTGACGGCAAATCAATATCGAGTCAGCGTTGCCTAACGGAATATGAACGCTCGGGTCACACAATAAGTTTCAATTTCGCGTGAAAGTCGTAAGAGTAGGCAATTTTTTATTTAGGTATAAACTTGACTTTTGTTAGAGAGAGTCTTCTGTACGGTAGTACTATTAGTTATTCTGTGCATCCTGTCAACAATGGTTTCAGAACACATTATAGTGATTATATCGGTAGTGACGATATTGTTATAAAACACTAGTGTGATGCTAATATAGAACTTGTTTCGAATTGTTTCATAAGCCGATGGTGGTGCTTCTATCTGTCAACTCTGTTAGCGACAGTTGCATTAAGATCTAGGGTATTGTCCGGGGTAAAATAACTTTTATATTATATTGACGTCGGTCTAATGATTTTCCATTGTTACTCGGGTAGCAAGGACAGAATATTGATTGAATGTTTAACGGGTTTTACGCAAACTGTTTTTTATAAGTATCCTTTTTTTCTTTTTACTGGAGAAAACGCTTTGCGCGTACTTATGTGTCTGGGGAGACGCAGATGGTTATCTGGGACTCCTCCCAAACCGGCATCACCCCACCCGGTCCCTAAGGGCTCGGCAGAGCACGGTGGAAAAGGATATACACCCACAAAAAACTCCAGTGCTTCCCCTCTCTGCCACCAGGATTATCCGGGATCACCGTCACCGTCACCGTCACCGTCATCAAACTATGACCGTCGGGTTTTAAATTACCTATCGGGTTTTATTTAAAGGCGAACGTTTTAAATTACAAAACATGGCAAGTGCGCTCTGCCCTTTTGAAGCGCGCGCATTGTATTCCATTACGTCAAAAGTCGCCTTCAGCCTGACTTTTTTATATTAGGAGAAAATACTTAACGCATTCGCGGCAGTGTAAGGAAGCGGCCGGTTTAGGCCCGTCGCACTCGCACGTTAAACGGGTATTAGTATGAGTTGGAGTAAGCTCGCACACAACACGCAACAGTCGGTGTATATATTTTTCGGAGGGAATGGACAATACACATTTCCATTCCATATTATCAACGCAGATTTCCCTCAAAATGCCAGTTTTACATAACAAAAACGGTTTTCGTTTGGCCGACTCTCATTCAATTCAAACCAACCAGTAAAAAACACAGTTAATATAGTTGAGTCGGCCCAAAAGTCGGAAAGAAAGTGTGACCTACTAACATTAATTTAGTTATTTATTATTAATAAATAACACAAACTTATTTACATTATATTTAAATTTAACTTTTTATTTTCAAGTGCTAATTGCTGCACTGAAGCTAAATTAAATATGCTATGCTAGCGGTCCGCCCGGATTGCGGAAGCCCCAGGTTCGATTCCTGGCTGGGTCGGGTGTGATATTTTCACTGTATTTTATAAATTTTATAATTATTATGTTTATTAATCACTATATTACATTAAATAAACATGTATGACTATAAACAAGAATATGAACATTAAATAGAATTAAATATTTATGCCCGCATAGCTTATGTAATCGTCGCATAAATTCGCGCCAGTATCGCAACGCGCTGAAGTAGCCGCACGATGTTCCTATCGCTTAGGAATGTGCAATATCAGCAATCTGCGTTTGCGTGTACTCCAGAGTGATCAGCAGTTCCAAATGAGTCACGACGCAGACCGCATGTCACTCGCTCCCGTACGCACGCGGACGTAATTTGCTTCAACGCTGACATTGTGTAACATACCTATGTCTTTACTTTTCTTCCATCACACCATCTGCACCATCTACTATAGAGAAACACACATCTTCACCAAAATTGGATCGGTGATCAAATCGGTGACAAATTCTGTGAAAAAAAATCATCTCGAGCTCCTCCTTGCTTCGGAGGGCCGTTGGTTCCGGCTGCATAAGCAGTCGTTAACATCCACCAATCCGCACTGGGTCCGCATGGTGGTTTATGGTGGTTTATGATGATAATGATAGGTCTAAAAACTACGCACGATCACGTAGTTTGTACAACCACACACAGTTGTACTATTGCGGGCGATACAAATTCGCATTGAATGTACGGCTGGTCTAACGTGGAGCTACTCCTCATTTCCCAAAAGGCGAATTATAATGGATCTCTATTAAAGACTCTTCAGTTCCTAACACCCTATCTAATACCTTTAAACGAGCAATTCTTGTATACGGGTGTCCCAAAAAATAGTGTCAACCGGAAGTCCAGATATAGAACTCCTCTAGGGGTAAACAAAATGTATGTTCCGCGATTTTTTGTTGTTTCCGAGTTATGATTTTATTTCGCATTTTTTTGTCATATCTTGACCTACAAGACATTATTGGTCGCAGCGTCATTAATTATTGAGATAAATGCTTGGTTTTTTTTCCGAAATAGGTAAATAGTATGTCTTGCAGACTTAAAATCAATTCTGGACCGATCTGATACCATTGCGCCATAAAAAAATATTGAATCCCAATGTTAATTAAAATTTATAAACTTTTAAAAGGTTTCAAGACGATTTAAAAAAAATGTTACCTAAAGAATTTCGCCTAAAGTTTTCAAAAACTTGCCCATTTCTTCAACTATTTATCGTGCAAATTTCATTGAGCTATCTTAACGGCGTCATACTTTAAAACTGTTCCTAAACATAGTAAGTCGGTCGGTTTATTATCCTTATTTCTAGAAAATGGTACCTACCTACTAGTTACCTACGTACCTAGTACCTATGTGCCGTTTTTACCATTGTTTGTGAATTTTGCAATTGTCGCCGACAATTTTAAAATATTTGCAACTGCTGTTACAAAAAGTTAGAGCCTTATAAGAAGCAGGCGTCTCGGCAGCCGTCTGTACTTCCTTCCTTGCATTTTATTCAAGCATAAGCTGGGTCTCACTTATAAGTATTAAAATGGGAAAGACTACATTTTTTTTGTTTGTTTCTTTCTTCTTTGTGCAGGTTTATACATTTCATCCGATTGTGATAAATCTATGGTGAGTTGAGCTCGACCGAGCAAAGTCTCAAACTAGTCTAAACGAGTTTGTGCTATAGATAAAAAATTATGGAAATAATCTATAATGTCGCGGCTCTTGGGATGGTCGCCGTCGACATCAAAGAACATCGCGTACGAAAGTCCTTTGGTTCTTTGGCACGTTACACCAATATATTATATCGAATTAAATCGAATCGTCAATCCCACCCATATTTGCCCCCACTTAATAATTAGTAAGTCATAAAATATATAAAAACCGATTTAAACAATCGGAGATAAATACATGAACTTACGAATATACCAAATTCACTAAATAGAACAAACTTGTACAAATAAATAATGAAAGTATCAAAATTCGTCCTACGACAATGCACGTCACCGTCGTTATTGCACAAAATAAGGAGACTGCAGAAGTTAAACTTCATACAAAGGTTCGAACAACGCACACATAGACAACCTAGCACGAACACGGAATCTCGCAACAGCTGCGCCGAGCCGTTCCGAGATCTGTGTTTGTGAGAGGTTGTTTATGTATGCGTTGATTGAGCGCGTTAAGTATTAAGATTATCTTCTGGTTCACCTTATTTTGTGCCACTATCTAGCTGACGAATATGTGTACGTGCGCACACTACAACACGATTTCGAGATCGCGGAGGTTTTGACTTACGCGAAATTGAATGCACGCTCTTAGTACGTTTACTGTAGATGTGTAATAAAAAAATAATTGTGATTATAATATTGATATCATTGGCACTCATTGGTGAGAATTGGTGGGCTAGCGAGATTTCTGAAGTCTCCTTCAGAAGTTTTTGTCCAGAAGTGACCGCATATAAAGTAAAAAACAGCCTCTGTAAACATAAATGTTCTGTTTTTGCCACACTCCTTGTTAAGAAAACACACACGACCGATCACTGTTCTTGGTAATTGAAATGCTTGGAGGCGAGCTTTTGAACAGTCATAAATGACAAATTCCATCGGTTGTATTCACTCAGTCACAAGTGGTGCAACTTACA
Organism: Eudonia truncicolella; assembly: GCA_949315975.1. Classification (NCBI taxonomy): domain Eukaryota; kingdom Metazoa; phylum Arthropoda; class Insecta; order Lepidoptera; family Crambidae; genus Eudonia; species Eudonia truncicolella. The sequence continues at coordinate 18,313,163 of OX438825.1, read as the reverse complement.
TTTGCAGTTCTACAACTTCTACACATGCTCTTCTACGTTGTTTCCAACTGAGCCACATCAGAGAGAATTTGACTTTCCAACTTTTAATTCGCATACATTTTCTGCTCCCTCGTTAATTAGTAATTTCGCGTTGTTAAATCTGTAATATGAATGAACACGGAATCATTTGCGGTTCCAACAGCGTTTAAATTTAACGTTATAAATAAAAATTATAAATGTGTAATTGGCTCGTTATCCAATATGCTTGACGAACAAATAATTATATTGAGCTAACAAAATAATGTTAACTTTATACTAGTTGTAATTGAAAATGTCGATTTAATTTATAAATAATGGTTTTTCTTTTGGTCGTGTCACAATTTCTAAAGCTAAACGACTTAATCGCAACGTCATGTTGACATGAAATGAGTTCTTTTACACAAAGACGAAGAAGCGCTAGCGTCCATCTCACCTGATGGTATATGACGATAAGGCCGAAGGTTGAAGCGCACATCAGCAGGCATCCTCAATCACTGAGAAACTGATTATCAGTAGATAATCAGGCGGCCTTAGAACTGGTACTTAAGTAACAAGTGAGGTAATCAACTGACATTTTAATCAGGACCAGCCGAAGCGATTTTCGATTGGAGCGCTGCAAAGTCCTGTCGCTGGATGGGTGGGTGGCCACGTGGAGCTCCGGGGACGCCACCGACGCCTTCCAACTCATCAACCACCACGCCGGAACGCTCTACAAGTTCAAGTGAGTCATTGATATAGCCTTGCTCGTCACTGACTGGCCCCCTTTAATTAGTTCGGAGGCAAGGCGAATACTTTTGCGCTATAAAATTTACGTGAACGAACACTACAGATTGAAATGAAACACTTTATACGAATCTACCTGCGTTTATTTTATATATAGACTTGGAAGTTTCGAAACTTTTGCGATATCTGTGCTGACATGAGTCAGGGGGACTCATGTTCCTACTGTATGTGTAAAAAACTTTATGTAAATAAATAAATGCGAGTAGATCTGTATACATTTTCTTCTTGTACCTTTGTAATTTTTGTTGAGTAATTTCGTTTCAGTTAACAAATAAATTAACTTTATCGTGAGCTTTAATGTTCAACCCTCAATTCTGTATCGCCGCTTTTAATTCTAAAAACATAAGATTGCGGGAATCGGCGATCGTATTCTCCGTAAAATTCTATTTCGACTTCATCCGAGACTACGAAACTATAGAAGCCCCGGTGTCTCAGGAAGAAAATATAATAAAATTTAAATAGATCTGCCTGCCGCCTCAAAGACCTGACAACGCAGCCACCTTTTTAAATTTAATTTCCTTGTGCGCTGCCAATACTTCTAACTCGATATATTTTAAACGTCTGCCTTATTTTTCCATTATGTTAAATTGTCATATTATTTGGTTCCAATAAATATTTTTCATTCCATTTCATTTCTTGTACTGCGTATTGAAAAATAAAGTTAACTCTGGTCTTTTAAATCCAAATTTGCATTGTCATCAATATAACACTTTTTGATCCCAGTTTGTTTTCTCATTTCTTTGTTTTTCTTACTCCCACCGCACCGATAACACTGTCTTAAAACGATGTTAGGTCTAAATATAGCTGTAATTATGTAATGTTAACAAAGAGGGATGAGTAATGGTGGGTCTACCCTCAATAGAAATAGTTTCCAAACTAATGAATAGGTATTTTTATACAAACATAACTTAGTTAGTATTACGACTAAGGTCAAAAGTCAGTATTTTCAGAATTATACTATAGATAATGTCATAAAAGTGCCTTAATCTATGGTGTCTTCATTTATGACTAGTGCCTCGCTCGTGACTTCGTCCGCTTGAGTGAACATCCGTATTACAGCTCAACCTACCGGATCCAATTGTGAATCGAAACCAACCAGAGCCGACCCTCTTAAACACACACAAAAAAAATAATCAAAATCTGTCCATCCGGTTAGAAGTTCAGTAACATACTCACGTATTAAAGAAGTAAGTATATAGGTAGGTAGGTACTAGGTAGGTAGGTAGGTAGTGGTTGACCTGTGATCGAAACTCGAATGTTCATAACAAATAATTGTATCATAAATTCTACATAAATTTTTATCTTTCGGGACTCATTCTCTATAGAACTTAAATTATACCAAATCCCTCACTCTCAAGGAAGATGAAGAGTTCGACTCAAACTACAGCTGTAGAGCAAAATGTATTAGAAAAATAATACCTTAACTCATCTGTAAAGTTACGTTTCGCGCTGTCCCATACACACCTTGATGTTCAATATCTGTTCAAATAATAAATCCAATTCTAGCAAATCTTAGAAAGACGAAGAAAATACAAGTTTCTCGTAACTTATATCATATGATAAGATTTCTAATAGCTGTTATTAAATTTAACCTCTTCGATAAGAAACTTTCTATTAAAGATTTCCTTGAAAATTTCAGTTGCAAGATGTCTCTTCTCAACTTCGATATCTGTATAAGACAGGCAGACTAGTGAGGCAAAACTACCCTTTGCGCTACGCTAGACAACCATAACGGAAATATAAAGCTCGGTGTTTGTAATGGGGCACGATAGACGTTTACGTCTATCGTTTATATTTCAACAGCTTTTATTTTTATTTCTTAGCAAAAAGGCAACAATAACATGCTGCCATCGCGTTCCATCGTGCACCACTACTCGCAAGTGACACAGCTTGGTGGGCTGTTCATTTGCATTATCATTTGATCCGTTTAACCTTAAAAGCGTTGTCATTTGTTTCTTAGAACTGGATCTGAATCTTCGGCAAAACAATGGGTGACGAAAATAGAAGAAGTGACGACTAAGATCGTGAAGCCTCTGCCAGCGAACCTGATGTCGTTCGAATAAGAATCTCCACCTTCGGGCGTACTCACTGTGATCTGATAAAGGACCTCTCGAATATAATTGTGACATCGTCAACGTAAGTGTAAGTGGCCGTGCAGTTGAGTAATTTTTTTACGCTGATATCTAGTTTTTTTTGTCGTTAATTTGCGTGTGGTGTTCACCGATGAGTTTAAGACTCTTTATTTTATGTGTTGTTGTATTTTATTTTGTTATATGTTAATAAAACAGTTATGTTCTTTTTTAAAAATTTATAGAACATGTAAGATATAGGAGTTTGCATTAATATAATGATTGCACTACACTATTTATAACTGTGACTTGGAACACTAAGTCATGCAAAACGATTATTCACAAAATAGATCCTTTTGATGTATATAGAATTTCAGGTTATAATTACGTATAAGTATGACGAATCAATCACAAATTAAGTTTTGGAACGTTGTCAAAAAATAAATATTTTTTTATTGTAGGAATAAGTTAATTTTATAAATTCCATTGTATCCCATTATTACATTTAGGTATATTGTTTGTTTTCAGTATGTTCACTACTATATAATATAATAATTCACATGTATCTTAATTCTTAGCGTATAGTCAAACAAACCACTTGTTAGTATTTAGAGTTGATTTGTTATTGTGCCATTAATTATAAATTTATTTAGCAATAACTTATTAATCAAAAGACGGTCATAAGCTCTCACACACCTCGTATTATACTCAACTTTTTAAGGGAATACTCTACAGTTGCCTTTGGCGCGACTTCTTATCGGCCATTTTCATAATGAGTAGTCATTTGACATATTTTATGAGTCAGATAAGTTTTAACTGAGACAAATAAACAGTCTTGAACAAATAAAATATCTTGTTGCCAGATCCATGACATTTAAAAAGAAATTAGGTATAGGTTTTAGTATTTAGGTGTGTTGCGATGCCTTGAACAAGCTTACCAGACTTGCATCGGAATCGCGTGATTATAGAAACTAGTAGTCGCCCAGTGGTCGAAATTCGACCGTAATTTTATTAAGGCCGCACGGATTGTATCCTAAGCAGTGAAAAATTAAAAAATATAGAATGTGACTTTGGATTGACATTGACAAATTTCGGCCGCTCCTCTTCCATTGTTAAAATTTTTGAAAAGAGTATAAATATGCGTGTGTGTCAAATACATGGTAGTGTGTGTAATGTTTGTTTTATTGATTAACCCTTTATTCATAAAAACTATTTTAAGCATTATTTAGTTAATCATTGTTTTGTATCTTTTTCTCAAATTCAAAATGGCGTTTGTGTGACGTTGACAAAACAATGTTTAACTAAATAACGCATAAATAATTTGTATGAATAAGGGGGTTAATGTATTTTTTATGCATAATTAAAAAAATATTAACATTCTGCATTCCTTGTCTATATAAACTATAAGTATGCGAAATTTCATACTCCTCCGTCCGCGCAATTTTCGTAAAAAGGGATACATAGTTTTTGCTTCACGTATTAATATTAGAAATGAAATACATAAATGACTTTTTAAATTAATTGTAGCTGACATCATTTGACTTGAGATTTCAGCTAAGTTCCTAAGACTAATATGAGACTTACGTTTTGACCTGCAATAGATCAGATCAAAATCGTTTGGAAAAGGCAAGCGGTTCTCTAAAAATCGACCTCAACTCGAACTCAATTTAAGTGTCAAAATTTAGTTTGGAAGCAGACCGCTGGGCTTTTAAGGTAATCTGTTTACGTTTCGGAGCTATACGGAGAGTTTTACAGAATATGGAATTAGAATCTCACTTCGGATTTTCCTTTGCAAGCTTCGAAATTTTACTCCACCTAGCTCACCAAAATTTGATGTCAAATATTATTTAAATTTCTGAAAGAATTGTGTGTGAGATTAATCTGTTTCTAAAGTTTACGGAGACGAGAAAATAATCTCTTTAAAAAAGTTACGTTTGAAAGAATCTCATCGATCAGTATGTGCTTTTTAAGTTACAAGTGTGTGCTTATTCAAAAGTGCTTTTTAAACCAACGTACCTATACACAATAAATTATTGCAGGTGCGTTCACTTTCGAGAGAGCAAAACTGTAAAAGTGTTGGCCTTTATTTGCAAACTTGCTCTCTCGACGTGTTGGCGAAATCATGCACTCAGCGAAATACGTTCGGCCAGGTGAGGGCTCAAACTTACTTGTGTAAAGCTAGAACTTTATATGAAAAATCTTTCTTCACCTATAGATATAGGGTTAGATTAGTACGATATATTGCGATGCAGCGAACTTGTATGAACGTAAGTTTACAGCAACTGTTATTAACGTGTAACCATGTACATTTAAATTTAACTCGTGTTTCAATAAAAAATGACTTAAAACGTTCGATTGGTTTGTAACGCCCCGCGTAGTTAATTGCACTGTTGATGCTTTCGCGCCCCGTGTTTGTGTTTATTATGTTTTTAAACGAGCGCGTGATTTTTTTTTAACTTTGTATTATTAACAAACAAGTAAGTAATGTAATTTTTTAGGCGTGCGACTTTTAGCGCTTTACTATAGTTATTGGGTCAGGTGCTATTACGGTGTGTATAAAACAATGCGTGATAATAGTTATAGCAATTAACTAGTATGTACTGTTTCTATATTGTTTAGCTTAAAATTACACTTTTTTATGCTTATAACGAAATCAATTGCTGATGACTATATAATAATGCCCGTAGCGGTTGTTTTCTTTTTGTGCCATCGATTAGCTAACACTGCGTATCAAAGAAATTGAATAGGTTACCTACCGTGCACTGACGAATGAGGGTTGCAGGATTGATATATTTCTTATTAGCGCTTGTTTGCGTCGACCGCGTTCTAGCCGAGGTGGCGCGGTGAGAATGTAGACTTATATTAATAACGTCGGATGCGCCTGTCTTGCCTTAAATAGATAAGTCCCTAATGAAGAACCTTGTCTATCACCTAAAGCATGTTTTAAATTCTAAAACGTCTACGAACAATAACGATTTGACTACATATCAGAGTAATGTTATTAGTTGTCTTTATAATAAATTAGTTTTATAAGCGTTGTTAAAAGAGCAAACGAACGTAATCATCAATAATCAATTATTTTAAAGTAAAATATCTTTAATCGATATTGTAACTTTAATACAGCTTACACGTTTTAATTATTTTCATATCAAAATATGTTATTTTAGCTTTAAAAAATATTCATAAACGAAGCATTGCATCCTTATAAATTTCGTTTTTGTTATTATATCGTCGAATTTTCGGAGCAAAGAGTTCATCTATAGTCAGAAATTATTACTTTTTGCTTTAGTTTAGGAAAAAGACGGAAACGAAAACTTTGATCGAGAGAGACTACGCGCCGCCCCACCGTATTGTTTCAAACTTTTTTTTTTGAGATAGATTGCTGATTGCCTCAGACGGCATTTTCAGCTTCACCGGGCTTAAATTGTTTCACACACTTTAAGGTACAAACATAAATGTACAAAGATATTAGTCGTTAAAGCAAACCCTTTCTAATGAGTGTATCATTCTCTCTCATGGTGTAAAATACTTTAATAAATTACTACCACTGCTTCACAGTTAAGGGAATTACCCTTTATATTCTTATTTTTTAAAATAGTGTGCCATAGTTTTCTAACCGTTACAGATATGAAGATATTTGGCGATATTCAGCTTAGAATAGAATATAATAGAATATCGTTACAATTTGCGGTTGAGGATGCAGTACATTTGAGTTACATCAGTGTACCCATAACGGACATGCAATTTTTGAGTAGATTAAAACTAATAAAAAATAAAAACAAATCAAAAATAAAAACTATTTAAGCAAATATTAAAAACGAATCAAAGATTTATACTAACATGAAACTAACAGTAACTTATCATAAACTTATTAGTAGGTTAATTACAATTTTCTATCTTTTTTAAAATGCGTTATTTATTAACCACTTTTTCAACTTAAATTTAAAAGTTGGTAACCCAAGAGCTTTAGTGCCTCACAAATAAACAAAGAATAAGCTTCGAATAGTTATTCCGTGTTTGTCCCCGTCATGTAAACGTAATTTTAGCATAGAGTAAAAGAGACTAAAACTATTCGAACCTTATTCTTTGTTTATTTGTAAGGCACTTAATGTCTGAAGGTAGATGATTGAAAACCTTAATACACTCTTATAGCACACAGTAGCTTTCTATTAGTCTAAGAGCCAAGCCACGTACACCTTTATTTTCTAATTTCTGAAGGAGAGCAGATGCTCTCCTTCAGAAATTTGACATTGAGAGCATTTGACTGCGTAAGTCAAGATGACTTACGCAGTCAAATGCTCTAGACATATCCTCTAAGTACAGTCCAATACACGTAACTTTAACATTTAATGACTCCCATATTTCTTTAGGGACTTGGTAAATAGCGTGGTTGATTTCTTTTTTGGAATCCAAACTGCAATTTATTTGATAAACTGTGTTTATTTAAAAATTCTAGAAGTCGATTGTAAATAACTATAACAATTGTAATACTATAACATATAGATTACAGATGCACATGACGAAACTATATGGCCTCCTGGTTTATTACTACGGAGCTCTAAAAGTTCTAATGTTCCGTAAGCCTTCGCATTATATTACGTACTTACTCTTAAATCGAATGGTCTGTATTGCTTGTCTTTGCATTTCACATTTTTTAGCATAAAATAATTCAGGGCTTTCGGCGAGGAGAAACGCAATGTTTGCCTTGTCGAAGTCTTAAGTATTTGCTCATGTAACCTTATTCCGAGAAGCTTCAGCAAGTTTACTAATCTATTGAACGCAGTTAATTAGCAATATTTTGGATGTAGAGCAAACTTCTCACCTATCGTACAATTAATATTGCATTGTATTGTAGTGGAGTTTAATCGTAAATCTCATAAATTATCTTTTTAGTTCGGTTCTTTTCACAGGCCGTATAGTCCATTTGACCTACATTGTATTGTGTTGATTAAAACAAAAACATAAATATATGCTTGAGTTACATAAACGGGGTTAATTTCCAATCAAGTTAATGACATTGAATAAAGCTCCCGTTCTTTGAAGTGGTCATCTACGTAACCATATTATATTCCGGAAGTAGTCACACTAGAGCCGCCATAAACGTTTGAGACATTCATTTTAGCAGCTATTTATGAAATATGCATATGATTAATTACACTTGATTCAAAAGTAACCCGAGTATCTCAGTGAAAACTGAGATACTGAGATGCAGCACGTATTATCTATTCTGTGCGGCAGCTCACAACGAGATGCCTGGCTACAGGTAACGTGCACACTGCCCTGTGCGCAAAGTGTTACGTCTCCGTGCAATCATTAATTTGACGCCTGCAGACCGCACTACTTGGCAACTGGGTCACGAGACTCTTATCCGTAGATACAAACGGCTTTACTGAATGCGATAATTCGCACAGTTACCAATTAACACGATTTACCGCACTCGATCGCTTTATGGCTAAGCTAAACTATCCAGTATACTGACACATGCGTTTTGTTAAATCACGAGAGTTTAATAAAACCTTTAGAATCATTTAAAACAGCACGCAAGGGTGATTCTCTTTGCACACTCTGTCAACGCGTTCGTTCGATCAAATCGGCTCGCAACGTTAAGCCGTTAAAATCGAATGCTTTTGTTTTTTAACCGACTTCAAAAAAGGAGGAGGTTTGTCAATTCGACCGTATATATTTTAGTCTCTACATTTTCAAACGGGTTTAAAGCACTACTCGATAGGATAACGAATGTTATTTCAGTAAAACAACTTTTACGGATCTGCTCGCGTTTTTTACGCATTAATTTTATATTTATTTATCCTGACGTTTCGAACCCTTTGCATGGTAAGATTATTATGTTTCAGCTCAGTTTGTGTAGCGTTTCTTATCGCATCAGATGTTATACTAATTGAGTGACCATTAAAGCGATTGGAGCGAACGCAGTCCGCCGCCTCATTCACGGATTATTCCGTGCATCGTTGGACATGCGTACAAATCGCTTTGGTGCCATGTTTCAATTTAGTATCGTGTATATCGGTCGTAAGTGGAGAATGTTTCATTAGCGTTTCTTAATATTGAGCCACAGATGTGCACTAACGGTATTTTGTTGTCGGTCTGCAGGTATGTTTTGAGTTTTCAGTATGTAAAGTGGGGTGAACCGGCAACGGTTATTGTAAATGCATGGAACGTACGGAGTTAAGACTATAACTATTCGCCCTGTTCCGTGGAAAGGCAACCACGGCGTGTTTGAATATCATATAAATGAACTCATTAGTTTGCAAGGCTGACTACTGTTGTATTTCTAGTAACTAGTGATTTGAATTATTTGAAATATGGAATATTTTACTCGTTGATCGCGTTTGAATTGTATGAGTACCCGAATTAAGGTTTAATTAAAGAACTCAAGACTCGCGTGTGTACCTACAGTAAAAAAAAATTAAAAAGCATTAACGATCACTTACATGTCGAATGAAGATCATTTCTTGGATTTAATATTTATTTCAATGTTTGCATTAAACTTGCATCCCATTAAAATACTTGACGAATTTAATTCAATAATAATATCGAGTAAATTTTAATCAGCTTACACTTTAATTACATGTAGGATACTTAAGTAATGCGAACAGTCTCATTAACACCAAGTGGAGGATAACAGCTTGATCATCATATTAAATAAAAAATCATAACAAGTTAAAACCTTTGTGTTCGAAATAATAGAGTTGGCTAACTAAACAATGTCTTTGTTCGCATGATGGATTATAAGAAATAAAAATGCAAAACTTCCCTGTGTGGACTTTTTTTTTAAAAACTGAAAATCGTGACCATTATAAAGCGTTGGCCGAGCGAACATAGTTCATGCCATGCATAGTTCGCTCGCATGCAAATTTGCTCTATCATCAACACCATTTTATATTGGTTATTGATTAGTTTGATAGCCCATCCATCATGCGAACTCATGCGAATAAAGACATTGTTTAGTTAGCCAACTCTATTATTTCGAAAACAAAGGTTTTATATAATCTGTTATGCTTTTTTATTTGTACAATAGTATGTTCTAGCTGTTCAAACGTTCTTTGGTTCCGCGTTCTTTTAACATAACTTAAGGCAAATTCACCATTATAATTATACACTGCAATTTCTTGATAGTTACTTTGAAAGTTGCCGTGTTGGCGACAGAATTTGAGTACAGTCCGTATTAATATATATATAGTTGACTTCAATCACCATTGTAGCTAAAGAACTATTAAATATTCGATGTTTAATGCAAATCAAATGTTACGATAAATAAAGCACAACTGTGTTACTCTTTTCGAGTATTTGTAAAATAAACTGATACCGTACTAAACTTATACTAAAAGCCTCTGTGGCCTAGTGTCATAGCGCTCGCTCGGCCCGATACCCGATGGGCCCGGGTTCATATCCCAGGCCGAGCAGTGTGTTTTGGATTTTTCAATTTATAGCCCGATCACCAAACTGCAATTGGTAAATGTGGTGATTAATCCGTCGTCTGCTGTGATTACAGACACAATATAATGTTAATTGCTTAAGGCCCTGATCAGTGCTTGCCGCATATGAGCGGTTGAGCCATTGCCCATCAATTGTAGTGATGATTTGATTTCAATGATGGAAGCCTTTGCCCAGCTGTGGGACAGGCATAGGCTATTTGAACTACTGTATTATAATGAATAAGTTCTGATATTGCCAGAGAACAGCAATTTCGATGCAAAATTATTTGACAATTATGGACACTGAAAAATTATTAGCGCTCGCTGGTTTTTAATTTGCCGATGTAGGTACTTGACGCCTCGCTGACTTTCCGGTCGGCGACGACGGGCGGTTGGTCTACTTTGCATTGTGTTGGTAATGTTTTACGTATTCCTATAATTGCAGTTGTCCATATTACGATAGACGGTGTAATATTGTATTCTTCTTTTTATTAAAAAACTACTAAAGTTAAACGTATACACTTACCTAGAACGAAACGAATCTTTGTGTACTCTAATGTAATGCGTCATAAAATATTGTACATCGAGTTTTAATTTTTCAGCTTTATGTATGTGTACAATGATTATTATGATGTTTGTCAATATTGATCTGTATTTATAATTTTTAAGAGTACTCGAATGTAGCAACGAAAATTTTATTGTAAGTATTAGTTATTGATGTTCGTACAATCGGTAAAATGATTATATTCCTCAAAAGCTGTAACGTAACCAAAGCTTATAATCAATTATAAATTGTCCTTTGTACTATAGGTGTAGAAATAGATTTTGTGAGGCTATGATACTTGACTGAATTTATATTTTAAACTTTATTATCTTTATTCATATCTTTGTAATAAAATATTTTTGCAAATTTGTCACCAACATGTTTTAAATTTTCGAACAAGCATTTATATTTTTAAACTTTTAAATGACGGGATTCGTTTTATTGTTGATTTATTTGCAACTATATTTTTATTATCTATCTAATGCTATTTTACGGCTTATTGCACTAAATTGCTTTGATATGAAAGCAATCAAACTAAGCTTACGATACCCATGTTAAGTGTATATGGTCAGCATCAGCACACTGTGCTCTCGCGTTTAATAAATTTGTGGAAGAAACTATGATATTTTTATTTAGCTATATCCTAATCGGTTTGCGGACTGAGAATTTCAACCCAAAACAACTGTACGCTACAATTTGCTGTTTCATTTTACTATCCCCTTTTTGACATATTTTTTTGATAAGTTCAATGTACACACGCCTTCACATCAAACTACCACAAACTGTCAAACTTCATCAAAAGACTTTGAACTTTATGTCCATTACATAAAGGTTGAACATTAATTGTAGAAGTATGACAGTTTTAGATAGTCTGATGTGCAGGCAGTACACGGTGTATTTGTATGTATTAACAATATTGATTAAGTTTTGTGTAATTGCTAACATAGATTGGACTTGGTCTAAAATAAAATAAAATTTAAAAATTCAAAAATAAATAAAAGTTGTATCGTATCGTGAAAAAGTTTCACGGAAGTGCATAGGGCCGGTAGCGGCGCGGTGCAGCGTGCACAGGTGGCGGGGGGCGGGGGGCTGCGTGGCTGCGTCGTCGCCGCATCGCGCGCCCTTTGCTGCCCTAACCTAAGGTGCCGTCACCGATGCGTGAATCGCAAGTGACCCAAATTCACCACTGAGCTTTACTTTCGGTGATAAAAAGTAGCTAAACGATGAATCGATGGTGGAGAGGTTGTGAGGGGCGGTAATGCGACGAGCGCGGGGCACGCGCGGAGTTTGCGCGCGCCGTTGTCTCCGCAGTGAGGTTTGGTACAGTCGGAGCGTCACGGTCGCGAGGCGGGCCGGACCGAGCGCTCGGAACGCCACGGCAACGCTCGAGCCGGCGTGCCGCCGCCGCATGCCCGACTGCCCCCGCATGCTGTGAGGCACTGCTAATAATTGATATGACCATAAAGTAAGTTGCTCAAACTCTTTTACAAACAATTAAAAACTTTTTTAAAAGTTATCGCGCTTGAATTTGTTTAGAGAAACTTTTTATTTATGTTTCATTTTTTGTGGATGTTGTTGTGCCTTGTCCCTACTGTCAAATTCGGAGTCGGTGTGTTTTTAATTTTATATTATTATTTTATTATATTATTATTTATTATTATTCTTAATTAAAAGTTAAAACAATCACGTGTTATATATAGGTCTTAATATTATTTCGGTACCTTATTTTCTCTTGACTTTTTATTTTTTATTTTATTTTTGTCAAGCGAATGTTGTAGTCTCCTGTTTGTACGTGAAGCGAGTGTGTGATTTAGTATAGTTAAAGAATGTGTTATAAGTACCTACAAGAACATTGTTTCAAAAATGGAAGCAGAGGTAATTTGTGAATGCCAAACACATAATTATCTATGTTTTTGTTACTTTTGATATTGAAATTGATGGTGCTGGTGGTGTTTGCGAATATGACTTCTATGATATGAAGTCCAAGATGGCGGGGCGTGGACTTTATTTTGTGAAACTAATCGTGTTTGACAACTTTAAAAAGACAACATGGGTATTTGATATTGAAATGTATCTTTTTTAAGTTTTTTGTGGGTACCAGAATATGACATTTATTTCGAGATACAAGAAGGCGGAGTTATCTTTTTTAAAATACAGTTAATAAGAGGGTATCCTTTTTAAGGTTTTGTGTAAGGCTCTTCTAAGAAATTTACATCTATTTCAAAATCGAAGATGGCCGACGTGTTTTTTAGTAAAGTCAAGAGTATTGTTTTTAAAGTTTCCGTTGCTTCGATCACGAAACTGACACCTATTTCGAGATCCAAGATGGCGGTCGCGATTTTTTAATAAAGTCAATATAGGTATTAGTTATGGTAGGTTTTCGTGGGTGCCGATTAAATATGGTTATCAAATTTGAATCTGGGTTTGCTGATTACAAATATCATATCCCTGCAGTATAAATATGAAACAGATTTTACGTATTCTTTAACATGAAATGCTGGTGTGGTTCACTTCAATGACAGCCGAAAACAGCATCCTGGTCGCATGGATTTACTACTTATGGATTGCTTATGGTCCAAAAATGCCAATTTACAAATTAGACTGAGATACAATACTTTTAATTGCCACGTTCTTTTGGCGCGAAGAGACTCCATATTAGTCTGTGTTCAAACAATCGCATAGAGTTAGTGATGCAAGAAACACCGTCTTTTCTACTTATTTTACACAACTAAAATCTAAAAAGAAGCCTGTACAGTCGTTAGTACTAAAATTCAGTTGTTACACTAAAAGACTGAAAGCCTTAAAGGACTCCAGCTGTTTTTAAAAGGACTAGCGCCTGAGTCGTGCTCGGTAATCAATACAGATCTAGCTTTAGAGCTACCAAACGGTTTGGTAGCTTTTAGGTAGGTAGGTTTGGTCCAAACCTAACCTAAGGGTTAAAATGCGATGTTAACGTTCCTACTCTGTTGCGAAAAATCCAATGAATAAATCATCACATATAACCAATTTGACGTAACATCAATGTTTGTAGCATTGTTGTGTTCCGGCAGCTAGAGATAAGATAGCCAGTGCCTTAGTAGTTGAGGGTTCCGGGTGAAATGCGCTTCCACCATTGGCCTTTTCTCATCACTTATTACTACTTATTACTTACTTAGATGAGATGAAGGCACTGTACACTCCCAAAATATATTAAAAAAACAGTTGGCTAATAGGCAGTTAGTGCGGTGTGACATTTTTTGTTCCGGTTATTAGTATACCGGGTAGTACAGAGCCTATTTACAATTACTTAATTAGCTTTTTGTTACAAGGAAGCTATTGCTTTTTAAATGGGACATTGATAATAAGTGTAACACAGTAGAAGAGTGGTCCTTTGTGTCTGATGGCGGTCATTACGTTTAGCAACGCGACGCAAAATAACGCGACAAAGGGACGCTCGCAAATGGTGCGCGCTTAGGGAAGCATATAATGCATCGATATTTTAAGATCGATGTATGTTATAGAAACGTCGATGTTAAAACATCTATGTTGAAACCTATATCACCGAAGATAGATCGCTCTTTGTGAATGAATTTTTTAGTAGGCAGAAAAGGTAGTCGAAATTATTGTTTTTGAATTCTATTATGCGCAATAAATTATAGTTTTCTTTTTTAAATCAACATTTTCATTGTTGTTGTTTCATATTTTTTATCAATTATTGATTGAAAAACATTGATGTATCGTTACTAAACGTCGTTGTTTTCGACATCGAATATTTTATTTTTGAAAACATCGATTTTTATCTCGCCGTGCCACGCGGGCTGCGCCTGCGCCGCCGCCTTCCCGTCGCGCTACAACTTCACTAATTGCGCATGTGAGTATTCCTCTTTGATGGTACCGTTAGTTTGGTGTACCCTCAATATCGATGTTTTATTAAAAGCAATGCTGCATCACTATGCGAGCCGCCATGCGCCCCTCACAAGTTCGGGGTTTTTCGGACTTGCGTCGTTGTGCCCTACCCTCTCCCCTACGCAGTTCGATACGTACTCCTAGCGATGAATACAACCTCGACACAAAATTAGAAGAATGCAGAAGGTAAGCTTCACACCAACTGCTCGAAACAGCCCGAGCGCAGCTGTAGCGGGATTACGGGTCCGTGAGAGAGTGTGAGTGTGTTGCGCGTTCCTCGAGCGCGGTATGTATTAAGCTTGCCTTCTGGATAACGTTATTTTGTGACCACGGCGACGGGCGAGGCCCCGATTTGACGGAAGGAGCGGCTAAATTATGAGTTGACGGAAAGCGGTGGTTGTAATTACTCATTTCAGGTTACTTTCAATAATGTAGGTATTAGAATATTGACAAACATATGGTCAGTATGATTATGTATTTGTTTCTTAATGTTATTAAAACAAAAAAAAGATTAAAACATAACAAATAAATTATTTTTATTCGAATTATACTAGTCTTAATAGTGTAGTAGTGTAAGTAACGTAATGTCCTTCAATTATTCGTCACTTAGTTACATAATATAATAAAAGCGTTGATCACTGGTTCCTGTCGAACGCTGGTGCTGCTACCGTTGGTCTTATTTCTATTCTAATCTAGACGTTTCTACCCCGCCCGATCCTCTAAATGCCACTACACATTTACAGAATACACTAAACATACACACTAGTTTATGCCCAAGGCACCGTACTCGTAGAACTACGAGCCGGTTCACACGAGCTCTATACCAGGTACCTACAGACGTGTACCCTGGGCTTTTTCCCCACCACCACGGCCCGGTCAACCCGAGCCGAGGCCCTATAGCCTTTAGAGGCGCCCTCGGGTTGTTCCCGAGGGAGATTGGAGAATCTAGTAGAGCACGGGGACGCGCACTAGTGCGTGATGCCGTTCCCTCTAGAAATCCTCCCGAAGATGATTCGTTTCATACGGCTTCGGTTTGAGGAATCCTTTAAGTTTCTCACCGCCCCCACAAAAAGCCCGGTGAAGCTGAAAATGCCGTCTGAGGCAAGCAGCAAATTCCTTCGAAAAATAAAGACTTTTCACACAGCGAAACGTAAGGAAGAAGATAAAACGGGTCTGGGTCCACGATCAAGTAGTAGACTACTTACTTAATATTTTATCAAAACACTCGAGCGGTATTAGAATAATTACATAATAAATACAGAATACAGACAATAAGTGTTTTTTTATTTTTTGAGAGAGATTACTGATTGCCGCTGCGGCATTTTCAGCTTCACCGGGCTTTTTTGGGGGCGGCGAGGAACGTAAAGGATCCCTCAAGCCGTGTGAAACGAATCACCTTCAGAGGTTATCTAGAGGGAACGGCATCGCGCACAAGTGCGCGTCCCCGTGCCCTACTAGATTCTCCGAAGGGTTCGGATCGGATCGGGGAGCGGAGCAACCCGAGGGCGCCTCTAAAGGCACGGACCTCGGCTCGGGTTGACCGGGCCGTGGAGGAGGAGAGAACCGCCCAGGTACATGTCTGTACCTGGTGTAGAGCGAGTGTGAACCGGTTCTTCGTACCCTTGTTCTACGAGTACGGTGTCTTGGGCCTAAACTGGTGTGCATGTTTAGTGTATTCTGTAAATGTGTGCTGTCATTTAGAGGATCGGGCGGGGGCCGTTCGCAACCGTTATGGGATCGTCGGGGTCATCTAGGACGTGCTTAGGACGCCTAGACATGAACCGTTTACAATAAGTGTGTGAGAAAACACATTGCGCATTAATTAAAGAAGTATGCATAGAGCTAACTAGGTTAATGTAATACTAGATTATGCACCAAGGGAGTACCTAAAGCAATGTCTTACGTCACGGGTGGCATATTTCACACCGTCACAGTTCAAGCCGCCCAAGACGAAGACATGCTTTATCCCGAGGTGCATACTCTAATTTTCACACCGTCTCTGCGAGAGAATAAAAGCCAGAGCATTTAATTAAATATATAAGAAAAAACAAATTAAAAGTTTATATTAATATTGGATACATTTAGTCCAATTATGACACAGAGTAGGTAATATTAGACGGAGTAATATTGTTGTCAGGCACATCTATGGATGTTGTAGCGGAATTTGTTTGAGTAGTAGGTACTATAGTGCTTGAAGATTCAGAACTAGTGTCTGTCTCGTTTTGATCGGTGAACGTTGGTGAAGCTGCGTTATTTGAAGTTGATGGCTGTGGTGTCCAAGGATCAACAACAGAGGTACTATTCGAATAAGTTGCCGTATTAACATTTTTATTGATGCGGAAAACTTATTTTATTCTTGTTTTGAACTGAATCTTCAATGTAGCCCTCTGCTACGGCATCGGACCGCCAGCCACCGTGACGTTTTATTTGTGTTAAATCAGCGCCAGAATCGGCCAAAATAGTAGCTGATGATTCCCTATGTGGTGCCGGGGCGAAAAATTGCACCACCCCATCTCTTCCCATGGGTGTCGTAAAAGCCGACTAAGGGACCATTCCAGAGGATAGGCAGCAGCATCTGTATGAGGTTAACTCTCAACTTACTGCGATCGCCAACCCGCCTGCCAAGCGTGGCGATTATGGCAAATCCCCTCATATATCCTTAGGGGAGGCCTTTGTCTAGCAGTGGACGTCTTAAACCATCTTTAATCCTCTTGACGAGTAGGTACTTTGGTGCTAAATGGTAACTAAGGTCTGATGATGCAGCTGGAAGAGTCCATAGGAACTCGAGAAAATAAGTTCATTCGTTCGTTCGTTCCGTTTGTTATGAATGTGGATTCTGTCTTTGATTAGATGGATGACCCAATGCAAATGTGAGCACGTGCCGAGGGCTGAATGGTATGAGGGTTTATAAACATGTCACACATCACTACTTCCTCAATATGGGTATCAAATAAAAGGGCTTGATTTACTAATCAATTCTACTAAATAGTTCTTTATGAAAATAAAATTAATAAGTGATTAAAAATTTTATACGGTTTTATTGAAAATTTTACTAAAAGCTAAAAAATAATACGGTAGGTCCAGTTACAGGTAAAAATAAAATCGTTGGGCGTGTGAAATTTCTATCAAGTCAACCGCTATATCATAATAAAAAATGCTATTTACCTACATATTAACGCAGGTTACGTGCGCCCAACGATTTTATTTTTTACCTGTAGCTACCTGTACTTAGGACCTACCTTATTATTTTTTAGCTTTTAGTACAAATTTCAATAAAACCGTTTAACTTAAAAATCTTTACTTATTTTTTGAACGTATAAAGATACGCGATAAAAAAACTTTTTTCCCCTTTTTAAGTATTTAGGTACATTGCTCGCAAAGAGAAGTTGAGATTTGATATAAGTAGTTAAAGTTCAGATGTTAACAATCCGTGTTACATTACATTTTGTAATAAAGGTCGAAGTTCGACCACCAGGAGAACATATGAATCTTCCGTTCTATAGCTTTCACGCTTGACTTACGAGATAGAGATAGTATAGTCAATAAAGCCGTAGAAGTACTATTTCACAATCCTAAGTACCTACATACGATGTCTCTTAGCTATACAACGAAATAAGAAGACCGCAGAAGGTAAGCTTAACATACTGCGCTCTAGCAACGCGATCTTACCCCCCACAGACGGAATCTCAGACCCTCCCAAACCAGTCCAAACGAAGCTGTTGCGAAATTCCGTCCGTGAGAGGTTGTCTACATAACTATACCTATAACACGAGCTTAAGCAGAATATGTCAAACGAAACACTGTGAAACCACATTACACATTACCTTATTGTCTATGAAGAGCTCTTTGACATCATCCCACCTTCTCCCTTCCTCCATAGGAGTACACGTACTGCTCTCCAGAATCACCGCTTCATTGTCTCTAGTATTCCATTGCGCACAAAGAAATTTGGTGACTCGTTTCTGTGTCGCACCTCCAAAAGATGGAATAGTCTACCAGCACACGTTTCCCCTCCTTTCGATGACATGAGGTCCTTCAAACGACGCGTGAATAGGCTACTTGTAAGCCTGCAGGGTGAGGGTCACTGATGCTGCGTTGTTTTCACGTTACACCAGTTGTCTTCGCGTCTGGACTCCATTTTCACTGAACATTAGGTGGAGTGGAGTCATTTGCCGCAACAACTATAAAAAAACTAATTCCAACCATATGCTAAGCAAATAAAATTCTGATTGTGATTCTGACTTACAAGAGAGTATAGTCAATGAAGCCGTAAAAATACTATTCCACATCCTAAGTACATAGTACGAGGTCGCTTAGCTATACTACAGGCGTCGGGACGCCACGAAAAAATATTTGACAAATAAATGAGATGGGTTCACGAATTCACATCGCCAAATTGGCAGCGTGCCAATGTGGAAACGTCATAGCGCGATTTTGACAACAACACGCTGAACAAACACACAACTTTTAAAAGAAAAACACACAACCTGTTGAAATTGAGGAATAGTGTCTCGCACGCAACGCACGGACGCAATGACGTAACGAGCGATAAAGGTCCCGGAAGACCAGCGCTGGCATAAGTTGGCGCCATTTTGTAAAAACAAGTGCAAGTTGAGTTGACTGTCGTTTGTTTTTTTCTTGTGCGGTCTAGGTACCGATCGGGACTAGTTGTATGGGTTTACAAAACTGTGACAGATCGGGCTTTTGACCTACTGGTAATAACTCCTATTAACCCTCTTTTGCTTTATTAAATAAACGATCGTCAATAAAGTTTTTTTACACAATAAAACTTACATTAAAAACTACAACCGAATTCTGGGTTTCGTAAATTTTTCATAATTTCTTTTAGTTATGAAAAATTACCGAAACAATACTACAACACTGATATAACGCACATTCGATTCAAACATTACAGGTAGGTAGTTAATTTGTTATGGGCTTTAATATATTTTATTTTATTAATTCAGTGGCAAAATTAAAAGTGAACTCAATAGTTATACAAACTAACGAAATTTATCCGTAACAACAGCTTCTCGCGAACTCCCTTTGAACTGTTGATTATTCATATAAGCGTCATATGAGAATATTCAGCCCAGCAGTGGACTTTTATAGGCTGTTAATAATGATAATGATTTGAAAAAAAAAACAAGAACAATAATTGTTATGTCTTTATGTGCAGGGAACCATTGGCTTCTATCACACTGAAACTTAATAAGAGAAAATAAGACCGTATGTGAATGAACACTTCACCTGAAATTCTATATTAGGTACAATCACGAGCATCAACATGTACACACTTATAACTAGTAACAGTTACTAGTTGACTCTTGTTCCGTCGTTTGAAGAGTTTCATTGTTTACATTTTAATGCTCGTGACTTTACTGTGGCCATCGTAACTCTTAAATATTGAAGACAACATACTACTAACATTATTGTAATGGTGTGACAGACTCAAATAATAGTACATTTGTATTATTATTGTATTATGTGTTAATTGGTGTAATTAGCATTAGCTGTAATGATTTATTAAATAAATAATAAATCAATATATTTAGTAGCAGCTAGCCAGGCGGACTTAAAACAAGCCTTACATACCACTACCAGCAACTAAACTGACGAAAAGAGAAAACAGTTTTCCCTTCTTCCTATAACATGGGGTCCTTAAAACGAGGCGTAAAGGCACCTTGTGGGCCGGCAGGGTGAGGGTGACTGATGCTGCGTTGTTTTCACGCTGCTGCGTTGTGTCTTCGCGTCTGGACTCCATTTCCACTTAACATCAGATGGAGTGGAATCATTTATATATAAGTTGTATATAAAAAATAAAACAAAAAACCCGACTGCTAAAACAACCATACCTATGAAAACAATTATATACTCGTAAAAACCGGACTAACATAAAAAATAACTGCAAAGAGAAAAAACTGAAAAGAAAAAAACAAGCTCTACGATCCCAGAATTCAATTTGAGCAATGTTGAATGCAATGTGAAATATTTCCTTCATATTTTTAGAATCTCAATTTACTAAGCAACTGTTTAAAATTATGGGCACGATGAGTACCGTACATTTTTTTTTTTCACTTTAGTCAATTGGACAGGGATCAAATTTTAATAGTTTTTTTTACTAGTTTCTTTTTTTTAATACTTTTTAACTCGTTTATTAAATTCTAATCATTTTGTTTGATAGATAAACTAATACCGATGAAATTAAAAAAACTAGATGAAAAAACCTCTTCATTTGTAGAAATGGCTTATTTATCATGACTTTTTAGTTTTGTAAAGTAAATAACCAAGCATAAACCTAAGTACATAAAATAATTATATTAAAACACCTTACTCTTTTAAATAGCAAAGACCAATTGTCAATAATCTGATTAAAAACGAAAAAACGGAACTTTTGACGTCTAGTACATACTTTTGACAGACAAGCTCTTTGAGTTTTTTGAACATGGGAATACATCCTGCTAATATTCCGGAAAATAAAACACCATAATACATTGCTGTACTTAAATGAAAATTACTAAACATCTACGTCCACAGAAAAATTGGCCATATTTTTAAATTCCGTAGACGTTTTAGTTCGTTTAAAGAATTTTGATCGTGTGATCGATTTAACAGTTTTTTGGGGTCGAGACTACTAATAGCTTACCCGGCCAATGTATTACTTTTTATTTGTTTTTTTGTTTGTTCAAAACAAATCTAACGACACCTCATATGTTAAAAATCTAGCATGCCGTTTGGGCTGTAGGATGTGCTAAAGAAACAGACATAATACATACACTCGAAAAACATAACCCTCCTTCTGACGCAGTCGGGTAAAAAAAACAAAATTTGTCCCCCGCTGGTAATCGAACCCTAGATCTCAGGTGCTGAGACAGCTGGTCTAGCGACTAGATCTTTTTATTTTATTTCTTACTGGTAAGCATTTGTGATCACAAACCTGGGTTAAGCATCAAAAAATTCGAAACACACTTTGCCCGACCTGGGAATTGAACCCGGGACCTTCGGGTATCGGGCCGAGCGCTCTGCTACTCGACCACTGATTAGTAAACAAAATAAGCTTCAAAATTGCTTGGTCATATTAAATAGCGTTGCTTTAAAGTAGTTAGTTATTTGTTTGGCGGTGATAAGAAAAACTTCAACGCGAAATGCGCTTTAAAGCTTTTCGTGTTTGCAGAACACGTTGTGGTCGGTTACCGCATGGGACTTTTATTTTGCTAAGAGCGGTTTTAAAAAGCTGTCGTGTGCTGACCGGAGTCATGCGATAGCTGGTGATCATTGAATCTCATCAATGACCCCAAAAAAAAGATTTACAAAAATTTGACCATCACCTATAAAGTGTGAGTAACAAATGAGTATCTTAAAAACAACTAAGTTATTGAAAACAATAAAAATCAAGCAAATATTAATATTAATATTTTAATTGAAAGTGACATGAAATTAAATAGGTAAAAATAGGCTGCCTTCTTTTGTTCGGAGTGACTAGTAACGTATTTACCTTTTTTATTTATATAATAAGTATCTAAGTAATAAGTATCTATATAAGTATATAAGTATCATTCTTATTTAGCTAGTTAGGGCGATGTTGTGAAATACAAGAATTTAAACGGGGATTAACGCAAACTAATTTGTAAAAAGGTATCATACCTTCTTTATACCCGACGTTTCGACCGAGTTACAACGGCGGAGCTAGTTTGCGTTATTCCCCGTTTAAATTCTTTTGTTTAACTATGGAACGCGAAAGTTTAAAAGTTCATAATGTTGTGAAATATTTTATTTGTTGAATAACATATGATATTGAGGATAACACATGGTACCTACATACCCGCATACAGAAGTGGGACTTTACAGAGATTTCGCGCAGATTTCATTAGTCATAATTAGAAAGCGACGTTGCACTGTTTTTCTTTTAAAATATTCGACAAAAGGCATTTTTTTTTTGTAAATAAAAGTGCACTGCTAACCTGACTTCGTTCGATACGTTCCCGCCAAGAAGTCTACCTAGTGTTGTATTAGATAATGTACCTATTGATTTAATGACGGACCGACAACAGCACTTAGGGCGTGTATAATACATTATGTAGATATCTAGCAGGCAGCTAACGCTGGCCTATCGGCGGCAGCCGTTTTCAGGCACTGCCCCTTATTATAAACACATGTCCAATTAAAGATTTTCGTTTGTGATTATACACGGTGATATACCTATTTGTCATTGAGTTTGACACATGTCGAGTTAAATCAATAAGAGCAGCTGTAGATCGGGCGTTTACCATGCGTTTACACTGGTTTTTTTACGATGCGATTCTAGTCTTATTCTATGTAGTCGTATCTGTATAACATATTTAAAGGAAAATCAATTGCAACATGTATAAAGGAGCATCACTTGAGAATGGCTCTACCGATTTGTCTGATTTCTTTTTTATTATGTTTGTAATTTTCAGGACAAGTTTTGTATGAAAGAAATAAAAAGTACCTAAGTTGTTGGCGCACAGTCGCAAAAGTTTCCGAATTTGTAAAACAATCGCATGATACGGGTACAAGCGGGCGAAGTCGTGGGGGCCACTAGTCATAATTATAAATAAATTTCAGGAATGCTGACTAACAACCCTACAAAAATTAAAAAATATACAACAAAAATTATAGCTTTGAGTTCACAATGATTCCACATTTATAATACTTACATTAGTAAATCAAAACTTACATAATAATATTATTTTGAATCGCCAAAATGTCGTCAACAACGGTCAGCGATATTTGAACTGAAAATACTGTTTAAATACTGTTGCTTGCATAGTTATTTCTTGAGTGCTAGTCATCATCTCAGCCAAAAGACGTCCACTGCTGGACAAAGGCCTCCCCCAAGGATCTCCACACCGACCGGTTTTGTGCTTGTCGCATCCCGCGACCTTCACCTGATCGTCGATCCACCTTCATGGAGACCTGCCCACACTGCGCTTTCCGGTACGCGGTCGCCACTCAAGAATATATATCCCGTGTATATTTCTAAAAACGGAAGTAGTGTTTTTTATAATACAGTTTAGTGCTAGTAACTTTATACTTTCCGTTTTAATGTTATTGTCACTCATATTAAGCAATATTACTTATTTCATCCAAACTTTGGAGAAACTCCTTGTAAACTTCGAAGTAAGATAGGACTAACAGCCAGACGGATCTAACAAAACTGAAAGGGTTTTCGAAGACTTGCATTACATATAAGCCATAAAATGTAATTCATTATAATAGATTTGATTTAAAATTTACTTGCTTATAAGAACACCCAGTCGCGTTTCAATAAAACACCACAACGTATGGCAAAAACGCGCCTAAAATGCGTCGTCTGTAGCTGCCCTTAAACTGTATTTCTCTGGCTATGAATATTAAATAGCAGTGTGAATACAACCTGCCGCATTGTGTGCGTCGAGATGAAATTGCATCGCTACTCGCTATGATCATCGGTACCTGGCATTTGGTAACGAGGTTTCAGTAGCATTTTGTTTTCCACGAAGTGAGGATTGGTAAATAATTTATCAGGACTTCGTTTGCAAAACCAACATATTTGTTTAATGTAGGAAATGGAAAACGGAATTTTCCGCGAAAAATTTAATAGCGCTACTGGAAATATCTGCGATGTTATTCTACCTGTTTCATAAGTACCGCTGAATGGTATTGTAACAGTGTGCTAAAGAAGCCCGATAGAAAGCTTTCATTAATTTATTGAAAGTGGTTTGCTTTGGTATTGTTGGTATTGTTGAGTTACATCTCGCAGAACAATTTAAACTTGTGGTCGCCCAGAGATCGATATTCGACGGTAATTTTTATTAAAAGTTATTAAGGCTGCACGGATTGTATCCTAAGCAATGACAAATTAAAAACCGGCCAAGTGCGTGTCGGGCCCAACCCAGCCAGAAATCGAACCTGGGTCTTCCGCAATCCGGGCGGCTGCACCGGCTGCACTGACTATTATGCTACCGGGAACGCATAATCGTCAGTGCAGCCGCCCGGATTTCTGGCCAGGTTCGATTCCTGGCTGGGTCGGGTAGGCATTTAATTTTTTTCACTGTATTTTATAAATATTTAATTTGCAGCCAATATTTCGACAGAAGTGTCTGTATTACAAAATATTATCGTTATTATCATCATCAGCCTACACTAGCCCACTGCTGGACATTGGCCTCGCTAAGTGCACGCCACTGAGCACGAGGTGCGGCTACTCTCAAACAAAAATATTATATTAAAAACAATTACTTTTGTAATTGTACCAAAAGTACCAAAAGTACTTTTGGCCGCGCCGTCCTTGTTTCCCATAAACAAGATGAGCGATTTCCCAGCCGGTTCCATTGCGAGGAATAACAAAAAAACAAACGTGAAGTGAAGTAGGCACGAATTCAACTTTTCTGTCTGCCCTACGCCTGGCACCCTCATTGCATAACAAAGGGTATCAGTATTCAATGAATCAAGGACTCTTTTGTTAATGGCTCCATTTACATTTCGCATCCTTTTATCTCAGAACAATCACTAAAGGTATTAGTTATTATTCTGAGCCTTTTACCGCCAGCACAAAATAACGAGCAGCAGAAGGTAAGCTTGACACAGACCACCTCTAAGACACCGAATCTCGCTACAGCTGCGCCATGCGCCTGAGTGAACGACTCTGTCTGCGCTCGGGCTGTTGCGAGATTCGGTGTCAGTGAGAGGCTCTCTATGTGTACGTTGCTCAAGCGCGTCATGTCAAGCTAACCTTCTGCATTCTCATTATTTTGTACCGCATGTAGTAAAAACGATAAAGGGTGAGTGCGCGCGTGATTTTGTCTGTCGTCTTTTAGCACTACCAGCGCCCTGGGCGAGATTCAAATGGGACAGAATTCAAACCCAAACCAAAAAAAGGCAAAGGATATAATGAAATAACTATTAAGGAAAGAAATAACCATTTAATTAAAAAAAACCTATATAAAATTTTACTTTTTTTGCCTTGTTATCAGTGAACTCTTTTATAAGGTTATCAAATAATATAAATAAATTACAATAAAACTTCGTTATCCAATCCAATACATTTTTTTGCTACGACATGCACTGATGAATATGAACAACTTGCATTATAAGGCCAACCCGGAAATTGCAAAAAAAAATCAGCTGTTCCATTCATTTTAGTCGTGTAGGTAGATACTGAACTTTTCCATTCTGAAAATTTGGCTGGTGATTAAATTAACAGCCTGTATAACGCTATTGAGCGAGGACGACTAATTTGTACTTACCTAATTAAATAATCCGCCAAAAACCAAATACCTACCTACTTTTACACTATTTATATTTCAACTTTGTTGTCACGGAGCGCACCACGTTCAATGTGAAAACAATCGAACCGATCGACTATCTGTTTATTTTTACTGTCTATCTGTTTACTGCATCTGTTTATTTTAAAATAATTGAAATAACTGTTTCAAGTGCGTGCACCGATGTAATGAATAAAGAATGAGCTGAGTGTCCCGCTTCGTCAAAAATAACGCCAACTCTTTTAAGTAACATGTTAAAAAGAGATAGATAATGATTGTTTCCCAATGGTCGCGGATTCCCGGTAAAATTAACTGCATGCAGTGCTTCGATTGAACCGATTGAACACTGCGATTTATTCTAGTGTTGCCAACACAATGATTTTTCGCTTAATTTAGAGAATTTACGAACGCCGGATATAAAGGGGCGCCGCGCCCTGGGCGGTCGCCCCACCGCGTCCTACCCTAACACCGTCACTGTCGTCATCAATCATCAATAGTCGTCAGTTTAACCCTTTAATGAGCACACCATGTTGAAATTTCTCATTGGTTTTCGATCCTATGTTAAGTTAATAAAGTTAAAATAATGGTGCCCAATATATCGACAGAGAAGCTTGAGTACGCTTGTGTACGCGGCTTGACTATTCATGCATCCATTTCACCAAACGATACATTTTAAAGAGGCGGCCGTTCGTAATTCGCTTTTTGTGGAGCCTGCGCTTTATTTCCTCAAAAAAAAAAACAATAAAAAAGTGCGGCCATTTTTTCAGTAGCCTTAAAAATGAGTAGTTTTAATTTTAAAGACTTTATTGGTCAAAAACAACAGTATTAAGTAATGTTAAAAAACGTAGATAATAAAAATGTAATTACCTATGCGATTAATTACTACTTTGTCCCGAATAACTTACTCGTACAGGAACTATAAAAGGCTGATATCGAAAGCATCTTATGAGTGAGTAATTATTTTCGAACGGCTCACCAGCAAACCAACAATGATTTTAAACGTTTATCGTTTCAAGCTGAAGTTATAATACCTATCTATTCGCCGTTATTAACTTTATCAATATCCATTAATAACACCCTTACATAACCCAGTTAAAATAACTACTGTTTTTATAAAGAAATATTCAAATAACTATTAACTCAAACAATATTTGTTATTAAATAACTTTAAACACTCCTTATTTAGGACTCTTTATTTAATAAAAAGACAAGTTATTAAACAAGTGTGTTTTGTCAGGTTTTGTCCTTACACTTTTACTGCCGTACTCAGAGACGTCAATTAAGTTTTAATGACAATTAACTCTCTTGCTGTCACTTTCTTATGTATAGTGCTAAATAGAGAAGGAAAAACATTTAATTGTCATCAAACTTAATTGACGTCTCTGAGTACGGCAGTAAGTTCGTCAATCGCTCGCTCGTGGCGCTATTGTAGCGTTCTACGTTTCGTAATACGAATATGTGTTTTGGTAGCAATAAATTGTAAATTGTCACGATTGCGACTGTCACTTAAAGATCGGTAATAAGCCTGCGGTTCCCAAGCATTTCTGACGTCATTTATGCCACATAACTTCGATTAGCAGCTTATTACTGCTGGCCTTATTTCCCCGCGGTTCGCACGCCCTATTCATTACGCCAAGCGCTGGATGAAGTGAATTAAGTTTTACCTTTAAATTTCGTCTTTAGTAGTGAGAGGAGCTCGATGGCGCAGTGGTTACGAGCCCGGTCTGCAATTGTTAAGGTTAAGAAACTTGCGCAAAAGTCAGTGATCGGATGGGTGACTAAAAATTGGCGGTTGGTCCCGGTTGCATTAACAGTTGTTAACAACCACTAATACGCAATGCGCTCGCGCGGTGGTTCCTGGCCCATTGTCCTTATTCATTAATTCATGATTTATTGGATTACTTGGTATTGAGAAAATAACCTATGATGTTGACTAAATGAAGGTGGGAAATAACTATACGTCTTGTCACAATCTCTTAAAGAGCCTTTCAAAGCAAAAAATAGCCTCAGACACGGCCATATACCGTGATCAGTCCTTTAAAAAGTAGCTCATCTTTGACGATCTCGATCCGAAAGCAGTAGTCATACTACGGTAGTTAACGAGCTTAGTAATTACACGCTGCGTCTGCAAGCTGTTGGCTACAGCTAACGACTGTAATTTTGAACTAGACTTGAAGATTTGAGCCCTACCTGCCGTAATCACATCATTAAGTATGATTTCGACGCAAAGCCTCACTTGGAAACACTTTGCTCGCTCTCCTCTATTACACTCCACAGTACTTATTGAATGCAATTAGTCGTACAACTGAAGCTTACAACGGTAAGTTTCTAGACGGGGCGTTTGTTACCTACGTTACGCCTTTTTTTACCGGTATTCGCGTTTTGTGTAATAAAATTGAACCATTACCGCTTTAAATTAAGTCAAAACGAGATTTAAGTTTTGGATTTTAAATAGCAAAGTATTATTTTAAATTGTAATTAATGTAGTAAATCATGGCGACCTATATATAAACTGTAATAAAATAAGGATGTCAGTGTAAAGCTATAACTATCAAGCGGTTGGTATGGTTATAATCTCACTTAGAATAATTACATATAGAAAGTGTGAATCGGTTTAGTGCTTTACTTTTGACAGAGCGCTTGTATGAGGACTATCTTCTATTACGTAATTATTCTAAGTAATCTCATTAATTAATTGCGAATATCTTTATATACATAACGGGTGGGGCAAAAGTAATGGCATAATGTAAATGTGCCTGTAGTTTTACAAATGGCGTCAAATGTCATTATGCTTTGAAATTTATATTGTAGACAGATAGAGAATTAATTGACAATAAGCAACTGAAGAATGCGGAATTTTGAGAGACCAATTTCCGGGCCATGTGATCTTGCGATTTGAACTGGCCATCCAGATCGCCAGATCTGACGGCGCCAGACTCTCCGACCTTTTTTTACAACCAGAGGTTGCCAATTTAGCATATTTTATGCTAGATTTAGTAGTATCTAATACCTTTAAACGAGCAATTCATGTATATATATAATCTGAAACTCGGAAACGGCTCTAACGATTTTCATGAAATTTAATATGCAGGGGCTTTCGGGGGCGATAAATCGATCTAGCTAGGTTTCATTTTTAGTAAACATTATAAAAAAAAAATAACGAGCAAAGCTCGATCATCTTGGTACTAATTATTTAACACAGCTCCAGTTCTATAAAGTGGTCATCCACATTTAGTTTTGCGGTATAACTCTGTAGGTATTCACACTACAGTCTTCACTATTGAATTGGGACATATTATCCTGAAAGACAGTTGTAAAAAGGTTCAATAAATAAAAAAACTGTTAAATCATTTAAAGTAAACCGAGAATACCGGGAACCTTTTAATTTGATTGCATAGACGGCGCACGGGGATCTCTTTCCAATTATTATTTTAATTGGTTTCCAAGCAATCCCCAAGCGATTCAGTATGCCGTTTTAATTAATTTGGTTTTTTCTTATCCGCGTTGAGTTGGCGTTCCAGTTGGTTTGGTAGTATCCCATCAAAAACATGAATGTGAAAAGAGCCAAGTTCAATATTATGATATATGCCTTGGTTGTTGACTTCAACGACAAAAGAAGTGAGATCTAAATGGGTGCCATGTTCAATGGTCAATCCTGAAAGAATGATGGCGAATCCCATACAACATTTTGTACAGACGCCTGCACTTCAACCTATCCAAAACTGTAAAATTTCTTGAATACATTTTCAACCATATTATTAAGGCATAAAGTTCAAAGTCTATTAAGGAAATTTGACAGCTTGCGGTAGGTTGATGTGCAGGCGTGTGTACAAAAAAACAGAAAATTTAGACAGTTTGAAACTTTATATAATTGAAAGATAATCTTACTGGGAAATACGTATATTCCTTTAGAATATTTTTAAAACCCGGCAATATCAAAATATTCAAAATAACCAAAAATTAATAATTATAGTGTTATTCCATTGCCTACAAAAAAAGCTGTTAAAATACGTGCCGTTCTATAGGGTTCTTTTTTCTCTTTGGTTTTTCGGCTTGTTTGTTTGAAATTGAAATGCAAATTGCAAAGTTTTAGGTAAATAAATCGTTGTATCTTATTCGTTTGTTGTTTGGTACTTATTTGCAATTTGCATTGCATGTGGTGGTGATGTGGTAGGCCTTTCATGATAACATTGCTAAAAAT
Source organism: Eudonia truncicolella (assembly GCA_949315975.1). NCBI lineage: Eukaryota > Metazoa > Arthropoda > Insecta > Lepidoptera > Crambidae > Eudonia > Eudonia truncicolella. The sequence continues at coordinate 18,282,963 of OX438825.1, read as the reverse complement.
AGGCCAATGCCTGAGAACCTAAATCACCAAATTATTCGTCACTTAACCTTTGCTCATGAGAAATATATACACAGATGGGGCCTTAGTCAGAGCGGTGACAAATATAAGACATGACAGTCACAGACATATGACAGTTGCTGTTTTTTTTATGGCTCCGACTTGCTGTGTAGTGTGAAAAATGCGTATCGTTCAATTAATTACAAAATTAAATATCTCTTTTTCCCCGGGTTCTAAAAATATAATTCCTACTGGAAGTTACTGTTCTGAAGGCAAGGATTTAAAACATGTCAATATAAATTTCTCTAATTTTTTTTTTATGTACAAATCTCGCCATATTTATAACAACATAAAATATTGTATAAAAACTTAAAATATCATTTCTTCTTATAACTTAGGATAATATATTGAAGCCTTGAAAACGAAAAAGTAACGCGAGTTGTACTAAGATAACGATTCCTGCGTTACCAGTTTAACTTTTTAGAAATACCGTTACTTAACGCTACTTGTAGTGAGTATTTGTTAACGTTATCAAGCCCATGGTCGTACTGATGAAGTGGGAAATAAAATTAAGGGGTTAAATCAACTAAAGTTAAAAAGTTAAAAATAAGAAAAAGTTAGCTGAGTGATTAGGCAAGTATACTTTGAATTTGCAAGCTTGAACGCGTGAACGTGATACTGTACGTTTTAAGAAGTACTTATTATTATTCTTATGTTTTTTTAAATATTTTACGGGTAAGCACTCAGCCTTCATCTAACCTGATGTTAAGTGATGATAATGCTGAAAGTGGAAGCGCTCATCACCCGCAATCCTCAACTAGTGATATATAGTGACTAGGCTATCTTATCTCTAGCTGCCGGAACAGAACAATGCTACAAACATTGATGTTATGGCAATATATTTAAATAAAATGGTGGTAGCTAGCCAGACGGACAATCAAGCCCTACCACCAACCAAACCGAGGACACAAACATGAACCCGCCGCAGGGAATCGAACCCGAGACCTCTGGGTATAAGCTATGGGTCTTAACCACTAGACCACATAGATGGTTTTTAAACTTTTTCCGCCTTTCAAATAAACAAAGAATAAGGTCCGAATAGTTATTCCGTGTTTTGTTCCTGTCATGTAAACGTCATTTCAAATTAGAGCAAAAGAGACAAAACACGTAATAACTATTCGGACTTTATTCTTTGTTTATTTGTAATAGGACTAATTTTTATATATCAACTTTTAACGTTCTTTTGTTTTTCCTTCCACTTCTCATCGTCGTTGAGATGTTTATAACTCGTAATAGTACGTTTAATTCGCTTTCCCCTTTCTTTTTACAGTCTACTATTAATTCTCGTTCCCCTCCGTAACGGTTTCATTAAGGGGAGCTTAAAATAAATCGCAATAAGGGTATACCATGTTTTCTTTGTGAAATGAAGATATAGGAGCGTTCCGACCCATATCTGCCAGGCGGACGCTGAAAGGATTTAAAACACGTTACATAAATAATGTTTTCTTTTCGTTTTATCTACTTCTTTCTTACAGTGCTTCTATTTTCTTAATGTCGCTTGGTCATCCTCAAATGCAATCTATAATTAATTTCCACAACCCACAAACTATCAAATTTCCTCAAAAGACTATGAATTTTATTACTAAGGTATACGGTTGAAAATGTATTGAAGAAATTTGTCAGTTTTGGATAGGTTGATGTGCAGGCGTGTGTACATCATATCAGAACAACGTACTTTATGTTGTTTTGATTTTCGTGTATACTATAAAATGATGTAGATAATCTATGAATAATTAAGTTTTTAATCGCCGTGGTGGTCACCGGTGACCGACAAACAATACATTTTCTATTGTGTCTGGTTTTGAGGCAGTCAACGTGTAATAATTAATAGATAAATAATTAATAATTATTATGAATAATTAATAATTGATTAATAGATATATAATTGTAGATGTAGAGCTGTAAAACTATAAACCGTAATTCAGTTACGTATGAAACTATAGTATTTCCGCTCATTCTGAAATAAATTAATAATAAGTGTAGGTAACAAGTAGTTTTTTTTAAGCACAGTGCCATCTCACCTGATGAAAAGTGATGCCAGTTGGGGAAGAGCACGTTACCCGGGATCCTCAACTACTAAGGCACTAGCTTTTTGATCTCCAGCCGGAACACAAAAATGTTACGAACATTGATGTTATGGTGATATATTTAGATAAGCTGGTGATGGCTAGCCAGGCGGACAAAAAAGCCCTGCCACCATCTAACCCGAGTACACATACATATAGCCCCACTGGGAATCAAACTCGTTACCTCTGGGTGGCCGGTGGTTTTAACAACTAGATTATAGAGGCGGTTGAAAGTAGTAAGGTGGCATCTATATTTACTCTATGAGTGATAGAAATTCGAAGACAACCGAAACACTAAGTTTGCCGTGAGACATGAAAAAATGCAATGTATAAGTACTAATTTTTTTTAAAGATTGCTCAGGTGTAATAATGGGCATGATGACAGTAACTAAAAGTCACTAAAATCATGTGTTCATCTAATGTAACAGAAATAATAGACTATTAAATAAATATTTATTTTGAGATTGTTAATTTATTTTATAAAATTAAACTGCAAAATACAGCAATCCGCCATGATAAGTTGAACACCAATCAGATCTAATTACGTCATCTCTATGTAAGCCGATGGAAATGTCACTTTATTTCATACGAACTTCGACTATCCCGCGCTGTTTAATTGTTTTTACCTGCATTTATAGCGTATTTCGTGGCTCCTAACGACCAGGTGTCTATAATAGTTTACTACTATAATAGTTTACTACTAGTGTTTTTGAAAGAAAAATCTAATCATGGAACAAGGATTTACCAAGTCAAATGGTTACAAGACTTGAAATCTGACCTCAAAATTAGATTTTGATTAGAAATTGGAGAATTTAAACATACAGCTGATGGATCTCTTCGTGCAAGATTAAACCACATTTTCCGTACTGTTTTGTCGTGAGGAACGTAAGCAAATAATTTGTTCGGAGTTTTTATTGATGTATTAACGCACTGAGGAACCGCACACCACCACTTTTACACTTTGGAATTCATATTTAACAAGTAAAACTACGAATTTGTCTTATGCGGTGTAATCGAATACCTTTAAACGAGCAATTCTTGTATATATATATATAATCTGAATCTCGGAAACGGCTCCAACGATTTTCATGAAATTTAATATGCAGGGGGATTCGGGGGCGATAAATCGATCTAGCTAGGTTTCATTTTTAGAAAATTTTATAAAAAGAAAATAACGAGCAAAGTTTGGTCATCCAGGTACTGTTATTGTTGAGTTACATAGAAGTGACGTCACAAGCATTTGCTATGACACCCGAGAGCGTTTTAGCGCGAATTTTAGATAAAAAAAACTAAAATTTATTTAAAAAATCTTAATTTTTCACAAAAATAATGTTTTATGGAAATATTAGATGCATTAGAATGTTATGGAACAGTTTTTCAAAATCAGTCATCATGCCTATTGGTGAGATGAATTTAAAGTGACCGATATATTCGCGGATTCAATGCATTTTGAAAAATCTTTGCTGTGATCGTCTATTGTACCTAAATTCAAAATTCAAAATCATTTATTCAGTTTAGGCTACAAGTAGCTCTTGTGAATATCACTATGCCATCGGTTCGTAAGTCTACTCTGGGCGGGAGATCTTGTACTGAGAAGAACCGGCAAGAAACTCAGCAAGTGTCCAGCTCTTTTCTCCCTTACAGCGTCAAAAATATTGGAAAATGCCCTATCATAGCAGGACACTTTCCATTACAAATAAACACAAAATTATAGAAGACAACCACAACATGTAAATAAAAAACAAAAATATCACAAAATAAAAATAAAAAAAAAAAAAAAAACTAAGTTAACAAATTTACATCAGGTAAAAGTTTCAATTTCCACAATGTCATACAGTACCACTACAGTACTCAAAAAAAAAAATTGGTTAAGAAAAACCAAGTCAAACTACAGTAAATAATATTAAAAATAAGATAAGTATGCAAGAGCAGACCAGCCTCCACAGGCAGCACCCGTTCACGAGTATGACATATGAATCAGCCATCGCTTCGCTCAACCATATTTTAGGGAACGTAACGACCCGACGCACACGCCACCACCGCAGAGACAAATAAAGAGAGCATGACATACTCAAGATACTCTAAATAAAAACTTAATGATCTATTTAACGCAACGCTGTTTGTTATCTGTAGGACACTGCTGATAAAGGCTATCATATCAGTATAAAAATTATATAAATTAATTTTATTATATTAATTCAAATAGAGTATATGTTTTTCATTATAACCAAGCTGTTTTATCATCTAAATATTCTTTGACTGTATAATAACCTTTTAAAAGTAATATAGATTTCACATGTTTTTTAAACTTATATTAAGGTAAATCTAGTACAGTACTTGGTATTTTATTGTAATAGTGTATACCTTGCCCCAAGAAAGAACCAAGAACCTTCTGTAACCTGAACAGTGGCATTACAAGTTTTGTCTTATTCCTAGTATTGAAATTGTGTACGTCACCATGTTTAGTATAGGAGTTGATATTGCAACGTACAAAAACTATACAATTATAAATATATTGAGATGCAACTGTCAGGACACCAATCTCCTTAAAAAGATTTCTTAAGGAAGTTCGTGATCCGAGTCTATAGATTGATCTTATTGCTCGTTTCTGTAAAATGAATATAGTTTCAATATCAGCCGCTGTTCCCCACAGTAGGACGCCATACGACATGACACTGTGAAAATAACTAAAATAGACCATTCTAGCAGTTTCAACGTCTGTTAACTGCCTAATTTTTCTAATGGCATAAGCAGCAGAGCTGAGTTTACCGGCCAATTTCGATATATGAGGATTCCATTGAAGCTTTGAGTCAAGGGTTATGCCTAAAAAGACTGTAGAATCTACCAAATCTAATTGATCACCGTTTATTTTAATATCGGTTGGTTCATATTTGACATTTGGTAATATAAATTTAATACATTTTGTTTTCTTAGCGTTAAGCTGTAAATTATTAATAGTAAACCAACGGAGTACCTCTGAAAGAGCTTTATTTACATTTTCATAATTAGTCCTACACCTAGTTACATTAAAAATGAGTGAAGTATCATCTGCAAATAATACAATTTCACAAAAGTTCTCTACAAACAGGTAACCACAACCTACAGGGGGGTAACCACAAGCTTTTATAGCAGTATTATTGCAGTTGTGAAAACGAGTCGAGCGAGCGAGAGACGAGCGTCTCTTTTCCACAACTGCAATAGTACTGTTATAAGAGCTCGTGGTTACCCCCCAGGTGCCTTCTACAACGTAATCGCATTATGCGCTTAAAACTGTTTTCTAACCCATACAACATATAATAAAAATCCTGATTGGTCATTTAGGGTAGACGAAGTAAGTAATATAATAATGTCCAAAAACTATTTTCAAAAACAAAGTATTCAGTTCATTAGGTAAAAATTGTTTTTTTTTTTGGTGACCCAGGGGAAAAAATCTGCATACAGATTCAATCTTGCGGAAGATCTGGGGCTGGCCTTGTCCCTTTCTAAAAGGGAGTAAGACCGACCCAGTAAACCGACCCCTGGGGTTCGTTTTTGGCCTTAATAAGGGCCTTGAAGACAATCGGAATGTACGCCCTTCGACCACGACCGACTTTTTGTAGGACCGATAATTGGACCAATTTTATCGCCGAGGTTTTATTACCTATTTTGTGATCGAGTTTTTGTGGGACGCGTGCGTTGCAACATTGCGTTGGAACTCTATTAGCAGTTTTTTCCCATGTTTAAATAAAAACTCAAAGAACTTGTCAGTCAAAACTACAAGACGTCTCAAGAGTTTCGTTTATACACCTTAATCAGATTATTGACAATTGGTGTATGCGCTATGACTTTGCTATTTAAAAGAGTAAGGCGTTTTAATATAATTATTTTGTGTAGGTTTTGAAATGCTTTGTTATTTCCTTTACAAACCTAAAAAGTTTGAAATATACCAAATTATTAAAATAATACAAAAAACTCGACTGCTAAAACAACTATATAAAAAAACAATTATATACTCGTAAAAACCGGACTAACATGAACAATAACTGCAAAGAGAAAAAAACTGAAAAGAAAAAAACAAGCTCTACGATCCCAGAATTCAATTTGAGGAATGTTGAATGCAACGTGAAATATTTCCTTGCAACAACTATCAATATTCAATGTATTTATAAATACTCATTTATTATAGATTATATAGGCATTGGACAAGGAAATATTTCACGTTGCATTCAACATTGCTCAAATTTATTTCTGGGATCCTAGAGCTTGTTTTATACAGCGAGAGAGCACTACGGTCTAAAATTTTATTTCACTTTTTAATATTTATGTAAATAATATTTATGTGCGGAAAAGGCCATCATTTAATAACATGTCGTCATACGCTAGAGCTTTTTCTATAAAATAACTGTGAATACTTTTGTTACTATAGACCTGGGACGTTTTTGTTTACAAAAGGTACAAAAATATTGAATAACCCATAACAGTCCCCCAAAAAAATTTTACTGTCAATATTACGAACTGCAGTAATTTTACTTTTAATTTTTAGGATGCTTAGACCCTTATTATTGAATCATATGGACTCGCTGACAGCAACCAGAGCCGTTACAATGATTGAAGAAGGTCATTCGCAGCGATCTGTGGGTTTGCAATTGGGATTTTCTCGAAGAGCTATTCAAAATCTATGGAATCGTTTCCAAGAGACCGGCAGTGTTAGAAGAAGACCTGGTTCGGGCAGAGTTCGCATTACAACAGCTCAAGAGGATCGTTACATTCGATTAAGTGCGCGCCGAGATCGCACAACGACGGCCCGCAAGCTGCAAAATCGTTTACGGCTCACAACGGGTACTCGTGTCAGTGACCAAACTATTCGTAATCGATTGCATGAAGACCAGCAGGCATCAAGAAGGCGAGTTGTCCGTATTCACGTATAACCAGAAATCATCGTGCAAATCGTTTAAGATTTTCCCGTCAACATTTGGACTAGGACATAAACCAATGGGGCATGGTGCTCTTCACAGACGAATGCAAAGTTAAATTTTTTAACGACGATCGGCGTATTAGAGTATGGAGAAGACGCGGCGAGAGATTTTCAGAAGCCTGCATCCATGAAGTCGATCGTTTTGGTGGTCCAAATGTATTGATTTGGGGCGGGATAAGCTTACACGGCAAAACTGAGCTCGCTATTTTAAATGAGGGTACTGTTGCTGCTCAGCGGTATATTGAGGAAGTCGTCAGACCACATGTGATCCCATTTGCCCAGCGAGCGGGTCCTGGATTCATCTTGATGCAAGACAATGCTCGTGCACACACGGCTCAAGCGACTCGGTTTGTACTGGAAGCGTCTCAAATTCAAGTCTTGCCGTGGCCGGCGAACAGTCCGGACTTAAATCCAATAGAGCACATGTGGGATCAGTTAAAACGAAGAGTTAGAGACGGTGATCAGGAAATCCACAACCAACAGCAACTCATCAACGCTGTTAAAAGGGCCTGGGAAGAGATTCCAATGGAAAATTTCAGGCATTTGATTGAGAGCATGCACTCCAGGCTTCAGGAGTGCGTAACGAAACGAGGGGGGCATACCCGTTACTAAAAGATGAGCATGGAGTATTTTCTTTTGTTTTCAGTAACTTTACATTGTTTTTATTTTTAACCTTAAATGTGTTTTTTCTTTCAAAGCAAATAAACTTTTTAATCATTATTATTGGAATAAATTTATTGGTCTACACGGTAAAAACAACATTAGTTTTCGTTATGGAGACAAAAAAATTAATAATGGTTTTATTATTTTCATGGTACAGACAAAATACCTCGTGGCCCTTATTTTGTTTTGAGTAGTATATATGTAATGTACAATACTTACCTAATCAAATTATAAGAGTTCATAACAAAACTGTTTTATAATAAAGCTCAACTGTTTTTCTTCCATCCACCATGTTCTCGCAATAGTGAGGTGAAAAGTTGTGTGTTTTGCTCGGCAGCAAAGTGGTTTTGCGATTCGTGCCTTGAAACCGACGCTTCGCTCAGGATTCTTCTTTTGAACCATCCTTCGCTTGCTCGGGTTTCAATACACAATACAATACAATGTTGAACTTGCATAACAAATAACTATTGTTTCTATTTAACAAGCACTTGAAAAATGTGGGGAAACCAATATGTTTCGGTAGTTCGGTTGGAAGAGTAGGTTCTATAGTCCCCTCTGGAAAATCTGAAACTCTAGGAGATAAATGTAATCCGTCTTAGGAGCAAATTGAATATAAATCAATTTTAGCATAGCAAATTTTTTAGTCAACTGTGAGTTGTAGTACCTACGTAAAGAAATATTTAATGGTTTCTTAGACAGTTTCTCTGTATCTCTATGGTTATGGACTACCTCATGCTGTCCTAGTTAAAAAAACAATTCTGTATAATAATGTAATCCTTACCAGCGAACATATTAAAACCTGGCGAACTAGAAAGTAACACCTTTTTGGCTAATCACAGCAAAAAGAGCTTTGACAGGGGATACCCTATCAAAGCTCCCTTTGAGGCTCTCAAATAACATGCCACATAACATGCAAATAACGTACACCGTACATCGTTTTTTTTTACTTTAGCACTAGAGCCTCGTTATTTTCGCCACGATGTGGCATTTCGTATTTCTTAAGGGCTCAATTGTAGCCAAACTTTTTTTTAATTATTTTTATTTATTTACACTAAAACATACAATACTTTTGCATCATAGCACACCAAAAACCATTGAGGTTTGTCCGGAATGCTAGAATTCAACATAAAATTAAAAAAACTTGTAACAGCGCATGTGAATTTAAAGTGTATTGAGCCAAATAAACCTTTCATTGTTGGGTTTTAGAAGGAATTGTTGCGGTCAGGTCGCTAACTTCCGACAGGATGCAATTTGTTCAGTCAGATAAAATTGTGAACGTGACATTGCTAGTTCGCCGGCGACGGCGGCGTTGGTAGTTAGTTGTAGACTTCCCGTGTCGAAATCTGAGGCTTTAATCGAACATATATGAACTTAGAAAGCTTAAATTACACTTATTTAGTCTTGAATCGTCGTAAATGCTTGAAATGAACTTTTGGTAACATTCAAAGGATTTAATTGAAATACAAAATAAACTCATGTTGGATTATAAAATATACATATTAGACTTTCATGGATTTAAATATAAAATATAACGTATATTAATTAAAAACAAAAAAAAATATAACGATTTAACTGTTACTTTGGAAAGAAAAAAATCTTGTTGTAAAACGTGTTTTTTTTCTTCGATTTTAACCAAGTATGACCATATTAAATTTGTTGTCCGCTTATGGCGGCTGGAAAACTTGGCAACCCTGCCAGCACCAAGTGTATGTCAATTGCTGTTGTCAAAACTTAAAAAATAAAAGTGCTTCCTTTTATTTTTTTATGATTTAGCACCAATGGACTAGATATTTTTAGACTCAATTAAGCTTTACATTTTTACTATACTACTCAAAACAAAATAAGGGCCACGAGGTATTTTGTCTGTACCATGAAAATAATAAAACCAATATTAATTTTTTTGTCTCCATAACGAAAACTAATGTTGTTTTTACCGTGTAGACCAATAAATTTATTCCAATAATAATGATTAAAAAGTTTATTTGCTTTTGAAAGAAAAAACACATTTAAGGTTAAAAATAAAAACAATGTAAAGTTACTGAAAACAAAAGAAAATACTCCATGCTCATCTTTTAGTAACGGGTATGCCCCCCTCGTTTCGTTACGCACTCCTGAAGCCTGGAGTGCATATGCTCTCAATCAAATGCCTGACATTTTCCATTGGAATCTCTTCCCAGGCCCTTTTAACAGCGTTGATGAGTTGCTGTTGGTTGTGGATTTCCTGATCACCGTCTCTAACTCTTCGTTTCAACTGATCCCACATGTGCTCTATTGGATTTAAGTCCGGACTGTTCGCCGGCCACGGCAAGACTTGAATTTGAGACGCTTCCAGTACAAACCGAGTCGCTTGAGCCGTGTGTGCACGAGCATTGTCTTGCATCAAGATGAATCCAGGACCCGCTCGCTGGGCAAATGGGATCACATGGGGTCTGACGACTTCCTCAATATACCGCTGAGCAGTAACAGTACCCTCATTTAAAATAGCGAGCTCAGTTTTGCCGTGTAAGCTTATCCCGCCCCAAATCATTACATTTGGACCACCAAAACGATCGACTTCATGGATGCAGGCTTCTGAAAATCTCTCGCCGCGTCTTCTCCATACTCTAATACGCCGATCGTCGTTAAAAAATTTAACTTTGCATTCGTCTGTGAAGAGCACCATGCCCCATTGGTTTATGTCCCAGTCCAAATGTTGACGGGAAAATCTTAAACGATTTGCACGATGATTTCTGGTTAATGGAATACGGACAACTCGCCTTCTTGATGCCTGCTGGTCTTCATGCAATCGATTACGAATAGTTTGGTCACTGACACGAGTACCCGTTGTGAGCCGTAAACGATTTTGCAGCTTGCGGGCCGTCGTTGTGCGATCTCGGCGCGCACTTAATCGAATGTAACGATCCTCTTGAGCTGTTGTAATGCGAACTCTGCCCGAACCAGGTCTTCTTCTAACACTGCCGGTCTCTTGGAAACGATGCCATAGATTTTGAATAGCTCTTCGAGAAAATCCCAATTGCAAACCCACAGATCGCTGCGAATGACCTTCTTCAATCATTGTAACGGCTCTGGTTGCTGTCAGCGAGTCCATATGACGCCTGCGTGCTTGTGGCATATTGCAAAAGATGTTTCTGACCCGAGATATCAATGAACTCTAATAATTTCTAATAAACCAAGAAGCTAAGGAAAGCAAAACGTCAAAGAAAATGGAATCAAAATTTTCAAAAATAATTTTAAATCAAATTTTATTTAAAATTGTTGCCAGCATTAGATGAATACTACAATATTAAAAAGTTTAGGTATCGAAGAGTTTGTATACTCAATATTTTACTACTTTCAATATGTAAATGTTTAATAATTTACACCAAAATGAAAAAATACCTCGTGGCCCTTATTTTGTTTTGAGTAGTATATATACCTATTATTAGTCCATGCTGATACTCAAGGGGTTGGGGGGCAATATCATTTAACACTACCCATTTCTATTATATATATATATATCTATATATATATCTCCTAACAAAGAAAAATGTATTTATTTAAATAACCTGTAAGAAAAAATACTTTGACACTGGCTAAATGTTCTAATCGCACAAAGCCATCATCAAAGCCATTATAAAGCTGAGAGATAAAATATAATGAAACAAAAGAAAGCGGTACACGTCATTACTCATTACTCTATTGATATCTTCTCAGAACAATATTCAGTTATTGTTCTGAGGATATCTTTGTAGGCGTTTGTTTAGTGACGGAAAACAACAGAAAACATTACAGCGTTTTATGTGATATACAGAAAGCCCGAGACATAATGTTTGTATACATAAAATCAATTCATGAGAAAGGCTATTAGATAGTATCTAATTAGCACAATATCTGTAAATAATGCTGTTAGGTTGAGCGGCCATATCCAACTACAGGTAGGTTTAAGTGTAGCTTATTGTGTATCCAGGTCAGCAGCTAATGGGATTCGTGTTCCACTGGGATAGGTCGGACAGTAAGCTCATAATCGAGAGTGGAGTACCTTCGCCACATTGCCTGTCAATTGCTCCTTGTGTTCATATCTTCTCTATTTTAATATCTACGTGAAGCAAAAACTTTGTACCCCTTTTTACGAACATTGCGCGGACAGAGGAGTATGAAATTTCGCACACTTATTGTTTATATAGAGAAGGAGTGCAGAAAGCTAATATTTTTTTTCAATCACTAGATAGTATAAAACAAAATCGCTTCCCGCTGTCCATATGTATGTATGTATGCTTAGATCTTTAAAACTACGCAACGGATTTTAATGCAGTTTGTTTTAATAGATAGAGTGATTCAAGAGGAAGGTTTATATGTATAAATACATGTATAATATAATAGATAAACACTGATAATTTTAGAGGTTTCACATTTTTTTGCGCTTACATTGCAAACGCTGGCCGAACCCTACGAGATAGATCAAAATAATGTACTACAGTATTGTACACCTTAAAAAGGTCTACAAAAAAGTCCGCGATGGTTTACGAGAAATAATGACTTATTTACGAAGCGATTTTAAGCAATACAGCATTAATCCTTATCCAATTAAGTACCTTAAATACATTGGCGATTTTAAGCAATACAGCATTAATCCTTATCCAATTAAGTACCTTAAATACATTGTGCATTAAATATAGATCAATATGGCCTTTTACAGCATGTAATTTAAATGAATATTTTCGAAGATACAGATGCGGTTTTTACATAGCGGTTGCATGTATCAGCAATGCACCCGTGCGAAGCCGGGCAGGGTCGCTAGTTAAGCTTATAAAATAAATTATACTATATAAACATTGTTTCATACATTTGTATTAAGCTGGTAAGCTTTTAAAACAAGGCAGTAAATAATTAGACACAGAAGGTATCGTTATTTTGTGCTAATACCGTCTTGTTCCCTCGGCGCGGTCGTTGAGCGAATCCACTCAGCGCCCCGCTATCCCACGGCTTGTGTCACCCGATACAACTGACAAATAAACTTGATAGTGGGTTCGTCTATGTTCGTATATTTGCACATGCATTACGGGTGCGCTGAAAACTACGGAATGCACTTCTCATATGCATGGTTTAAATAAAAAGTATACAACATGCAGTTCCAACAGAGTCTGAAATGATTGACAAAAGATTCTTACCTCCTATTTATACCAAAACAGTTGTTTTTGATAATTTGAGGCGAGCTTTTAAATAATTACTTTATTTACGAACTTTACGAACGTTTCTTTTTTTAATTTATTTTATTTAATTTTACTAAGAAACCAGCCTTTCAAAATCTTTACAATATGTCTGGTAAATTAAAGGTAAGGCCAGTTATAGGTTACCCTGTTTAAATCAATACAAACTAACTACAGAACAGAACAACTAAAACACAAAGTCCGTCAATCTAAATAGCTGTCGAGTATGAATAGGTTTTAGAAGGGTGCATACTTCGACGTTGTCTGGTTTTCTAAAGGGTGCATAACTACCTGTTTTGTATCTTGTTATTAAGCAGTGCATCACGCAGAATATGAAACTCCAGTATGGATTCCCGTGTATTTTGTCCACGTGTTTGTATAACAAAGTGACCTATATAAAACGATCTTCAATGGTGTAAGCCATTTCCATTACACATGTACACTTAGCTTGCGATTTGTATAAAGTTATATTCATTTTACTATTGGCGTATCATTATGGTGTTGACCTTGATCTGCCACATGTGAAAGTATGGGTTTCTAAGGGGTGCCTTTTATCTTGCTTTCTAAAGACTATTTGTATGTTGTTATTTAGCAGTGTATCTTGCAGAATAGATCCTGTATCAATTTCCGTGTCACGTGACTTATATAGTGTTAACAAAAAAATGACCCGTAGGTACAGAAGGCGATCTTCAATGGTATAGGATGCATCAGCTGTTGTTCTTGATTTCCATAACACAAGTGAAGTAGACCTTGACCTTGACCTTGATCTGTGGTCGTGTGAAACGAATCACCTTCGGAGGTTTTCTAGAGGGAACGGCATCTCAACCAGAGGGGCTATATCGAAGCCGTGATAAACGTGTCACGTAAACTCGGTGTCATGAACAGGGTGCGGCGATTCTTCACGCCAGATCAGTTGTGCCTTTTGTACAAGACACAAGTGCGGTCTTGCGTGGAGTATTGCTCGCATCTCTCGGTTCCGCAAAGAACCTTCTCGATGCCTTGGACAGATTGCAGCGGCGCGCTATACGCACTATCGGCAATGCAGAGGTCACTAATGCTCTCGAGCCCCTGCAATTGCTTATACCACGGCGAGTGCTCTAAAGAGCTTTTTGACCTTATCCCACCTTTTCCCACCTTCTGCCTTCCTGTACGCGTGCTGCTCCTCTCCGGAGTCACCGCTGTACTCTCTCAAACATTCTATCGCGCACAAAGAAATTTGGTGAATCGTTTTGTTGTCGCTCTTCCAAAAGATGGAATAGTCTACCAGCACACCTTTTCCCTCCTTCCTATGACATGGGGTCCTTCAAACGAGGTGTGAAGAAGTACCTTGTGGTTCGGCAGGGTGTTGGCACGCACACAGTAGGGGTACTAGATTCTCCGAGGGGTTAGATAGGATCGGAGGCGGAATAAACTGAGGGCGCCTCTAAAGGCTCGGACTTCGGCTCGGGTTGACCGGGCACTTCTCCAGGTGTAGAGGCGACCTCCTTCGCACCGAGGGGGTTTAGCGCATCATGGAGCGATGTATCTGAAAGGACCACCTCGGCGGGCCGCGAATGTCCGCACCGTGCTCAGGATTCCACCCGAGTGGTAGCAGCGGGTACTGAGATTTTCGTGGGTCGGCTAGAATATCGGCTAACCCCAATGCCTCGCGAGATGACTTAGATAGCGAATTCCCTTAGTCTAAAAAAAGGCTGTGGTTCCAGATACTAGTGCAACATATACCTCCGTGGCCTTAATGTAATGTAACTTTTTTTTAAAAATTTATTTATCATTTCAATAGTTATTACAAAACACATACCATGCGATAACTAAACTTAAAATACGCGTCTTAGTTTTTTTTTGGAGACGGTTTGCTTATTGTCTCAGTCGGCATATTCAGCGTCACCAAACTTTTTTGGGGGCTGCGAGACACTTAAAAGGTTTCTCAAGTCGTGTAAAACGAAACACCGTCACAGGTTTTCTAGAAGGAACGCATCACACACTAGTGCGTGCCTTGTACCCTACTAGATGCTTCGAGGGGTTTGGATCGGATCGGAAAGTGTTAATTTAATGTACTTTCGATCAACGAAACGAGAATTTGTATAGCATTGATGCAGCGCCCCTTGGTGAGAAACTAGGATAGTATAAAATTTGCTATCTATACATATAAAATGCTTTGTCCCACCTTTGTGCTGAATGACTGATGGATCAACGCACTGACTGATCATAGAGACCTGGAACTTGGAGGGTATGTTTTTTGTGTAACGTAGGCATCCGATAAGAAAGGATTTTCCGAAATTCTACCCCTAAGGGGGTGAAAAAGGGAGCTAAATTGGTATGAGACCATTCTACTTCAAATTTTGCATAAACCTTTTTTAAAAGAATTGATGGAAGACGTGTTTCGTATTTCATTGAAATTCTCCTAACGGGGTTAAAAAGGGGTTAAAAATTATTTTGGCGGCATTTAAGGTTTCTTATTATGCATTTTTGGGACACGGCCTCATAGCGACGTAAAGTTCGAAATTTGAAATGGTAAGGATAGAATTTCGAAAAGTCCCATATTATCGAATTAAGCTTAGAAACCTTCAAATGAGAATGAATTTTATCGTTCAAAAACTGTTCGTTTGTCTCGCTAAAACCGACCGATTTGGCTAATTTTGATTTTGAAATATTTGTAGAAGTTTAGGGAAGGTTTAAACGGTAAGAAACATAATAAGTAACGGAAAATACTAAAAACGATTTAATTTTCCAATACAAAATGATTTGTTTGTTTTGTTGCCATGGAAACTGTCAAAGCGGTACGAAGTCCGCCGGGTCAGCTAGTAACTACATATTCTCACTTTCGTTGTCGGGATTTAAAAGCAAATAAATTAAAAAAAAACAATATTCTAAATTTAATATATAAAATAATTATATAAATAATTAAATAAATAAATATTAAAAACAAACTTTTACAAAGTATTTTTGAACTTACACTCACAGCTTTAGTAAACCCTACGGTGGAGATTTAGCACCGAGATTACTATCTCGGTAACCTACTGGTAATAAAACTAAGCAACCAGATGTGAACAACATTATGCTTGATTCAAAGTTATCTCTTTGACCGTCATTCTTAGAAGTACTCTTAAGTACTCATGAATCAACCACCCGCCCCGTTTCAGATTCTTCCACGTGATTGGGCACTATGTACGCTTGAATCTACAATATAAACATATAGGTAAATACAATCCAGTATGTGGGAGGAATGTAACATACCTAAAATACGAACATAGTTTGTGGACGTGGTAACGCGGCGAGTGTGTTGGGCCACCTTTGCACCTGAGTGCCTAGTGTAAGTATTGTTTACTAGTTGTTGCCCGCGACTTCGTTCGCGAAGACTACAGTAAAAAAAATAAAGTAAAATAAAAAAAAGTATCCTATAATATGCTGCTCATGCTATGTGCTGGGTCATGGTCTGTATATGAGGAAAGTTTCATTAAAATCCGTTTAGTAGTTTTTACGTGAAAGAGTAACAAACATCCATCCATACTTACAAACTTTCGCGTTTATAATATTAGTAGGATTGACCGTATTCATTCGATCACGTTAACGAAAACGAAAATTAGTATGGCAAAATTTGAACTATACTCGTATGCCGCCAGGAGGCGCTGCTTCAATGCCATACCAATTTTCGTTTTCGTAAACGTATTCGAATGAATACGGATAGTAAACAAAACTCACTATACAATTTGTAAAAAAACCCTGTCCGATCGGAAAGAGGTACATAGGTATACAAATATCTAAAAAAAAAATAAAAAAAATTATAATTCATGAAAATAAAAGAGTTATCGTAATTTAAAACACAAGTTTTTTGTACCGAAATTGCTCAAATTACCCCAAATAATGCTAATTTTATAAATGTGACCACACTTTCCATCAATGGCGGTGGCGCCAAAGAGCATAATTACCGAAGTGCCGACAAAAGTATTGCCATGTAAGATTTGTCATTTAACAAAACTTTTATCGGGGTAAATTTTTTTCACTTATTATTTTAAAATAATTACGTAAATAGAACTGAATCTCGATACCTAATAAACACCTTTACTGATTGGACTGGGTTTTTTTTTACATATTGTACAGGCACCCTGGAATTACGCGGGAAGGGAGGAGGAGGCTCTATTTAATAGAGCAGAGGTTGTTTTTGTTGTTGTTAAATTTTATTTATTTTAGTTACATTATTTTGCTTAAAGGTGTTTTTACAATATTAATTAAGGAACCTGTGGTTAATCGTAGTTAAACATGCAATAAATATTTCAGCATATGTGTTAACTTTACGAAAATTTTGTTGCGAACAAATTTCAATTCAGGAAAGCGTTGAAAATATATTACATACTATACATACCAGTTAAAGCATATTTTGGCCCATGCTGTCGTAGCTCTTTCTGACTTCACCTGACCCGATATTTTTTATTTTTTTATTAACACAAATTCTACAAAATAGATTACCTACATCCAAAAATAAAATTACATATTATTAACAGGTTTAAATCTACTTGTGAATCTAAATGCCTTATCATGACTTTAAGGTTTACTTAATATATATATTTTACTTTATTGTAGACAGCTTCAAATCAAATAAATAACATTAGGTTTTAAACATTACTGAAAAAGTATCCTAACAACAGACATCACAAAAATAATGCAAAAACTTATGTTTACCCTCAAGTTTGGTAGGTTTACAAACGACACAAATGGATAAAAGGGTCAAAGTAAGAGCAGCACTTTCAGTAAGATGCAGGGGCTCTATTTTTGATTCCTTCGCCTCGAGTCAAGCGCTTGGTTTCTACTGCTTTTCGTTCGACATTTGACTTTCCATATTTTTGAATCGCTAGACCGCAACGAGTGCCCTCACCCACTCGTTGCAGTCGAGCAAAGTGCAAGTCGAGTCAAGCGCAAAGCGATTGATAAAATAACCGTCAAAATCAATGCGATGTGTCAATGTCATGTCACTCGTTTGTTAGTGTCATTGAGAGTCTTTTCTATTAACACTTTCGTGGA